>OU824113.1:24800000-26022795 GCA_917499265.3 Mimumesa dahlbomi | reverse complement strand
CAGGAATCGCAAAATTACCGACATCACGGGACGCACATCGACCGTGCGTGATCGTGAATTCTTGAAATGAGTCAGATATGCGCTTTCTACGCGTACAGAACGTGAATTGCGGGTGTATTACGCTTATTTCGAACGGGAATTACGCTTTTACAACGTTCTCCGTCGGAAACATCACAATAGTGCTTTCTGCATGTACGGAACGTCGATTTGGAGTGTGGAACGGTCATGCGATCGAGAACTTCGCTTTTCCATCGCTTCTGTTCCTCGCACGAGGTATTCGCGACGCTGGCGATATTTAATGTGACCCAATTCTATGCGTACTGCGAAGAAAATTCGCACTCACGTTTGCAGGAATCGCAAAATCACCGACATCACGGGACGCACATGGACCGTGCGTGATCGTGAATTCTTGAAATGAGTCAGATATGCGCTTTCTACGCGTACAGAACGTGAATTGCGGGTGTATTACGCTTATTTCGAACGGGAATTACGCTTTTACAACGTTCTCCGTCGGAAACATCACAATAGTGCTTTCTGCATGTACGGAACGTCGATTTCGAGTGTGGAACGGTCATGCGATCGAGAACTTCGCTTTTCCATCGCTTCTGTTCCTCGCACGAGATATTCGCAACGCTGGGGATATTTAATGTGACACAATTCTATGCGTACAGCGAAGATAATTCGCACTCACGTTTGCAGGAATCGCAAAATCACCGACATCACGGGACGCACATCGACCGTGCGTGATCGTGAATTCTTGAAATGAGTCAGATATGCGCTTTCTACGCGTACAGAACGTGAATTGCGGGTGCATTACGCTTATTTCGAACGGGAATTACGCTTTTACAACGTTCTCCGTCGGAAACATCACAATAGTGCTTTCTGCATGTACGGAACGTCGATTTCGAGTGTGGAACGGTCATGCGATCGAGAACTTCGCTTTTCCATCGCTTCTGTTCCTCGCACGAGGTATTCGCGACGCTGGGGATATTTAATGTGACCCAATTCTATGCGTACTGCGAAGAAAATTCGCACTCACGTTTGCAGGAATCGCAAAATCACCGACATCACGGGACGCACATGGACCGTGCGTGATCGTGAATTCTTGAAATGAGTCAGATATGCGCTTTCTGCGCGTACAGAACGTGAATTGCGGGTGTATTACGCTTATTTCGAACGGGAATTACGCTTTTACAACGTTCTCCGTCGGAAACATCACAATAGTGCTTTCTACATGTACGGAACGTCGATTTCGAGTGTGGAACGGTCATGCGATCGAGAACTTCGCTTTTCCATCGCTTCTGTTCCTCGCACGAGGTATTCGCGACGCTGGGGATATTTAATGTGACCCAATTCTATGCGTACTGCGAAGAAAATTCGCACTCACGTTTGCAGGAATCGCAAAATCACCGACATCACGGGACGCACATGGACCGTGCGTGATCGTGAATTCTTGAAATGAGTCAGATATGCGCTTTCTACGCGTACAGAACGTGAATTGCGGGTGTATTACGCTTATTTCGAACGGGAATTACGCTTTTACAACGTTCTCCGTCGGAAACATCACAATAGTGCTTTCTGCATGTACGGAACGTCGATTTCGAGTGTGGAACGGTCATGCGATCGAGAACTTCGCTTTTCCATCGCTTCTGTTCCTCGCACGAGGTATTCGCGACGCTGAGGATATTTAATGTGACCCAATTCTATGCGTACAGCGAAAATAATTCGCACTCACGTTTGCAGGAATCGCAAAATCACCGACATTACGGGACGCACATCGACCGTGCGTGATCGTGAATTCTTGAAATGAGTCAGATATGCGCTTTCTACGCGTACAGAACGTGAATTGCGGGTGTATTACGCTTATTTCGAACGGGAATTACGCTTTTACAACGTTCTCCGTCGGAAACATCACAATAGTGCTTTCTGCATGTACGGAACGTTGATTTCGAGTGTGGAACGGTCATGCGATCGAGAACTTCGCTTTTCCATCGCTTCTGTTCCTCGCACGAGGTATTCGCAACGCTGGGGATATTTAATGTGACCCAATTCTATGCGTACAGCGAAGATAATTCGCACTCACGTTTGCAGGAATCGCAAAATTACCGACATAACGGGACGCACAACGACCGTGCGTGATCGTGAATTCTTGAAATGAGTCAGATATGCGCTTTCTGCGCGTACAGAACGTGAATTGCGGGTGTATTACGCTTATTTCGAACGGGAATTACGCTTTTACAACGTTCTCCGTCGGAAACATCACAATAGTGCTTTCTGCATGTACGGAACGTCGATTTCGAGTGTGGAACGGTCATGCGATCGAGAACTTCGCTTTTCCATCGCTTCTGTTCCTCGCACGAGATATTCGCAACGCTGGGGATATTTAATGTGACACAATTCTATGCGTACAGCGAAGATAATTCGCACTCACGTTTGCAGGAATCGCAAAATCACCGACATCACGGGACGCACATCGACCGTGCGTGATCGTGAATTCTTGAAATGAGTCAGATATGCGCTTTCTACGCGTACAGAACGTGAATTGCGGGTGTATTACGCTTATTTCGAACGGGAATTACGCTTTTACAACGTTCTCCGTCGGAAACATCACAATAGTGCTTTCTGCATGTACGGAACGTCGATTTCGAGTGTGGAACGGTCATGCGATCGAGAACTTCGCTTTTCCATCGCTTCTGTTCCTCGCACGAGGTATTCGCAACGCTGGGGATATTTAATGTGACCCAATTCTATGCGTACAGCGAAAATAATTCGCACTCACGTTTGCAGGAATCGCAAAATCACCGACATTACGGGACGCACATCGACCGTGCGTGATCGTGAATTCTTGAAATGATTCAGATATGCGCTTTCTACGCGTACAGAACGTGAATTGCGGGTGTATTACGCTTATTTCGAACGGGAATTACGCTTTTACAACGTTCTCCGTCGGAAACATCACAATAGTGCTTTCTGCATGTACGGAACGTTGATTTCGAGTGTGGAACGGTCATGCGATCGAGAACTTCGCTTTTCCATCGCTTCTGTTCCTCGCACGAGGTATTCGCAACGCTGGGGATATTTAATGTGACCCAATTCTATGCGTACAGCGAAGATAATTCGCACTCACGTTTGCAGGAATCGCAAAATTACCGACATAACGGGACGCACAACGACCGTGCGTGATCGTGAATTCTTGAAATGAGTTTGATATGCGCTTTCTGCGCGTACAGAACGTGAATTGCGGGTGTATTACGCTTATTTCGAACGGGAATTACGCTTTTACAACGTTCTCCGTCGGAAACATCACAATAGTGCTTTCTACATGTACGGAACGTCGATTTCGAGTGTGGAACGGTCATGCGATCGAGAACTTCGCTTTTCCATCGCTTCTGTTCCTCGCACGAGGTATTCGCGACGCTGGGGATATTTAATGTGACCCAATTCTATGCGTACTGCGAAGAAAATTCGCACTCACGTTTGCAGGAATCGCAAAATCACCGACATCACGGGACGCACATGGACCGTGCGTGATCGTGAATTCTTGAAATGAGTCAGATATGCGCTTTCTACGCGTACAGAACGTGAATTGCGGGTGTATTACGCTTATTTCGAACGGGAATTACGCTTTTACAACGTTCTCCGTCGGAAACATCACAATAGTGCTTTCTGCATGTACGGAACGTCGATTTCGAGTGTGGAACGGTCATGCGATCGAGAACTTCGCTTTTCCATCGCTTCTGTTCCTCGCACGAGATATTCGCAACGCTGGGGATATTTAATGTGACACAATTCTATGTGTACAGCGAAGATAATTCGCACTCACGTTTGCAGGAATCGCAAAATCACCGACATCACGGGACGCACATCGACCGTGCGTGATCGTGAATTCTTGAAATGAGTCAGATATGCGCTTTCTACGCGTACAGAACGTGAATTGCGGGTGCATTACGCTTATTTCGAACGGGAATTACGCTTTTACAACGTTCTCCGTCGGAAACATCACAATAGTGCTTTCTGCATGTACGGAACGTCGATTTGGAGTGTGGAACGGTCATGCGATCGAGAACTTCGCTTTTCCATCGCTTCTGTTCCTCGCACGAGGTATTCGCGACGCTGGCGATATTTAATGTGACCCAATTCTATGCGTACTGCGAAGAAAATTCGCACTCACGTTTGCAGGAATCGCAAAATCACCGACATCACGGGACGCACATGGACCGTGCGTGATCGTGAATTCTTGAAATGAGTCAGATATGCGCTTTCTACGCGTACAGAACGTGAATTGCGGGTGTATTACGCTTATTTCGAACGGGAATTACGCTTTTACAACGTTCTCCGTCGGAAACATCACAATAGTGCTTTCTGCATGTACGGAACGTCGATTTCGAGTGTGGAACGGTCATGCGATCGAGAACTTCGCTTTTCCATCGCTTCTGTTCCTCGCACGAGATATTCGCAACGCTGGGGATATTTAATGTGACACAATTCTATGCGTACAGCGAAGATAATTCGCACTCACGTTTGCAGGAATCGCAAAATCACCGACATCACGGGACGCACATCGACCGTGCGTGATCGTGAATTCTTGAAATGAGTCAGATATGCGCTTTCTACGCGTACAGAACGTGAATTGCGGGTGCATTACGCTTATTTCGAACGGGAATTACGCTTTTACAACGTTCTCCGTCGGAAACATCACAATAGTGCTTTCTGCATGTACGGAACGTCGATTTCGAGTGTGGAACGGTCATGCGATCGAGAACTTCGCTTTTCCATCGCTTCTGTTCCTCGCACGAGGTATTCGCGACGCTGGGGATATTTAATGTGACCCAATTCTATGCGTACTGCGAAGAAAATTCGCACTCACGTTTGCAGGAATCGCAAAATCACCGACATCACGGGACGCACATCGACCGTGCGTGATCGTGAATTCTTGAAATGAGTCAGATATGCGCTTTCTACGCGTACAGAACGTGAATTGCGGGTGTATTACGCTTATTTCGAACGGGAATTACGCTTTTACAACGTTCTCCGTCGGAAACATCACAATAGTGCTTTCTGCATGTACGGAACGTCGATTTCGAGTGTGGAACGGTCATGCGATCGAGAACTTCGCTTTTCCATCGCTTCTGTTCCTCGCACGAGGTATTCGCGACGCTGGCGATATTTAATGTGACCCAATTCTATGCGTACTGCGAAGAAAATTCGCACTCACGTTTGCAGGAATCGCAAAATCACCGACATCACGGGACGCACATGGACCGTGCGTGATCGTGAATTCTTGAAATGAGTCAGATATGCGCTTTCTACGCGTACAGAACGTGAATTGCGGGTGTATTACGCTTATTTCGAACGGGAATTACGCTTTTACAACGTTCTCCGTCGGAAACATCACAATAGTGCTTTCTGCATGTACGGAACGTCGATTTCGAGTGTGGAACGGTCATGCGATCGAGAACTTCGCTTTTCCATCGCTTCTGTTCCTCGCACGAGGTATTCGCAACGCTGGGGATATTTAATGTGACCCAATTCTATGCGTACTGCGAAGAAAATTCGCACTCACGTTTGCAGGAATCGCAAAATCACCGACATCACGGGACGCACATGGACCGTGCGTGATCGTGAATTCTTGAAATGAGTCAGATATGCGCTTTCTACGCGTACAGAACGTGAATTGCGGGTGTATTACTCTTATTTCGAACGGGAATTACGCTTTTACAACGTTCTCCGTCGGAAACATCACAATAGTGCTTTCTGCATGTACGGAACGTCGATTTCGAGTGTGGAACGGTCATGCGATCGAGAACTTCGCTTTTCCATCGCTTCTGTTCCTCGCACGAGGTATTCGCGACACTGGGGATATTTAATGTGACCCAATTCTATGCGTACTGCGAAGAAAATTCGCACTCACGTTTGCAGGAATCGCAAAATCACCGACATCACGGGACGCACATGGACCGTGCGTGATCGTGAATTCTTGAAATGAGTCAGATATGCGCTTTCTACGCGTACAGAACGTGAATTGCGGGTGTATTACGCTTATTTCGAACGGGAATTACGCTTTTACAACGTTCTCCGTCGGAAACATCACAATAGTGCTTTCTGCATGTACGGAACGTCGATTTCGAGTGTGGAACGGTCATGCGATCGAGAACTTCGCTTTTCCATCGCTTCTGTTCCTCGCACGAGGTATTCGCGACGCTGGGGATATTTAATGTGACCCAATTCTATGCGTACTGCGAAGAAAATTCGCACTCACGTTTGCAGGAATCGCAAAATCACCGACATCACGGGACGCACATGGACCGTGCGTGATCGTGAATTCTTGAAATGAGTCAGATATGCGCTTTCTACGCGTACAGAACGTGAATTGCGGGTGCATTACGCTTATTTCGAACGGGAATTACGCTTTTACAACGTTCTCCGTCGGAAACATCACAATAGTGCTTTCTGCATGTACGGAACGTCGATTTCGAGTGTGGAACGGTCATGCGATCGAGAACTTCGCTTTTCCATCGCTTCTGTTCCTCGCACGAGGTATTCGCGACGCTGAGGATATTTAATGTGACCCAATTCTATGCGTACAGCGAAAATAATTCGCACTCACGTTTGCAGGAATCGCAAAATCACCGACATTACGGGACGCACATCGACCGTGCGTGATCGTGAATTCTTGAAATGAGTCAGATATGCGCTTTCTACGCGTACAGAACGTGAATTGCGGGTGTATTACGCTTATTTCGAACGGGAATTACGCTTTTACAACGTTCTCCGTCGGAAACATCACAATAGTGCTTTCTGCATGTACGGAACGTCGATTTCGAGTGTGGAACGGTCATGCGATCGAGAACTTCGCTTTTCCATCGCTTCTGTTCCTCGCACGAGGTATTCGCAACGCTGGGGATATTTAATGTGACCCAATTCTATGCGTACAGCGAAGATAATTCGCATTCACGTTTGCAGGAATCGCAAAATTACCGACATAACGGGACGCACAACGACCGTGCGTGATCGTGAATTCTTGAAATGAGTCAGATATGCGCTTTCTGCGCGTACAGAACGTGAATTGCGGGTGTATTACGCTTATTTCGAACGGGAATTACGCTTTTACAACGTTCTCCGTCGGAAACATCACAATAGTGCTTTCTGCATGTACGGAACGTCGATTTCGAGTGTGGAACGGTCATGCGATCGAGAACTTCGCTTTTCCATCGGTTCTGTTCCTCGCACGAGATATTCGCAACGCTGGGGATATTTAATGTGACACAATTCTATGCGTACAGCGAAGATAATTCGCACTCACGTTTGCAGGAATCGCAAAATCACCGACATCACGGGACGCACATCGACCGTGCGTGATCGTGAATTCTTGAAATGAGTCAGAGATGCGCTTTCTACGCGTACAGAACGTGAATTGCGGGTGTATTACGCTTATTTCGAACGGGAATTACGCTTTTACAACGTTCTCCGTCGGAAACATCACAATAGTGCTTTCTGCATGTACGGAACGTCGATTTCGAGTGTGGAACGGTCATGCGATCGAGAACTTCGCTTTTCCATCGCTTCTGTTCCTCGCACGAGGTATTCGCGACGCTGGGGATATTTAATGTGACCCAATTCTATGCGTACTGCGAAGCAAATTCGCACTCACGTTTGCAGGAATCCCAAAATCACCGACATCACGGGACGCACATGGACCGTGCGTGATCGTGAATTCTTGAAATGAGTCAGATATGCGCTTTCTACGCGTACAGAACGTGAATTGCGGGTGTATTACGCTTATTTCGAACGGGAATTACGCTTTTACAACGTTCTCCGTCGGAAACATCACAATAGTGCTTTCTGCATGTACGGAACGTCGATTTCGAGTGTGGAACGGTCATGCGATCGAGAACTCCGCTTTTCCATCGCTTCTGTTCCTCGCACGAGGTATTCGCGACGCTGGGGATATTTAATGTGACCCAATTCTATGCGTACTGCGAAGCAAATTCGCACTCACGTTTGCAGGAATCCCAAAATCACCGACATCACGGGACGCACATGGACCGTGCGTGATCGTGAATTCTTGAAATGAGTCAGATATGCGCTTTCTACGCGTACAGAACGTGAATAGCGGGTGTATTACGCTTATTTCGAACGGGAATTACGCTTTTACAACGTTCTCCGTCGGAAACATCACAATAGTGCTTTCTGCATGTACGGAACGTTGATTTCGAGTGTGGAACGGTCATGCGATCGAGAACTTCGCTTTTCCATCGCTTCTGTTCCTCGCACGAGGTATTCGCAACGCTGGGGATATTTAATGTGACCCAATTCTATGCGTACAGCGAAGATAATTCGCACTCACGTTTGCAGGAATCGCAAAATTACCGACATAACGGGACGCACAACGACCGTGCGTGATCGTGAATTCTTGAAATGAGTCAGATATGCGCTTTCTGCGCGTACAGAACGTGAATTGCGGGTGTATTACGCTTATTTCGAACGGGAATTACGCTTTTACAACGTTCTCCGTCGGAAACATCACAATAGTGCTTTCTACATGTACGGAACGTCGATTTCGAGTGTGGAACGGTCATGCGATCGAGAACTTCGCTTTTCCATCGCTTCTGTTCCTCGCACGAGGTATTCGCGACGCTGGGGATATTTAATGTGACCCAATTCTATGCGTACTGCGAAGAAAATTCGCACTCACGTTTGCAGGAATCGCAAAATCACCGACATCACGGGACGCACATGGACCGTGCGTGATCGTGAATTCTTGAAATGAGTCAGATATGCGCTTTCTGCGCGTACAGAACGTGAATTGCGGGTGTATTACGCTTATTTCGAACGGGAATTACGCTTTTACAACGTTCTCCGTCGGAAACATCACAATAGTGCTTTCTACATGTACGGAACGTCGATTTGGAGTGTGGAACGGTCATGCGATCGAGAACTTCGCTTTTCCATCGCTTCTGTTCCTCGCACGAGGTATTCGCGACGCTGGGGATATTTAATGTGACCCAATTCTATGCGTACTGCGAAGAAAATTCGCACTCACGTTTGCAGGAATCGCAAAATCACCGACATCACGGGACGCACATGGACCGTGCGTGATCGTGAATTCTTGAAATGAGTCAGATATGCGCTTTCTACGCGTACAGAACGTGAATTGCGGGTGTATTACGCTTATTTCGAACGGGAATTACGCTTTTACAACGTTCTCCGTCGGAAACATCACAATAGTGCTTTCTGCATGTACGGAACGTCGATTTCGAGTGTGGAACGGTCATGCGATCGAGAACTTCGCTTTTCCATCGCTTCTGTTCCTCGCACGAGATATTCGCAACGCTGGGGATATTTAATGTGACACAATTCTATGCGTACAGCGAAGATAATTCGCACTCACGTTTGCAGGAATCGCAAAATCACCGACATCACGGGACGCACATCGACCATGCGTGATCGTGAATTCTTGAAATGAGTCAGATATGCGCTTTCTACGCGTACAGAACGTGAATTGCGGGTGCATTACGCTTATTTCGAACGGGAATTACGCTTTTACAACGTTCTCCGTCGGAAACATCACAATAGTGCTTTCTGCATGTACGGAACGTCGATTTCGAGTGTGGAACGGTCATGCGATCGAGAACTTCGCTTTTCCATCGCTTCTGTTCCTCGCACGAGGTATTCGCGACGCTGGGGATATTTAATGTGACCCAATTCTATGCGTACTGCGAAGAAAATTCGCACTCACGTTTGCAGGAATCGCAAAATCGCCGACATCACGGGACGCACATGGACCGTGCGTGATCGTGAATTCTTGAAATGAGTCAGATATGCGCTTTCTACGCGTACAGAACGTGAATTGCGGGTGTATTACGCTTATTTCGAACGGGAATTACGCTTTTACAACGTTCTCCGTCGGAAACATCACAATAGTGCTTTCTGCATGTACGGAACGTCGATTTCGAGTGTGGAACGGTCATGCGATCGAGAACTTCGCTTTTCCATCGCTTCTGTTCCTCGCACGAGGTATTCGCGACGCTGGGGATATTTAATGTGACCCAATTCTATGCGTACTGCGAAGAAAATTCGCACTCACGTTTGCAGGAATCGCAAAATCACCTACATCACGGGACGCACATGGATGGTGCGTGATCGTGAATTCTTGAAATGAGTCAGATATGCGCTTTCTACGCGTACAGAACGTGAATTGCGGGTGTATTACGCTTATTTCGAACGGGAATTACGCTTTTACAACGTTCTCCGTCGGAAACATCACAATAGTGCTTTCTGCATGTACGGAACGTCGATTTCGAGTGTGGAACGGTCATGCGATCGAGAACTTCGCTTTTCCATCGCTTCTGTTCCTCGCACGAGATATTCGCAACGCTGGGGATATTTAATGTGACACAATTCTATGCGTACAGCGAAGATAATTCGCACTCACGTTTGCAGGAATCGCAAAATCACCGACATCACGGGACGCACATCGACCGTGCGTGATCGTGAATTCTTGAAATGAGTCAGATATGCGCTTTCTACGCGTACAGAACGTGAATTGCGGGTGTATTACGCTTATTTCGAACGGGAATTACGCTTTTACAACGTTCTCCGTCGGAAACATCACAATAGTGCTTTCTACATGTACGGAACGTCGATTTCGAGTGTGGAACGGTCATGCGATCGAGAACTTCGCTTTTCCATCGCTTCTGTTCCTCGCACGAGGTATTCGCGACGCTGGGGATATTTAATGTGACCCAATTCTATGCGTACTGCGAAGAAAATTCGCACTCACGTTTGCAGGAATCGCAAAATCACCGACATCACGGGACGCACATGGACCGTGCGTGATCGTGAATTCTTGAAATGAGTCAGATATGCGCTTTCTACGCGTACAGAACGTGAATTGCGGGTGTATTACGCTTATTTCGAACGGGAATTACGCTTTTACAACGTTCTCCGTCGGAAACATCACAATAGTGCTTTCTGCATGTACGGAACGTCGATTTCGAGTGTGGAACGGTCATGCGATCGAGAACTTCGCTTTTCCATCGCTTCTGTTCCTCGCACAAGATATTCGCAACGCTGGAGATATTTAATGTGACCCAATTCTATGCGTACAGCGAAAATAATTCGCACTCACGTTTGCAGGAATCGCAAAATCACCGACATTACGGGACGCACATCGACCGTGCGTGATCGTGAATTCTTGAAATGAGTCAGATATGCGCTTTCTACGCGTACAGAACGTGAATTGCGGGTGTATTACGCTTATTTCGAACGGGAATTACGCTTTTACAACGTTCTCCGTCGGAAACATCACAATAGTGCTTTCTGCATGTACGGAACGTCGATTTCGATTGTGGAACGGTCATGCGATCGAGAACTTCGCTTTTCCATCGCTTCTGTTCCTCGCACGAGGTATTCGCGACGCTGAGGATATTTAATGTGACCCAATTCTATGCGTACAGCGAAAATAATTCGCACTCACGTTTGCAGGAATCGCAAAATCACCGACATCACGGGACGCACATCGACCGTGCGTGATCGTGAATTCTTGAAATGAGTCAGATATGCGCTTTCTACGCGTACAGAACGTGAATTGCGGGTGCATTACGCTTATTTCGAACGGGAATTACGCTTTTACAACGTTCTCCGTCGGAAACATCACAATAGTGCTTTCTGCATGTACGGAACGTCGATTTCGAGTGTGGAACGGTCATGCGATCGAGAACTTCGCTTTTCCATCGCTTCTGTTCCTCGCACGAGGTATTCGCGACGCTGGGGATATTTAATGTGACCCAATTCTATGCGTACTGCGAAGAAAATTCGCACTCACGTTTGCAGGAATCGCAAAATCACCGACATCACGGGACGCACATGGACCGTGCGTGATCGTGAATTCTTGAAATGAGTCAGATATGCGCTTTCTACGCGTACAGAACGTGAATTGCGGGTGTATTGCGCTTATTTCGAACGGGAATTACGCTTTTACAACGTTCTCCGTCGGAAACATCACAATAGTGCTTTCTGCATGTACGGAACGTCGATTTCGAGTGTGGAACGGTCATGCGATCGAGAACTTCGCTTTTCCATCGCTTCTGTTCCTCGCACGAGGTATTCGCAACGCTGGGGATATTTATGTGAGTCTATTCCATGCGTACAGCGAAGAAAATTCGCACTCCCGTTTGCAGGAATCGCAAAATCAGCGACATCACGGGACGCACATGGACCGTGCGTGATCGTGAATTCTTGAAATGAGTTAGATATGCGCTTTCTACGCGTACAGAACGTGAATTGCGGGTGTATTACGCTTATTTCGAACGGGAATTACGCTTTTACAACGTTCTCCGTCGGAAACATCACAATAGTGCTTTCTGCATGTACGGAACGTCGATTTCGAGTGTGGAACGGTCATGCGATCGAGAACTTCGCTTTTCCATCGCTTCTGTTCCTCGCACGAGGTATTCGCGACGCTGGGGATATTTAATGTGACCCAATTCTATGCGTACTGCGAAGAAAATTCGCACTCACGTTTGCAGGAATCGCAAAATCACCGACATCACGGGACGCACATGGACCGTGCGTGATCGTGAATTCTTGAAATGAGTCAGATATGCGCTTTCTACGCGTACAGAACATGAATTGCGGGTGTATTACGCTTATTTCGAACGGGAATTACGCTTTTACAACGTTCTCCGTCGGAAACATCACAATAGTGCTTTCTGCATGTACGGAACGTCGATTTCGAGTGTGGAACGGTCATGCGATCGAGAACTTCGCTTTTCCATCGCTTCTGTTCCTCGCACGAGGTATTCGCGACGCTGGGGATATTTAATGTGACCCAATTCTATGCGTACTGCGAAGAAAATTCGCACTCACGTTTGCAGGAATCGCAAAATCACCGACATCACGGGACGCACATGGACCGTGCGTGATCGTGAATTCTTGAAATGAGTCAGATATGCGCTTTCTACGCGTACAGAACGTGAATTGCGGGTGTATTACTCTTATTTCGAACGGGAATTACGCTTTTACAACGTTCTCCGTCGGAAACATCACAATAGTGCTTTCTGCATGTACGGAACGTCGATTTCGAGTGTGGAACGGTCATGCGATCGAGAACTTCGCTTTTCCATCGCTTCTGTTCCTCGCACGAGGTATTCGCGACACTGGGGATATTTAATGTGACCCAATTCTATGCGTACTGCGAAGAAAATTCGCACTCACGTTTGCAGGAATCGCAAAATCACCGACATCACGGGACGCACATGGACCGTGCGTGATCGTGAATTCTTGAAATGAGTCAGATATGCGCTTTCTACGCGTACAGAACGTGAATTGCGGGTGTATTGCGCTTATTTCGAACGGGAATTACGCTTTTACAACGTTCTCCGTCGGAAACATCACAATAGTGCTTTCTGCATGTACGGAACGTCGATTTCGAGTGTGGAACGGTCATGCGATCGAGAACTTCGCTTTTCCATCGCTTCTGTTCCTCGCACGAGGTATTCGCGACGCTGGGGATATTTAATGTGACCCAATTCTATGCGTACTGCGAAGCAAATTCGCACTCACGTTTGCAGGAATCCCAAAATCACCGACATCACGGGACGCACATGGACCGTGCGTGATCGTGAATTCTTGAAATGAGTCAGATATGCGCTTTCTACGCGTACAGAACGTGAATTGCGGGTGTATTACGCTTATTTCGAACGGGAATTACGCTTTTACAACGTTCTCCGTCGGAAACATCACAATAGTGCTTTCTGCATGTACGGAACGTCGATTTCGAGTGTGGAACGGTCATGCGATCGAGAACTTCGCTTTTCCATCGCTTCTGTTCCTCGCACGAGATATTCGCAACGCTGGGGATATTTAATGTGACACAATTCTATGCGTACAGCGAAGATAATTCGCACTCACGTTTGCAGGAATCGCAAAATCACCGACATCACGGGACGCACATCGACCGTGCGTGATCGTGAATTCTTGAAATGAGTCAGATATGCGCTTTCTACGCGTACAGAACGTGAATTGCGGGTGTACTACGCTTATTTCGAACGGGAATTACGCTTTTACAACGTTCTCCGTCGGAAACATCACAATAGTGCTTTCTGCATGTACGGAACGTCGATTTCGAGTGTGGAACGGTCATGCGATCGAGAACTTCGCTTTTCCATCGCTTCTGTTCCTCGCACGAGATATTCGCAACGCTGGGGATATTTAATGTGACACAATTCTATGCGTACAGCGAAGATAATTCGCACTCACGTTTGCAGGAATCGCAAAATCACCGACATCACGGGACGCACATCGACCGTGCGTGATCGTGAATTCTTGAAATGAGTCAGATATGCGCTTTCTACGCGTACAGAACGTGAATTGCGGGTGTATTACGCTTATTTCGAACGGGAATTACGCTTTTACAACGTTCTCCGTCGGAAACATCACAATAGTGCTTTCTGCATGTACGGAACGTCGATTTCGAGTGTGGAACGGTCATGCGATCGAGAACTTCGCTTTTCCATCGCTTCTGTTCCTCGCACGAGGTATTCGCGACGCTGGGGATATTTAATGTGACCCAATTCTATGCGTACTGCGAAGAAAATTCGCACTCACGTTTGCAGGAATCGCAAAATCGCCGACATCACGGGACGCACATGGACCGTGCGTGATCGTGAATTCTTGAAATGAGTCAGATATGCGCTTTCTACGCGTACAGAACGTGAATTGCGGGTGTATTACGCTTATTTCGAACGGGAATTACGCTTTTACAACGTTCTCCGTCGGAAACATCACAATAGTGCTTTCTGCATGTACGGAACGTCGATTTCGAGTGTGGAACGGTCATGCGATCGAGAACTTCGCTTTTCCATCGCTTCTGTTCCTCGCACGAGGTATTCGCGACACTGGGGATATTTAATGTGACCCAATTCTATGCGTACTGCGAAGAAAATTCGCACTCACGTTTGCAGGAATCGCAAAATCACCGACATCACGGGACGCACATGGACCGTGCGTGATCGTGAATTCTTGAAATGAGTCAGATATGCGCTTTCTACGCGTACAGAACGTGAATTGCGGGTGTATTACGCTTATTTCGAACGGGAATTACGCTTTTACAACGTTCTCCGTCGGAAACATCACAATAGTGCTTTCTGCATGTACGGAACGTCGATTTCGAGTGTGGAACGGTCATGCGATCGAGAACTTCGCTTTTCCATCGCTTCTGTTCCTCGCACGAGGTATTCGCGACGCTGGGGATATTTAATGTGACCCAATTCTATGCGTACTGCGAAGAAAATTCGCACTCACGTTTGCAGGAATCGCAAAATCACCGACATCACGGGACGCACATGGACCGTGCGTGATCGTGAATTCTTGAAATGCGTCAGATATGCGCTTTCTACGCGTACAGAACGTGAATTGCGGGTGTATTACGCTTATTTCGAACGGGAATTACGCTTTTACAACGTTCTCCGTCGGAAACATCACAATAGTGCTTTCTGCATGTACGGAACGTCGATTTCGAGTGTGGAACGGTCATGCGATCGAGAACTTCGCTTTTCCATCGCTTCTGTTCCTCGCACGAGGTATTCGCGACACTGGGGATATTTAATGTGACCCAATTCTATGCGTACTGCGAAGAAAATTCGCACTCACGTTTGCAGGAATCGCAAAATCACCGACATCACGGGACGCACATGGACCGTGCGTGATCGTGAATTCTTGAAATGAGTCAGATATGCGCTTTCTACGCGTACAGAACGTGAATTGCGGGTGTATTACGCTTATTTCGAACGGGAATTACGCTTTTACAACGTTCTCCGTCGGAAACATCACAATAGTGCTTTCTGCATGTACGGAACGTCGATTTCGAGTGTGGAACGGTCATGCGATCGATAACTTCGCTTTTCCATCGCTTCTGTTCCTCGCACGAGGTATTCGCGACGCTGGGGATATTTAATGTGACCCAATTCTATGCGTACTGCGAAGAAAATTCGCACTCACGTTTGCAGGAATCGCAAAATCACCGACATCACGGGACGCACATGGACCGTGCGTGATCGTGAATTCTTGAAATGCGTCAGATATGCGCTTTCTACGCGTACAGAACGTGAATTGCGGGTGTATTACGCTTATTTCGAACGGGAATTACGCTTTTACAACGTTCTCCGTCGGAAACATCACAATAGTGCCTTCTGCATGTACGGAACGTCGATTTCGAGTGTGGAACGGTCATGCGATCGAGAACTTCGCTTTTCCATCGCTTCTGTTCCTCGCACGAGGTATTCGCGACGCTGGGGATATTTAATGTGACCCAATTCTATGCGTACTGCGAAGAAAATTCGCACTCACGTTTGCAGGAATCGCAAAATCACCGACATCACGGGACGCACATGGACCGTGCGTGATCGTGAATTATTGAAATGAGTCAGATATGCGCTTTCTACGCGTACAGAACGTGAATTGCGGGTGTATTACTCTTATTTCGAACGGGAATTACGCTTTTACAACGTTCTCCGTCGGAAACATCACAATAGTGCTTTCTGCATGTACGGAACGTCGATTTCGAGTGTGGAACGGTCATGCGATCGAGAACTTCGCTTTTCCATCGCTTCTGTTCCTCGCACGAGGTATTCGCGACACTGGGGATATTTAATGTGACCCAATTCTATGCGTATTGCGAAGAAAATTCGCACTCACGTTTGCAGGAATCGCAAAATCACCGACATCACGGGACGCACATGGACCGTGCGTGATCGTGAATTCTTGAAATGAGTCAGATATGCGCTTTCTACGCGTACAGAACGTGAATTGCGGGTGTATTGCGCTTATTTCGAACGGGAATTACGCTTTTACAACGTTCTCCGTCGGAAACATCACAATAGTGCTTTCTGCATGTACGGAACGTCGATTTCGAGTGTGGAACGGTCATGCGATCGAGAACTTCGCTTTTCCATCGCTTCTGTTCCTCGCACGAGGTATTCGCGACGCTGGGGATATTTAATGTGACCCAATTCTATGCGTACTGCGAAGCAAATTCGCACTCACGTTTGCAGGAATCCCAAAATCACCGACATCACGGGACGCACATGGACCGTGCGTGATCGTGAATTCTTGAAATGAGTCAGATATGCGCTTTCTACGCGTACAGAACGTGAATTGCGGGTGTATTACGCTTATTTCGAACGGGAATTACGCTTTTACAACGTTCTCCGTCGGAAACATCACAATAGTGCTTTCTGCATGTACGGAACGTCGATTTCGAGTGTGGAACGGTCATGCGATCGAGAACTTCGCTTTTCCATCGCTTCTGTTCCTCGCACGAGGTATTCGCGACACTGGGGATATTTAATGTGACCCAATTCTATGCGTACTGCGAAGAAAATTCGCACTCACGTTTGCAGGAATCGCAAAATCACCGACATCACGGGACGCACATGGACCGTGCGTGATCGTGAATTCTTGAAATGAGTCAGATATGCGCTTTCTACGCGTACAGAACGTGAATTGCGGGTGTATTGCGCTTATTTCGAACGGGAATTACGCTTTTACAACGTTCTCCGTCGGAAACATCACAATAGTGCTTTCTGCATGTACGGAACGTCGATTTCGAGTGTGGAACGGTCATGCGATCGAGAACTTCGCTTTTCCATCGCTTCTGTTCCTCGCACGAGGTATTCGCAACGCTGGGGATATTTAATGTGACCCAATTCTATGCGTACTGCGAAGAAAATTCGCACTCACGTTTGCAGGAATCGCAAAATCACCGACATCACGGGACGCACAACGACCGTGCGTGATCGTGAATTCTTGAAATGAGTCAGATATGCGCTTTCTGCGCGTACAGAACGTGAATTGCGGGTGTATTACGCTTATTTCGAACGGGAATTACGCTTTTACAACGTTCTCCGTCGGAAACATCACAATAGTGCTTTCTGCATGTACGGAACGTCGATTTCGAGTGTGGAACGGTCATGCGATCGAGAACTTCGCTTTTCCATTGCTTCTGTTCCTCGCACGAGGTATTCGCGACGCTGGGGATATTTAATGTGACCCAATTCTATGCGTACTGCGAAGAAAATTCGCACTCACGTTTGCAGGAATCGCAAAATCACCGACATCACGGGACGCACATGGACCGTGCGTGATCGTGAATTCTTGAAATGAGTCAGATATGCGCTTTCTACGCGTACAGAACGTGAATTGCGGGTGTACTACGCTTATTTCGAACGGGAATTACGCTTTTACAACGTTCTCCGTCGGAAACATCACAATAGTGCTTTCTGCATGTACGGAACGTCGATTTCGAGTGTGGAACGGTCATGCGATCGAGAACTTCGCTTTTCCATCGCTTCTGTTCCTCGCACGAGATATTCGCAACGCTGGGGATATTTAATGTGACACAATTCTATGCGTACAGCGAAGATAATTCGCACTCACGTTTGCAGGAATCGCAAAATCACCGACATCACGGGACGCACATCGACCGTGCGTGATCGTGAATTCTTGAAATGAGTCAGATATGCGCTTTCTACGCGTACAGAACGTGAATTGCGGGTGTATTACGCTTATTTCGAACGGGAATTACGCTTTTACAACGTTCTCCGTCGGAAACATCACAATAGTGCTTTCTGCATGTACGGAACGTCGATTTCGAGTGTGGAACGGTCATGCGATCGAGAACTTCGCTTTTCCATCGCTTCTGTTCCTCGCACGAGGTATTCGCGACGCTGGGGATATTTAATGTGACCCAATTCTATGCGTACTGCGAAGAAAATTCGCACTCACGTTTGCAGGAATCGCAAAATCACCGACATCACGGGACGCACATGGACCGTGCGTGATCGTGAATTCTTGAAATGAGTCAGATATGCGCTTTCTACGCGTACAGAACGTGAATTGCGGGTGTATTACGCTTATTTCGAACGGGAATTACGCTTTTACAACGTTCTCCGTCGGAAACATCACAATAGTGCTTTCTGCATGTACGGAACGTCGATTTCGAGTGTGGAACGGTCATGCGATCGAGAACTTCGCTTTTCCATCGCTTCTGTTCCTCGCACGAGGTATTCGCGACACTGGGGATATTTAATGTGACCCAATTCTATGCGTACTGCGAAGAAAATTCGCACTCACGTTTGCAGGAATCGCAAAATCACCGACATCACGGGACGCACATGGACCGTGCGTGATCGTGAATTCTTGAAATGAGTCAGATATGCGCTTTCTACGCGTACAGAACGTGAATTGCGGGTGTATTACGCTTATTTCGAACGGGAATTACGCTTTTACAACGTTCTCCGTCGGAAACATCACAATAGTGCTTTCTGCATGTACGGAACGTCGATTTCGAGTGTGGAACGGTCATGCGATCGATAACTTCGCTTTTCCATCGCTTCTGTTCCTCGCACGAGGTATTCGCGACGCTGGGGATATTTAATGTGACCCAATTCTATGCGTACTGCGAAGAAAATTCGCACTCACGTTTGCAGGAATCGCAAAATCACCGACATCACGGGACGCACATGGACCGTGCGTGATCGTGAATTCTTGAAATGCGTCAGATATGCGCTTTCTACGCGTACAGAACGTGAATTGCGGGTGTATTACGCTTATTTCGAACGGGAATTACGCTTTTACAACGTTCTCCGTCGGAAACATCACAATAGTGCCTTCTGCATGTACGGAACGTCGATTTCGAGTGTGGAACGGTCATGCGATCGAGAACTTCGCTTTTCCATCGCTTCTGTTCCTCGCACGAGGTATTCGCGACGCTGGGGATATTTAATGTGACCCAATTCTATGCGTACTGCGAAGAAAATTCGCACTCACGTTTGCAGGAATCGCAAAATCACCGACATCACGGGACGCACATGGACCGTGCGTGATCGTGAATTATTGAAATGAGTCAGATATGCGCTTTCTACGCGTACAGAACGTGAATTGCGGGTGTATTACTCTTATTTCGAACGGGAATTACGCTTTTACAACGTTCTCCGTCGGAAACATCACAATAGTGCTTTCTGCATGTACGGAACGTCGATTTCGAGTGTGGAACGGTCATGCGATCGAGAACTTCGCTTTTCCATCGCTTCTGTTCCTCGCACGAGGTATTCGCGACACTGGGGATATTTAATGTGACCCAATTCTATGCGTATTGCGAAGAAAATTCGCACTCACGTTTGCAGGAATCGCAAAATCACCGACATCACGGGACGCACATGGACCGTGCGTGATCGTGAATTCTTGAAATGAGTCAGATATGCGCTTTCTACGCGTACAGAACGTGAATTGCGGGTGTATTGCGCTTATTTCGAACGGGAATTACGCTTTTACAACGTTCTCCGTCGGAAACATCACAATAGTGCTTTCTGCATGTACGGAACGTCGATTTCGAGTGTGGAACGGTCATGCGATCGAGAACTTCGCTTTTCCATCGCTTCTGTTCCTCGCACGAGGTATTCGCGACGCTGGGGATATTTAATGTGACCCAATTCTATGCGTACTGCGAAGCAAATTCGCACTCACGTTTGCAGGAATCCCAAAATCACCGACATCACGGGACGCACATGGACCGTGCGTGATCGTGAATTCTTGAAATGAGTCAGATATGCGCTTTCTACGCGTACAGAACGTGAATTGCGGGTGTATTACGCTTATTTCGAACGGGAATTACGCTTTTACAACGTTCTCCGTCGGAAACATCACAATAGTGCTTTCTGCATGTACGGAACGTCGATTTCGAGTGTGGAACGGTCATGCGATCGAGAACTTCGCTTTTCCATCGCTTCTGTTCCTCGCACGAGGTATTCGCGACACTGGGGATATTTAATGTGACCCAATTCTATGCGTACTGCGAAGAAAATTCGCACTCACGTTTGCAGGAATCGCAAAATCACCGACATCACGGGACGCACATGGACCGTGCGTGATCGTGAATTCTTGAAATGAGTCAGATATGCGCTTTCTACGCGTACAGAACGTGAATTGCGGGTGTATTGCGCTTATTTCGAACGGGAATTACGCTTTTACAACGTTCTCCGTCGGAAACATCACAATAGTGCTTTCTGCATGTACGGAACGTCGATTTCGAGTGTGGAACGGTCATGCGATCGAGAACTTCGCTTTTCCATCGCTTCTGTTCCTCGCACGAGGTATTCGCGACGCTGGGGATATTTAATGTGACCCAATTCTATGCGTACTGCGAAGAAAATTCGCACTCACGTTTGCAGGAATCGCAAAATCACCGACATCACGGGACGCACATGGACCGTGCGTGATCGTGAATTCTTGAAATGAGTCAGATATGCGCTTTCTACGCGTACAGAACGTGAATTGCGGGTGTATTACGCTTATTTCGAACGGGAATTACGCTTTTACAACGTTCTCCGTCGGAAACATCACAATAGTGCTTTCTGCATGTACGGAACGTCGATTTCGAGTGTGGAACGGTCATGCGATCGAGAACTTCGCTTTTCCATCGCTTCTGTTCCTCGCACGAGATATTCGCAACGCTGGGGATATTTAATGTGACACAATTCTATGCGTACAGCGAAGATAATTCGCACTCACGTTTGCAGGAATCGCAAAATCACCGACATCACGGGACGCACATCGACCGTGCGTGATCGTGAATTCTTGAAATGAGTCAGATATGCGCTTTCTACGCGTACAGAACGTGAATTGCGGGTGTATTACGCTTATTTCGAACGGGAATTACGCTTTTACAACGTTCTCCGTCGGAAACATCACAATAGTGCTTTCTGCATGTACGGAACGTCGATTTCGAGTGTGGAACGGTCATGCGATCGAGAACTTCGCTTTTCCATCGCTTCTGTTCCTCGCACGAGATATTCGCAACGCTGGGGATATTTAATGTGACACAATTCTATGTGTACAGCGAAGATAATTCGCACTCACGTTTGCAGGAATCGCAAAATCACCGACATCACGGGACGCACATCGACCGTGCGTGATCGTGAATTCTTGAAATGAGTCAGATATGCGCTTTCTACGCGTACAGAACGTGAATTGCGGGTGTATTACTCTTATTTCGAACGGGAATTACGCTTTTACAACGTTCTCCGTCGGAAACATCACAATAGTGCTTTCTGCATGTACGGAACGTCGATTTCGAGTGTGGAACGGTCATGCGATCGAGAACTTCGCTTTTCCATCGCTTCTGTTCCTCGCACGAGGTATTCGCGACGCTGGGGATATTTAATGTGACCCAATTCTATGCGTACTGCGAAGAAAATTCGCACTCACGTTTGCAGGAATCGCAAAATCACCGACATCACGGGACGCACATGGACCGTGCGTGATCGTGAATTCTTGAAATGAGTCAGATATGCGCTTTCTACGCGTACAGAACGTGAATTGCGGGTGTATTACGCTTATTTCGAACGGGAATTACGCTTTTACAACGTTCTCCGTCGGAAACATCACAATAGTGCTTTCTGCATGTACGGAACGTCGATTTCGAGTGTGGAACGGTCATGCGATCGAGAACTTCGCTTTTCCATCGCTTCTGTTCCTCGCACGAGATATTCGCAACGCTGGGGATATTTAATGTGACACAATTCTATGCGTACAGCGAAGATAATTCGCACTCACGTTTGCAGGAATCGCAAAATCACCGACATCACGGGACGCACATCGACCGTGCGTGATCGTGAATTCTTGAAATGAGTCAGATATGCGCTTTCTACGCGTACAGAACGTGAATTGCGGGTGTATTACGCTTATTTCGAACGGGAATTACGCTTTTACAACGTTCTCCGTCGGAAACATCACAATAGTGCTTTCTGCATGTACGGAACGTTGATTTCGAGTGTGGAACGGTCATGCGATCGAGAACTTCGCTTTTCCATCGCTTCTGTTCCTCGCACGAGGTATTCGCAACGCTGGGGATATTTAATGTGACCCAATTCTATGCGTACAGCGAAGATAATTCGCACTCACGTTTGCAGGAATCGCAAAATTACCGACATAACGGGACGCACAACGACCGTGCGTGATCGTGAATTCTTGAAATGAGTCAGATATGCGCTTTCTGCGCGTACAGAACGTGAATTGCGGGTGTATTACGCTTATTTCGAACGGGAATTACGCTTTTACAACGTTCTCCGTCGGAAACATCACAATAGTGCTTTCTGCATGTACGGAACGTCGATTTCGAGTGTGGAACGGTCATGCGATCGAGAACTTCGCTTTTCCATCGCTTCTGTTCCTCGCACGAGGTATTCGCAACGCTGGGGATATTTAATGTGACCCAATTCTATGCGTACAGCGAAGATAATTCGCACTCACGTTTGCAGGAATCGCAAAATCACCGACATCACGGGACGCACATCGACCGTGCGTGATCGTGAATTCTTGAAATGAGTCAGATATGCGCTTTCTACGCGTACAGAACGTGAATTGCGGGTGTATTACGCTTATTTCGAACGGGAATTACGCTTTTACAACGTTCTCCGTCGGAAACATCACAATAGTGCTTTCTGCATGTACGGAACGTCGATTTCGAGTGTGGAACGGTCATGCGATCGAGAACTTCGCTTTTCCATCGCTTCTGTTCCTCGCACGAGGTATTCGCAACGCTGGGGATATTTAATGTGACACAATTCTATGCGTACAGCGAAGATAATTCGCACTCACGTTTGCAGGAATCGCAAAATCACCGACATCACGGGACGCACATGGACCGTGCGTGATCGTGAATTCTTGAAATGAGTCAGATATGCGCTTTCTACGCGTACAGAACGTGAATTGCGGGTGTATTACGCTTATTTCGAACGGGAATTACGCTTTTACAACGTTCTCCGTCGGAAACATCACAATAGTGCTTTCTGCATGTACGGAACGTCGATTTCGAGTGTGGAACGGTCATGCGATCGAGAACTTCGCTTTTCCATCGCTTCTGTTCCTCGCACGAGGTATTCGCGACGCTGGGGATATTTAATGTGACCCAATTCTATGCGTACTGCGAAGAAAATTCGCACTCACGTTTGCAGGAATCGCAAAATCACCGACATCACGGGACGCACATGGACCGTGCGTGATCGTGAATTCTTGAAATGAGTCAGATATGCGCTTTCTACGCGTACAGAACGTGAATTGCGGGTGTATTACGCTTATTTCGAACGGGAATTACGCTTTTACAACGTTCTCCGTCGGAAACATCACAATAGTGCTTTCTGCATGTACGGAACGTCGATTTCGAGTGTGGAACGGTCATGCGATCGAGAACTTCGCTTTTCCATCGCTTCTGTTCCTCGCACGAGATATTCGCAACGCTGGGGATATTTAATGTGACACAATTCTATGCGTACAGCGAAGATAATTCGCACTCACGTTTGCAGGAATCGCAAAATCACCGACATCACGGGACGCACATCGACCGTGCGTGATCGTGAATTCTTGAAATGAGTCAGATATGCGCTTTCTACGCGTACAGAACGTGAATTGCGGGTGTATTACGCTTATTTCGAACGGGAATTACGCTTTTACAACGTTCTCCGTCGGAAACATCACAATAGTGCTTTCTGCATGTACGGAACGTTGATTTCGAGTGTGGAACGGTCATGCGATCGAGAACTTCGCTTTTCCATCGCTTCTGTTCCTCGCACGAGGTATTCGCAACGCTGGGGATATTTAATGTGACCCAATTCTATGCGTACAGCGAAGATAATTCGCACTCACGTTTGCAGGAATCGCAAAATTACCGACATAACGGGACGCACAACGACCGTGCGTGATCGTGAATTCTTGAAATGAGTCAGATATGCGCTTTCTGCGCGTACAGAACGTGAATTGCGGGTGTATTACGCTTATTTCAAACGGGAATTACGCTTTTACAACGTTCTCCGTCGGAAACATCACAATAGTGCTTTCTGCATGTACGGAACGTCGATTTCGAGTGTGGAACGGTCATGCGATCGAGAACTTCGCTTTTCCATCGCTTCTGTTCCTCGCACGAGATATTCGCAACGCTGGGGATATTTAATGTGACACAATTCTATGCGTACAGCGAAGATAATTCGCACTCACGTTTGCAGGAATCGCAAAATCACCGACATCACAGGACGCACATCGACCGTGCGTGATCGTGAATTCTTGAAATGAGTCAGATATGCGCTTTCTACGCGTACAGAACGTGAATTGCGGTTGTATTACGCTTATTTCGAACGGGAATTACGCTTTTACAACGTTCTCCGTCGGAAACATCACAATAGTGCTTTCTGCATGTACGGAACGTCGATTTCGAGTGTGGAACGGTCATGCGATCGAGAACTTCGCTTTTCCATCGCTTCTGTTCCTCGCACGAGGTATTCGCAACGCTGGGGATATTTAATGTGACACAATTCTATGCGTACAGCGAAGATAATTCGCACTCACGTTTGCAGGAATCGCAAAATCACCGACATCACGGGACGCACATCGACCGTGCGTGATCGTGAATTCTTGAAATGAGTCAGATATGCGCTTTCTACGCGTACAGAACGTGAATTGCGGGTGTATTACGCTTATTTCGAACGGGAATTACGCTTTTACAACGTTCTCCGTCGGAAACATCACAATAGTGCTTTCTGCATGTACGGAACGTCGATTTCGAGTGTGGAACGGTCATGCGATCGAGAACTTCGCTTTTCCATCGCTTCTGTTCCTCGCACGAGATATTCGCAACGCTGGGGATATTTAATGTGACACAATTCTATGCGTACAGCGAAGATAATTCGCACTCACGTTTGCAGGAATCGCAAAATCACCGACATCACGGGACGCACATCGACCGTGCGTGATCGTGAATTCTTGAAATGAGTCAGATATGCGCTTTCTACGCGTACAGAACGTGAATTGCGGGTGTATTACGCTTATTTCGAACGGGAATTACGCTTTTACAACGTTCTCCGTCGGAAACATCACAATAGTGCTTTCTGCATGTACGGAACGTTGATTTCGAGTGTGGAACGGTCATGCGATCGAGAACTTCGCTTTTCCATCGCTTCTGTTCCTCGCACGAGGTATTCGCAACGCTGGGGATATTTAATGTGACCCAATTCTATGCGTACAGCGAAGATAATTCGCACTCACGTTTGCAGGAATCGCAAAATCACCGACATAACGGGACGCACAACGACCGTGCGTGATCGTGAATTCTTGAAATGAGTCAGATATGCGCTTTCTGCGCGTACAGAACGTGAATTGCGGGTGTATTACGCTTATTTCAAACGGGAATTACGCTTTTACAACGTTCTCCGTCGGAAACATCACAATAGTGCTTTCTGCATGTACGGAACGTCGATTTCGAGTGTGGAACGGTCATGCGATCGAGAACTTCGCTTTTCCATCGCTTCTGTTCCTCGCACGAGATATTCGCAACGCTGGGGATATTTAATGTGACACAATTCTATGCGTACAGCGAAGATAATTCGCACTCACGTTTGCAGGAATCGCAAAATCACCGACATCACAGGACGCACATCGACCGTGCGTGATCGTGAATTCTTGAAATGAGTCAGATATGCGCTTTCTACGCGTACAGAACGTGAATTGCGGTTGTATTACGCTTATTTCGAACGGGAATTACGCTTTTACAACGTTCTCCGTCGGAAACATCACAATAGTGCTTTCTGCATGTACGGAACGTCGATTTCGAGTGTGGAACGGTCATGCGATCGAGAACTTCGCTTTTCCATCGCTTCTGTTCCTCGCACGAGGTATTCGCAACGCTGGGGATATTTAATGTGACACAATTCTATGCGTACAGCGAAGATAATTCGCACTCACGTTTGCAGGAATCGCAAAATCACCGACATCACGGGACGCACATCGACCGTGCGTGATCGTGAATTCTTGAAATGAGTCAGATATGCGCTTTCTACGCGTACAGAACGTGAATTGCGGGTGTATTACGCTTATTTCGAACGGGAATTACGCTTTTACAACGTTCTCCGTCGGAAACATCACAATAGTGCTTTCTGCATGTACGGAACGTCGATTTCGAGTGTGGAACGGTCATGCGATCGAGAACTTCGCTTTTCCATCGCTTCTGTTCCTCGCACGAGGTATTCGCGACGCTGGGGATATTTAGTGTGACCCAATTCTATGCGTACTGCGAAGAAAATTCGCACTCACGTTTGCAGGAATCGCAAAATCACCGACATCACGGGACGCACATGGACCGTGCGTGATCGTGAATTCTTGAAATGAGTCAGATATGCGCTTTCTACGCGTACAGAACGTGAATTGCGGGTGTATTACGCTTATTTCGAACGGGAATTACGCTTTTACAACGTTCTCCGTCGGAAACATCACAATAGTGCTTTCTGCATGTACGGAACGTCGATTTCGAGTGTGGAACGGTCATGCGATCGAGAACTTCGCTTTTCCATCGCTTCTGTTCCTCGCACGAGGTATTCGCAACGCTGGGGATATTTAATGTGACACAATTCTATGCGTACAGCGAAGATAATTCGCACTCACGTTTGCAGGAATCGCAAAATCACCGACATCACGGGACGCACATGGACCGTGCGTGATCGTGAATTCTTGAAATGAGTCAGATATGCGCTTTCTACGCGTACAGAACGTGAATTGCGGGTGTATTACGCTTATTTCGAACGGGAATTACGCTTTTACAACGTTCTCCGTCGGAAACATCACAATAGTGCTTTCTGCATGTACGGAACGTCGATTTCGAGTGTGGAACGGTCATGCGATCGAGAACTTCGCTTTTCCATCGCTTCTGTTCCTCGCACGAGGTATTCGCGACGCTGAGGATATTTAATGTGACCCAATTCTATGCGTACTGCGAAGAAAATTCGCACTCACGTTTGCAGGAATCGCAAAATCACCGACATCACGGGACGCACATGGACCGTGCGTGATCGTGAATTCTTGAAATGAGTCAGATATGCGCTTTCTACGCGTACAGAACGTGAATTGCGGGTGTATTACGCTTATTTCGAACGGGAATTACGCTTTTACAACGTTCTCCGTCGGAAACATCACAATAGTGCTTTCTGCATGTACGGAACGTCGATTTCGAGTGTGGAACGGTCATGCGATCGAGAACTTCGCTTTTCCATCGCTTCTGTTCCTCGCATGAGGTATTCGCAACGCTGGGGATATTTAATGTGACCCAATTCTATGCGTACAGCGAAGATAATTCGCACTCACGTTTGCAGGAATCGCAAAATTACCGACATAACGGGACGCACAACGACCGTGCGTGATCGTGAATTCTTGAAATGAGTCAGATATGCGCTTTCTGCGCGTACAGAACGTGAATTGCGGGTGTATTACGCTTATTTCGAACGGGAATTACGCTTTTACAACGTTCTCCGTCGGAAACATCACAATAGTGCTTTCTACATGTACGGAACGTCGATTTCGAGTGTGGAACGGTCATGCGATCGAGAACTTCGCTTTTCCATCGCTTCTGTTCCTCGCACGAGGTATTCGCAACGCTGGGGATATTTAATGTGACCCAATTCTATGCGTACAGCGAAAATAATTCGCACTCACGTTTGCAGGAATCGCAAAATCACCGACATTACGGGACGCACATCGACCGTGCGTGATCGTGAATTCTTGAAATGAGTCAGATATGCGCTTTCTGCGCGTACAGAACGTGAATTGCGGGTGTATTACGCTTATTTCGAACGGGAATTACGCTTTTACAACGTTCTCCGTCGGAAACATCACAATAGTGCTTTCTACATGTACGGAACGTCGATTTCGAGTGTGGAACGGTCATGCGATCGAGAAATTCGCTTTTCCATCGCTTCTGTTCCTCGCACGAGATATTCGCAACGCTGGGGATATTTAATGTGACCCAATTCTATGCGTACAGCGAAGCTAATTCGCACTCACATTTGCAGGAATCGCAAAATTACCGACATAACGGGACGCACAACGACCGTGCGTGATCGTGAATTCTTGAAATGAGTCAGATATGCGCTTTCTGCGCGTACAGAACGTGAATTGCGGGTGTATTACGCTTATTTCGAACGGGAATTACGCTTTTACAACGTTCTCCGTCGGAAACATCACAATAGTGCTTTCTGCATGTACGGAACGTCGATTTCGAGTGTGGAACGGTCATGCGATCGAGAACTTCGCTTTTCCATCGCTTCTGTTCCTCGCACGAGATATTCGCAACGCTGGGGATATTTAATGTGACACAATTCTATGCGTACAGCGAAGATAATTCGCACTCACGTTTGCAGGAATCGCAAAATCACCGACATCACGGGACGCACATCGACCGTGCGTGATCGTGAATTCTTGAAATGAGTCAGATATGCGCTTTCTACGCGTACAGAACGTGAATTGCGGGTGTATTACGCTTATTTCGAACGGGAATTACGCTTTTACAACGTTCTCCGTCGGAAACATCACAATAGTGCTTTCTGCATGTACGGAACGTTGATTTCGAGTGTGGAACGGTCATGCGATCGAGAACTTCGCTTTTCCATCGCTTCTGTTCCTCGCACGAGGTATTCGCAACGCTGGGGATATTTAATGTGACCCAATTCTATGCGTACAGCGAAGATAATTCGCACTCACGTTTGCAGGAATCGCAAAATTACCGACATAACGGGACGCACAACGACCGTGCGTGATCGTGAATTCTTGAAATGAGTCAGATATGCGCTTTCTGCGCGTACAGAACGTGAATTGCGGGTGTATTACGCTTATTTCAAACGGGAATTACGCTTTTACAACGTTCTCCGTCGGAAACATCACAATAGTGCTTTCTGCATGTACGGAACGTCGATTTCGAGTGTGGAACGGTCATGCGATCGAGAACTTCGCTTTTCCATCGCTTCTGTTCCTCGCACGAGATATTCGCAACGCTGGGGATATTTAATGTGACACAATTCTATGCGTACAGCGAAGATAATTCGCACTCACGTTTGCAGGAATCGCAAAATCACCGACATCACAGGACGCACATCGACCGTGCGTGATCGTGAATTCTTGAAATGAGTCAGATATGCGCTTTCTACGCGTACAGAACGTGAATTGCGGTTGTATTACGCTTATTTCGAACGGGAATTACGCTTTTACAACGTTCTCCGTCGGAAACATCACAATAGTGCTTTCTGCATGTACGGAACGTCGATTTCGAGTGTGGAACGGTCATGCGATCGAGAACTTCGCTTTTCCATCGCTTCTGTTCCTCGCACGAGGTATTCGCAACGCTGGGGATATTTAATGTGACACAATTCTATGCGTACAGCGAAGATAATTCGCACTCACGTTTGCAGGAATCGCAAAATCACCGACATCACGGGACGCACATCGACCGTGCGTGATCGTGAATTCTTGAAATGAGTCAGATATGCGCTTTCTACGCGTACAGAACGTGAATTGCGGGTGTATTACGCTTATTTCGAACGGGAATTACGCTTTTACAACGTTCTCCGTCGGAAACATCACAATAGTGCTTTCTGCATGTACGGAACGTCGATTTCGAGTGTGGAACGGTCATGCGATCGAGAACTTCGCTTTTCCATCGCTTCTGTTCCTCGCACGAGGTATTCGCGACGCTGGGGATATTTAATGTGACCCAATTCTATGCGTACTGCGAAGAAAATTCGCACTCACGTTTGCAGGAATCGCAAAATCACCGACATCACGGGACGCACATGGACCGTGCGTGATCGTGAATTCTTGAAATGAGTCAGATATGCGCTTTCTACGCGTACAGAACGTGAATTGCGGGTGTATTACGCTTATTTCGAACGGGAATTACGCTTTTACAACGTTCTCCGTCGGAAACATCACAATAGTGCTTTCTGCATGTACGGAACGTCGATTTCGAGTGTGGAACGGTCATGCGATCGAGAACTTCGCTTTTCCATCGCTTCTGTTCCTCGCACGAGGTATTCGCAACGCTGGGGATATTTAATGTGACCCAATTCTATGCGTACAGCGAAGATAATTCGCACTCACGTTTGCAGGAATCGCAAAATCACCGACATCACGGGACGCACATCGACCGTGCGTGATCGTGAATTCTTGAAATGAGTCAGATATGCGCTTTCTACGCGTACAGAACGTGAATTGCGGGTGTATTACGCTTATTTCGAACGGGAATTACGCTTTTACAACGTTCTCCGTCGGAAACATCACAATAGTGCTTTCTGCATGTACGGAACGTCGATTTCGAGTGTGGAACGGTCATGCGATCGAGAACTTCGCTTTTCCATCGCTTCTGTTCCTCGCACGAGGTATTCGCAACGCTGGGGATATTTAATGTGACACAATTCTATGCGTACAGCGAAGATAATTCGCACTCACGTTTGCAGGAATCGCAAAATCACCGACATCACGGGACGCACATGGACCGTGCGTGATCGTGAATTCTTGAAATGAGTCAGATATGCGCTTTCTACGCGTACAGAACGTGAATTGCGGGTGTATTACGCTTATTTCGAACGGGAATTACGCTTTTACAACGTTCTCCGTCGGAAACATCACAATAGTGCTTTCTGCATGTACGGAACGTCGATTTCGAGTGTGGAACGGTCATGCGATCGAGAACTTCGCTTTTCCATCGCTTCTGTTCCTCGCACGAGGTATTCGCGACGCTGAGGATATTTAATGTGACCCAATTCTATGCGTACTGCGAAGAAAATTCGCACTCACGTTTGCAGGAATCGCAAAATCACCGACATCACGGGACGCACATGGACCGTGCGTGATCGTGAATTCTTGAAATGAGTCAGATATGCGCTTTCTACGCGTACAGAACGTGAATTGCGGGTGTATTACGCTTATTTCGAACGGGAATTACGCTTTTACAACGTTCTCCGTCGGAAACATCACAATAGTGCTTTCTGCATGTACGGAACGTCGATTTCGAGTGTGGAACGGTCATGCGATCGAGAACTTCGCTTTTCCATCGCTTCTGTTCCTCGCATGAGGTATTCGCAACGCTGGGGATATTTAATGTGACCCAATTCTATGCGTACAGCGAAGATAATTCGCACTCACGTTTGCAGGAATCGCAAAATTACCGACATAACGGGACGCACAACGACCGTGCGTGATCGTGAATTCTTGAAATGAGTCAGATATGCGCTTTCTGCGCGTACAGAACGTGAATTGCGGGTGTATTACGCTTATTTCGAACGGGAATTACGCTTTTACAACGTTCTCCGTCGGAAACATCACAATAGTGCTTTCTACATGTACGGAACGTCGATTTCGAGTGTGGAACGGTCATGCGATCGAGAACTTCGCTTTTCCATCGCTTCTGTTCCTCGCACGAGGTATTCGCAACGCTGGGGATATTTAATGTGACCCAATTCTATGCGTACAGCGAAAATAATTCGCACTCACGTTTGCAGGAATCGCAAAATCACCGACATTACGGGACGCACATCGACCGTGCGTGATCGTGAATTCTTGAAATGAGTCAGATATGCGCTTTCTGCGCGTACAGAACGTGAATTGCGGGTGTATTACGCTTATTTCGAACGGGAATTACGCTTTTACAACGTTCTCCGTCGGAAACATCACAATAGTGCTTTCTACATGTACGGAACGTCGATTTCGAGTGTGGAACGGTCATGCGATCGAGAAATTCGCTTTTCCATCGCTTCTGTTCCTCGCACGAGATATTCGCAACGCTGGGGATATTTAATGTGACCCAATTCTATGCGTACAGCGAAGATAATTCGCACTCACATTTGCAGGAATCGCAAAATCAACGACATCACGGGACGCACATCGACCGTGCGTGATCGTGAATTCTTGAAATGAGTCAGAGATGCGCTTTCTACGCGTACAGAACGTGAATTGCGGGTGTATTACGCTTATTTCGAACGGGAATTACGCTTTTACAACGTTCTCCGTCGGAAACATCACAATAGTGCTTTCTACATGTACGGAACGTCGATTTCGAGTGTGGAACGGTCATGCGATCGAGAACTTCGCTTTTCCATCGCTTCTGTTCCTCGCACGAGGTATTCGCGACGCTGGGGATATTTAATGTGACCCAATTCTATGCGTACTGCGAAGAAAATTCGCACTAACGTTTGCAGGAATCGCAAAATCACCGACATCACGGGACGCACATCGACCGTGCGTGATCGTGAATTCTTGAAATGAGTCAGATATGCGCTTTCTGCGCGTACAGAACGTGAATTGCGGGTGTATTACGCTTATTTCGAACGGGAATTACGCTTTTACAACGTTCTCCGTCGGAAACATCACAATAGTGCTTTCTACATGTACGGAACGTCGATTTCCAGTGTGGAACGGTCATGCGATCGAGAACTTCGCTTTTCCATCGCTTCTGTTCCTCGCACGAGATATTCGCAACGCTGGGGATATTCAATGTGACCCAATTCTATGCGTACAGCGAAGATAATTCGCACTCACGTTTGCAGGAGACGCAAAATCACCGACAATACGGGACGCACATCGACCGTGCGTGATCGTGAATTCTTGAAATGAGTCAGAGATGCGCTTTCTACGCGTACAGAACGTGAATTGCGGGTGTATTACGCTTATTTCGAACGGGAATTACGCTTTTACAACGTTCTCCGTCGGAAACATCACAATAGTGCTTTCTGCATGTACGGAACGTCGATTTCGAGTGTGGAACGGTCATGCGATCGAGAACTTCGCTTTTCCATCGCTTCTGTTCCTCGCACGAGGTATTCGCGACGCTGGGGATATTTAATGTGACCCAATTCTATGCGTACTGCGAAGAAAATTCGCACTCACGTTTGCAGGAATCGCAAAATCACCGACATCACGGGACGCACATCGACCGTGCGTGATCGTGAATTCTTGAAATGAGTCAGAGATGCGCTTTCTGCGCGTACAGAACGTGAATTGCGGGTGTATTACGCTTATTTCGAACGGGAATTACGCTTTTACAACGTTCTCCGTCGGAAACATCACAATAGTGCTTTCTACATGTACGGAACGTCGATTTCGAGTGTGGAACGGTCATGCGATCGAGAACTTCGCTTTTCCATCGCTTCTGTTCCTCGCACGAGATATTCGCAACGCTGGGGATATTTAATGTGACACAATTCTATGCGTACAGCGAAGATAATTCGCACTCACGTTTGCAGGAATCGCAAAATCACCGACATCACGGGACGCACGTCGACCGTGCGTGATCGTGAATTCTTGAAATGAGTCAGAGATGCGCTTTCTACGCGTACAGAACGTGAATTGCGGGTGTATTACGCTTATTTCGAACGGGAATTACGCTTTTACAACGTTCTCCGTCGGAAACATCACAATAGTGCTTTCTGCATGTACGGAACGTCGATTTCGAGTGTGGAACGGTCATGCGATCGAGAACTTCGCTTTTCCATCGCTTCTGTTCCTCGCACGAGGTATTCGCGACGCTGGGGATATTTAATGTGACCCAATTCTATGCGTACTGCGAAGAAAATTCGCACTCACGTTTGCAGGAATCGCAAAATCACCGACATAACGGGACGCACAACGACCGTGCGTGATCGTGAATTCTTGAAATGAGTCAGAGATGCGCTTTCTACGCGTACAGAACGTGAATTGCGGGTGTATTACGCTTATTTCGAACGGGAATTACGCTTTTACAACGTTCTCCGTCGGAAACATCACAATAGTGCTTTCTGCATGTACGGAACGTCGATTTCGAGTGTGGAACGGTCATGCGATCGAGAACTTCGCTTTTCCATCGCTTCTGTTCCTCGCACGAGGTATTCGCGACGCTGGGGATATTTAATGTGACCCAATTCTATGCGTACTGCGAAGAAAATTCGCACTCACGTTTGCAGGAATCGCAAAATCACCGACATCACGGGACGCACATCGACCGTGCGTGATCGTGAATTCTTGAAATGAGTCAGAGATGCGCTTTCTGCGCGTACAGAACGTGAATTGCGGGTGTATTACGCTTATTTCGAACGGGAATTACGCTTTTACAACGTTCTCCGTCGGAAACATCACAATAGTGCTTTCTACATGTACGGAACGTCGATTTCGAGTGTGGAACGGTCATGCGATCGAGAACTTCGCTTTTCCATCGCTTCTGTTCCTCGCACGAGATATTCGCAACGCTGGGGATATTTAATGTGACACAATTCTATGCGTACAGCGAAGATAATTCGCACTCACGTTTGCAGGAATCGCAAAATCACCGACATCACGGGACGCACGTCGACCGTGCGTGATCGTGAATTCTTGAAATGAGTCAGAGATGCGCTTTCTACGCGTACAGAACGTGAATTGCGGGTGTATTACGCTTATTTCGAACGGGAATTACGCTTTTACAACGTTCTCCGTCGGAAACATCACAATAGTGCTTTCTGCATGTACGGAACGTCGATTTCGAGTGTGGAACGGTCATGCGATCGAGATCTTCGCTTTTCCATCGCTTCTGTTCCTCGCACGAGGTATTCGCAACGCTGGGGATATTTAATGTGACCCAATTCTATGCGTACTGCGAAGAAAATTCGCACTCACGTTTGCAGGAATCGCAAAATCACCGACATTACGGGACGCACATCGACCGTGCGTGATCGTGAATTCTTGAAATGAGTCAGATATGCGCTTGTCGGTGCGCCTTGGTCGTACTCGATTGTTCATTCGCATTCTTTTGGACATTTCGAATTATTTTATCGGACATTTAATATTTCTTGCTAATTTTCAATCCCTATGATAGGATATTCAATAAATTGATATAGTATGACAATTATATGTTTCTCAATTATTTATTTAAAGTTACAATACTGTCTCGGTAAATAAGGAATAAATTTCGCGAAATATTGAATTCTGGAGATTAATATAATGCGAAATGAATGAATAAGAAACATCTAATTATAATTCCATTTCTAATTATTTGAAATTCAGCGACACTGTAGGATCAAATATTGGACATAAGTGTTAAATGCCCGATAAAATTATAAGAAAAATGTTTCGAATAAAATGAAAGAGTCGCCGCGACCGGCAAAGACAAACCGTCGCACTTGCTCTCGGCGATCGTAGTGCGAGCACTGCGAGCGCGACAGACAGAGCGAAGAAAGGAAAGGCTCTTTTGCAAGACAAATTCGGACGATGATGAATTCCGCATTGATACCTTTCTCGATCGTCAAACGTGCTATCACACATGCTTGCTCGGCCCACATTCGTGTGTTTGGCTAGTGCGAACGCGACGGAGTGACGGAAAGATACAGACAAAGTATGCAGTTGAATGCAGTGTTGTTGATATCCCGAGCCATAGTACGACACAAAGAAAACGAATTATACGAAAGAGAGAGAAAGAAAGACACCATCGTGATGCACGCATTAGTACATAATTCAGAAAATATTAAACTGTTATCAATAATTTATACGTTTAACATAATGGTTGCTTAAATTGTTATAAAAAGGTATTTTGTTTCTAGAACTTCGATACATATCAAAGCGTCTCTTCAAATTTCTACAAACTTTTTTTTAGTACGTAATCAAATTGTTCTATAAACCGGTCTTCCATGATAAAGTCAGCAAATTTTGCTGAGTCTATTCGAAACGTGTAGTTATCGGTACTGTTAACAAATTTTTGTTACATGTTTTGCTTTGAAACTTTACTATCTTGGATATCGAATCTCTAAATTGTTCCGTATCTGTTTGTAACAGTGTTATGATATTATCTACACATCTTAACAATGAAATTAGTATATTTTTCTTCAGATATACTGTAAAATTAGATCAGAAGATGCCACGGTGATAAGAAATTCATGATTTCAAAAAAACTATTTTTTCTTCAAATAGATTGTTGAAGTATAGGTACGTTTAGAGGACACGATGACGTTGTTGTATGTAAATTGAAAAACATTTTCAACGATATACATAGGATCATATTGAAGTTCTAAAATTTCTAGAAATCAAAAGCATTCTTCAACAATTCATACAAATAATTATTTGCAATTTAGACATTTTTAATAAGATGGTTTTTGTGTAATTACACCGTTTTTTTACACTTCTATGTTTATTATAATTTTCCAATTAAGAATTTAAAAACCAAACCTATACACATCCTGTACTATCTTGCAATAATTAAATGTTTAATATTTTGGTAATTCCTTCAAATGTATTTTCTTTTTCAGTAGTACCCACAATATATGCAAGTTTTTAAACAATGTCTAACATTCTGCGAGAACCTTGTATACTTGACCTGAAACGTACCCATAGATTGAAATTTTCCTGGCTCCGGAAGAGTCTCTGATTTTTTTGTATCACTTCTTCAAAAAACTTTTTGAAATTTTATAAATACATAATTCTTATTACTATATTTTTTAAAAGGAAATAACGTTTAAAAGCAAATTTGGTATATTCCTTCACATCATCGTATATCATCATCATATCACCATATTAATCAGATCCGTTTATTCCTTGATTTTCCTACATTCTTTTATTCCTTCATTCCTGTATTCCCTTATTTATTCCTTGATACCTGCCTTCCCTTATTCTTTAAAAATAAGTATTTTAATAAAACCATTACTATACTTAACAATATTCTACGAATGAAGTGAAATCAGTAAAAAGCATCGAAAATACAAAGGTATAGGCCAAGTACAAGAGGATGTGACTGGAATAGCTTTCTCGTTAACATAAACTTGATTATACGATGTATTTGAAATCGAACTAATGCAAATCATTGTACAGCATCCACACGATGCTATCGCTAAGTAAATATATTAAATTAACTAAATTTCCCAAAAAATGATGTCTCCTCATTTAATTAATAAATCTGTTTAGTGCTCGACTAAATGTACTTGGTGGCCCGCTTTTTACGAAGGTTCCATGGTGAAAAATAAGCTTAAATAGTTCGGGATGTTCGACATTAAAAGAGAGTTGTTAAAACACAGTATAAAGCGGCCTTCTTATTGTGTTGAATGAAAATCCTCTAAATATCTCATTACGTTTCCTTTTATGTTATCATTAATCGTTGAAACACACGGCAATATGCATGTATAATTTTCTCTCAGACACATCCAGATTGTTAATTTGTTAAATTTTTCAACTCAGATGCATCCAGATTGTTAATTTAGAAATGAGTACAAATATCTGTAACGTTACATTTTGGACATCAAGCTTCGTAAAAATCGGGCCACCAAGTACATTTAGTCGAGCACTAAACAGATTTATTAATTAAATGAGGAGACATAATTTTTTGGGAAATTTAGTTAATTTAATATATTTACTTAGCGATAGCATCGTGTGGATGCTGTACAATGATTTGCACTTGCTCGCATTTGTTCGATTTCAAATACATCGTATAATCAAGTTTATGTTAACGAGAAAGCTATTCCAAAGTCACATCCTCTTGTACTTGGCCTATACCTTTGCATTTTCGATGCTTTTTACTGATAGGGAACTATTCTTAAGAGATCCGCGTTGGAAAATTGTAAAAATATTAATAAACAAAATAGTTATTAACTGTTAAATGTCCGGAATCATCGATTTCGCTCTAACTTCTACTTTACTTCTCCCTAACGCCTATTCCTATAAGGTACAAACGAAAATATTGAAGGTACAAACGATAGCGAACTATTCTTAAGAGATCCGCGTTAGAAAATTGTAAAAATATTAATAATCAAAATAGTTATTAACTGTTAAATGTCCGGGAACATCGATTTCTCTCTAACTTCTACTTTACTTCTCTCTAACTTCTATTCCTTTAAGGTGCAAACGAAAATATCGAAGGTACAAACAATAGGGAACTATTCTTAAGAGATCCGCGTTGGAAAATTGAAAAAATATTAATAAACAAAAATGTTGTTAACTGTTAAATGTCCGGAAACATCGATTTCGCTCCAACTCCTATTCCTTTGAGGTACAAACGAAAATATTGAAGGTACAGACAATAGGGAACTATTCTTAAGAGATCCGCGTTGGAAGATTGTAAAAATATTAATAATCAAAATAGTAATTAACTGTTAAATGTCCGGAAACATCGATTTCGCCCTAACTTCTACTTTACTTCTCTCTAACTCGTATTCCTTTAAGGTACAAACGAAAATATCGAAGGTACAAACGATAGGGAACTATTCTTAAGAGATCTGCGTTGGAAAATTGTAAAAATATTATTAATCAAAATAGTTATTAACTGTTAAATGTCCGGAAACATCGATTTTTCTCTAACTTCTACTTTACTTCTCTCTAACTCCTATTCCTTTAAGGTACAAACGAAAATATCGAAGGTACAAACGATAGGGAACTATTCTTAAGAGATCCGCGTTGGAAAATTGAAAAAATATTAATAAACAAAAATGTTGTTAACTGTTAAAAGTCCGGAAACATCGATTTCGCTCTAACTCCTATTCCTTTAAGGTGCAAACGAAAATATCGAAGGTACAAACGATAGGGAACTATTCTTAAGAGATCCGCGTTGGAAAATTGAAAAAATATTAATAAACAAAAAAGTTATTAACTGTTAAATGTCCGGAAACATCGATTGCGCTCTAACTCCTATTCCTTTGAGGTACAAACGATAATAGCGAAGGTACAAACGATAGGGAACTATTATTAAGAGATGCGCGTTGGTATATTGAAAAAATATTAATAAACAAAAAAGTTACTAACTGTTAAATGTCCGGAAACATCGATTTCGCTCTAACTTCTACTTTACTTCTCTCTAACTCCTATTCCTTTAAGGTACAAACGAAAATGTCGATGGTACAATCAAGTACAAACGATGCTGGATCAGTCCCCGTTTACAGATTTGAAATACCTTGAAAAATAGAAAAGTTACCCCTTGACGAATTTTGAAAATTCCGTACTTGCACCCCCTTTGAGATGAAAAAAAAATGAAAAGTGGTACAAACGGGTACAAACGACAAGGAATCAAACCCCGCTTACAGAATTCAAGTATCTCAAAGTGGGGTGCTGGCCATTTTTTGATCCCATTTTTTTTTTCGAAAACCGTAAGGGTACAAACGAAAAAAAAGTTGGCACAAACGGGTACAAACGATGCTAAAACAGACCCCGTCGAGAAAATAAAAAAATTTTAAAGTCGGGTGCCAAGTTCACATAGGTCGCGCGTTGCGCTGTTTCGTTCGGTGCATTTCGGTGTTTGTTGGAATATTGATAGTTATTTGTGATTAATCCTTTCGGTGATACGCATGCAGTGTGTGATTTTGCTACGTCGCGAGGGGGCATTTGTACGGTCGGTCGCGGTTTTTCTGACGGTTTTGATAATGTTACGACGTTGGATCCCGTGAGCCGTCGGATGACTATTGTCTTGCTTTTTGTATGTATCGTTACGGGGTGTGAGTTTATTCGCGATTTTTGTGTCTGTGAATTTATTCCTAAGATATTTAATCGGTCGATTCTAATTTTGTTTTATTTTTTGTTTTTTGTCTTGGATCTTTTTCGGGTGTTTGATATATTGAATTGTCTTTTGTGTTGGTTTTTAGTACGGGTTGTTTATTCGTATTGATAAGCGATAGTGTGTTTTACATGAGGGGCATGGAATTTCTTGAATGAAGCAATACGTAACGCCACCTAGTCAGATTGACACACAGAATAAACAGCTAGACCAGAATTAACACACTGGACGCCGTCTTCACACATAATAGAATACACAACCTCGAAAGTTAATTCACAAAGACCGGCTCAACCAAAACATATAGCACTAGAATAACCTAAAATAATTACAACATTACAAACTCTTAACAAGGCTCCACACAAAAACACAACAACCTGACGATAACAATCAGTGAAGCCCTTTCCAAGAACCAACCCTCAAACATACAAGCCACAAAACAGCAGACACAGCCACCTACACAAAATTTGTATTTAAACCAAGATGTCAAACAACGATCCTAAAAAGAAGAACCATAACTCACCCAACCACAAAATCAGATAATAATTGACCTACAACAAGGAGAGATCCACTACGCCAAGCGCAACATGCCGCATACGACATAACCTACAAAACACGCAAAGATATAGTAACCAGTTAACAGATACATCCAAATACAGAACATCACAGCCATACTAACCAACAATTGAACTATTAAGAATACCGGAGGACCATCAACGCACGAGAACAACAAAAAAGAAAAGAAACCCGCAAAAGTGACAGTACATGCGCAGAACAACAACAGTCATCGATGTAGAAACACTCAGCAAGGCACGCTATGAAAAAAAACCGCGCCACAACTCCGCCAGGAGGCGACACCGCACGAAAACTGAAAAACGAAAAACGAAATTATCATAAACACTACATCATATACAAAGACATCAAAAGACGCAACAAACACAAAACCAACATAAATTACTCCCCTTGACCTAGCAACAACAATAACAGACTAACTCGCGACAGATAGCTCTAAAACACCGGAAAATATTCACCAGCATCAACAAGATGCGTAGAAGAAATTTATAAAGCACACATGCAATACACTTTTAAAAATCTACTGATATCTTTATGCTAAAAAGAATTAACAAAGATTCGCTCAATGGTAGAACATAAGGCAATTATTCACTCTAACATTCAAAAGTAACCCATGGTGGGGGCAGAGCACCGGTGTCCATGCAATCACCGAGGTTAAAGCAACGCTCGCCATGGCCACCGGATGGATGGGTTGCCGCTCAAAAGTCCGTCCTCCCACCTCATCACCGCCTCTACCCGCTCGCCGCTTCACATCAACTCAAATCACTCTGGCAACAATGTTAAGAACCACCTCACATTTAAAAATTTTGTAGAAGAATTATATATAAGATGTTGGTTGGGATTGGTCTTCTTCTACCAGTGGTACTTCCAGAATATTTATTGTGTTGAATTAATACTTTATTTAATAGTTTTACTAAACTAATCCTTATTACTAATTAGTTGAAAAGCCGCTCACGCACGTGGGCTTTCAACTAACACTCAACTTTTAATATTCTTCACTCAGAAGATCTTCCTAGATTTCACTCAGAAATCTCTCACGGCAATACTCTTTCTATAAAATCACGCGACAACGTATCCTCACTCAAAAAACTCTGCAGCACGAATCCTCTCTCTTAAAACTCTCTCACACGAATCCTCGCGGCGCCGCTCTTGCGCCCCTAGTCATCGACATTCACACACTTTTCATTTCCACACTGATTTTCACACATACACACACACTCTTGCCACGTGCCGACTTTTCGGTCACGGGTCACCATGCATTCTTTCTCTACGCATGCATTCCTAGAAACCATTCTCTCTTATCGTTCACGGAACTCACTCGCATGCAACTGTCACTCGGTCCAAACACTTGTCATTCGCACCTCGCGCAGTCACTCGATCCAAACAGTCTTAATTCACTCTTGACACTCAGTCCAAATCATACTCTTTATTTACACCTTTCAATCACGCATTCTCAGAAATTCACACCCTACACTCGACCCCCCTGAGTGGACATTCGCCCTCGCATGTCCTCATCACAATTACTCTTACGTTCACGCAATTAAAAATTTCACATCCCACAATTTTTTTTTTTTTTGCTGGATTGTCTCTTCACAGTCCGTGCCCTCTCTCCAAAACTTTTTGCGTAGAAAGGAATTCACATCACCATCCTATCCAATACACTTTATTAAGATGCGCTAATCTAAAGGCTTGAACCAAAAATCTTAAAAGTAGTCGCTAATAAAACAATACCAATACTAAGAACTTTGTAAACAGACTAACTCGCGGCAGATAGCTCTAAAAACACCGGAGAATCTCCACCAACATCCACAAGATGCGAAAAAGAAACGTGAAAACAGACATGCAATACACTTTTAAAACTCTATTGATATTTTTATGGCAAAAAGGATTAACAAAGTTTCGCTCAATGGTAAAACATAAGGCAACTAATCACTCTAATGTTTAAAAGTGACCCACGGTGGGGCAGAGCACCGGTGTCAGTCTCACTCGTACCTCTGTGGAGGTAAGACGTCGACAACCCTTAGCGCATCAGGCGCACACGCGCCAAGAGCGCATCGGATCAGTGTAAACCAGTTAATTTTGCTGCTCAGTCTCATTTTTCAGGAAAAATTTTTTATATTTTTCCTTTATTTTTGCTTTAACAAGTGAACAAGTTTTATTCCTTTTTTTAAAAATAGAGGGTTTTCACCTAATATCGAGGGGTATCTCCCCCAGTGAAAGTGGCGAAAGTTCAAAGAATCTTATAACAAATCAATACATTTTCAACGAAGTGTCAACTAAATTTACGAAGGATGCTGTGATAAATGAGGCACAGAAATTGCTCCTATTTGAAATTCCCCACAACAGCAAAAAAGTGGTGCCGAAAATTGTGGAAAATATCATACTAAACACAGACAACCGATCGTTCACAAGAGGAGTTTTAAGGAATATTTCAAAAGACCAGATCAACATAAAAAGGTTAAATCCAGCACCAAGACTAGTAGAAAGAAAATCAAAACTACCTTCTTCACATACTGATGAACCAAAGGAGGATAACATGAAAAACAAAGGAATCAAAAAGAAAAACCATCACCAACACGAAGAAAATTCTTCAGATATGAACGAGTTAACTATGAAACCGTCTTACGAAGACCTTCTTCAAACGATCAAAGAACTTAACAATAGAGGAAATATCTTACAAGAACAGATTCAGTGCATTAAATAGTGAACATTTCACCAACGAGGAAAACGTTTCTGAAGAGCCACAGGCGAGCCACTTCGTAGGTAGAAGGACAGAAGCAATAGCCAACCCTGCGCCTCCACCAGCACAGCTGCGCACACATGGCAAGAAAGCAAAGAAAATTCGGACGCATTCCCGTCTCTCCCACCAACCAACGGAAAAGGGCAAGAACGGCATCGAACAATGAAGCGTCTTCAAATAAACGGATATCAACCAAACCTCCGCCTATAAATATCCACAAAAAGCATCGAAAATGCAAAGCTATGGGCCAAGTACAAGAGAATGGCACATTGGAATAGGTTGCTCATTAACATAAACTGCATTTTACACAGGATTTGAAATCAATCAAATATGAGCAAGTACAAATTATTGTAGAGCAACGACACAATACTATCGCTAAGTAAACATATACAATTAACTAAATTTCCCAAAATATGGTGTCTTCTCATTTAATGACTAAATCTGTTTACTGCTCTATTAAATGTACTTGGTGGCCCGCTTTTTACGAAGCTTGATGTCAAAAACGTAACGTAACAAACATTTCTAATTTAATACGTTAACAATCTGGATGTGTGTAAGAGGAAATTACATGTACATATTGTAGTATATTTCAACAATTGATGTTAAAATAAATTAAAAAGGAACGACGTGAGATATTTAAAGGACTTTCATTCTAAACAGTAAGAAGCCCACTTTATACTGTGTTTTAGCAACTCTCTTTTAATGTCGCACATTCCCAACTATTTAAGCTTAGGGGAGTTGATACTACAGGTATTTTTTACCATCGAACCTTCGTAAAAAGCGGGCCACCAAGTACATTTAATAGAGCAGTAAACAGATTTAGTCATTAAATGAGAAGACACCATATTTTGGGAAATTTAGTTAATTGTATATGTTTACTTAGCGATAGTATTGTGTCGTTGCTCTACAATAATTTGTACTTGCTCACATTGGATTGATTTCAAATCCTGTGTAAAATGCAGTTTATGTTAATGAGCAACCTATTCCAATGTACCATTCTCTTGTACTTGGCCCATAGCTTTGCATTTTCGATGCTTTTTGTGGATTTCACTCCATTCGTAGAATTATGTAGAGTACAGTATGTTTTTTATTGAAATACTTGTTATTAAAGAAATAAGGAAATAAAGAAATCAAGGAATACAGAAAAATAAAGGAATATACAGATCTCATTATTATAATAATTTTGCAATAATGATGTGGCAAAATGTAAAAAATTATCCTTTAAATATTATTTATGTTTAAAAAATATAGTAACCAGAACTATGTGTTTTCAAATTTTAAAAAATTCTTTGAAGACGTGAGTAAAAAAATCAGAGACTCTTCCGGAGACAGTAAACATTTAGTCTAGGTACTAGGACTTGCATATATTGTCAGTAACATTGAAAAAGAAAACACATTTTAAGGAATTAACAAAATAATAAACATTTAATTATTGCAAGACAGTGACGATTTTGTACCTTTGGTTTTGAAATTCTTAATTCGAAAATTATAATAAACATAGAAGTGGCCAAAATGGTTTTATGAAAACGGGGTAAATTTAAAATAATGGTTAGTGTGAATTGCTAAAAAATGTTTTTAACTTTAGAATTTTAATTTGGTCAAATGTATATCCTTGTAAACATTTTGCGATTTACTTATAACAACGTCATCATGTCCGTTAATCTTACGTATATTTCAACGACGGGTTTGAACAAAAAATAGTTTTTAAGTAATATCATAACACTGTTACAAATAGATAAAAAACAATTTGGAGATTCAATAGCCGAGATGGTAAAGTATCGATACGAAGCATGTAACAAAGATTATTTAACAGTGCCGGATAACCCGATAAAAATAATTTGCCTACTTTTTCTTGGAAGACTGAGACGGTAGCCCCAACGCTGACAACCCCTGACGAGATTGCGTACCTCTATTAGAGCGAGTATGGGTGAGTGAATGAGCTATGTATGCGTGAATCATCCGACGCGTTACGTAATAACGATACGAATGAAAAACCCCAAAGGACGGGATTCGTCGTATTCGAATTGATAGTAGAATGATTGGATCGTGCGATCGAACGATCGGGTATTTAAGACGCAGCGCAACGGAGCGCCGGCACTTCGTATAAAATTTTCAGCTTGTCTTGCCATTTTAGACATTGAATAGCAACTCTTGCGAACCGCTCGTTAACGATTACGTACCGAATTAGATTGATGTATGAAGTCTCTGATGCACGAATTGCAATACTTGTGATAGATTCCTGATGTATGATATTTTATATTATACGTCGATATCTTCTCAAGTTATATAAATACCACTGAGTATATGCACATGTATAGAATCTTCTATTTTATAGAAGCGCGTGTAAATTGCTGTAAATACTAGCACATAAGATAGCATAGGAGGAGTGGAGGAATGAGAGGGAGAGAGTGAATGCTGGCATATAAATTTTATCCTAAAAAATTCCATATACCTTGAAAACACGAGGAGTAACCCACGGTCATTTAGGCCGTGACTATCTCAAGTGTCATTCCTACTGTAGAAGAATATTATGTGGATGTTGTTTGGGATAGTTCTTCTACTGGTGGTACTTACATAAGAACATTCGTTGTGCTGAATTGTTTTCACTTTTAATGGTTTTATTAATTAAATCAACATTTAACATTAATTAGATCAAAGCCTCTCACTCAGGTGGACTTTTATCTACGCTCAAATAACTCAGTATTCTTCACTCAGAAGACTTCTATTCTCAATTGATTTCACTCAGAAATCTTTGACACACTCTACAATTCTCACGACACGACACTCTTGCGCTCAACTCTCATTCTGCCTTCCCCGATACGCTCTTCGCTTAACGAAGACTCGCATTCACACACTTTCATCCCTTCAATCATTCTCACACGTATACACACATCCTTGCCACGTGCCGATTTTCGGTCACGGGTCACCATGCATTCTTTCTCTACACGTGCATTCCTAGAAATCATTCACTCTTATCATTTCATGGAACTCACTCGCACGCAACTGTCACTCGGTCCAAACACTTGTCATTCGCACCTCGCGCAGTCACTCGATCCAAACATCCTTTCATAAACTTTACTCTGTTACTCGATACAATTATTCTTCATTCAAACCTTCAATCACGTATTCCCAGAATTTCACATCCTACACTCGACCCCCCTTGAGTGGACATTCGCCCTCGCATGTCCTTATCAACTTCATCGTCATCCTCGCATTCGGACATATCATTTCTTACACTCGGCCACCCTGAAGATATATATACGTCCTCGGATACACTCTTAATAATCACTCTTTCTCAATCACACAGCTAACGTCATTCATCTTCTCAATTCACACAGCTTAAAATCATCATTTTCATTTCACACACGAAAACTCAACAAAAAATCGCCCTCTGTCGAATACATAAAATCCATCACAAAGGATATTTCGTTTCGCCATACGCGTACACAAAACTCTTCCGCTTATCATTAACGCAGCAATATCATTTTCCGAAATAATTTTAAAAGACATTTCCAACATAAATATGCCACACTTATTCAAAACATCAAAAATTTTGAATATCTCTAATTTATCATCTGTACATTTTCTCTGGGCTAGTGTTCTTTTACCGCTCGCGTACCATGCAGGGTCAAACGCATTGTTCCCCTCTCGTTTCAGCAAAAATATTGTACCGAATCCATACATACACGTATCCGTATCTAAGCGCATCTCTATATCTTTTTTATACAAACTAATCGCACACGCATCGTGAACTACGTCGTTCAGGTGAAAGAAAGCGTTTCTCTCTTTAACATCAAATATTGATTTTATAGTGTCTCTCTCTAGTAAATTAATCAATGGTCTCGCTAAGACTAAACGGCATAAATTCAATTTTCTCAAACATTCACCCGCAAAATGTTGACTCTTCAAAACACTTTGAATTGAACGCGCTGCTTGCTGTTCCGAAAATTTCTCGTCTACTTTTGTTTCATCTTTGGACAAACGCAATTGTCCGTTGTCTACTTCATGCTCTGTACTATCATCCCGACTTTTAATGAGTGGCTCTTCACACTCGTCCGCAAAATTTAAGCGATTCTCTCGCTCACTATACTTCTTTTCTGTAGGAATCACCGGACTCACGCACTCAGCTACTGACTCTACTTTGTTTTTATCAATACTCTCTGGAATCTGTACTTTAACTATCTCTCGCTCTGTCGGCAACAATTGCCTCGCACTCTGGTGCATGGGCTCATCGTCTTTACGGGTATTCGACATTTGAATACTAACTTGTTTATTTTTTATCGATTTACAACATTTAATGACTTCTTTAATTACGTCTCTATTTTCACTATTTTTGTTTTTTAAAATAAGTTCTTCAGCTACATGTGGAATATCTACTTTAATTATTTTCTCGACCCGATGCCCATTCACCATTACATCATTTTGAAAATTCATACTCGATACCTGGTGCACAGCGCTCTCCTTCGGTACAGCCAGTTCTTTCGTACATTTTCTCGCAATGTGGCCTCGCTCGCCACACTTAAGGCACATCGCACCTACACTTTCCACCGGATACTTGTCACTCGAAACACTTGTCTGACGGTCAGGCATACGGCAATTGTCGAATTGTCTCTCGCTGCGGTCGTCTTCTTCCCTGCCGAACCCGTCGATCCTTCCAGTCCCTTCCGTCCTCGGCGTCCTTTGTATCCTCGGCCAGCTCTGTCCGTCGCTCCCGTTCCATCCATGTCCTCTCGTCTCTCTCTCGCTCTCGTGCCTCGTACCTCTCGCTGCTGGCGTCTGACATTCGCTTCTTGACGACGCGTTCCACCCACGAAGATCTTTTATCAATTTTAATTCTCTTCGAACGAGATCCAACTCTCGCTCGATTAATTCTCTTTCTCTATCACTGGTCATTGCCGAACTGTCCTCTGCCCTTCTCTCAGGCAAAAATCTTGCGGTCCTTCCACGCGCTGTCATATCTTCCGTCGCATACCCTTCTGCGACGCCCGCTTCACTTCTCACGCTTCCAGCTGTGCGTGCATATGCAATACCCAGGCCCCACAGGCTCACTGGATCATTTTCCTCTAATCTCTTTATTAATTCGTCTTTCGTTCCCATTGCACTTAAGCCGAGCTCTTTCAGCTTCTTCCTCAATTCATAACCTGTCACGTTACTTAGATTCATTTTTTCTTCTCTCTTTTTCTTCGCGTAGTACACACTCAGTATACACTCGTCGCGGCACGTCACACAGACTTAAAAAACAAAAACATCACTCTCGGATTCGCGCACTCTTCGCAATTCAACACGCAAAATGTCTGAAGTAGATCGGACTCAACGATCTGTACCACTGTTTTGCTGTTATATCTTTATCCCGGACGAGCCCCCAAATTTGTAGAAGAATATTATGTGGATGTTGTTTGGGATAGTTCTTCTACTGGTGGTACTTTCATAAGAACATTCGTTGTGCTGAATTGTTTTCACTTTTAATGGTTTTATTAATTAAATCAACATTTAACATTAATTAGATCAAAGCCTCTCACTCAGGTGGACTTTTATCTACGCTCAAATAACTCAGTATTCTTCACTCAGAAGACTTCTATTCTCAATTGATTTCACTCAGAAATCTTTGACACACTCTACAATTCTCACGACACGACACTCTTGCGCTCAACTCTCATTCTGCCTTCCCCGATACGCTCTTCGCTTAACGAAGACTCGCATTCACACACTTTCATCCCTTCAATCATTCTCACACGTATACACACATCCTTGCCACGTGCCGATTTTCGGTCACGGGTCACCATGCATTCTTTCTCTACACGTGCATTCCTAGAAATCATTCACTCTTATCATTTCATGGAACTCACTCGCACGCAACTGTCACTCGGTCCAAACACTTGTCATTCGCACCTCGCGCAGTCACTCGATCCAAACATCCTTTCATAAACTTTACTCTGTTACTCGATACAATTATTCTTCATTCAAACCTTCAATCACGTATTCCCAGAATTTCACATCCTACACTACTTACACTCCGAGGAGTACCCCTCAGTCATATAGGCTGAGCCTATCTCAAGGAGAATACCCTCCTCTCGACAGGCGTACCCCCACGTCATTTAGGCGTGGACTATCGATTTCGAGAGTTCCGTTCAATCCAAAACAACATATCTTCCTAGAAAAAGGAGTAGCGGCTGTACGACTTGAGACAGACCCCGATCTCACCTCCCTTCTCGTCTGCACCTAGCAGAATCATATCCGCACAAAGCCAGAATAATCGACGCATGACTAAGCCAATTGCGAAATAATAGGAATTATTATAAAAAGGTGTGAAATTCTAACACCTGTTCATAGGTACGGATAATGTACGATTCTAGCTGTCAGTGTGTGCAAAGGCGTGAGCAGTGAGTGTATCTAAAGGCGTGTGAGTGTGTGTGTGAGCATCGAGCGTGACGGATTATCGACAGCGGGTAGAGTGTAAGAGTGACAAGAACGGACGGATGTGTGATAGCCTAGGTAGGATAAGGACCTGTATATATAAACTTTAAGACGACTAGAAATAAACCGAGAGTGTGTGCGTGCAAAATCTTTCCAATTCTTAAAACCACCTGCTCCGAACTCTTAAAAAGTAAAGGCTCGTTCCTTTAAAAACGCTGCGGGTCAGTCAGCCAAGGGACGTACCGTTACAAGACCTGTTTATAGAACAATTTGATTATGTACTAAAGAAGAGCTTGTAGAAATTTTAAGATACGCTTCGACATGTAACGAAGTTCTAAAAATGAAACACATTAATTATTGATAACACTTTGAAAATTTCCGAATGACGTACTAATCCGTGCATCACGAAGGTGTCTACCTTTCCCTCTTTTTCTAGCCAAACAAACGACGCGACCCGACTTGGCCACGCAAGCATGTGTGAGTGCGCGGCTGACGACAAAGCAATGCGGAATTTAACATGATTCGAATTTTTCTAGCATAAGGGCCTCCCTTTCTTTATATCTGTCTGTCACGCTCGCACTCCGAGCGCAGCCATAGCCACAGCCGTGAGCAAGTACATATTTCGGTGCGTCTTCGCTTATCGTCGTCACTCATTAATTTTCTTCTAAACATTTCTAATTATTTTATCGGGCATTTAAGTAATATTTGTTTTCAATATTTTTAAATTTATTTTTTATTCATTTGAAAAAAATCGGCGTTTAATCTGTTTTAAGCGTATTGTTGCGATATATTGTTAAGCCTAAGTTTCAAAAATCAAATACATTTCTTCTACAATTTAAGAAACCATTATGTTAAATTTATAAATTATTGATAACCCTTGAATATTTTCTGAATACCAATAAACGACACTTGTATTTGGTCCGAGACAAAACCTTGTCTCTTGATTTTTTTCCGGCATGTCTCAGATTACATAGAAAAATCTACGTTATCGGCAGAAAAATTATCTCGCATGGTATGAAACATATGTTAGGGTTTGACACCGGGCTGCGTGACAGGGTGAACTAGGAGATGGAGATGGAGATGGAGAAGGAGGAGAGGAAGAAGACAACGTTTCTTACAAAAACGTCGACTTTTTAGATCAAAATATCTCGCAATTGGCTTGATGGATCTTCTCGTAGTTAGGCTTAAATTACGCGGGTGGACGTCCCCTACAAGAATATCATCATAGTTTGGGGGAAATATGCGGATTTAATGCCGTTTGAATACCCCGAAAACCTCGATCTAATTCTTCCGGAAAAGAGTAGTTCAGGTCTACCAGTCGGGAACTCTTGTACTTGGCCCGAGTCAAGACCTTAACTCTTGATTATTCATCCATCGTCAAAAAACACAATCGACCTCATTAAAAAGGAAGGTAACCTAAATAACTTCTTTGTCAAAAACATTTCCACAAACAAACATCTTTTACACACTCAAAATATAGAGGACCACAAAAAAGCTTGTATTTGCCTTAAGGGGTTACACCAGTGTAACAGCCGAAAAAAAGCGCTATTTCCATGAATTTTTTTTGGAAATATGGAAAGGCGCTAACAAAAAACTCTTACAGTATGTTGTTAAGCATACATTTAAGTACAAAAAAAAATTTTTTTCACCAAAAAGTAATTCAAAATGGCGGCTCTACAATAATTTTCCTGAGACATCTTGACAAAAACGCGTTCCACGGCACGCACTAGAGCACGTGCAATTTTGGAACTATTACAAAAAAAAAATTTTTCTTAATCTGCATGAGTATAGCTAGAGAAACACGTACGGATTTTAAAAAATACGAATTTTTGTATATTTGGCAGTTGTTTGAAGTTAAAACTCACTTTTTCGCCAAAAAAAACAGCAGTTATTTGGTTATAAAAATTTTTCTAATTAACATATCGAAAATTCCGTACGTGTTTCCCTTCAAAATGTTGTTACAAAGATGTGTATAAAATTTTATATGAAAATAAGCAAAATTGATGGAGTTATGCTGCGTGCCGATTTGAAAAATCGTGTTTCGAGAAATACGCATTTAAAGTTTTAAAATGAGTTTTAGACGTGAAAAAGTTAAAAAATCGACTGAAAAAAATTTTTTAAATTATTCTGCAATCCCAGGACCATAAAACTGCCCTTCCTGGTCCAAAAATTTCTCCTGATCCTCTTTTCTTAAACATTTGATGTTGGATCGCGCTGCTTTTGCCTCATCGGCCAACGACAACTCGGCCTGCTTGACTCGCTTAGCATCACTTTCAAGGCAAAAATCATAAGATTGAAAGCCGATATTCATTTCTAAAACCATCATAACTCGTAATATACTAGTTAGACCATCATTGACGTTTTTACCACTTGAACGAGACTTAGGAGCCAAATTCCAAACTGTAGCATTGAAACTTTCGTTACTATTCTGCGTGTAGCCTCCTAAGCCGCGATTTAACAACTCATTACGACTCAATTCATCATAAATTGGTATGTTAGCTTTGTACACTTTTTCAGGTAATGGCGATTTATGATGAAATTCACTTAAAGTTACATTTACCGCTGTTCATCGCATAAAAGACGTTCGAGGCGCTTGGGGAAAAGCGCAAAATTTCATTCAAAAAAATTGTTTTCAGGTATAAAACGTTTTGCCTCATATTCTTGAAGGTTGAAAGTACCTTTTAAGTTAATAAAAAAAAATCGATTTTTTGAAAATTTTACACTGGTGTAACCCCTTAAATATCTCACGTCGTTCCTTTTTAATTTATTTTAACATCAATTGCTGAAATACACTACAATATGTATATGTAATTTCCTCTCACACACATCCAGATTGTTAACATATTAAATTAGAAATGTTTGTTACGTGTTACGAGCCGGGCGGGTTTCTAGAACGTGGCCGGCGAGCGTTATGGAATAAACGTGACGAGACACTGGTTTCGTCACTTCCTTGACCTAACTGTAGCAGGGGGTATCGTACGTCAATAGTAGTGGGAGGTACAAATAGACGTATGATCTAAGGAATGATATTTAATTCAAGTCAGATGAGCCTATGAACAGAGCCATAGGGTGCTGGTCTTCAGAGTGGTAAAATATGTTAAGGTAAGGTGAAACCCCGAGATAGATGTACTTACAGGTGGACTGCAAGGTGCTACTCTCTGGTTAATAACGATGCACTTGCTAGGACGGCAAGTGGTCGCACAGGCACGGAAAGTAAGCCGAAAGGCACACACAGTCCGATACCCGTTGTTCGTGGTTTTGACCTGCTACGGTAAGGTCGTAAAATAATAAACTCTCGTAACTTTTGTTTCACTCCGAGCGGTTAGAGTGAAATAATTTGTGGGTACGTTACTCGATTATGTTTTAAATTCGTTTCGAGAAGAAAGGTTTTAATTTCTAGAAATTATTCTTTACTCGAATTTTATGTTTCTAGTAAAATGTTACAAGTATATTCTTTCAATCGAATATATATACATGAATGTTAAGTGTTTTGTGTATGAATTTAAGAAAGTAGAATAATTATTGAAAAGCTCTAAGTGTTTACCCTTGGGCAGTGACGGTTGACGAGACTTCACAATAAGATGACTCCGAACTAGTTCGCGAGTGACTCTAACGTGAGTTGAACGGGGGAACTCCGACCAAGAGTTGAATTGCCAATGGACAGACTAATCTTCCGAAGGTTAAAAGAAAACTCGAAAAGGAACTGGGCCTAATCTCGTAGTGTAATGCTCAAGCGTCGTACTGTGAGTAACCCGAAGATACGCATTTTCGTGGCCCTTATATAGGTCGAAAAAGTAGTGGGGAATTGAAAATTCTAGAAAATCTATCCTATAGTGGGAGTAAAAATGCTCTATGAAAGACAGTTGGAAACGGCTGGAATTACGTGGCAAGCAAGACCCTCGCTTTCGAGTTTTCCTTATTACATGGGGTCGAGAGTGTAGCTATCCGCGGGTCCTAGACCAGAGGCCAAGGGCTGTATGTATATCGTATCCTGTTTACGTTTGGAAAAGAGGACTAAGCGTCTGGGTGTCGCCAAGAGAAAATTCCACGATGAGAAATTTTCATGAGAATCATACGATTCATACGTAACATACGTTACGTTTGGACATCAAGCTTCGTAAAAAGCGGGCCACCAAGCACATTCAACAGAGCAGCAAACAGACCCATCCACCAAATGAGAAGACACCATACCCTGGGAAATCTAGTCAACTGAATACATTCACCCAAGCGACAGCACTGTGTCGCCGCTCCACAACAACCTGCACCCGCCCACACCTGACCGACCTCAAATCCCGTGCAAAATGCAGCCTATGCTAACGAGCAACCCACTCCAATGCAACACTCTCCTGCACTCGGCCCGCAGCCCCGCACTTTCGATGCGTTTTGCGGATAATCTTAGCAAAAAATGTTTTAAAGTGTGAGGTGGTTCTTGACATTGTTGTCAGAGTAATTTGAGTTGATGTGAAGCAGCGAGCGGGTAGAGGCGATGAGGTAGGAGACCGGACTTTCAAGCGGTCACCCATCCATCCGGTGTCCATTGCGAGCGTAGCTTAACCTCGGTGATTGCATGGACACCCGTGCTCTTTTTTTTTTAAACATACGTTTTATTGCTGCCAAAAAAAATAATACATCTTACAAAAGAAATAACAAAAACAGCCTTAAACGTAACAAAAAAGGGTAACAATAACAAACTTACTGACTAGACTAATGACTCTATTTGAGCACTCGCAGTCTAAAGACATTTTTGGTTTTTTATTGCGCATATTGCTATTTGTACTACATGGTCTGTCCGGAAAGTAATAGGACTGAGTCGATTAAAAAAAAACTATTGAGCCAATCGTTATAATTCTTGAAAAACTTTCAAAAAAGGCTCTTCCTGCGTCGATACAGCGCTGCCAGGGCGATTTCCAAGCATTGAAGGCGTCATGGTAAACATTCTCCGGAATGGCGTTTAGAGCCGCGGTACAAGCTGCTTGGATCCCCTCTTTTCAAAATGATTTGTTTCAAAATGATTTCCTTTCATCGGTATTTTCCGGCGAGGAAACAAAAAGAAGTCCGGGGGGGCCAAATCTGGGATGTAGGGTGGCTGGGGAAGCGTTGGGATACCTGACTGGGTCATTTAGCTGGTCACAAGAAAGGAGGTGTGAGCCGCTGCATTGTCGTGGTGCTCCGTCACAATGTCATGAACCACAGTTTTTGGGAAATTTAACATTTGGGCAATTAAACGAGTACTCAGTAGACAGTCAGAGTTCAAAACTTCGAGCACACTAGTCACATTGTCGGTGTTTGTCGAAGTCGAAGGTCTTCCAGCGCGGTCTTCATCGGCGGTCTCTTCCCGGCCTTCCGAAAGGGCCTTGTGCCACCGAAACACACTATTTCTTACTAAAGTATTATCTGGATAAGTCTGCTTGATCATATCAAATGTCTCTGTCGCAGATTTACCGCGTTTCACACAGAATTGATTAAATTTTGGCGATTGCCAACCTCTGCTCTAACGAACGCTGCATTCTCTGCTTGTACCGCGGACAAAAACACGTCGCGGGAAAAAGGCTGTCCTGACTCTCCAGATGCTCGGAGACAATTGACCAACCCCTCATTCATTAGCTAAGGACCTCCTCTACCGAATCCAGTCGGCACTCGAGAGCTCCGAAGTACAGTCGCGGCGGAAAAAAATCAGTCCTATTACTTTCCGGACAGACCATGTATGTTGATTAAATCACAAAAGATTCGCATTTGTTGGGATTAATGTACAGAAACGGCAGTGAGAGAAAAACTGTACTAAATTAAGCATTTTGGGGATGGAGTGTAAAAAGGGTGGGGAGAAAAAACTCCAAAAGAACTAGATTTCATAATATGGTTCCGTCTTATAAATAGTTAACAATTATTAGACTTGTTTTACATACAATGGAGCAGTTTTAGTATAATTATAATTATAACCACCAGTACTTTTTTTTATTTTCTCTATCGTTATTTTTCTTATCTATAGAAGATAGATTGTAGGTAAAGCGCATATCAGGGTTATCGAAATTTATGTTTGTGTTGTACTCTATTTTTTTGTTATAAGTTTTTCTGTTAAAGTGGTAAATGATAGGTATGTTTTCAAGGTTTTGTATATATCCTTTAGCGTCTAAATAAATAAATGATTCGGGTGGGGTTTAGCCTGTGGATCTTGAATATTCGTGGTAAAGTGGATTTGGATATGTTGAACAGAAAATGAGACTATTTGATGAAATGAAAGGTATGTTGGCCCAATGGTTACGGATTAGCTTTAAAATGAAAAGATCAATACGGATGATTTTTGCTTCTTAGTAAATTTTTATGTTACTGATTAGTTTGGTGTAGTTGGATTCTGGTGATCTGTATTTTCCAAGGCAGGTTCTGAGGCATTTTCTTTCGAATCATCTTAGTTTCTCCATCGTGCTGGCACTGATGTTGAACCAGATTTGACAGCCATACGTGAGAATTGGTCTAACTAGTAGTTTGTAGCATAAAGTTTTGACGGATTTGCATAAATTACAATCGTAAAATAACCATTTGTGCATGTGAAACGCGTTTTGAGCCCTCTGGATTTGGGTGTGTACGTGGTGGTTATAATTTAGCTTAAAGTCTAAATGTAAGCCTAAGTAACGTACGACCTGTTTGTGCGGAATTTTTGTTATTTATGCATTGTTGTCGTGCAAAAAGAAGTTTTTTGAGTTTGTTCTTACGTCTAGGTTGGCATCTGAGATTTTTGAAATATATGGTCTGAATAAAATTGTTTCGCATTTACTAGTGTTTAGTTTTAGTTTCCAAGTATAGAAGTAGTTCTGAGTTTTGTTGAACAGTTCTTGGAGTTCGATTTTAATTTGTGAAGGTTTATTGCCTCTGATATATGTATAATAGTAGGTCGTCCGCGAATGCAATGGCAGAGCGGCTGTTGCCTTTGTTTAAGTTAAACATTCTTAAGAGATCGCTTATATAAATGCTAAACAAGATGGGGGAGTTCACTGTTCCTTGTTGTAAACCGTTTTTAATTTCAAACGTCGAGTGAGATTTTTCTTGGTGGTCAGTTACTATGAATTTCTTTTCGTGAAGCATAGACCAGATGGTTTTTATTAAGTGCAGCGGAAAGCCTTTCTTTAGCAGTTTGAAGAAAAGACCGTCGAGCCAAACTGTATCGAAGGCTTTCTCAAGGTCAATAAAAACTGCACCCACGCAGTCGCCAGCGTTTCTCGCCCAACATATGTCCGATGTGAATTTTGTAATTGCGTGAACGGTTGAATGTTTAAATCTGAATCCGATTTGACACTCTGGGATTACATTGTCTTCAGTGCAAAAGGAATCTATAGCTGTATTAATAATGATTTCGTACACCTTACTAATGTTTGGGAGTAAACTAATGGGCCTGTAACTTGAAGGAGAGCTGCCGTCTTTGTCTTTTTTCTTAATTGTGATTAGTTTTGCGATTTTCCAAGTTGAAGGGAAGTAGCTTGAGTTGAGGCAATTATTGAAGAGTATTGTGTAGTAAAAAATATATCACGCAGGTAATTGTTTTAGAGCAATGTTAGGAATTTCATCAAAGCTCGATGATTTTTTATTGTTTAATTGTTTGAAGATTGTGTGAAGTTTGAATGTTGATGTGAAGTAATTTGTAGGAATGAGATTTTTGTTAGGATTGTCGGCTGTATTTGTTGAGGAGAATTTACATATGGTAATATTATTAGTCTTATCAAAGTTGATTTCAGCTTTTAAATTGTTAATTTTATGTTCTATAATGTTTGAAAGTTGTTCTCTTCCCATTCCGAGATTTTGTGTATGGACTGTTTCAAAATGTGTACCTAGGATATTTAGTTTGTCTTGTGTATCTGAGATTAAAATATTGTTGTTCGCGTCTGTTTTTACTGTGTTTGGATTTATGTTTGTGTTTTTGAGAGGGTTTATGTGAGAAGATGGGATCTTTAATGTTTCAATGTTATTTTTGTCTTTTGGTCTGAATATGCTGTTGATTTTAGGGAAGAGTAGTCTATTGTTTTTTAAAGATATTTTAGAAATTTCTTGTTTCCAGTGATTTTTCACGGATTCTTGAAATGCTAGTTTTAATTTGTATCTAATAGACTTTAATAGTTTTTTTAATGCAGTTAATAGGTTTTCGATTTGGGGTGAGTAGTTTTGGATTTTTGAGAGGTTGTTAATCTGTATTAATGTTCGACTTTTCTTTTTCCTCAGTTTTTTTATTTTTGGAGTAATGTATCTGTCCGTTCCATTAAAGTTGGTGTTGTGATGCGGGACCGAGCATTTAATCGCATTGATTATATATGAGTTTGTTAATTCTATGAATTTTTCAATTTCGTTTGTTTTAAATTTCTATCTTTAGGTATATCAAAATTGTTGACCTGTGTTAAGAAGTCTTTAAATTTGTTCCAATCGGCTTTATTAAAATTGAATTTTTCGGTCGGTAGTTGGGTGTCTAATATTAGTGAGTCGGTAATATTGACGGAAACATGCATTAGTAAAGCTTTATGATCACTGTCGTAATCCAGAGTGTCAATGAGGCAGTTATTTATTAAGTTATGGAATTCGATTCTTTTATCCGCAAGACATAGGTCGAGGAAGGCTGCGCTTTTTGGATATGATGGAACGGCTGTACTTAATAGTGAACATTTATATGTTACTTCATGTTCTTGGAGCCATCTGTAGAGTGCCCCCCTCTATAGTTCTCTATTTGGTTGCCCCAAGAGCTATGTTTAGCATTGAGGTCTCCGACGATGAGGTAATAGTTGTTTAAATTGTTTAGGTCTAATACTTCGAATAAATCTTTCAAATCAGTCAAAAATTCTTTTTTATGATTGCCTGTGGCGTATGCAGCGATGCATACAAATTTTTTATTGTTCTGTAATTTGATTTCAATTATAGTGGTTTTAAATAGCGGAGAATTCGTTGTTAGATTTAATTTTAAAACTTTATATTTTATGTCGTTTCTAATCATGATAGCGGTGCCCGCACCTTGTTTAGCATTGATCCTGTCAGTCCTAATTATGTTATATTTTTCAAAATTAATTTTATGCTTAGGGTTAAGCTTCGTTTCGCAGAGTAGAACAATGTCTGGATGGTGTGTGTTAACAAAATCCAGGAGGGTGACTCTCCTTTCGTTGGTAATAATTGAGTTAACATTTATTGAAGCTATTTTTAAATGGTGGAGTGTTAATTTCGAATGGTTTATATCATTAGTCATCGGGGTATGTTGATAGGCCAAATGTTTCTGATATTAGATTGATTTTTTCAGAGTTTTCGGGGACTTGTTTCATTATTTTATTAAGTTGACTGTTGATTGTTATTGATATTCTGTTTATTATTTCATCAATTATGTTTGATGGGAGAGTTGGAGTGTTTAATGTCTGTGGAGTGTTTGAAGATGAATTTTATATTTTGGTTACTGTTTAATGTTTGTTGTGGGTTAACTTTAGTATTATTGACAATGGAGCTATAAGATTTGAGAGGGCTGACATAATTGTTAATACTATTTAGTTTTTTTTCTCTTTGAAGAGCAATTAGTTCTTTACGCTGTTCAATTTTTTGCTTGTATTCAATTATTGCTGGGCATCCTCTATAAGAGGCTGGATGGCCAAATGTGTTACAGTTAATACAAAAGGGTTTGATGTTTTCAGAGCTTCTGTCAATGTGATCAATTGGGGGTAATTTACACTCTCCTGGATTATGTTTAACATCACATTTGACACACCTGTAATCCAAATTACAATTTGAGGCTACGTGCCCTATACGTTGACATCTTTTACACTGAATTGTCTCTTTTTTGTTAAGTTTTTCCCAATATACTACGGAGTGTTATAGAACTCTTATTTTTTTCAAATTTTCAATTTTGCTTTCAGGAGAAAGCTGTACTAAAAATATAGGTAGGATTTTATTTTCTTTAATTGAGTGTCTTGTGTTGAATTTGTTAACGGATAGGAATTTTAAATTGTCTATATGTAAACTTTTTAATTCATTTAATATTTCTGCAGTTTCAAAATCTCCTTCTAAGTTTTTTAAGAGGACAGTGATTGGCTTGTGTGATTTCGGAGTGAATGTGAAAAATTTAATGTTATTTTGTTTAAGGGGGTGGGGGGGTAAGGGTTTTAGGGCAAAAAAAAACACTTTCTTTGCGATTTTTTTTCAGACGAACGAATAAAGCAAATTTGTTCGAACCTTTTGCACATTATATATTGTTATTTCAACAACATTTTGTAATTTTTTGGTTGCAAAATATCAACAAATAAGCCGGTGACGGAGCTTTTCCGAGAGCGCCTTTCGAAAAACACGTGTTGCGGTGATCACTGTATCTCAGCAGAAAAGTATCAGAAATCAAAATAACAATAAAATTTAGTTAGAAGATGAGTAAATCCTCCCCCCAACGATAGCTAATTGTTATTTTTTCATTTTAAAACTTTTGGTGGTCGTTTGAAGCAAAAATTGCGATTTTTCACTAAAATTTCCGTCATTTTGCTACTGAAAAAAACCCTTAATGTAAAAAAAAATATCATACTAATCGTTGGGGGGAGGTATTTTATATATAGAAGGTATGTACTAAGTTTAAAAAGAAGCGGTGAAGTATGTTTTAAATGGCAGTGATCACGGACTTTGAAAACATAGTTTCGAGAAAACCGCGTTTAAAGATTTAACTGTACAAATGTGAAGATAAATTCCTTTTCCGCCGAGTATTTTACTTCTCCGTTTTTTCCTTAAGTTTTTTGTCGCTTCGTCACTCAGTCTAAACGCATTTCATTTACACTTTGGAATCCCGTATTTCAGATTTTCGTATCCCACATTACTATTATAAAATCACTGATGTGAACGGCAAACGCCCGACCGAAAATATAACGACTAACTGGTCAATAACTTTGAGAGTTTTTCTCCGATTATCTTAAAATTTTGGGACAATACTCTCGAAATATTGAACTATAAGGAAAACCAAAAAAAAATCGATTTCTCGATTACGCAAACCTTAACCACCCCCCCCCCCCACCCTTAAAGGACTTTCATTCTGTGCAGTAAGAAGCCCACTTTTACTGTGTTTTAGCAACTCCTTTTTAATGTCGTACATCCCCAACTATTTAAGATTAGGGGTGTTGATACGACAGGTATTTTTTACCGTCGAACCTTCGTAAAAGGCGGGCCACCAAGTGCATTTGGCAGAGCGGTAAGCGGATTTATTCATTGAATGGGAGGACGCCATATTTTGGGAGGTTTGGTTAGTTGGAAGTAGCTATAATAGGGGGGTTCTGGGGCAGTGGTGAGGGGGAGGGGGTGAGGGGTAAAAATCTGAGGGGGGAACATCGTACTCTTGGACGAGCGTTTCTCTAGGGGGGGGGGGATGTGTCGTACTCTCGGACGAGCGTTTCTTCAGGGGGGGGGAAGGTGTCGTACTCCTGGACGAGCGTTTCTTCAAGGGGGGGGGGGTGTAGGTGTCATACTATAGCTCAAGCATCTTTTCAAGCGGGGGGGGGGGGGGTCTGTTATAGCACGAGCATGATGTCATCAAGAGTTGAGGTCTTGACTCGGGCCAAGTACAAGAGTTCCCGACTGGCAGACCTGAACTACTCTTTTCCGGAAGAATTAGATCGAGGTTTTCGGGGTATTCAAACGGCATTAAATCCGCATATTTCCCCCAAACTATGGTGATATTCTTGTAGGGGACATCCACCCGGTTAATTTAAGCCTAACTACGAGAAGATCCATCAAGCCAATTGCGAGATATTTTGATCTAAAAAGTCGAGTTTTTTGTAAGAAACGTCGTCTTCTTCCTCTTCTCCAGCCTGTCACGCAGCCCGGTGTCAAACCCTAACATATGTTTCATACCATGCGAGATAATTTTTCTGCCGATAACGTAGATTTTTCTATGTAATCTGTTTGACACATGCCGGAAAAATGAAGAGACAAGGTCTTGTCTCGGATTAAATACAAGAGTCCCTTATTGGTATTCAGAAAATCTTCAAGGGTTATCAATAATTTATAAATTTAATAAAATGGTTTCAAATTGTAGAAAAAATGTATTTGATTTTTGAAACTTAGGCTTAACAATAAATCGCAACAATACGCTTAAAACAGATTAAACGCCGACTTTTTTTCAAATGAATAAAAAATAAATTTTAAAATATTGAAAATAAATATTACTTAAATGCCCGATAAAATAATTAGAAATGTTTAGAATAAAATTAATGAGTGACCACGATTGGCGTAGACGCACCGAAATACTTGCTCTCGGCTGTCGCTACGGCTGCGCTATGAGTGCGAGCGTGACAGACAGAAGTAAAGAAAGACAGGCCCTTATACTAGAAAAATTCGAATCATGTTAAATTCCGCATTGCTTTCTCGTCAAACGCGCTCTCACACAAGCTCGCGTGGCCCTCGTCGCATTGTTTGTTTGGCTAATGCGAGTGCGACGGAGTGACGGAAAGATAGAGACAAAGAAGTCGGTGTCAGTTGTTTATATCCGGAAACATAGTACGCCACATCGAGAAGGAATCATTACGAGAAAGAGGGAAAGGCAGACACCTTCATGATGCACGCATTAGTACGTCATGCGGAAATTTTCAAAGAGTTATCAATAATTAATGTGTTTCATTTTTAGAACTTCGATACATGTCAAAGCGTATCTTCAAATTTCTACAAGCTTTTCTTTAGTACATAATCAAATTGTTCTGTAAACAGGTCTTCCAAAAAAAGGAAGCAAATTTTTTTTATTGGGTTATCCGGCACAGTTAAATAATCTTTGTTACATGCTTTCCATCGACACTTTACTATCTCGGCTATTGAATCTCCAAATTGTACTTTATCTATTTGTAACAGTGTTACGGTATTACTTAAAAACTACTTTTTGTTCAAACCCGTCGTTGAAATATAGGTAAAATTAGAGGACATAATGACGTTGTTATACGTAAATCGAAAACTGTTTGTAAGAATATACATTTGATCAAATTAAAGTTCTAAAAGTTAAAAACATTTTTCAGCAATTCACACCAACCATTATTTTAAATTTACCCTGTTTTCATAAAACCATTTTGGCCACTTCTATGTTTATTATAATTTTCGAATTAGAATTTAAAAACCATAGGTATAAAATCGTCACTGTCTTGCAATAATTAAATGTTTATTACTTTGCTAATTCCTTAAAATGTGTTTTCTTTTTCAATATTACCGACAATATATGCAAGTTTTTGAACAATCTCTAACATGCTGCGAGAACCTTGTATGTACACATCACCAGAAACGTACCTATGTATACTAAATGTTTACTATCTTCGGAAGGGTCTCCAATTTTTTTATTCACGTCTTCAAAGAATTTTAAATATTTTAAAATACTTCTGATTACTATATTTTTTAACCATAAATAACATTTAAAGGATAATTTTTTACATTTTGCCACATCATGATTGCAAAATTATTATAATAATGAGATCCGAATATTCCTTTATTTTCCTGCAGGTGCCAAGTTCACATAAGTAAACCAACGCTCAGATCTCGCGCCGCGACAAACCGATATAGGATACGGAGGACAAACGCAACTCGTAATTAACACTCTGACCGTTAAATACAACAAACAATTCGGAACAACCTCAGTGCTTAACAAATACACATTCAAAATCCGCGCCGCGAGTTTAGTGAATAGTGTAAAGGTGCAGTGCGACCCACCCCGACGACTGCAACCATCTAACACGCATACGCAATACAACGCAATAAGTACCGGTAAAGGTAGGATCTTTAATTAAATCATACACCACGCATGAGAATCTCTTTTCCAATTATCACAAACCCGAACAATATCGGGCTCAGGTGCGCGAGAGAGAGTACGTCACACTCGTCTCTTCCTCGCACACATACGAGCAATATTTTCGGTAAATTCAGTAACAAAATCTTGAAGTAATTAGTACGACAACGCGCACAGCCGAACCATGACCTCTCGCACGATAACTCAGCAATTCCAGGGCTCGCGCAATACCATAATCCCTGTAAAAAGTAAACTATAATTAAATAAAATCATGACCGGCAAACTTAACTAGAACAAGTAAGGAAAGAACAACCAAAGTTAAAATCACACGCGAACAGACGATTCAAACACCTGCCTTCGTTGCATAAGGGCCAATTCAACCGCATCGACACTTCAAAGTTATTAAGCAAATACAATCCTTCCATCCACTCAAACAGGAACAACTAAAACATAGAATACAACAAATAACAAAATACTCACGTACCAACACACATAAAATCAATGATCAAATCACCCGTATCCGCGTTAATCCCGCGACATAGAACCCGCGAAACCACCCCCCGCCCGTCTATCTAAACACCTAAACAGACGAACAAGATACATAAGAAAACGCGACCCACGCGCACATATACCCAAACACGAACACGTACACGAATTCAACCACCCACGCACCGACATAAAAACAACGCGTTAAAGTTTAACGGTTAAACCAATCAAGTAAAATCATGACGATCATAAACCATAACTCGACCATACACAAATATAAACGATGTAACTCACTCGAACGTTCACAAGTAACAAGTAACAGAAATAACAAAACGCGAGAATACGCACGCCTTACATATACATACGTAATTATAACCTCTATACTCCATTTAAGTAGTAATAAATAATAACATGAATAATTCTCGTACACATACACATACCGTGATCCTTCGTATAATACCCTGACAGCTCCAGAATTCGCACAACGCCCGCTAGACACTCAAATATCTGAAATAACAAACGAATTAATATCATGTTCATTACACGCATACGGGAACAAAAAGTCTAGAATCACCGGACACATACGATTACCTGAGCTAAATACCTTTCTTCACCGCGCACGGATCATATCATTCAAAACGGGAGCATAAACGCTAATAATACTCAATCGTACATACATTCGCTTAAACCGGAACACCTGTAACATACAAATTAAAATCAAAATCAGTTCGAACACGTAACATCATCAAAGATCAATAAGTAAGACAACAATAATCAGGTATCACTATACATCACACACAAAAGCATTAATCAACAACACCCTCCTACTTATCTAATCGGGTACCAACGTCAACACCGCGTCATCGAACCCTCGGAACCGCTCCACAATCTGTAAATTATTAAAAAATACTCAAACAACGTAACTAATAATAAACAGGCAATCTAAGAAGAAACCTCAACCAACAAGCCCATATTTTCCCATCGCGAACACGTACGCGGGTTCAATTAGCCACACGTCACCGCGAATAATAACGCGTAAAATCTAAGGATACAAACAAAGACGATCCAAAAACGTACCTTAGCAGAAAAAGTCACACCTCGCCCGTATAAGTAAAGAAATCAATAGAAATCAACGAGTTAGAAATTAGAGAAACGAGACAATACATACTCGTAAAATTTTGCCCTTTTCCACAACCACTCTCAAAAACGTTAGAACCCGGCCGAATATTTCAATTTTCCATCTTTTACAACCGTCCCTCAAAAATAAGAAAACGCACGCACTTGACCCCGGGGGGTACGGGCAAATCCATCGAACGGGTCTAATCGGGAAAGCAGAGAGAAGATACGTACCAGCCGTCATTAACAAGAGTCAGCCCAGGCCCAAGACCGGTTTATGGCCCCACTCAGCGATTGAGGATGACACACGCTCGGCCCGGAGGGTGACCATGCGGAACGTGTAAATCAGCGAACAACAATAAATCCAAAGTCAGCGCACGTGCAGTCATTGTGGCAGGAAACAGGCAGTAAACCACCGCCTGCAAAGCGACCGCGTTTGTAATGTTTAAATAACCGAACAGACCCTGTAGATCCAACATAATGTAAAACCAGAAACTTGTAATCTTTTGAAAATATACAGTAAAGATCGTACACCGCGTAACAATCCCGCAAATATTAAAATCATATAACACCAAATCATCAAGCCTATAACGATACGCGCGAATTAGGCCAAGACACGAGTATATCAACTACGAATGCAAAACACGCGAACACGTATTACCCTCAAAGGAAGACGTACAATTCATATAACCAGACACACACATACACACAGTCGACACCGAGACAACACAGATATCGAGAGCCGCGAAATCACGACACCAGCATATAAGAATCTAATCCCCATGCAAATCATAAAATCAATCAAATCACACGTGACACCCGCAACAATCGCGGAAACCACCATCCTCCCTCACACACTTCTCGACCTTCACGCCCCCGTATAAAGTGCCATTAACGCGTAACTCACAAGGCATCTTTACAAACCACACATACGAATGACTCCAACACACAGCATCTAACAAAGATTATATATTCCACACAAACCCCGTGTCTACCCCACGACCACACATCCTCGCGAAGACAAATAACACATAAGCTAATCTCTCCCAAATACAGACAACAACGAACTCACAACAACGTATAAACAATATAAACGCCAACAAGCACCGAACCGTGAATTCAACAATCAACTTAGAATAAACGATACATTGTACAAACAGATTCCACTCTTTAAAAAACAAGAGAGAAAGACGTACCCACATACAAACACCAAAATTTAAATAGCTTTAATCAATGAATCAATCATGAAACCCCACACAATTCAAGTAACGCACATACACCCACAAGAATCACAATATAATCTATCATACAAAGAACACCTAAGACATCATGACCTCCGACAACGTTAACTTACCTGAAGCATTGTAAACACACGAACATATCGCCAACTCTAATGAGTGATGTCCACTTGGACGTCGACCATTTGGACGCGTTCGTTTTGGACGTCGGGCCGATTTGACGCGTTCCTTTTGGACGCTGAGCCGATTGTACGCGTTCCTTTTGGATGTCGGGCCGATTTGACGCGTTTCTTTTGGACGCAGTGCCGAAACGCGTCATATGTTTTAAAATCATATATGTTGGGAATCTGCAGGTGGCAGTATTATTGACCGATTCCAATTCGTGGTGTATGTCATTATACATATTATCGAGCATATTAATGTGGTTGTGAATTTAATACATATGTAGAGATTTATTACGATAAATGTCAGTACATAAAATGTGCCCATAATTATGAAAGTGGTCTGTCATTTTTAAAAAAATTTTGGATAGTACGTTTGTTAAAGGTTTTGAAACATTTATTAACAAATAATCAAGACTTTAATATTTTTTGAAATATTGACTTAGACCACTTTCATAATTATGGGCACATATACATATATAATTTGACAGGTGTAGGTTAGAACGCAGATATAATCCCAAAGTTGTTATGAAGATAATGACCTTTTTTAGTTATTTTATGCTTCAATTAGCTGTATGCTTCTTCCCTACAAATCATAGTTTTGATCACAATTTCACCTATTTATTGGAAAGGTTTTGTAAACCCTAACAATGTATGTACTTTCTTTTGATATTCACTGGCAAAGTAGATCTGCATAAAAATTCCTTGAAGTAATCTTATTTCTCTGTAATTATTTGTTTAAACAGCGCATAGCATGATCTAACAAAACTAGAGTCAAGGATGTTAGAGTGAACTCAGAGTTTACAATAAAATACCAGGAAAAATAACAGAAATATGTTCTCAAAACAGAAATGCATTTATTTTCTTGCAAGATATATCAGAAAACATGATTAAGGTAAAAAAGCATTGAATTTCATTATCTCTAATATATTGTTTATTTCATATTACAGTTGTTGAATATTTATGTTACTATATGCGATTCCTTTTCCTTATTTTCAGCGGTTGATCGGAAATGGAGGGAGATATTGCAACAAAGATATAATGGAGTAGAAGTATTAAATACAAAGAATCCCAAGATTTATTGCAGTTCACGTTGAGCAAGTGCACAAGTGTACAGGAGCATTATTGTGGAATCATTATAATTCATATTTGGAAGTTGTCTTCGGTAAAGATTCACACCGTAGTGTTTGGATACACATTTTTTTAAAAACAACTTCTGGGCTCATATTTCCACTAAGAATTTCTTTACTCGAAATAGGTTCCTGGCAATCCTTATCTACAAAAAGTGAAAATATAACTGTCATTATAATTAAATTATATAACATTGGTAACATTGAATAAGTTATGTAAATGAGAAATGTAAGCGAAAAGGAGCATAGGATATATACCTTCTATATTAAAAGTGGCTCTAGTTTACATTGGCTAATTTTTGTAAAATTCAGTTGCCTCTCCTGAAAAAGTAGAATATAGTAAACAAAAATAGGAATAATGAAAAAATATTGCTTTTGCTGAATAGAAGGTACCTGCTACAAATGTCATTTTTGTAAATTCATCACATTTATCAACGGTTTCGGTAGATACGCTTTCTGAAAAAGTAAAAAAATTTAAACAAAAATAAAAATAATGAACAAAATATATACTGCTCTGCGGAAAAGGAAATACCTGGAAATGATGTTACTGGTGAAAGAAGTTCATTACATTCTTCATTTTCGTTGGAATCTGTAATATAACGTAAAATATAATAAATTTTATTTTAGAATAAAATACATTTTTGTGTATTATTTTATAGTAATTACGTAATAAATAATATGCATGAGTATAATTGATACGAATTTGGAGCATACCTAATGACATTAAATCGCTCTCGTAGTATTCTTGTTTATGATCTTCGCTAAAGAAACGTAAAAATTGACCTAATGGCAGTGTCCCAGACATTAAATTTTCTTGTAATGTTCTTATTTTCTTATCCTTTGCTTTATTCGTACGTGTTCGTATACTCCTTATTTTTTCATTTTTTAATAATATTTTATAATTTGTTTCCTGATCCACAATTAGTTTTGTTAAGTTATCTGTATTTAAAAATAAAAGGAAAATACTTCTGTTTTTCTAATCATTTTAATTACATAAACTTAATATGTTTCTTTCTTAGATTACAGGCGCTGAAAAGCTGCCGCGCCGGCAGCCACGTGTTGTCCATCCAATTGCTTCTCGGCGCGCCAGTTACGAACGCCGAGCTCGCGCTTTGATTGGTCGGTGTTTTTCGTTAACCCTTTCAGCGCTGAGCGATCCGCCGCTAAGGGTGCGCCGTGGAGTGTACACTCCGCACGAAAACCACTGAATTTTCATTCCAAGTATATTTATTGTAAAAAATTATAATCAAAATCTAATGGTTTTGTGAGAACCCATATATGGGTTCGTAGCGCTGAAAGGGTTAATAACTCCTAAACAAAGCCGAATTGGACATTTGTTCAAAGGAAAATAATTCTTAAAATAGCGTCAGGTACCTCCGATTTCAAGGGATTACAAGAGTTTTGAGACACCCTGTGGTAAGCATGATTAAAGAAAAATTCAGGATTACAGATTCTAATACAATACAAATATACACAGCTGGATCCAAAAAGAAAAACAATATCTCAAACGGAGCTGGTATCGCAATCAAAAAAGGTAAGCACTGGGAAAAGGAAGGTTTCAGTATAAACATAATAGCAATCATTTACACGACAGAGTGCATTGCCATAATCAAAGCTATAAGAATGGTAGAAGAAAAATACACAAATACAACAGACAAAATAATTATTCTAACAGACTCTGAAAGCGCCCTGAAAGGTTTACAAGTCATTTCTTCGGATAAACCACCCAGTCCATGGATTATAAGCATCACTAGACAAATCCTAACCATTAACGTAAATAGAGACAAAAGAAAGAATGGAATATAACCCACATGACAGTATTAAAATTCCTATAAAAGATATAAATAACCATATCAAAGACAACAGGTGGCAAAAATCGGACTGGAAACACATAAGAGAAGGTACATATAAAGGCCAAAAATACTTTGAAACAACAGATAACAACATAGGAAAAAAACGATTCGAATCCATAAAGAATATTGGAAGACAATCCATAAATACGATGAGTAGAATCAGAGCCAACCACTACCACCTAGCATGTTCCTTAGATAAAAAAAACTACATAAATTCTGTAATATGTGAATGCGATCATGACAATGAAGATATAGATATCATATGGAACTGTTCTATATACACTGGAAAAAAAGGAAAGCTAATGAGAAGCTTCGCTATAAAGGACATAAATCTGGAAGAGGAACTGTTCAGCATTTTAAAAAAGAATGATGATTTTGTCCTAAGGGCAATAGCAATATTTTTAATACAAATAGGTAAAGCAATTTAAATATATTTTCTTCTATATTTAGTCAATTTTAAGTTTAAGTAGTTATACATTTTGTTAATGTTCAATATCAAATATGTAATAGGCAAAGTAAGACAAAATAATTATGGTACACATTTATTTTTATATATAATATGATAGTAAATAAATTAACACTGGTTTATAAGGACCGGCTTGTATCAACCAAATATAAATAAAATATGAGATACTATTCTCAATATAAATGATTAAATTGTTTGAAAATACTGTTCAGGTAAGAGAATTTTTGTATAATAAAACATAAAGTGTATACAAGGTAAATTATTAACTTTGTTAAATGTAGTAAACTAATTTACGTAACAGTCATTTTAGTAAATCAGTTTCTGTTACACTTTTATTTAGGTGTGTTGCTATGTAATAACATTATTAAGTTCAAATTAGTTGGACGTACAATACTCACAAGACCATATATTATAAATCATAGACTTCTATGTGATATTATATTAGAAAATATGTGGAAAACAGAATATACGGCACCCTTAGTGTAGTATAACATTCTTTAAAAGATTTTATTCCTACAAAATAACTTGTGATTCCACACAAACCATCTGTATCTTTTCACCTTTGTTCTCATATTGTGTATCCATTTTATTAGTTATGGTAAAAATAAATTAACTACATAGATGATGATAAAAACATTCATACCTATGAAACACCAACAATTTTGATGGACAACCCTGAATTTTCTGATTACAGCACTGTGAAACGACTCAACGATGTTGTTAGTTCTCACTGCAGAACCGTATACGTTGACCTTGGAAGAAATAGGAAGCCACACGTTGTGCAGGTATGCTATAAACAGAAGTACATTTGGAAATGTGCCGCATAAACGGTCAGCGACTAACTGAATTTCATGCAATGCATCTGGAAACATATCGGATGGAGCCAAAGGCATTGTCATAGCCATTCACAGAATCTCAAATAACAAATATTATCAAAAATGTCTTTATTATTTACTGAAGGAGTTTTACTACATTCCTCCAGCATGGCTGATTTTAATTCCAATACTTCTGCACAGCGCGGTTCGTTTGGATGAGTGTGTGGTTTTTGCACAAAATAGTGATCATCTTGTTGAATTAATGTTCCTCTACATTTGTTAGTTTGACGACTAGAACAACGGTAGATCTTCGGATTCTTGAAATGTTTATTATAAGAATATCCTTCATAAACATATACATAAGTATTTTTTCTTCTCCCATTGAAAATTTCCATTTTCTACGCAGCTGGGTACAAATCAGGGGGAGGACACTCTTATGGGAGAATGAGGTACGACTTTTAGTTCCCAAAAACACGGACAGTATCTAGATGTCACTACTTGGTCTCACCACACACGTGAGTTTTCGTAATGCGTGAGAAACTCACACATCTGACCGAGAACCAATCCGTGTGATGACCGGGAAAGGTTGACTATGTTTTGGTCGGAACCGGGTTTTTTGGCGGCTGATGGCGGTTGTAGTTGGTTATGGCGCAGCGGAAAGAATGGAAATCCCAAACTACCTCGTTTACGTGGAAATAAATGTTACAGTGAACAAAGAACTTGCACTAATGGATAAGTGACGAAATTATTTCTTGGTATAGCCGAAACGGACGCATACTGTTACAATGGTGAGAAAAATAAACCTTTGGTTGAATATTTTAGATAAATATACTGAATTATAAGAAATGAAAACATCTTTTAGTATTATTACCACAAAACATAATATAATATTCATTTCTTATATAGTTGCTCCTTTAACTTTTAAGTTCATAGTTTACTAGGTTCAAAATGCATCACACAGGGACCTCGAGTAATAAAGATATGAAGAAATTATATAAAGGAAACTTTTGTGAAGCTGCAGGGGAAATATGGTACGGAGGGCGAATAAATGTTTTATCTTTGCTTCAATTAATATGTTTTGAATGCCTTAGACATCTTATTTGTTTTAGATTGGATGATGTATATAAGGATCACTGGGATATAGGGATTCAACGCATATCTAATCGATTGGCAAGCAAATGTAATGAAATGGATGGGCATAGTCAGGTAGATTAATTATTTGAATCTTATTATTATAAAGCAAGTTTGAATGAATAAATTTATTCACTTCGAAGTACTTAATTCGTTTATAACTGATAATAAGGAGAAATTGCAATGAAGTAGGTTTATTCATGTCAAAATATGTTATAATGTACTCCCACTGTCCCATAATACTTGATAGTTTTAGTTTCATGGCAGCAACTTATTATAATATATGGCTCAATTTCAATATTTCTTTTTCTTATGAGTTTAATATTTTTTGAACAATAAACTACTCTGAAATAAAAGTATACTAACTTTTTTTTCAAAAAATTAATTTTGAAGAAACATATTCAGTAATATGGGACAAGACAAAAGGCGAAAACTATCTAGTATTATGGGACAGAGAGAGTATTTTTGATTAATTAAGGTGGAGTCTCAATGGAATCAATATTTTAAAAAATGTGTACTAATTCAAAATTTATCGTGATTGTTTCAGAGATTACAACTCCATCCGCTATAATTCAAGAAGGGACAATTATGGAACGAACACCGAAGAGTTCTGATGAAGACCGGATAGACTATCATGTGAAGATGTGCTAAGATACACCAGGCCCTTAATTGAGAAGAAATTTTAAATATTGTTGTCCTTTTCTGTTTTTTTAACTACTTGAGATAATAAATTTAGTATATTTTATATATCTTCTGTTATTTCTCTTAATAGCATACCTATATATATATGGGGGGGGCACATGGATTAGTGCCTATGTGTGAGTGTCACACGGATTAGTGCATGTGTGTTAACGCTCACCTACAGAGAGCTTATGTGTAGTGGTGAGACAAAGTGGTGCCATCTAGAAACTATCCGTGTTTTTGGGAACTAAAACGGGCGACCAAGCTTTTACTATGGTCGTGTCCTCCCCCCGGTACAAATCCATTTATTGATAGAATATTGTAAGTATGAATAATTCTGTGCGTTATATTACTCCGACGCGGAAACAGTTCAGTGCTCTTCGCGATTTCCGCGCGTAACTATGCTCTAGAAGGAAACAATGCATTCGGTCAAGGCAGTTTATTTGAAACAAATGAAATCGTTCCCAAGGGGATATTGTTTTTTCGATTCTTGTGAGTTCAGACATTCGATTAATTATTATACGTACGAAGTATTATTTCTTTTACCTTTTAAAATATCCATCTCTGGTGTTTTATTTCATATCTGTAAAAGATATGTAATTGATGTATAAGATATATAAACTCACTTTCATTTGTTTCAAATAATCTGCTTTGACCGAATGCATTGTTTCCTTCTAGAACATAGTTTGGCGCGGAAATCGCGAAGAGCACTGAACTGTTTCCGCGACGGAGTAATATAACGCATACGTACGAGCACAATGCTACGTTTGACTTATGCTTCAAGTAAAATATGATTAATTCGTTTTTAGAATGTGATGAAAGTCATGTACATAATGAAACTCACTCGATTGAAACATTTAGTATCGGTAAATATCTCTATCCCCCAAACTGAGATGAATTATGTTAATACTTTGTATTGAATTTGAACAATTTTCAATTTTTTATCAATCTTTTCAGAGGACAGTTTGCTCGAGTATGCGTTTAATAGAGACTTTTGTACTCAAGATGTACTACTTGCTCGCATTTGTTCGATTTCAAATACTTCGTATAATGAAGTTTATGTTAACGAGAAAGCTATTCCAAAGTCACATCCCCTTGTACTTGGCCTATACCTTTGCATTTTCGATGCTTTTTACTGATAATCCATATTCTCCTAAATTCAAACATAAAATGACAAGGTTCTAGTTTCTAGAAATGGCGACAAAAAAATCCATGGGAGCGATAGGTACCTATAAGTCATTTGTGCTTATACCACGACGATTCTTATACGTGGTCTGTGGCTATATCTGGTCTGCGACTTTAAATAATTACTATATTTTGTTTGTAGATGAGCGAATTAATTTGACATACTGCGTTCCGACAGTGACACCTCGTTGAATCTGAACATTTCAACTAGCACAAAACGGGTATACAAAGAAGCTTATTAGAGGATTAATACTAATTTATATCTATAAGTTATATCTATAAATTAGTATTAATGATTAGTGACGAGTTTCCAAGTTATTGTTTATTCAAAATCAATATCCAAAAAATGAACTACGATATTCCAGCATGTTTGAGTATTTATCATTTTTACATGTATGGTAAGAAATTAATAAAATCTTCAGGATTAGTGAGTATGTAAAGACGTGACATAAGTGGAGCAGCATTTTGACTAGTGTATTTAATAATATCGTACAGGACAACTGTATTAGGAGTGTCATATTAATTGATAATTTGTTTGACTATGTGAAAGTCCCTCTAAGTTTTTGCGCGCTTATGAAAATAAAAAGGTTCCTTAAAAGTAATAAAATGAAATTATACTAATGTATATCTAAATTTTCCTGTAATTATTCATTGACATTTTTAAATTAATGGGAAAATCTCAAACTGTTTAATTACTTAAATTACCACGAGATTTTCTTGAACAGCAATTTTTTAAAAATAAAATTCAAACTTTATTTGAATGGCAATAATTATTTACTTTATACAAAAATCGTTTGCACATAAACTTAAGAGACATTTCAAATTGCAGGTATTATTGTACAAGATTATTATTCTAATTATGAAACATTGCAATGAGCATTCTGCGCGTTCGTTACGGATAATTAAATTATTCCGAAACTTGAAATATCGAATTGCAGAACTTTAGTGAAGAGAGATTAAAATTATTTGGTGAGTGTTGACATTTTTTTATAATTCCATGTATATCTATGTAAATGAATTTAAAAGTTTATAAATATTCCAATATTAGACACAAAGATTTTAATCCTTTTAAATTTCTTCGTACCGATATCTCGTCTTCAGAAATTACTATCCACTATTTTTTGTGTACAGAAACTTCTCATCAACACCAAATAATTTTAAACACACACCAGCATCAGCATTACCGATCTACAAATAAAGACATTCAACACGCCAATCTAAAATTAATTAAAAACTGGACCTATACATAATTATGACTGCCACTACCGTGGATTTCTTATTCATTCAAATATAATATTATGCAAATTTAAAACACTTAGAAAAAGAGGCGTCACTAAATATCGTATCTATATTTCAAAATAATTTTTCGCTTTGTATATTTATTATGGCCAGGATTCAATAACATTAAATAAAGAAAAAAAAATTAGTTTCGATGTTTATTCATCCTTTTCTACATTTGTTATTGGAAATGCAGAATGTTCGCTCGCAGTTCGACAGTTTGTTCTATCTCTACAATAAATATTTATTACTGGAGGCTTACCTACGTTTTTTCCCATCACACATGCTTTACACTGGTTTTAACACTTGAGTAATCACCTCAATGGATGAAAATAACAGAATTTAACAAGTCGCTACCGGGTACTAACGATTGCCCATAAAAGTAATCGAGACGTGAATTATTATTACTATGGGTGTCGTGTTCAATGGAAAGACGTCATCGAAGGACCCCTCTTTACCATTCCGCCGCACTGCAATTTTACCTGTTATGAGTCGTAACCATTTGCTATTTTCTTTTCAACATTTCAAAGCAGAAAAATTAATAATGATCAAATAATACTATACAACAAATTAAGACCTATTTAAAATTTCCCAATATTTATTGGGTTACCCCTATAGATTTTCTTGCCCTAAACACGTATCCGGCAGCAGAAATGTTCTGTAATCCTCAGTTTTTGAGACATTTGAGTATTTTCAAAAATCGGCTCATTTTCGTAAAAATGATTATATGAAAACTAGAAATGCTAGAGAGTTCAGATTCGTCTTAAAAGATAGAAGAGAGTATCCTAAATATGGTAGTGTATACATTTATTAAGATCTGTCGTTTTGAATGGTTGTAAATAGCCATCAAAGTTCAAAGAAGGGCCGATGTGCGAATTTTATACGCAATACTTATGCATTTTTACAAAAAACTGCTTATGTAGCAGAAATTTTTCTACACAACATCTGATTCTGCAGACATTTCTGAAGAAGAATCTATTCAGAAATAATGTCAGAGCGGTTTCCCATTCGGACAGGTCGCGAAAATATCCGTCGGTAACGTGCGCACGGTATTTTGCCGCCGAGCAGTCATTGTGTGCCTGCCTCGACTCGCCAGTACCGTAGCTACGCTATATCTACACCGACAGTACCCTATGCAATAGGCACCAACATTCGATATGTTTAATGATTAATTTTTTTGATCTATTGGACAAGTACTTGTTAGACGCCAAATCTGGAAATATAAAGAACTGTTACAATTTTATTTTCCGAACAATTTCAATGTGTAATGTACGAATATGTATAATTTGTTAATATGCAACAATAAAACATAAGCACAATTGTTCATCAACTGAGATGGGTTTTATTATGATGATTTTCCGAGACTAATACACATCGAAAGTAGGTGCCTAGTGTATACGGTGAGTCGAAGCATGGGAAAAAATGACTGCTCGGCGGCAAAATGCCGGGCGTACGTTACCGATGAATATTTTCTCGACCTGTCCGAATGGGAAACCGCTCTGACATTATTTCTGAATGGATTCTTCTTCAGAAATGTCTGCAGATAAGCAGTTTTTTGTAAAAATGCATAAGTATCGCGTATAAAATTCACACATCGGCCCTTTTTTGAACTTTGATGGCTATTTACAACCATTTAAAACGACAGATCTTAATAAATGTATACACAACCGTATTAAGGAAACTCTTCTCTATCTTTTAAGACTAATCTGAACTCTCTAGCATTTCTAGTTTTCACGTAATACTTCATTTTTACGAAAATGAGCCGATTTTTTAAAAACCTCAAATGTCTCAAAAACTGAGGGTTACAGAACATTTCTGCTGTCGGATACGTGTTTAGGGCAAGAAAGTCTATAAGGATCACCTAGTGGATATTGCGAAAAGAAATGGTGTTGTACAGTGTAATTATTATTTATAAAATGTATGAATTTCGGGGATTATTATTTGGTGATTACTTCTTTTTATCTTTAATGATGTGCATTTTGTGCAATAATTGTGAGAAATATTTTGAAATTGAATAAAAGTGGAGCAAACGATTTTCCTAAATGTTTATATAAAAGAATAGAGATTTTGTATTGATTTGGAGGAATTTAAATACCAGTGGCTTCACATTTCTACGCATTAAAATTTTGCAAATTAAATTTTCCAAGATTTCAATTTCTTTTACATCGAAATCTAAACACCTTACGAATCGTACACATTAAAAATCTAACGATTACAAAATTCTACGCATCAGGATTTTATGTTCATCGACTTTTTCCTGTGTATTATCCCTTGAGATGGAAATTTCATGTTCAAACTATTGTGCGTCCACTCAGTTTAAGCCTTTAATCACCAAAAACAAACATAATGAAGTAAGCGAAAAAAAAACAAAAAATTCTCAATCATATACAGATACAATATGTCTACAGACATTTTTACAAACGCATAGGTAATATTCGCCGGACGAATTACTTCATTTTTATTCATACTTTTCAGTAGAAGAAGCCATCTCGCAAAAACAAATAAATAAATTGGTGTCGTGCCAACGTTTTATAATGCATTAATTAGGCCGCGACTCGGCGAACCGGATAAAAACATTTACAACGTTGTAAATGAAAAAGCGGCGTCGGGCCACATTTAACTTCCATCGTCGTATTTTGCATGATATAGACGGGCGGCGTGTGGACATATGCCACCGTTTATGGTTTTACTGCGACTTCGGTTATTCGTATTACACTCAATGCATGTTTTACGGCCCTTGGTTTATTAGGCATTTATTTAATTACCATCGCATATTTTTGTCATCTAAGCCAGTGATGTCAAGGTCACGCACTTTTCAGCCGATTTTCGAGGTCCTCGCCGACTGCCCCACCACTTTTAAGGAAGGGCCAGTGAACGAGCGGCTAGACGTTGCGGGCCGCTTCGGCTCAGGAGCGTAACGTGAACAGGTACGTGAAATTTTAAAAAGGTTGTACCTGGGTAGGGTAGAACGTGCGTTTATGTTCACGGTACGCTCCTGACCCGAAGCGCCCCCGAAACGTCTAGCCGCTCGCTCACTGGCCCTTCCTTGAAAGTGGTGGAGCAGTCGGCGAGCACCTCGAAAATCGGCTGAAAAGTGCGCGACCTTGACATCACTGATCTAAGCCAATGGGTAATCCTGGTATCAAATAAGATGGTATTGGGTTTTCATTTTTTCAAGTTGTGGTTTTCATGTTGTGTGATAGCGAAATATTTGTGGTGGCGCGGGAGGTATTGCAAGCAGAAGGTATTACGTATAGAAATTGATGCGTTTTGAAATGGCCGTTCATTCAAGTTTCTGTACACCGGAATTTGCACGCGTTGAAGTTCATACGGTTTGAAATTTTCAGATCACGAATAACATACACCATTCAAAAAATAATCAGATATCAATAATTAAATACCATAAAAACTTACATATTTTTTCATTCCTTTAAAATGGACTACGTTATTTTCCCCGTTATTAATTAAATATGCAGCGACCTGAGGTGTTGACGGTAAAACACTTAATTTACGAACTCGGGCAGAAATAAAAATAATTTAATTATATAAGTTACCCTAACACATTTACGTATAACCGGTGCTGTTATATAGTCGACGATACATGGCCAACCATAAATTCCTACAATTATATATATCTTATATCCAATTGTAATTTCACTCCGTAGTACAACCATAATCATTTGATATTCTTTTTGAAATTTTCATTGAGACGTTACAGTCGGCAAAGAAAAAAAATTTCGCCCGTGTCAATGAATGAATTTACAACAATTATGGCACTTCTGTAAATTTCATTTAATAATGTTTTATAGAAACTACTTATTTAAAGAAAAATTATAAGTTTGCTATTTTTAATTCTTTGCCTCTGAACTATAGGTATTTCTTCGATTTCCATAGTTGATTAATTTTCTTCAATTGAATCCATATCGAATGAATTACGTTGGTTTAGGTTTTCACGCGAGACATATTAAAATGATTTTTCAAAACTTTATCGGAAATCCTCAAGCTCGTTCCAACGGTGAATTTCTAGCCTCTATATCCGGGACCCTAATGGAGATTCCGCCCTTCAGATTTCTTTACCGACCACGATTCCGCACGGCTGAACCACCCCGATGTTCGCCATTTTCGGCCTTTTCGACGTCGCCCTGCCTTCGTCCTTCTTGAGTAGCTCTTCTATGGAATACGGGTTCCTTTTCCGCGGCTGAGGCTCATTTTCCATGCCGTTCGGGCTTTGCTCGGTTTGATCGGGCCTGGTGTCATCTTTCTTGTCGACAGGCCCCTCGACGAAATTGGGTGTGCCATGCCTGACGAACGCACTTCTATCGCTGCCGATTCTCTGGCCCAGTTCGAGAATTATGGGGCTGCGAAACGATTTGTAGTGGTCCTGGGACTCCGTGTTTTCGTCGAGGTCACTCTTGTCGAGCGAGTCGTCGCTGCCTGCCATGGAACTCGAGCTAGATTTTAGGTCTACTTGATTGGACGCACTGGTCTGTTCGGAGAGACGTTCGGTATCTAGGGATCTGGAAGAAGAGGCAGTTTGATGAGAAAGAGAGAGATATAGCAAGAGGAGAGAGAGAAAGAGTGAGAGAAAGGTGAGGGGAGGGGAGGGGGTGGTAATATTTAATTACGGATTGAAATTATTAAGTTTTAAAATTCGGGTTAAAGTTGAATTTTTAAGGACTTACGACTTGTTAAAGTTTGCATCGAACGTTGATTTTGATATTCCACTTTGCTTTGTGTAGGAATGTTTAAGGTATCGAAATTTTGTTTATATTTGTGGCTTGACAGTGTTAAACGTTGTTTGAAATCTGAATTATGGGAATACTCGACTTTGCTTTTGAATTTAAATTATTACGATTTGGAACTTCTATTCTTTGAAATTCCTGCGGCTTAGAATTTGCAGGCATTCCCTCCCTGTGAAAACTATTCTAATTCTTGCAAAACTTAAATTTTATCGTTTTAAAATTGCGACGCTCCGAAATTACCATACTCGATTGTTCTTAAGTATTGAAAATCCAATGCGTTAAAATATTAACGCAAAGTCTGCGTTTTCCAATTTTTACGCATTGCAATTGCTGCGTCTTGTGATTTTTGCACGTATAAATTTCTCATGTTAAAACTATTGCAATTTAAAGTTTCTACCCGAAATTTCTGCGCCGCGTAACTTTTGTGCTTTGAAATTATTCGACAGGTAAATTGTACGGCTTGTAATGTCGATACACTGGTATTTTTTCGTCGCATAACTTTTGACGTTTTCCATATTTCGCGTTTCAATGTTTTCATCGTTTTTTTTAAACTTTCAAAATTTGGCACAAATCCGCAAAACCCAAATCATACCAACTTTCAACTTGTCCGAATCTCAAATTCGAACCGAATTTCGCGTCTCCAGAATTTTTCGAAATTCTAAAAAATCTCGGTCACGTATAAACATATACCTTTACTTTAATTGCCCATCATGGCAAGAACGTAATAATCGTCGTGTAAAAAGCGAAGCGAGTCGGTGCGGATAAGTAGAGACTACATTATTTTAAAATTAGCGGAAACCAAGAAGTCGGTGCACTTACGTGAATGATTGCATCCCATGATGCAAGTGCAAGGTCGTCGCTTGGTACAGGGACGAGTAGAAGCTTGGATTCCAAGACGGAGCACCCGTGTTACCGGAAGTCGTCGAGATGTGCAGCGGTCCCAAGGTCCCCGGGTAAAACAGCTGGTAGTCAGTATGTATAAGCGCGTCTAATTGACAAACAGATAATATCGCAGTTGTGGATAAAACCTTTACTATTTTCAACAATCAATTTTATATTTATTATTATTTGTATAATATTTTCTATAACATTCTGATCGTTTTGGGGTTAAAAATGGTTATTTATTTCTATAAATTAAGGCATTAAATTGTATATTTTTGGGAATTTCTATCCTGTTGCAGATTCGAACTTTTGTTATTTTTATCACAATTTCTTTGGTTTCACATTTTAGATACAATTTTTTAAATGTTATGCTTAGAAAGTTTCTCGCGTTGAAATTCTTTCTCTTTGAGTTGGATGAAATTTGTACGGCTCCCAATTCTCGCGCTCTTGAAATATTAATTCCTAAACGTAATCAAATTTGTCAATTTCATCGTTCTTCCACATAAAAACACCAATTCCACCTAAAACTGTTGCTATAACTCTATAAACACCCTGTGCACTAGGCAAATTATAGTCAGCCCCTTTTGCACCGTTTCATTCTTATTTGATAGCTCGAATTTAGATCGACATTTGGAAACCCTCGTGCTTCGTTCAGTGAAAAAACAAACAATTTCGTTCTTCTCTTCGAGGTATACGGTTTGAAGAAGCTGTCAAGGGACGTCAATGCTCGTCTCCTCTTCCTTTTCTTCGTTCATGTTGAATTTAATTGCCACAGAAAACCAGTCGGGTATACAGCGCCGCACAAAAGTCTTGGTACATCAAACTTAAAGTTTATATTATAGAAACAGTTCACTGCACGTCACATTTTTCAGGTTCTATTTTTTTACTTCCTGCCTTTTATTTATTCTTCCTCTTTCTTGTTATTATAGTCCAGATTCGTCACGCAGGCGCCGCAATTCATGTTTTTTCAGGAAATTTTTGGGGACAATCGACATTTCTCAAGGGTTACCAACGAACCAGAAAATTGTTGGCCCGCCAAAGAGAGGAAAGCCAGTTTCTACTTGAAATACTTAGATATTGCCCAATTCAATTTGTAGATTGGTGTTTACTTAATAGCTGCCCAAATAATCCGTGATTAAGTTTGTAAAACTTATCACAATAACACGTTGGAACTTCTTTTAAGACAATTGGATAACATACGATTTTCAAACTTAATGGATTAATAACTTATTACTCAAGAATGCACAGTAATTGTTTCATTAAGAAAATGATGATTCTATCGAAAGTTACTAGGCCACCTGAAAAAAGTAATTGTATCCATACTTTTTGTAAAATGTCCCAATAAAGTTATTCGAAATAAGAGAAAGATAGATTCTTATGTTTATAGAATGCATTGAGAAAAGTGCACAGGTATGTTGAATTATCTGTTAGTATGGTAGAAATAGACGAGCCCAGATGACCTCAGTGACAGGGCATTAACAACTTAGGACTTAAAGTGGGCCCAGACCTATCTGAAATCATTATACTTCACTGGCATACGAAGTTCAAAGTTCTCAGACGGAAAAGCATGTTTTCTCATTTCCAAGTTGCTCAATGCCATTTGGCTCTGGATCTGATAAAAATCACAACAGCGTTTGTGTAACAACTCGTTGTCAAACGGGCTTGATAGGGCCGCGAGCCCGAAACCGTTTCGGTTCATTCCCTCAGACTAGTGCCATCCCGCATAAGTATCTTTCTTCTAGCGTCCCCGTGAGTCATTATCCTCGACAAAACTGAAACGCGAGTACATCGTTACAATCTGATGGTGTCCTAAACACCTGGGTCATGTGGAATTCGTCTGGGCTCGTTGGGTTTTTTCTTACAATCGCTGTCAAGAAAACGAGTAAAAGGGACAACGGGGATAGAAAGGGTGGTCAAAATCGGTGGAAAGGGGAGTGGAAGGAGGAAAGGGGAAACCGGCGAATTTGAAAACACCCTGTGGCTGAGATTGACTCGTCAGCCTGCCATGGCGAAACGAGCGGCACGCAACACCGTCAAAGAAATCCGAAAATTTGCAATTTACTCCACGATTCATGCTATCCCGCGCTCGGAACGTCAATCTAGGACTTACGGACGAAAAAAGTAAAAATTGACCACCGTTCCATCTTTATCCATCGAATTCCTTTTGTAACCTGTTGGTTTTTTGGGGCGTTGTTTTTCATTCGCATTTTCTTGCTGTTTAGAAGGTGGTACTTATAATCCTGAAGCAGATAGACGGATTTGAATGTTGGCATTGCGAGTTTCGAAACAGTGTGGAAACTTTAAACCCGTTTCGCGCAAAATGACAAGTGAGGACATGATTTTTATTATAGTTCGATTTATGGGTTACTTGAGGAGGTTCTGAATTAAACATCCAGGTACGAGGGTCGTTTGATAAGTTTTGTAAAAAAGTAGGTAAACATTTTTTTTCTTTTAACAAACCTTTATTTGTCAACATAGTCTCCTTCAAGGGCGACATACTTAACCCAGCGAGAATCTAATTTTTTTATCCCGTCAAAAAAGTATGATTTGTTAAAGTCTGCAAGTACGCATTCACGGCATCAATATTTCCTTCATTCGACGAGAATCTCTTCCCACCGAGCCATGTTTTCAAGTTGGGAAATAAAAAAAATCACAGAGAGCCATATCAGGAGAGGTGGGTGGATGGGGAATCAATTCCAAGCCCAATTCGTGTATTTTTGACATTGCGATTGCGAAAGTGTGAACTGGTGCGTTGTCCTAAGAACTACTAACTCGCTCGTTTCAAACGTCTACCAAATCTAAACGAAGTGTCGCTTTTGGGCAAAACGTAATATTTACCAGCCAAATGAATGCCACTTTGAGCTTATGTACTTCAAAATTTTTTGCGATGCGACATTGTTCAATTTTTACCAGACTTATCAAACCACCCTCGTACAAGTTGGACAAGAAATTTCATTCGCTCGCTAAAAAATTGCCCCAAAATTATTAATTCCGGAGTTGGTGAGATGTGTGGAATGCATTATTGTTAATTGTTGTTTTCAAATGTTGACGTCGGCGTAAGAGTTTTATCTAACAATAAAATTTCACAGGAAGTGAAAATAATGAAAATACAAATAACAAAAGAATCATGTTTTTAAAACCTTAGAATGTTCATTTCCATAAATTCGGGTTATTATTATTAAACAACCATTACGTACTATTTCAAAAGTTGAATACACGAGGGAAAACATTGAATAAACACCTTCAGAAGTAAACATTATTGAATTAATACATAGAAAGTTACAATCGATAACCAAGAATTCTACGCTAATTAAAATCATTAACAAATGATTCGAAAATTCTAAACGAATAACAAATCTTGTATATATAATAAGTAATATAACAATATATTGTAAAATTAAGGACATGAAATAACATATAAATGTAATATAAATAATTCAGAAATAAAAAATTCTTATTTCCGTAACACGTTAATTATTTTATTCTTTTTAAAAACATTCATTTGTGTGCTTCATTATTTTTTAGCTATGACGCGGCAAAAACTGAGTAAATGCGTTTGTTGTGAAATTTAGATACATTGCAATAAAAGAACCAAATTTTCTAGTTGTTTAATTTTTAAATTAATATTTTGTTGTATAAAATTGTATTATTTGTTTAAACTTATACATACCTACTTAATTGCAATTGATAACAATTTGAATAATGTTTCTCGCTTTTGTCCTATGATAATATCCTAGAACGTGTTGAATTTACGACTATGTGTTCTGTGTTACTTAAACTCTCGATATAAATCTCCGAAAGGTTAATCTCCAAAATTGGTAATTTCTACAAACTTTATTTTTCGCCGTCGGACATGAAAAACCAGACCCACACGTCTTTCGAAAATGCAGCTGGTGGACTGTGGTGAAATGTACTGTGCGCTCACCTCGCCTAGCATTTGTCGGTAACTGCGTGGTGTAAGAGGTGGAAGATCCAGCCTCGATCCCCGTGTGATCCGTGTGGTGGCCACCGCCACGCAGAATCCGGTTGACTGAGGAAACAGAGGGCAAGCTTTGGGGATCACAGGCGCCCTGTCTCGCTAGCTGTTCACGGATTTCCCAAGCGAACATAGTCGGCTGTTCCTGCTTCATCCGTAGGATCTTCTTCACCACTGTTGGGGTAGCCACTTGCTGCAAGGATAAAGGCATCAGTGACACCTGAGAGCAAGAAGAAGAGGAAATAGTTGACGGATGTTGGAAAGTGACATTTCCACGGAATAAAATTTCTACGCTTTAAAACTTGTATGCTATAAAATTATCGCGTCTTGAAAGTTGTATGCTTTAAAATCGTCGTGCCATGACATTTCATTTATAAAACGACCACGCTTCAAAATTTTGTACGCCTATAAATTAGCAGTCGTTGAAATGTCGACTTATATAGTTTGCGCGCATTGAAATTTCAATGTTATAAGACTTACACGCTTCGACATTTCATCGTTATAAAATTACCACACATTGAAATTTTGACGCATTTATATCTCTATAGGTAAGGAATTCTAAAAGATCCGCGATTGAGAACTTTTATAACTTGAAAAGTAACTCATATTATGTAGCAAAAATTATTATAAATACCACACAAATGAACAATCTGCCTTTTTCCATTTAAATAATTTTCACGACTAATTTAATAAAAACCATACCAATGTATTTTTAGGCGTGCAGTCAAAACTCTTGCAACTTTTAGCAGGATTATTATTTTTTTATAAATAAATTCAAATATTAAAAATTAACATAGAAATCTCTGAATCCTATACATCATTTAAATAAACGAGAAAGTAATCACTTCTCATTTCTGCCGGACTTCGTTTCCTCGCACGACTCCACAACGCGTAAAAATCCGGCATATTTCTCGTCTGTACCCCACCACCCAACAATCCTGAGACGTCAATTACCTTGGGCCTTGCGAAAATAGGCCCGGGGATACAATTACACCCATTGCAACACAGTGAAAGAATCCATCCAGGTATATGTGCCCCGAAACGTAACACGCGACGCAAGGTGCGAATCTCGTGACATTCTCCGGGTCTTTGGAAAAAAAGAAAATACCGATGAAGATGAAATACGATACGCAAAAGAGGCAACCGATTTGCAGTGGGCTCAGTCAACTGATGTGTGTTTTCAAAGGGGTCGATCTCTATCTCGGTCAATTTTGAAACCTATAAACGTCGACGCTTCGCGATCGATGTTAAAGATACAATGCGATACAATCGGCGTGCTTTAAGTTCACATCGATCGAGTGCCGCAATGTCACTCCGTTACTGACGTTGGGCCTTTCGTCGACGACGCCGTGAAAGATCATCGATGATGAACCGCTTTGTGTACACAGATCACCGCGGGTTCGTCGAGTCTGCGATCCAATCATTCGGGTTGATCGTTCTCCCCGCTCAAAATTTGTGCGCGTTGCAGTTTCTATATGTAGAATACGCGAACGGATAGGACAAGTTTTTTTATTCATTAGAACGTCCAACGAGAAACTACAAACTGGAGCCAAGATATTCGTAAAATAAAACTCGTGGGACTCTGAAAGTAAATGACTATAAAGTTCAACGGTTCTCCAGTACCGTTGTTATTTTGGCTGATCGTTAGTCCCAGCGGTTTTTTCGTCCTTCCGGCGTGTTATCTCATCGACAAATTAACGCGAAAGTGGTCACACTGTCGTCGAAAGGGCTGTTCGCGGCCATATGTCGTTCACAGGTGAACCAGGGAACCACCCGTCGATCAGATAACGGATTCGGGAAGCTCATGGTGTTCCTGCTGGTGGGTAATGTCCACGGCACTTTATTACGGTTTAGCCTCGGTTCACCTCGTTTTGGAGAACAGGGCCGAAGAATAGGCAAGGATTTTGGGGAACGATTCCGGGTGCTGGTTATTCGAAAATTTACAAATATACATTGAACCGAGGAATTTGAAGACTCAAAACTTTCGTAGGTTCAAAATTTCAACGCACGGCGCAAAGATTTCGAGGGAAAGGAATTTTATTGCGAACAAACTTTCAAAACGTAGGGCTTTCAACGCGCAGAAGTCTGAAAACGACTGAAAATTTCACAGCGTAGATGTTTTAAGGCGCGTGAATCCATCCTCTGATACTTCGAATTGCAGGCCAATCTCAATGGTTCAAAATATTAAGGTTGAACTTAAAATCGCAGAAATTTCATGGTGCGGTTATTTTATTCATGGAAATTTTATGACAGAAAGATTTCAATGCGTTGAAATTTGCCGGCGAAGAATTTTAAGGCATATAGATTTAATGACGCAGAAATTTCGAGACATGGGGATATCAACACGTAGTAGCTTTAAATGGCAAACACTTCAAACGTAGAAATATCAAAGTACAGGAGGCGTGACAATTAGAACTTTCACGGCACTGAGATCCCAACGCGAAAAATATTTAAAACATAAAATTTTCCGAGTCTAGAAATTCGAAGTTGCTGAAATTCCTACGCGTGAAAATGTTAGCAGGAATGTGTTATTTTCGTCCACTAAAATTTCCAGACTGCCTGATTTATATAATACAAATTTCAAAGGTTTCTAACTCAATTTTGGCTGACAAACCTTTCAAAGGAGGTCAAAAGTGACAATTGACATACGGGTGGACTTAGGCGCAAAATAGTCTCGATCCGTACCTGGCCCAAAACTCATCTGCCCGCGATTCTCGGGCCCCGCAGTGGTGCTCAATCTGGCCGCCTCATTTGACTTGCTAATGCCTTATAACCGGGGTTCCGGATAATTTTATGCTAACACGATGGAAATGTTATTCCACTGAGATTTTCGACATCGCAGATTTCTATGGGGTACGATTAAGGGAAGGTATGGAAAGGGGAGTATCGTTCTGTATGAACAAGTGTCCGCATGCGCTTATTCTTACGGGTTTTCTTTCGGCATGTCTAGCGATGAGGTGGCGATTTAAGTAAGTATATTTTACGTGCGTTCATCGACATTGGAGAATGTAAATGATTCGCATGTATTTTCGCAAATGGTAATATCTTTTATCTAGTATGCCAAGAATTTCTATGGAAATTCTAATGCAAATTTCAAACGTCGGAAATTTCGGCACAAAAAACTTTCAATCTGTGGAACTTTCAACGCGTTAAGATTGAAAATCGCAAGAACATCCATGTATTAATATTTAAGAATGTGACAACTGTAACGAGCTAAAGTTTTAAACCACAGACGTTTCGGTGCGTAAAAATTAGAAACAGTGTAGGTTTCCATGCTTTAAAATTTCCAGCACTTAACGCTTAAACGCAACGCACATTCAATGTGTTACAATTTTTTATTTCGGACTTTTCAATTCGTTAAAATAATCCATCCCCTACATTTCAAGTTGAGAAAATTTCAATCTCTAGAATTTTCAAAGTGTAGAAATCTCAATTCTCGGAAGTTTTACATCGTGGGAATTTCAGCATTTAAAAATATCCAGTCGTGGAACCTTCCATACGTTACAATATTAATGCGTTAATAATAAAATCGGTAGAACTTTCCTGCTCGGAAATTTTCATCAGGAAACATTCAAACCGTAGAAACTTCACGTCTAAGGCATTCACACGTACAAACATGACTCATTGAACGTCTAGGTCTGTTGCAGTATCCATTCAAAATAAAAGAATCAATGTCCCTTCCACAAAAAGAGACCGCTCTAACAATCCAAAACGAACAATACCTTGTCACATTTTTTTACAAAAAAACTAGTAAACGCTTTAATAACTGAAATCCCCTCCACTTCCAATATCACAAATTGAAGCACCACTGTTTAAGTGGCTTGCCTCGGGGGTGGTATGGGGTTGAGCCTAATAGTTTCAGGCTGAGGGGTTCGGACAAGCATCGCGTGCTCGCAGGAGCATCTCAGATTCTAATCTGACACTTCCGTCGTCGTCGGCACAATTACCCTGTCCGACAATATACGTGTCCTAATGCCTGCCTTGTCTCATTCTACCCCTCACATAGTTACATACACAAGGAGCAAGCAAGAGAGGGAGGGTGTAGTGTGCGTGCAACGTGAAGGAAATTGGCTGGGCTGGACAGACATCTGGCGCTAAACGTTAGATAACAGAAACCATCGAACAGGTTGACCAACTTGGGTAATTACCTATAGGGGTACTGGCCCGATTGCTTCTGGTTTGTACGCTGGAAGTTGGAAAAATAAAGTGGTATGGAGTGGAATTTTCGAAAATGGGAAACGTGGGTATGGAAACGTTTATTTGTTTTTTTGGAGAGCGTAGAGTTTTTGCATGGAAGTTTTCGAAATATGAAATATTATGTACATATTATCAAATTAATTATATACTACGAATGGTACTTTTGGAAATTAGGAATTTTAGCATGTAGGATTTAGAAGTTGGAGGAATATCAACGCAAAGTCACTTCAAACGCACGAATTTATAAGCTAACGTATTTGAAGACGAAGAGATTTCGGCGCGTAGGAATATGAAAATAAAAGAATTTCACTGCGTTGATAATTTAAGGGGTTGATATTTCAGATATTCAAAAATTGTGATTTGATGGAATTTTAACGATTAACAATTATTCGGCAGAGAACTTGCGTCGCGCCGTACTTATTGTTAATTTCAAAGCAACGAAATTCAATGCGTAAAATTATCAAATCAAGGAAAATGTACCTAGTGTATATCAATTCTAAACAGTTGGAATTTCAATATCTTTCATCCGGTTTAAGTCATCGAAAATTATTCCTTGAATATTCAATCATCGAAAGAATGCAAAAAAGCGATCTTTCGAGACTCCTAAAATGTCCAACCACCTGTGCGAAATTTGCATAACTTTCTGAGAAAACAGGAAATTATTCAGTCAAATTTTGTTCTCATTATTCCTGAAATCCATTGACACTCGATCGATTTCTTTCGACAGAAGCGCCATTAATGTTCACACGTGGGACATTCGTTTATATTTGTTGTTCAGGACTTTCATTTTTTTACATTTATCTGGTAATTAAGATCTCATGTGGAAGCGATGGATAATCGGACTCGCACCTTCAGTCCGACGTGTATTTATTTTTCGATGCATGATTTAGCAATTCTTGATGGAACGACACGAAACAAGTGATCCAAACAGAAAAGAATTAATAAAAACTCGGTATACCGTGGAATATTTACAAAGAATATAAAAAGACCTTGTAAAGTGTCTGTATAGAATTGTTTAAATTATACATGTATAATAATAATGCCGTTTGTAGGTAAACTGTCGTAAGAGATGTTTTTTAGCGTGCTAACGGTTTATTATTAGTTTCCGTTCGTTGTAAAGTACTAGTATGCCAGAAGTGTTTCATAGTCAGTGGGATATATGTATAATACTTCTACGCGGATATTTCTTACAATAAGCGCGCTAGTTTGAGTAAAGATTTGTTCGCGGTGACAATTTCGACAAATGCAAAGTTGAATGCGCAGGATTTTCATGCCTTGAAATTTTCCAAAGTTTTCCTAGCCAAAAATTCTTGTCCTCCAAATTTTCCGTACCTTAAAATTGTTAAGCTACAAAATTTCGATGCTGAAAAATCCTATGATCAAAAATTCTCGCGCAAAAAATGTCCAGCATTTAAGAATATCGTACTTTGCAATCCTTCGTGTAAAAGTTGACATGTCTAAAATTCCGTACACTTAAAAGTACGAGAGAAGAAAGCACACATTTCTCTTGTGCCATCTTCAAGAAAATAAAGGTAATAATAATCATAGAAAACTCCGATATTACGATAAGTTCATAATTAATTCACGGAATCATTGTTGGAACTTGTACTCGTTAGTTCGTCGCGATTATCCACGGATCGAGTGAGTAATTCGCGAACTAATCCATCGAATTATCACCGATCTACACGTGTACTTCGTACGGTGTGTAATGTTTAGCTGCGGCATGTCTTCGTGCGTACATTTTCGTCGTTATACATATGCATATGCGTGTGAGGCGGACGATATAATGGCCTCGCATCACGGCAGAGAAAATTGTAAAATTCATAAAAGTTGCAGGCCGTTAGGCCCGTGACAACGTGATAAGGTCCGAGGAATCGGAAAATTTTTATTCCGATGGCACAGAAAATATAAAGCGAGAAAATTTCAGGCCGGGAAACTTGAGAACGTTGAAGTTTTTATCCTCTCTAGGCCTTGAAACATTAGGTCCTAAAAATATGTCAGCGCAGATATTTGTAATAGAAGAACAATTTGAAAGTACTAAGAATTTTAATACTTTGCATTACTATTAACTAAGTACATCTTTTTAATAATTTTTTTCACATTTGCGAGAAGTTTAACTTTCCATAGTTATAATCTGTGTTTTCTATAACAACGCTTCAAATTTATACTGTAAAATTCTAGCTGTTTTATTCTGTGTTCTTTTCAGCAGGAGAATCATGGTTATTATTGATAATCCTGTCCTCTCTAGACGGTGTTGCAAAACTGCCTCAATAGCCATTGAAAAGGATGCTTATTATTCATTGATACACATTATGTTACCTATTCAAGTACTTCAAACCGTCCATTTATGCTCGCGTATTTTACGGTAATGACTGTAAATTTTGCACCATTTTCATAAAATTGTTATGGGTTTTCTGTAATAATCTGTACTTCTAATTCATACTTACAAAATACCTACATAAAAAGTAAAATTTCTCGGCAGAAATGTTTTTGGACTTAACCATTTTCCGTAACTAAAAATGTCTTGTCCTCTATAACCTCTAACATGTTAATACCAACATGTTTCTCCGCTTCAAAGTCCCTAGGCTTTGAAATTTCGATACGCCAAACTTTTTAAACTCAAAAAATTCCGTAGCACATATTTATCGCAACGTTTTTGTTTTAAACAATGCTATTAGCCTTCAAAATTCTAAATCCCTTAAACACACTTATTTAGAATTATATAATCCCTTAAGCACACTTAGGACCTAACCTAACCTAACCTTTTTTCATACGAATTTTTAATAATTTCGCCGAAATCTCTCACCCGCAAAAATCTCAACCTCTTTAAAACCTGTTTCGTGAAAACACTATTCTACCACAACAATTTTGCGAACACCATTACACCTAGTATCCTATCAAAAACTAATTAAAGCCGCAGCAATCACCGACTCACGATAATTCACAGAAACGCATCAACAAGCAATCACTTGACTATTTCGGCGTTACAAGTCAGCCGAACAAAACGAGAACACCGTAATGGCTGCTGATGACGATCGTTTACATGCGTCCGGTAATCGCGTCTGTGCATAGTTAGAATTTAAATACCTTGCTCGGGGAAATGTGAATCTCATGTTTTTTTCTCTCTCTGTATTGTATTAACAGCCACACTGCAATTTCATGGGGCCCGACGCACGCACACTGGCGGCGTTATTAAAATAAATTCATTAGGCCCAAATCCGTGCAAGAAATGTGCAACACACAAGACTTATTTCCACCGTAAGAAATACCGGCGCGCAATTATATTATCATTAGGGTGCCATAGCGCGCGCCAGCATTTTGTTCAGAATGCCAAAGTCGATTATCAAACGCAACGCGTGAGACACGATGGGACGCCATTAAGATGTACCTTTCTGCCAACGATAGTAAAATTGTGTAAACGTGATTTTGGGCTTAGTCCTTGGGTGTTAGGAGTTCTCCAGACATGAGATGCGAAGTAATGTTGGTTACGGTGGTTTGTACGAGATGGCGAATACATTGTGCAGTGTTGAGAACTTGGAATAGTTGGCAACAGCGGTAGATTGATCAGTCCGTCACGACTTTGTCCATCAGGTTCATGATTTCGACAATGGATTTTGGGACGGTAGGGAATTCGATGGTCATGTGAACAACTTTCTGGTGGCAGGGGTTCGAAATATAAGGAACATTATGCCGAACCAGTGTTTTCATATAAAATTACCAAAGTCTGGGGATACTATTTAAAGGAAGTCCCACCCAAGAAATTGTTATGCGTTGAATGTTATGGGTTTTAACATCTTGACGCTTCGGAGATATTTTTAAAAATATTTTTTGGCTTTGATTCTCTAGGCTACGACATTTCTACGTCATGAAACTCCTGAATTGCAAAATTTCTGCATAGCGAAGCCTAGGCCATAAAATTTGATTCTTCCAAGATCTTAAGCTTTAATTTCATAGGTCCTGGAAATCAAGAACGTAAAATTTCTGCGGCCGAAAATCTCCTGGCTTAGAAACTTCGATGACATGTTGTCCCTCGTAGTCCTTAAAATTTCAGTGCTGAGTTCGCATGAGAGTTCACAGACCTTAAAATTTCCTGCAAATGAAGTTTCCAAGATCTAAAACTTCCATATATTGAATCTCTAAGCACTAAAAAATGAAATTCGATATCCTGTCGATGGAAAATAATGGATGATTATGAGAATTTAATAATTTCATGAAAGTTAATTACATTTTGTCGTATAAAAACGAGAAATCCAATAGAATCGTGTTCAGGCAGCGCTAAGTATTTGTAATTGGATGTAAATGACTGGAGGGATTGATTCGCCGTCATTGTCATCAACAAGACTATCATTAATTCAATATTCGGGTACCGGGCACTGGAAAAGTTATGCAGGAAATTTTGTCCGCGTTATAATATCGTAAATCATGGAAAATCACATCGCTAAGTCGTATCGTAAATGCAAAGAATTTGAAATTCAACTTTCATATGAACGTCGCGGCTGCGGTAGTTGAGTAAAAAAACAAGATTAACTTACGCCGCGTTGATGCGCCCTTAACCTTTTGGGCACGACGCGCCGCTATAGTGGCTTTCGCGAATGTCATCTCTCTGAACGCCATCTCTCTATATAGTGGCTCATTCGATTTAAATTTGATTTAAAACATCATTCTCATATGTATTGTTTCACACTCTTTTTTTGCGTTCACCTCGATTTATCACAGTGTTAAGAATGTACAGACAGAATATACAGTCTTTGTTTTTGCTACGAAATTGTATCTTACGTTCAAAGAACGATATAACACGAAGATAGCGTAATCGCGTTGAACTTTGCTGTACGGAGAAATAGCCCCGCGCAAAATTCAGCCGTACTATGGGCCAAAAAATACCTAGACCATCTCAGGGGGTACTGCGGCGAGGGAACTGACTGTCGCGCCGCGATAAACGAATCGCGCGAGGCAAAATCAATCCCCTCGCCGCACTACCCCTGAGATGGTCCAGGTATATTTTGGCCCATTTTACCTAAAAGGTTAAGTGCTTCTAATTCTTCATGTTTTCGGTCGCATCAATCGGGTTTACGATCGACGCACGTATAATGCAGAAAAAGACGTGAATCTTCCGCATTTTCGCAGATTTGTTTGTACGGGAATAGTGAAACATAATTGCCACTTCATTTTGGGAAGAAACTTTAGTGTGGATCAATGTCAGTTTCCAAAGATTGATGACAGCCAGTTTGGTTGTACGGAACAGAAATATTTACCAATTTCTTGGATTCATGCTCGTGTTGGAAATTATTGCTATTGTAAAGTTTGATTAATTTTGGCGAGAAATTATATTTTCGAAACGTAAATTGCTGCCATGTTGAAATAAATATTGAAATTGCGATTCGTCCCTAGGTGTAACAATTTTTCGCGAGCAAAATAGTGAAAAAGCCTGAGAAACTCAGCGGGCAGAAATTAAAAACCTAGAAACTTAAAACCCTACTATTCTTACAACACGGACACCCCGAGCATTATTGTCCTGAACTGATACCTTCCCGAAATACGTCCGCGTGGTTTCTTAAGCGCTTCGAATCATCGGTGCTGTAAATTTCCGTAAGGGATTCTACAATTTAAAATGAGATAAAACTGGGGACAAAGTGGGCCAACATTTTATCGAGATGAAAGTATTCTAGAATAAGTTGGAAGTCATGAGGTCTAATCCGAGGTCTTACTATTAAGGTTTACGACCGCAATTTCCGGGACGTGCAAGAAACAAAATCCGACAAAAAGCAAGAAAAAGCATAATAAACCATACAGTAGGCTAAGTAGAGGATGCGTGAGTGTGCCATATATTCATGGAGGCGGTGACAGTGATGGGAGAGGTAGAAAGTACGAAGTCCTTGATGTGACTTTAAGTAAAGGCTTGCGGTGCCCAATTATCCGAACACCTTGTACCGGTATATGCACGGTATTTGCATAATTTCGTCCTACGGAATTGTCAGGGGGCGCATTGAATCAACCTTAAGCTTTTGTTTTCTGACGTAAAACTACGTCTTTCCCAGCACTGAATGCGTGAATACAACACGAGATATTCGAATTGGAATACTTCATCGAGTCTAATATCCGTACGTTAATTAACAATACGTCATTGAATAGGTCATCGAATATGTATAGTAGAAAGTGACAATTGTATAGGAGTATCTTGTAATTCTTGGATATTGTAACACACAAATGTGGTCGGCTCCCTAGAATTCTATTTTGAATTATTACGTAAAAAATACGTTTTGAAATTTCCGCTCCAGTTGTGAAAATTTTCTATTTCGACGCAAGAAACACGTATGAAAGATTTCCCGATGAAATTTTCTTGTATTTATGTCAATTAACGAGATAACAATTTCAAGCTTTGCAATATATGTATTGTATATAATTACAATTCTAAAATTTGTATTTTATCAAGAGTTAAGGTCTTGACTCGGGCCAAGTACAAGAGTTCCCGGCTGGTAGACCTGCACTACTCTTTTCCGGAGAAATTAGATCGAGGTTTTCGGGGTATTCAAACGGCATTAAATCCGCATATTTCCCCCAAACTATGGTGATATTCTTGTAGGGGACATCCACCCGGTTAATTTAAGCCTAACTACGAGAAGATCCATCAAGCCAATTGCGAGATATTTTGATCTAAAAAGTCGAGTTTTTTGTAAGAAACGTCGTCTTCTTCCTCTTCTCCAGCCTGTCACGCAGCCCGGTGTCAAACCCTAACATATGTTTCATACCATGCGAGATAATTTTTCTGCCGATAACGTAGATTTTTCTATGTAATCTGTTTGACACATGCCGGAAAAATGAAGAGACAAGGTCTTGTCTCGGATTAAATACAAGAGTCCCTTATTGGTATTCAGAAAATCTTCAAGGGTTATCGATAATTTATAAATTTAATAAAATGGTTTCAAATTGTAGAAAAAATGTATTTGATTTTTGAAACTTAGGCTTAACAATAAATCGCAACAATACGCTTAAAACAGATTAAACGCCGACTTTTTTTCAAATGAATAAAAAATAAATTTTAAAATATTGAAAATAAATATTACTTAAATGCCCGATAAAATAATTAGAAATGTTTAGAATAAAATTAATGAGTGACCACGATTGGCGAAGACGCACCGAAATACTTGCTCTCGGCTGTCGCTACGGCTGCGCTATGAGTGCGAGCGTGACAGACAGAAGTAAAGAAAGACAGGCCCTTATATTAGAAAAATTCGAATCATGTTAAATTCCGCATTGCTTTCTCGTCAAACGCGCTCTCACACAAGCTCGCGTGGCCCACGTCGCATTGTTTGTTTGGCTAATGCGAGTGCGACGGAGTGACGGAAAGATAGAGACAAAGAAGTCGGTGTCAGTTGTTTATATCCGGAAACATAGTACGCCACATCGAGAAGGAATCATTACGAAAAAGAGGGAAAGGCAGACACCTTCATGATGCACGCATTAGTACGTCATGCGGAAATTTTCAAAGAGTTATCAATAATTAATGTGTTTCATTTTTAGAACTTCGATACATGTCAAAGCGTATCTTCAAATTTCTACAAGCTTTTCTTTAGTACATAATCAAATTGTTCTGTAAACAGGTCTTCCAAAAAAAGGAAGCAAATTTTTTTTTATTGGGTTATCCGGCACAGTTAAATAATCTTTGTTACATGCTTTCCATCGACACTTTACTATCTCGGCTATTGAATCTCCAAATTGTACTTTATCTATTTGTAACAGTGTTACGGTATTACTTAAAAACTACTTTTTGTTCAAACCCGTCGTTGAAATATAGGTAAAATTAGAGGACATAATGACGTTGTTATATGTAAATCGAAAAATGTTTGTAAGAATATACATTTGATCAAATTAAAGTTCTAAAAGTTAAAAACATTTTTCAGCAATTCACACCAACCATTATTTTAAATTTACCTCGTTTTCATAAAACCATATTGGCCACTTCTATGTTTATTATAATTTTCGAATTAAGAATTTAAAAACCAAACGTACAAATCCGTCACTGTCTTGCAATAGTTAAATGTTTATTATTTTGCTAATTCCTTAAAATGTGTTTTCTTCTTCAATATTACTGACAATATATGTAAGCCTTTCAATAATCTCTAACATGCTGCGAGAACCTTGTATGTACCTACACATGACCAGAAACGTACCTCGACTAAATGTTAACTGTCTCCCGAACAGTCTCTGATTCTTTTATTCACGTCTTCAAAGAATTTTTAAACATTTTAAAATACATAATTCTGGTTACTATATTTTTTAAACATAAATATCATTTAAAAGGATAATTTTTTACATTTTGCCACATCATGATTGCAAAATTATTATAATAATGAGATCTGCATATTCCTTTATTTTCCTGCATTCCCTGATTTCTTTATTTCCTTATTTCTTTAATAACAAGTATTTCAATAAACAACATACTGTACTTTACATAATTCTACGAATAGAGTGAAATCCAGAAAAAGCATCGAAAATGCAAAACTATTGGCCAAGTACAAGAGAATGTTACATTGGAATAGGTTGCTCATTAACATAAACTGCATTTTACACAGGATTTGAAATCAATCAAATGTGAGCAAGTTCAAATTATTGTAGAGCAACGACACAATACTATCGCTAAGTAAATATATTCAATTAACTAAATTTCCCAAAATATGGTGTCTTCTCATTTAATGAATAAATCTGTTTACTGCTCTATTAAATGTACTTGGTGGCCCGCTTTTTACGAAGGTTCGATGGTAAAAAATACCTGTAGTCTCAACTCCCCTAAGCTTAAATAGTTGGGGATGTGCGACATTAAAACAGAGTTATTTAAACACAGTATACAGTGAAAGTCCTTTAAGTATCTCATGTCGTTCCTTTTTATTTTATGCTAGTTGAAATACACTGCAATATGTATATATAATTTCCTCTCATACACATCCAGATTGTTAACATATTAATTAGAAATGAGTATGAATATTTGTTACGTTATGTTTTGGACATCAAGCTTCGTAAAACGCGGGCCACCAAGTACATTTAATAGAGCAGTAAACAGATTTATTCATTAAATGAGAAGACATCATATTTTGGGAAATTTAGTTAATTGAATGTATTTACTTAACGATAGTATTGTGTCGTTACTGTACAATAATTTGTACTTGCTCACAATTGTTTGATTTCAAATCCTGCGTAAAATGCAATTTATGTTAATGAGCATCCAATGTAACATCCTCTTGTACTTGGCCCATAGCTTTGCATTTTCGATGCTTTTTTGAGGATTCTATTCTACCTTGGTCTTGCTTCCTCCGATGCTTCCAGGCCGTATGCTTCCTGTCTCATAGAACCTAGTGAGTATCTTTGACACACATCCATGGGAGACAAGCAACTGCCTGGAGATGTCGCAGGGCCTTACACCCACTAATGCGAGCTGTACAATTCGTTGCCGAACACAATCCGGCAGTGGGCGTCCATTGACGAACACACCTCCCAGTTGATTTACGCCAGCCTGTCCTAAAATGACAAACAGATTCAGTAAGCATCATTCTAGTGGGGCTAAATCATGAAAGTATTTTTAATTAATCCATAAAATCAGTAAGAATCATTAGAACTCTGTGGCAAAAATGGAGAAACTGCGGTTCGGCATGATAATATATGTATGTACATACATACATATCATAGATCCAATAAACAAAAGAACGGGTAAATAATTGTTAAATGCTGAATTTTGCAATCATTTTCGGTGTCTGAAATCGTTCATGTATCGTACCCCATAGAGGTTCTCAATACCAAGGCTCTCTAATTTCATTTTAGAGATTAGCGTTTTTATGTTCCAACTTATTTTCCAACATATATTAAATAAAATGTTTTCAATGATGGCGTTTTTATATTTTGCACTATCTCTTCCATAGATTTCGTTAGTTTCACATTGTGTAGGTTTAATACTTTGCTACAAATCAATTTTTACACGATTTCTTTGCACGCCGTCCGATGACAGATACTTTTAAACTATCGCATTATTTCACATCCAAAAGGACGCCGTTTAAGCCCCATTTCTACCAGGGCTGCTCAATACCAGTAAATCCCGAGAACCCGAGCCGGGTGCCCTTTGAACATTCAGTGGATCTTTTTAACAGTTTTTGTGAATGGGAAATGGTGGCACACGAATTTCGATGGTGTTCTGGCCAATCATCGCATTAAATCATTAGCTAGGGACGTTGCTGATGATGGTTATTTGGGGTGACTATTGTGTTGGAAGAACGCAGGTGAGTTTTCAACCCCGATCGGTTTTAAGCGCGTGGAAACAGTGTAGTCAGAGATGGGACAAAGAGAGAAAAAATGTGCTGATAGTTCACGGGGTGACAGGTGCTTTCTAATGATATTACCGGGACGGACGTCCTGCGGGAAAGGACACGCGTAATTAAGGGTGGATATCGACGGGACAGGACGTCGGTCCAAGGGAAAATTATTTTTTAATTAATAATAGTAATTTTTGGATTTTCTTGAGTCGATTGAATACCACTTCTAAAAATGTCTGTACATGGTGAATTTAGGAATATTTAAATAAAAATTGTGGTACTACTGACACGTTTCAACGCTAAGAAATTTCCAAACTTTCAAATTTCAAGAAAATCCCACAAAATACGGCCCTAGTTAAACAAATAAATAATAATATCTTAGTTGTCGAAAAAATTCCTAGAAACAAATTGAGAAGCGGCTAAATAATTTGTCTAACAAACGTCGGGCAAATTAGTATTTCGTTGAAATTTGTTCTCATCACAAATTGAATATCCTGTCGAATATTCGTCGAATTACAATTTCTGAATCATAAAATTGGTAATGCTCGGCTTACGCCCAGAATAAAAACGTCAATCGATCACTAATTTTATAGGCATCCAGTGCTGCGACACATTACGATAGAATGGGCCGCTGTTAAGGCACGAAATAAAATTTGAGTTACGGTTGTTCCAATGTGTCTATTTCCAGTAAACACTCGACGAGGCATGAAAAACCATAGAGGTGAATTAAACCCGCCATAAATCTCTGTGGTGGATTCACCCACCTCTCGTGAGAAGTCCTTAATTTTTGTATGGTATCGGTGGCCGGTGTCGATTAGTTGGTATAATTATTACGGGGCCAATGGATTCTACTGAATTTTTGTCCTCGATTTAATATTCCATTGGAATCCTATGGACGGCTTTAAAATTCTATGTTAATGAGATGGGGAATTTCTAAGTCCTTTCTTTAACTTTCGATGCGATAATATTCGTGATGTTTATAACGACTTTTTAAATGTAATTTTATATACATTGTGTTATTCGATATTTTCATGTATTATTGGAAATAATTATTTCTCACAGCACGTTGATTTTCTGTAAAATTTTGTGTGCGACATATTTCTGAGTAAGAATTTTTTTAGGCGAAATTCTAGCGCGGCAGAAAATTAAAGTATGGAATGAAAAGAAAAGTACAATGTTTAAAGTTTCTGCGATTTGACGTACAAATGCGCCGCAATTCCTACGCTTCAAAATTGTTGCGTTTTGAAAAATTTTGAATGCCGAAATTGCTTCACGCTGACTACTTTCACATTTTGAAATTTTCTAAAATCAGTTTTCGAATATAATATGGAATCTTCAAGTTTAAATACATTTTTATTATTCGCTTATTTCCATTTACCGAAAATAACTTCGGCGCCACTGTTAAATCATTAGACGTGTTGAATATTCATAATAAATTAATTATTTCTGATTACAGGTAATCAACCGACACTATAAAATTTCTTATTTAACAGTTAAACCTTTGTCGGCTTCACCTCTTATTTTATTTTACGAAAATCATTGAATATACAAAAACATTGATAAATTGTTTTAATGAATTTTTATGAATCAGAAAATGTATTTGTGAAATTCTATTTGGCAAAGGTAATACTTATGTCATGAAAATAATTGTAATTAAATAGTGTTCTAATAAATTCAATTATTTAAATAACATTTAACCGATCGACAAATGTTCATTAAATTTATTTTTTCAATGGCATGATAAATAATTACTTTCTTTTAACACTTTAAATATAAATCTTTTAAATTGATGCAAACTTTGACATACAAATTTCAGAACGTACATACATCTCCGCATAAAGTTTGCCGAAGCGTTTAGTTGCTAACGAATATTTATTTGATCATAAAAAAAATGAATCAATTTCTAATCAAACTACCAATTCATCTTAAATCCCCAACAAATTCTGCGGTCCACCATAAAAACCTAAAATATGACATGGAATTAATATAAAATTGGATAATATAATTAAAATGTTATTTGCATATTAATACAGTCAGAATTTTCTTTCATTTCTTTATAAGATAATGACTGACATACTTATGAAATCATTAAAAAAATGAGTTGTTTTCTTTCGTAAAAATCGATATTTTACAGTGAAAAGTGGCCGCTATTTGTGATGTGTTCGTACGTTACGTATGTTACGGCAACACGTAAACGTCAGTGGAACGATACAGAAAAAGTAAATGATGGGACATAAATTGTAAAAGTCCTTATTAGAAACGAAGCCACGCGTCTTCACGTACGCGTTCGTCTTTGGATGATTGCTAATTATTATCTCTGCCGACTAATTATGTCATTAACTTGATGACTCCGAATACAGGCCGACAAAACCTGCCCGAAATAATGATATGAGAACAAGAAAACATGTTCAGGAAATCTGTGCGTCATTATTTTTAAATCTTCGTCATTCCTTTCTTTTAAATGTATGAAATTTATTTCGATTTGTAGGGAATACATTTTTTAGGGAATACATTATTTCGAGGAATACATTTTTTAAATCACTCCAGTTAGAATAATCAGTTTAGTTCACGAAAATGTAACATACTTTATTAAATTTCAATTTAATGTCAATTTCTTTATCGAGGTTTCGTGGACTTATTAAAAATTACAAATTCGTGGCGCGGGAAATTCAAAGACTATAAACTTTGAAGAAATAGCCACAGCCTATTACATAATAATAATAAAAATGTTTATACATTTGAAGTGTTCTGAACTGTGAAAACTGGCAATTTATCATCGGTGTGTATTCGCGAACAAGAAAACTTTTTGACGAAATTCTTTTTAAGGCAAAAACAGTTGCAGAAAGTCATGTTTATCAGTACAAAAATTTGCGAACCAAATGAATGGAATCACACAAACGAACGACGAGAGCTTCTGCGATGAAATAAAAATGTGGGATTTTTGCAATTCAAAAAAAGTTTCAGCGCTAGTAAAATCTGTGCCAATTTCAAAAAAATACATCAACCTTTGCAACATTTCCCCAATATCTTGGTATCAACCCCCTAGATTTTAGAACCCTAATCTATTATTGATTTGGATGTCCACACGTATCCCCATAAACCTCCTTTACACGCCGTTTAAGCACCAAGCAGCGCCGTAAAACTTTCCTAAAAAAACAAGTATCTTTCCTCCGCCGCATACCGACACGTGACCCAATACGGGTCCCAAAATTGCATGGTACGGGAACTACTTACGCCGTGGCTGTTACAGGAGCAGCGTGGTGTATCCTTGGGTACATAATAATGGTTAGCTTAGAATTAGCGAACTAATGCATGGGGTAACTGCGATCCCTATCGGGTTTGCCATTTAGGTCCTAACCAAACCATACACCTGCCTACCTGTAATCACGATCCATCTACGCTAACAGATTTCTCTCTCTCTCTCTCTCTCTCTCTCTCTTCTCTGTCAGTTTTGGTTCAGGAAGAGACACGCGATTAAACTTCTGAAAAGTCGATCCCGAATCGCATGGGTTGTTATCTGACGCACAAGTACGGGTATCGAGAGGGGGTGGGCGGGTCGATATTATGACCGCTCGTCGGGTTTATGAAGATCCCTCTTTTTCCCGGATTGCAGTGAAGGTTAAGTCAAAATTGGCAGGAAGGTTTAAGTAGAAATTAAGTACAAATGGTTGGGTCTTGAGTGAGAGACGATTAGAAATTTTGCATGGGGAATATTTCTATAATAAGCGACTTTATTGTATAAGAAATGTTAAAATGTGGATTTTTTTCAGTTGAGGAATGTCATGACGCTGAAATTCATGAACATTGAAATTTTCACACCTTGAAACTCATAGGGCTTCCAACGTAGAATGTTTGAAATTATTGGGACTTAAAAATTCTTGGCATCTAACAATTTCACCTGGATATCTATGAGCCTTAAAAGTTGTCACGCGTTGAAATACACGAGTTATTAAATTTCCCTGCTGTAATATTGTATACCTTGTATTTCCCGGGACCTGCGATATCTGCGCACTGAAATTATTACGCGTTAAAATTTCTAGTCTGAAAGGCAACTTTCGCTATAAAATTTCTGCACGTTCAAATCCCAGCACGATATCGAAAATCAAATATCATCTCACACAAAAATCACTTGTAACTTTTAACACTACATATAATATTATTGAGTTCTGGGGATTCTGGATGATTTTATGGATTTTCATATTTGGACCTTCAGATTTTTAAGCATTTAAATTTGTACACTCCTCCCCCTCCCCCGCCCCGGGAATAACATGACCTACCATCGGGTATCATCGATGACTTTCCCCGTCGATTCGACACGAAAACTAAAAGGCTACCTGTGCGGGCCCCTGGCTGAAACTTCAAAAATTTCGAAATACCGTGCTCGCAAGGCGGCAGATAAGAAGATCGATCGGGGGCCCCATCGTCGGTACTGTGGATATCAGGCTCAGGGAAACGAAGAGGAAAGAACAAGATAAAGAGAGAAGGACAGAGCGATGTAATTAAAGTCGTTTAATAACAGCCCCATAGATCTCGGCTCTCGATTCGGCGTATAAAAATTCTTCGTTAATTACTGTCAAACTGCCTTCCAAATCGTAATTTAGCCGGTGCGCCTCAAGCTCTAACCGTCCGATAGAGTGGGGACTGATGGTTGGGGAGCGGGGGGGGGGGGGGGGGGATGAGGGCACGCTGGGAGCCGGAGAGAGCGGGAAAGAGTGATTTTAATTTTTACTGCCGATTGGTCGTCCTCTGATCTTTCGCCGACGGTAGCTGACCTCACGCTAAACATCCGAGAAACGATAACGACGATGCCGTGGCGTAACGTCGTGGCATAAATCAGGGAAGTGGATAACGGACGACACGCTGTAATATTTGCGTCGATATTTGCGGATTATTTTCGAGATTAATCGATGTTGGATTATTCGCGTGAGAAACAGTGCAAATTTTTTTGAAAAAAAACTGAATGAACGATCTATTGTCACCGGTGGTATGTTGCGATTCTGGTAGGGGTACGATATCTGAAGAATATGTGATAATTAAATACGATATCTATAATATACGGTCGTCTCTTTTCAACACATTACGGAAAAGGTAATAAAACAGTATATAAAATACTCATAAACGTTATTTTACTTTTCCTCATTTTCAATAATTGAGGCCCCATTGTTAGCGAACAGTCAGAATGCGAGGAAAATTGAGCTTTGTTTTTCATCATTTTTCATCTGAATTTCTACGGTGACACAGTTTCAATTAGGGTCATTAAATTTTAGGTATGCCTAATATTTTTTATCGTTTAATGTTTTAGGACTTTAGATGGCTGTCTTGAAATTTTGTCGCACCGAAATTGCTGACGCATAATATTTGTATGTACGTGTTGAAATTTTATCACATAAAAATTGTTGGGTCTTTCAATTTCTGCAAATCAAAATTAAAATATTTAGATCTTATGTCAGTCTATGGCACACGTTTACGAATCACGTTCGAGATTACTGTGGTAGCACTTTACAGCTAGTCAGAACACCACGAAAATTGCATTTTTTTTATTAAATATCCAAAACGTAAACAAAATCAAAATATGTTCTCGTCCTAGAAACTCAACAGTATGTATAGATAAGATATACCAATTTTTATAATTTTTGAAAAGACGAGATCCGAAAATGTTTTCAAAATTCTTTGGACCTTTGGCTAAAACTCTTTTGTTATAAGAGATATTCGATACCTTACTATCAGATGAAAAATATCGAGCCTAGAACGTATCCGAAAACTTCTTTATAGGGTTTTTTTGGGGCGGACCAGAAATGAATTTTACTAATATAGCCGTATCACATATCAGTTCAAAAGTATAAAAGGTTTGAACTTTGGAAAACTGAATCGTTTTGAAGGGAATTTAACTCGAAATCTATTTTTGTAAACAATACATTGTAACGTTGATTTACCTGTATGTGGCATATTGACTGAAAGATCTCCGTAATGAATCTGAAACAGCAAAGAAACAGATGTTTAACCTCAACGAAACATTCGGATGATAGAATTAATTAAATGTCTCAAATGAGGAATTTTATATTAAGACTACTTAGATCGTTTTTGTGCTAACATTTTTTTCTGAATGTAACAACAACTCTACGGTGTGGGTTACGGCGTGAAAGCAGCGGAAAAGTAAATCTTAATGATCGTAATTGTAAACTCCTTAAGAATAAAATTCTTTTATAAACAATTCCTTTTGGAACTCCGTTAACTAGTTGAATCAAATGAAAGATCAGTTCGACAATAATTTCGAAAATTCATTTACGAAAACAGAAATAAATTATCAAAATCACGCGATGGTTCAAAACGGATAAAAGATAGCTACGACATAATAAAATAGAATTATTTGATACTGCGAATGTTTTTCTTGCAATTCTGAAATTATTCGGATAATTATGAGTGATTTCATATATTCACGTGTGTGTGGTAATTGGGTTCTATGTGTGTCGCGGGGTTTATAGGAACATAGCCTTCGCTGTTAATGAATTTAAATGTATTCAAAGGGCGCGCTTGACGCTTGACATGGCAACCCTTAAATATGCAACCGTACCGATAAGCGAAAGCGCGGCAAAATATTGCCGGTAGCGAACCGTGACTCTCATTCATGGAGATAACACGATCTACAAGGGATCTGGCTAGGCATTTCAAAAATATCTTCTTCTAGTTGCAGAGGTCCTAGTTAACCAGAGGAATTAAAATCCTCGAGTTCTGGGAATAGTGAACGAATAGATACCTATGCCATCAAATTGTTACATGCTAAAATCTATTGAATATTTAAATATTTTGGGTTGAGATCTTGATACAACTGAAACGTTGGGGCCGATTTTACCTTTCTTAAGCAGAAATTTCAAAGCGCAAAAATTTCCAAGAGCAGAGATTTTGTCCAAGAAGCTAGAAGTTTTCCAGCGGAAGAATTTCAAAGCGCAAAACGTTCAAACCAAAAGAATTTAAAACCGAAAAATAAAGGATGAGTTCCCTAATATTCCTAGAAACTCTTCATCATAAATACTCTAGGTAACAATTCTCCTTCTAGTGAAACTGAAAAAAATATAACCAAATTAATCCGTCCACTGTACAAAATCATTCTAGAAATAAAACATTGCAGAAAAAGAGTTTGAGAACTTTGAAAGCGGAAGACTACGTGGAATGCGTGCGTAGCGTAGCGGGTGGCGTGTACTTTGTGATGCAAATTAATGCACGATTACCAAACCACCCCTCCCCCTTGGTACCCCCTGTCGTTACCCTTGCTTCGTGTCGAGAAGCAGACCAACACTTGCGTTCAAATGTCTTCTATGCGTGTCGGTGGCTGTGTGCCTCTGTGTGTTGTGTGTATGTGCTCCCGATGCCTACCCCCGTATTAGACCTGCTTACATGTTCGCCACCGGCGCAGTAATCTAATGTAACTATTACACGTTACACTCGAAATGTACTAAATGTATTTTCTTTTCTCTTCTCGGCCTTTTACTGCTGGTTGTATTGGGGCCTTGCTTCGAAAGTGGGGGCACCCGAAGATTTTTGAGATTAAAAGAGACCTGCTAGTTGGAAAGAGAGGTGAACGGTCGGGGAGAAGCAGAAAAAGGGTGGAGGGATAATGTAGATTTTAGTGGGTGCGTTCTGGTTAGGACCTTTACATCCAATTGGGGAATTTGGAGATTGTTTTACAGTTTACAGTAAGGGAGGATGAAAGTCCATTTTTTGGTACTATATTCTGATGAGTAAGTTGAAATCAATTTCCTGGATGATCAAAATTACATGGGGGAGTTATGAGGGAACTGAATTTTTCTTGACAAGAATTGTCGAGAAAAAAAGGTTTGAAAGTTAAGTGTCACATTATTTTTGTTGTGCCTTTAATAGTTCCATCGGCGTTTGTTAATTGCACACGATGTGAAATGTGAAACACGGAGAGTCACCAATTTTCATGGCTGTTAATAAAGTATTTTTTCAAAGGATGGAAAATTAGGGATAAAAGTCGCAGAACGCTATTCTACCGAAATTATTTTAGAACATTTTTTTTTAACTACTAGAAATTAAATGAGCAATTCATATTTCGTTGCGTGGAAATGTATGCGAATTGGTATTTGAATACGTTGAAATTTATGTAGGTTAAAATCTTAGTATATTAAAATTACAATAGTATACATTGAAATTTCCGCATCTTTAAAAAGTCGTAAGAAAATCGTTTTCAAAAATACTTTTAAGTACTTCATATTCTCTTTAATACGTGAAAATTCATTTAATATTCGTAATAAAACATATGAGAAACTTCGACTCCTCTAACCATAAAGAACTCAGAAATCTGAAATCGCACAACCAACGAAATCCAAAGAAACAATTCAAACTACTATATACAAACAGCACTAGATTCGTTTTTCAGTTTCTCCAAAGAATCCCAGATGTCCCCCAAAATTTTACAGAGGTGGTTGTTACAGACTGTAAAAAAATCAGGTTGTTAAGCAAAACGACACTCACGAATAGCAATTTCTACCGCGTCTTTACACACCGTCTGCCCCCTTCTTTGTCAACGCGCTGCCGGTTGTAATCATCCGGCGAAGGAAACTGCATTTCGTGCAGCTGTAGCTGCACCTTTAACGAGTAGAACTTGGCACCTTGAAATCGCTTCGTGATGGAATTTAGTATCCTCGAACTTTACAAACGCCATATACGTAGAATCGGGTTTTTACACATGGACGATGCCGCGACGGCGACGGTGTAATAACGTTGCACCGTTGATTTTCCAGATACGATTACAAGTAGTTACGTATCGAGCGATCAGTTGAAATCAGGGTAATCAAAGGTCTGACTGGAAACCGTGAAAAATTGGGGTTTCGAAAACGCCGAAAATTAGGCAGAAATTCTATTGATACGAAAATTCGTTATTTCGGGAACTAACAACTTCTAAGTATAATGTTTACGCTTTGATGTTTCTGGGTATCGTAATTGTCGGATATTTAAATTTCTACGCAATGAAATTTGCGCATCGGAATCTTCAACAGGTATTTGCGAGTATTACAATGTCTCCCATTTGAAGTTTCTACGCTAGAGCTGTCGTAGGTACGTTTGAAAATATTTACCTTTAAAAATTTCTACATTTGGAAATTTCTGAGCTATCCGATGCCAGGGCTTCGATGTTTCTACGTACGAAAATACCTGTGGTCTGAAATATCTCTGTTTAGAAATTTCTGTACTTCGAAACGCCCGATATTAAAATTTTCGTCGCTTTCAAATCTGTCACATAACTTTCAACCTACACCAAACAACCGCACGGGGGTAAAACATTATTTTCCCGTAGGAACGCAGGGGTCGGTTTCTGATCGCTCAGAAATCCGGTATCGCAATAAAACCTGTCGGTAATGAGGATTGAGCGATTATTATAAATCAAACCCCAATGGACACCGAGCACATATCCCGCGCGCCACGTGTTTTGCCGGTGCTACTCTTGGTGAACACGTGTCCCGTCCCTCATTCCTTTCTTTATCTTGTCTGCTCCTCGTTCCGCGGCACCGTGTGTGCGTGCGCGTGTACGCGCAAAAGTGACATACGCGCCAAGCACCCGACACGCCGAATTTTTCTCCGAGCTGGGACTTTTATGGCGTTGGGACCGCGCGTTTATGTTAGAGGTCCAATTTGGTTCGGGTTGCGAGGAGGAAACTTTTTTTTGCACACTACACGCCGGGACGTATCAATTGAACACGAAGAAAGATTTTTGTTTCGGTAAGTGACAACTATTACATGGTTGTGAAATTTCAAAAATTGTTCCTTTGAAAATTTCCGTATTTACAAATTTCATTTCCCAACAATTTGTTTAAAGTTCAAATTTCCGCGAAATATAATTTTTGCCCTTCAAAATTTCTATGGTACATATTTAAAGTTCTACGCGTGCAAATTTTTGTGAATTAAGATTTGTGAGCGTGGAAATTTCTGCTCGCCTAAATTTTGGCTCATTGAAACTTCTGCGAATTGAAATTTCTATGCGTTGAGTGCCTTCCTGATTTCCCCCCTTGAGGATCAATTTTCAACCTCGAAAATAGGACGACCCTTCTCCTCCATCTTACCTAATTAATAATACCCCGACTTTTCCTTCTCCCCAGACTTCGTTTGAGAACCTCGGCGGCAAATCGCCGGTAAGGTCACGCTTTTACGTGTAAGCCCTAAGCGAAATCTAGTTTTTGTTTATTCATTAGGTTACCCCGCGCTTTAAGTGCTACCTGGAGAACGCTTGGTCGACTGGCTACTGGAGAAGAGGGGAGGGGTGGTTGGTCCGCCGTATCTCCGATATGCCACCAGCCATAAAAATCTGAATATATTAGGCCTACATGCGCACGACATCTCGCTCGGATCGTGAACACGTTAGCCATGATAATCTATGCCCGTTTCCAGCACACAGTTTTAACACGATTATGCGTACAGTAACGCCGCGGTTTTAACGTCGAGCTGTATGGGTGGGTGGTTATATGACTAGCTGGGTTACGGATGATTATTTATATTCTTGGCGAGGTTAAATAAATTCTAATCATGTTTCAGCGGAATTTAGCAATGGAGATTGATAAACTCAATAGAGTATATAGAATTCCATGCGTTTTATCCTTCGAAATGAAAGTTCTAATTAACATTTCTGTGTATTGAATGACAAATGTTTTTTGCTTATGACGTTTTATTAATTTTTATGATGGAAATTGAAATAATTAGTTTGGTTGATGGTTTTCAATATTCCTGCGCGGAATTTTCCGCGAGCGGGAATTTGCAAACACAGAAATGTGAATGTGCGGGAAATTCCCAACTTTGAAATTATATATTCCTAAAATCTCAAGGCCTGGGAATTTTGCGCACAGGAATTTCCGACATTTTTCACAATTTCTATCGTTATTTCAGGCCGATTGTATGTATTTTCGTAACTTTTTTTCCGGAAAATCCAGTTTACAGATACCATTAACTCGAAGTGTTTACCATTTTATGGCTATTTTATTCTGCACTTTTCTCTGACACGGATTATGAAATTCGACGTTTTCCCCTCGTTCCCTTAATAAACTTATGCTGATTCTTAATTACACTTTGATCACGCGTATCACATTCGTGCGTAACAGCAATTAAGTTCTTATTAATGATTTCGATATCAATGGTCAGTGGTGCGCGTAAAAAGAACTTATTTATGTACTCCGCTTAATATAGATCGTTTACTTTAATCCTGCCAATTTTTGAGGAATTGAATTTGATTTTCTTCAATTTCATTAATTAAAACGCAAGGTGCTTTTATTAATACTAGCGATAACGGTGGTAGAGTTGTCGATTATTTCTATTAAATTTAATGCCAGATTTTATTTTTCGAGTTTTAAAATGCATCAAGTTTCTATGAACTAAAATTACATCGTTTATTCAAATAAATATTTACTTTTTTACGGATAATGCTATTTTGCATATTTGTACATATTGGATTTTAGTTTGTTTAAAATTGAAGAGCGAAGAAAGTTCGAAGAATTTATATTCGTAGAAACTTTTAAGTGTAGAAATGTTCCAACGCAGGAAATTCAAGGCTTTGAAATTTTTTAATGCGCAATTTATCAAGCTTATAAACATTCAAGCGCGCAAGTATGTCTTCTTATAATATTGCACAACTAAAAATTGCTATTCCTAAATATGTCGTGTCTTAAAAAATTTGTATCCCAAAAGATTTTTAAAAAATTCTACTTACTTTCGCCAAAAATAATGCCGACCCACTTTTCCTCGCCCAACTCGATACCATTATTTTTTCAAATTAAAAACTCTTTCGATGACTCCGGAAATATATCTTCATAAAATTTTACGAGCCGAACGTCGAGGTTTCCCATCGATTTTTCCGTCGATATCGAATCGGCGAGGCGACTAAGCAGCTAAGTTTTCCAGAGCAAGAGGGCATCAAGCCACTCGTATAAGAAACCATGAACAACAGAGGGGGGAGAGGGAGTAGCGGGGCGGGGGGGGGGGGGGGTAATTAGAATAATTCGGGCCGCCGTGGTTCACGCCACACGGACGAATTTGCATTTTAAATGAAGCGATGGCGTGCCGTAGGCCCCAGGCTGCCCCAAGAGAGCGGTAGAACTTTGTGTTTTCTAAGGAACTTTAATATTTATCGCGTATATTCAAACCGAATAAGTATATACACATACGAGTACCATGATGCTATTTATGTGCGAAGGCATCCAGAAATCATGGGACACGAATGGATTTGACGGTTATTTAATGAAACCGATTTTTCTTTTTATTTCTTTTTTATGCTGAAATCGATAATCGGTTTATTTAACTGGAAACTGGATGTTAGGATTTGTTTTTCGTAAAGATCAATTTGTACATGTTTTTATTCGCAAGGGAGAGACGACGGAGGGCGATCAATTTCGAGAGTTGTAAGTCTTTGCACTGGGATCATAAGATTCTGATCCGAAACATTTCTGGCTGTAAGACTTATCCAGACGAATTTCTGGGCATGTATCGGTCTAAACCCCATGTATAAGAAAGCTCAGAAAGTTATTAGTGGTAAAAATCCTAAAGAGTATAAAATTCGAAACATTTTCTAAAGTTCATTCTACGACCTAAACATTTCAATACGTACAAATTTTCAATTCTAAATTCGATTCTTCAATAATCTTTCTCCTTGAAATAATAATTATTCGCCACCTTCAGAAGGCACCATCCATCAATATTTATACGATACAATGTAGTAATTTTTATTGTTTCCACATACATAAATTCGAAACCGCTTCCTAGAATCACAAATACGTGATACACATGTATACATACATATACGTGTTCATGCTCGGCTTGTTTTTCCACCGTCTTTTCTCTCTTCTCTTCCGTCGCTCTATTTCGTTCCTATTTTTTACCGGGCCTGTTTCACTCACGTCCCTTGATGGATTATTATCGCGTAATTAGCGTCGCTGATTTTTCATGTTATGTCATTGACACGCACACCGGACGCACGGTGATACTGTCCTCGGTTTTGATTATGGTGATCAGAGACGGGGGGCGGGGGGGGGAGCAGAGATCGTGTCACTTTGGGGGGACGTACCTTTTGGTATGGTATTATTAAAATTAGTTGATTAGTTGGAGATAAATACTGCGATGGACGTGACATAGTGCTTAAGAGGATTCGATATTGTGGCCCTGTATTTTCAATGATAGCTCTTTAAGACGGAAAAGTTTCCGAGGATCCATGCAAAACAACGAATTTCAAATGCAGAAAATGTTACACGCTACAAATTTCTAAGAGTGAAAGCTGTAAGGTACAGAAATATGATAACGGAAAGATTTTCAAGCATACAAATTTTGAAACGCATAAATTTCCAAACATGGACACATCAAGGAACGGAAATTTGATACCGCAAAAACTTTAAAGTTTAACATTTTGAAAAAGCAAACAATTTTCGGCGAGGAAACTTTAAAGCATAAAAGATTACAACCATTGAAGTTCGGAACGTACAAATTTCTAATTGAAGATACATTCAATCATAGAACATTCCGTCCACAGAAAAGTAACTTCTAATCATAGAAATTTCTAAGTGCAACCATTTCAAAACACAGTGAATTAAAAGTTATGTCGCCGTTATAGGGTTTAGAGACTGGAGGATGCGGAGACTTCGATGCGTAGTGATTTTAGAGCACGGTATACACGTAGAGACATGGACATTTTTAAAAGGTCTAGGAGTTTACGAGCGCTGACATTTCAGAAAGTCATCGTATTATACAATACAAATTGGATGATAAAGCTGACAGAGATACTGAATGTTATAGGATTTATCGAATTTATGGCGCGAAGAGTTTGACGCGCTTGTTTCTGGGGGATCGAAATTTTAGAGCAGTTTAATATAGGCCGTCGAAATTTTGATGGAATCTGTGCAGCACGAGAATTGTGTGAAATTTGTTTAAAACCCAGAACTATCCGATTGCGAACATTTCCAGAACCCAACAATTTCTGGGCACCGAACGTTCCAAAGCGCAGAATCTTCAGAGCTGACAAATTTCCCGCCGGACCCACCGCAGGACCTAATAACTTCGAAAAAGGATCTGTGCGCCGTTATTTCCAAAGACCGTGACATTCGTTCACGCGGCCCGTAACAGCCGGCTAATAACGCGCGTTCCAAAGGGATCGCGTTTAATTGGCAAGAAACTCCGGATAATATATTTATCGAGCTGCGATTACATGCGGAAATGTCTGTCACGTGTTCTTGCTTGGGAAAAGCTGTCCGTATACCATACATACCTGTTGATTTTTCGTTTCAGCTTCCCCCGTTGTCGCATCGACTTCCTGTCCAGGAAAAACGAGACTGCACTTCCACCTCTAGTTCAACCCCATCCTCTTCGCAAACCTCTAAACACCCATACAGAGCCACCACGGTGTAACACAATTACGTGAAAATGTCACTTTTCTTCATGTAAACCAATCAGTACTCAACTGTCTTCATTTTCAAAATCGTCACAGGACTCAACAGTCGCCCTTTTTCCGGGCCTTATGCGGTATCGTTTTATATCTCACTGATCCCCAAAACTAGTGTCCGTCATTTTCCAAAAGCATGACTGTTTACTTCGTCTAGTTAGTGTCGCCCGACTTTCACACACCCCTTGGGCCCGTTCGAGGATAGAACGGCCCCATAATCCGGCACTGCAGATAGTGTTTTATTTCTTCAAAAAGCACTGATGTTTTGTAGGTACTCTTGTTTTCTTCGCGCACGAATCTCCCGGAATTTCGCACACTTGCGCAAGTTCGATGGGCCCTTGAGTACCCGGTGTGCCAAGATCGCTCGGATCGGATCGCGAGTCCTATTCATAGGATGGTGGGATAGAGATGATAAATCGAAACCGAAGACTGGATGCGGAGCACGCGGAGGACACGGCCCGTCTGCGTGCTCCGCGCTGAGCCGTGGTCCCCGTGCCCCACCCGAAGATGGGAAGGGGGGGGGGGTGTCGCGTGCGAGGGGTTGGCCCCTGGTGTCCGAGAGGGGGGAGGGGGATGGCTGGGCTACCGACAATAGGACTAGGTTTCAGGAAAGATTGTTGGAGAAGGAAGTGTGATCGATGGTGTCGGACGAGTTGTTTTTGGTTTGGTTTTGGATTGGTGAGTATTATGTGTGTGCGTAGAAGGGAGGCACGGATCCTTTGGTGTATTAATTTCACTAATCTTAGATTAATTTAAGTAAACATTGTTAATTTTGAGGAGAATTTTGGGGATGTTCAGAATTTTTATGTGGACATTGATGACATATGTAAGTATACAGGTTTTAAAGCACTGAGATTTGATAAAGGAATATTTGAAAGTTTAGAAGTTATAAAGTGTTGGCGTCCAATAGCATAGAAATAGGCAACGGGAGAATTTTCCACGCGCAGAATTTCTGAAGCGTTCAAATATTTTGAGTATAAAAGTTTTCAAACATTGCAATTTTAAAGTCCCGACGTTTTAAAACGCAAAAGTTTCGAAGCCCCTAAATTTGAAAACACAGAGAACGAGACAAATTTTTAATTTGAAACTGTTCGTGGCCACGGAAACTATTTTCTACAAAACTTGATATTATGTGAAGTGATCCGTTTTCAAAATCCGTCTACAAAGAACAGTATGTTAACGAAAGAATAAAATGCAACCTGGTACAAAATTAATTAAAGTAGTTATGTCGCGCAGTACTAATCAGTGCTGGTAAGAATATTGAAAATTTTGATTAATAAAACACGGCACCAGTCTGCTGCTGTAATTAAAATCCACCAAAAAGTAATAAATACGCAAAGATATGGGTCGAATACTGTACAGGAGGGTATACCTTTGCAAATAGGTGTTCAACAATGTAAGATTCTTTATTCGAAGTATTTCACAGCGAACAAATGTAAGCAAATACGAATTATTGTACAGCACTAACAGAGGAGTACTGACAAACAAATATAACGAATTAATTAAATTTTATTGACAATGATTTCCCTTCACTTAATTAATAAATTTACTTACTACTGTACGTAATTATGGAGACGGACTGGAAATTTGAGGAAACAACGGTTCTTAATAAAAATTAATGCTTTTGAGATCAAATATCTTGTAATTGGGTGGACTGATATTTTCATAATGGGTCTAAAATCACTCATCCCCACGCAATGTTTTTAAATATTATTGCACTTTTTGGAAAAATTCCGATTTCAATGCCGTTTGAATATCCTGCAATCACCGATATAGTGTTTTGTGTAAAAGAATCAAGGTGTCGATCAGTGGGAGACTCGCACTGGGCGCAAGACAAAATATTATCCCGTTACATGTTCACGTTTATTATTCTGTACATACCTATATTTTACATGTATATCTGTGCATGTATGTGGTCTAAATTCTGGTCAAAAACATAATGCAATTGTAATGAAATTCGCGAGTAATTTTGCAATCCTTTCTTGTTTGCAAAATGGCGGCCGTATGAAGAGCTAAAAAATCTTATTTTTTTCACAAAATTATCATAAAAAACGAGTAGAATCATCGTTATTATTTCATTACCGGTACAAACGAATTACAGATTTTGTGCACATATATCATTTTCACAGACACATTGAAAATGCTGGATATAGCAATTTTGAAACTTTTCGGCATGAAGTACTGAACTATCTTAAATCGAACTCGAAACATTTTTCACTTTTATTTTTAAATGTCGAAAATAATCTTCTAGGCGGACAAGTCGTAACTTTGCCTGGGAACTCCATGCAATCCGGCGGCGCACAAGTAGCAGGTTAAGTACAGGTGTTTTTTCGAAAACACGCATATTTGTATAAACTTAACGATAATTGCTAATTAAATCGTTTTTTATAAGAATTCTATTAATTTGTTAACCGGGTTATTACAATTTTCTTCGGAAAATTTAAACAAATTTAGTAAAACAACAAAACTTATGTAGTATTGTTAAAAATGAAATGGAATTCATCTCATTCTATGGAATCATGAAAAATGCACTTTTCAAAAACGTATATGATTTATTATGCGTCATTTTTTTAATAATAGCGAAAATTTTTTATAAAATTGCGAGTTTAATAATGATATTTGAAAAAATTGAATCAACTTATTTTCTTGTGCTATAGTGCCGATCATTTTTACATTTCGCTTAATAACCCGCAGTTTGAGGCGGATCGATTAATTTTTGTTCGCATTTATATGCAGGGTCTCGCGTGACAATTACGTCTTTCAAGCATCCCGTCACATTGCGGCTACTTGAAAGTATTTTTTAACACTTAAAAACTTTTTCTTCAAGCTCGCGTGAGATTGATTCCCGACTTCCAAGGTGTTCGATAAAATTACAATTCTTTGCGCAGTTGGTTATCGGCGTTGTTACAATTGTAAGTATGTACAAAAGTATGTACAATAGCATTTTTCATTTTTTTGTATCATATTGCATTATATTATATAGTGCGTAACAAAACATGTGGGCATAATTTTAGGAATTGACAGAACGCACCAAAATAAGAAAACAAGTCTTTACAGTTTTGTAAAGAGCCCCCCTCCCCCCCTGTCGAGACACAACTCCTTTTGTAAAAAAAGTCTTAAAAAACTATATCACCGACATGGTAAGTCGTAGATGACCGATTTTGGAAGAGATCGGAAGAGATCAAAGTTTATGAAAAAAATACAACAGCTGCGATTAGTACCGTTAAGGTTCATTTATTCTTGAATTTATATTTCAAGAATTATTACTACTTAACGGTACTAATCGCAGCTTTTATATTTTTTTCATAAACTTTGATCTCTTCCGGTTTTTACGACTTACCATTTCGGAGATATCATATTTTTAACTGTTTACACAAGGGGCTGTATCTCGATACGGGGTAGGCTTTTTACAAAACTGTAAAGACATTTTTTTCTTATTGTGGTGCGTCCTATCAATTTCCAAAATTATGCCCATATGTTTTGTTACGCCGTGTATACACCCCCATACAAAAGTATCCGGACACCTATGAAATTCATGTAAATACTGTATTTATGCTACAATAATGTACCCATTTCTCAATGAAATCAATTTTTATGAAGCATTTAATTATAGTAGAGTATACAGAGAGCATAGTTTACACAGTTCTTCTTACAAAATGACATAAAAATAACTAAATTTCCTTTTCATGCATATGTATGTCCTTCCCGTTACGAAGTTACCGCTTGTACGACTCGCGGTAGGTTTGCGACCAATTTTCGTAGTGTATTGTTTTTAATTTCTCTCCAAATCGTTTTTAACATTGTCCATAACTGTTTTTTACTTTTTGGGCACTTCTCTCTCACTTTTCTATGTAATTTGTCCCATCACTTCTCGATAGGATTAAGGTCCGGCGGATGTGGGGGCCGCTGCATAATTTCCACTTCAAACCTAAAAACCCCCTTCTTCTAGATCCTTTAAATAGTTTTTACATACTTTTGCACAGTGTTTTGGATCATTATCCTGCATAAACACAAAACTGTTCCCCATAAATCTTTCCCTGAGGGCACCGTACTGTCTTTTAGAATATTCAAATATTGTCCTTTTCGCAATTATTCCATCCATTTGCACTATATCGCCCACATTATTAGCCCCAAAACAACCCCAAATCATCCCTGCATCACCACCATTTTTAACTGTAACGGCAACACTGCCAGGAAGATATTTTTCATTGACTTTTCCACGAACGAAAATGCGCCGCTTGTTACCAAATATTTCAAATTAAGATTCGTCAGTCCAAAGAACTTTTTCCCGTTTGAAAATGGTCCAGTTCGAATGTTTTTTGGTTCATTCCAGCCTTTTTTCTGATTTTGTAGCTTTAAAAGAGTTTTTTTTAATGCGACACATCTTCATAAGCCTGCTTGTAATAATCGCCCCTTTACCGTAGTACCTCCAATACGGTCTACTCAACTTTCTTTAACTTTTGCTGTAATTTCTTCAACAGTCATTTGATTATTTCGCTTGCTCAAGACTTCGATGTATCCATTTTCTGCTTCGGCGGTCTTTCGAAGGCTGTCTGATCTTTTTTTTCAAGACAAATCCTCCGTATCACGGTACTTCGCTACAGTATCGCGGACCGCAGACTTCGCAATCTTCGTTTTTGCAGCTATTTTTCTAATAGAATAGCCTTCGTTAGTTAGAAATATAATAGCGGCCTATCACTAGAAGTGATAGAAGATCATTGGAACTCTTAAACTTAAACTAAAGTATTCCGAACGTCTGCGTGGCGCTGCACTCGCGTTTTTGTCAATCTCAATTGGCCAATATCCACTGTATGGTATGAAAACGCATACGAATTTCTACAAGGAGTATACTAAATAGATAAATGCTAAAAAATATACCAAACAGAATGTGAGAAACGAACGGATTGGAGCTAAAATCGTCTAAAACTGTATAACCTCATATCGCTTCTATATGTATGTTTCGCTTACTTTGCTTTATAATAACTTTATCGACAGTATTAATTAATAAATATTGCTGGTCTTACCCAAGAACAACATCAAGATTAAAGGACAACATAAAAAATCTATAAAAGAAACTAAATTTAAGAAATATTTAGGCGAATTTGGCAAATGCGTAAGTGTCCGGATACTTTTGTACGGGGGTGTATATGCAATAGCGGATCTATATCTGTTTATTAATTAATTAAGCAAAATCAGGTTGGTAGATCAACTTGAATTACTTGTGGGTAAATGTATAACAGGTCTGAATAACGTATAGAGAGAAACACGTGCAGCTGAAGAAACGTACAGGGTGTATCCAAAAATAGGGAAGAAGGTGGAAAATTTTATCGAAAAATATTTTAGAAAAAAGTTGTCGGATTTAGGTGTGTCCATCTGATGAAATAACTGAACTGTCGGTCCTGGGCGTGCTTTCGACCTGATCAAGATCGATTCGTGCTTCTCGGCAGAGAACTCTCATTTTTTATGCAGATTTGCATTCTGCGTCCGAAAATTCGCCCTTCGATCTACGCCCTAAACTCTGTTTCAAAAGTGTAAAATATTGTTTGGAGTTGAATTTTAGAAACTCGTTATATGCTATTTTGGGCAGTTTAAATTTCGAGGTATTGAAAAGTCGTATTCTCGAATTTTCTATGTTAGAAATTCTATATCTATACATTTACATACCTGTAAGCACATGCACGAACGCACATACATACATATATTATATTCTGCTCTAAAAGATCTGCAAACCTACAAATTTTTATTCTTTCAACACCTTCCACTACCTAATGTCTAAACCTTGAAATTTCTGCCCTTGCAATTCTAAATCTGTAAATTTCTATGATTGGAAATCTCAACATTTCCAAAATTCTAGTCCTTAAAATTCTTTCGCTGTAATCTGTGTAAACCTTGAAAATACTGCGCTAGGAAGTCTAAATCTACAATTATTTGTGTCACAAGGTTCTACATTTTTTAACTTGTGTACAAGGATGTCTATAATTCTTCAAGTGTCTTGTTCCTAAAATTCTTCCTCTTCTAATGGTCCGAACCTTGAAATTTCTTCGCGATGAAGTCTCCAAACCTAAAATCCCTCCGCGAACTTTCCGTGAGCCCCGAAAGCAATCTAAGCGCCTTTTCGTCGAAACTCAAAAGACAAAGACCAATGAGGATGCGATGGGCAGTTACGTTGGAGCACGCAAAAACTTCGCTGACTAATATTGGCGCGTATACCTGCAAATTATTATTCCTTTGACTGATGGATCCTTTCGAATCGCAGGACAACGAATTCCCCATAAACGGGCCCACCAAACGAGGGTGCCCAATTGGATAATTGTCCATCGAAGGTACGCTTGCGCAAGCATTCCCAAAAATTTATACAAAAAAAAGTAAAGGCCGCCAGGGCCATCGGGTTTCTGAAGGATCCGCTAATTGCGCGGTAAAATTGTCCCGCGAATTCATGTAACACAAAAGGATTTGCGGTATTTCGCTCGCGTGCCACCGAGTTTGGCCTTTATTAGACATTTTGAGGAAGCTGGATTACACAACGCTCTAGATTTCGACGGCAATAGAGTTTACAGGTTTGTTATTTTTTTTCGGGATGGAATGGGCGGGACAAAGTCACTTTTTACGAACCTTTTTTTTTGAGATGTCGGACTTACTTGTGTTTATGCTTACGAAACCGACTCAAATAAAATATTTCGTTTTTCTGTAAAGTTGCAATTCCTAAGAATTTTCGGGTAACTTCTTTTCCAGGGAGACGGACATAATGTTGTTACGTAAAATTATACTTCTGGTCTGAGGAGCCTGATGTGCTCATTTAAATTTGGCCATACTAGTTATAAAGTCCATAAATAATTACCTGATTTTCTCAATAGAATAAAATCAGCCTAATATTTTCCCGTTAAAATTGGCATGAGAAACACACGGCCCCGACGGCAATTCAATTGGGTGAAAAAGCCCAAATTATTAGTTTATTAATTAACGTAATTAAACCAGGGGCTCGCGCTAGACACCCGTTATAGCAGAGCTGAAATTACTCGCTGCCCTTTTCAACGACGTCGCTACCGTTTTTTCGAGGACGTCGAGTGCACCATTGGGCCGCGAGGGACGATTTGGAAGATAAAAATCGTCGATGTCTATCTGGTATCGCGATAACTCCTGTCTCCGCATTATATTACGCCGATCCCGCGTACCTTTTACGAACTGACCGTCAGGCCCAAACGAAATTGTTCCACGAGAACAGGTGTCCTGGAAATAGACAGGGATATTCCGCCGGTTGGTGGTCGTAAATTGTACTAGCTAGATATACTGGGTGCATCAGGAGATCGGCGTGGATTTGTTGGTATCGACAGATGAAACAAAGGCTCGGAAAAGTAGGACCGTGAGCCACTCACTCGCGTTTCACTTACTGCCGGTTTAAAATGGAGTGCAAGCGAATGTTTGAAAAATTGTGTTTTCGAAGTGGTTAGCAGTTAGGGGTTGATTTGTTTCACAAAATGAAGAAAAATCATTGAAACCTTGGGGAACAAATGTGGAGCCTACGATTATTGTTACTGAATGGCCTTTTATTTGTTCGCGTGAGAACGGTCGTGAAAGCGAAAAAACAAATCGGAATTATCTTTGGGATGAATGGGAGACTCGTTTGGAATAAACATAGAACATAGTTTCAATGGAAGGTTCCACATTTATATTATACAAATGTCGGATGAAAACATATGAAATTTATATAATTATTTATATAATTATTGACCTAAGTTTTTCACAAGCGTGTACATTGACGAATTCTTCATCCAAAATCTTGTGAATATTTTTTGTTACGCAAAAATAGAGAAAATAATGACCAAAAATTTATCGAGATCATCAACGGTCTTCACATTTTGAACCGCCATTACCATAGTTTTCAAAGTATCGTTTCGAAACACTCATTGCGATATTCTTTGTACGATTATCCATGAAAATCGTCGCTTCCATTTTTCACTTGCGAACACTAAATTCTCTAAACAAACGGAAAACCGCGATGCTCCAACACGAATCATTTCGAACACGAACAACTCCCTATAAATTTCATCATGAACTTCCACAAGGACGTGGAATACACAAATAGGAACTCGTTCGGCGCCTTGATAACTCCACGATCATAACTGTAGAGGTACAGCGAAAGGAAAACAGGAGGGCCGTGTCATAGCATACCCGAAAAATCTCATCACTGCTCTAAATACCTAGGACGCGACTTAATTAATTAGTCAACTAGGTAATAGATGTAATAGATTGAATTGCAATTCATGGACACGTCCACGATAGTCCGGTAACCACAGAATTAGTTGTCCTGTGTTTGATTCTGGAGCATCATCGATACCATAACCATTGGATGCACCACAAAACCAGTTAGTCGTCGATGATCCGTGAACCTGGCGACGGTAACAATTACCCCATGGGGGGTCGTTACGAACCGGGGAACCCGGTACCCTGTTTACTTGTCACCCGATCCATTAAACAGGACGATACATGGGGGAAACGTTCATTGGATCTCTCGGTGAGTGTAATCGACTTGTAAAGTCAATCCGTCACTATAAGGCTGAGTTACAGGTTCGTAAATACTTGATGGTGAAGAGCTGACGTGTATCGATATAGGGTTCGCTGAACATTTCCGCATTTTTTAATGGCAACCTTACGTTTTTGAGGAAGTATTGTTGATGGCATTTAGAAAAAAGAATCTGACAATTTTCATAAGAATATGAGGTTATCTGTGAAATTTGATAGATTGAATTTGGGAGAAAGCCTTGGTAATCAAACTGATGTTTTGAAAATAAGCATTGAGAAGAAGGCTCTTAGAACCAAAATTTTGCATTTTTTGTTTAAAGTTTTATGGGGAACTTTGATGGCCAGCATCCCCCCTAAGAGAAATTTTCGTAAAAGGTTCCTGGTTACTAGACTTACCAGAAATTTTGGACTTTCCGCGGAGGTCTTTGAACATGGACTTTGGGAAAAAGGTTCATGTAGGCAGTACTTGATATTTTTTTTAGACTTATCGTTTTATATGTGATCCTGTTGGTTCCCTTTGGTAGAAAGATGTATGTCATCGAGAAAAGTTAGTATTAATGCGATACTTAGGTTTTCATGAATATTAAGGGAAATCGGGTAAGAACTTGACGATTAATGCGCAATTTCATATGCGTTGTAAGTAGTTTTAAAGATCAACTTTATTAAAGGACTATAGGCAGTCAGAACTTTTTCTTTTTCGTCGAGACTCGTAGTTTCATTTGGAGTTTTGAGCGTGTATTTTGCTAAAGAGTCTCGCACAATAAGAATTTCTTATAAATTTTAAGTTTCCATGGTTATACAGAGGCAGCACGAAGATTTTGGAGTTGTTAATGTAATTCTGTATTTAGATTCCATAGTGCGTATTATTTTAATTCGCACGAGATTACTTTCGCATACCTAGTTTTTCTACGTTCCGAATGGTTTGTTGGCGAATAAAAATTCCACCTTCATGAAACTTCTAACCACCAGAATTCAACGTAAACAAGACCTAACCGCGTTCTCATCAACCACTTCCAGTCTCAACTCACCCATAAATATAATTTCGGAGAAGACAGAATTGTAATTCTGAATTAAACAGCATAATAAAAACATGACAAAAGTCCCACAACATTTTTCACGATCTAATCACCCAGAATCACCGCCATAGCGATTTCATTTCACCAGTGAAATTAATACTAGTCGGGTCCGTGAAATTCTTTTCGGGGTCCCATCTGTTAAAAAGATGAGAATCCTAAAACAAAAAAAAGCGACGTGACTCTAATATCAGCGGCAGCTGGCCAAATTTTTTCCATCGAAATTGCCGATGAAATTTCAGTGAGATAGAAGTCCCGTTTCGTTCTATTTGTCCCTATAATCTAGGGAGTTAATAGTTACCAACCGGTTTTCATTTCAACCGAATCCACGTTCCGGTATTTCTTTTCTAATGCGTTTCTTCACGCCTGCTTTCATTGGTGGACACAGCGAACCACGTGCAAATTGCCCCATTTCGTTGCACACGCTTCTTCGTGAGATGCAACCGTAAACTGCATCTTTTTCTTTTGTTTGTTTCGTTTTTTAGACATTATGGAATTTCTGCAACGATCCTCAAGAAATTAAATTTGAACGAAATACTTGTGGAAGAGGAATTATAGAGAATACGAGTGGGAACTGATGATTATGTAAATGGGATTTTAACTAGATAATTGTGAACCGTCTTTTTATTTTATTGCGAGGAAGAGAACTGGTTAACATCGCATTAACCTACGCCGATGATTTTCAGTTCGCGATGTGACGATACGGGGTTATTGATAAATGACTTCTCTAGTTTAATCGTGTGTATTGTTTGTGAATTTGTTGTTTGAAAATTAGCTAAGAAAGCAAGGATGGTGCAGAAAGTATCAGAGAATGGACGTTTCTGTAGCTCGGAAATATTCGAAAGGTGAAAATTATGGAAACTAGACGTATTCCATGGACGAAAATTTTAAAGATTTGAAATTTCAATTGGTTTAACATGTGAAACCCAGACACTTACGAGCGTAGACATTTCAAAGCACAGTGGTTTACAAAAATAAGATTTTCCAAGTACAGAAAGTTCGAAACTGAGAACTTTCGAAGTGGAAAAGTTACAAAATGCAACAATTTTCATGCGGAGATATTTAAAAACGCGAGTTCTATCTTTAAAAATCCTGATAAACTATACAAAATGTCAAATCTGTAGTCGGATTTCTGTCCGATTTCTCCTAACATCCCATGAAGAACTATATAAAAGTCAACGCACTGCCCACCTTTCCTAATCAAATGCACCTTTTACCCAAGTACATACAACTTCGACATTCTACATGGAACGTTAAATCCCCACGACAATTCTCAAATGCTGGCTTCCCGAGTCTGCTTACCAAATTCCACGTTCAACACCCCATGGAAATTGGACAATTTCAGGAGTTATGGTCTTACAATAAACCGCTTTCAAAATTCCCAACAAACTATTCAGAAAAGTGCAAATCACCGTTCATTCCCGATTTTCCTAAAATCCTGTGTAGATCTAAAAATCACATCGATGCCAAATTTGTACCCATTATACATACAACCAACTCTCCCGATATATCTCCATGCGATTCCATTGACTGCGTTACTGCGGCACGAGCTGCTCGGATTAAGCTGTTAGTCGAAGCGTACGCTTTTCCGCTTTGCTTGGCCCGTCAGCCACTCAGCTTAGCGTCGATGCCCTGGGCGTCAATTTCAGGACGCCCAGGATCGATGACCAGACTCTCTCTCTCTTTCTCTCTCTCTCTCTCTCTCTCTCTCTCTCGCTCGCTCTCTCTCCCCTCTTCCTGTCCCTCTCTCACTCTCTCTTTCTCACACCCTAAGTGATAGTATCAGCCAGTGGCGACTGGACGATGACACCCGCGCTGATAGAGCCGAAGCATCTCATTGGACGAAACGGAAACGCTGTAGACGGTTAAACGGCCCTATTGGCCCCAGTTCGAATACGCCCCGAAAGGATGCGCAGCTGCGGAGACATGCGTAATCCAAGTGATCGACGAGGGAGGTTAAATTGTAACGACCATCCTCACTATGTAGTATGGTTTCTGTTGTATATTGTATGTGTATAGGTGGGTGGGACACTGGCTTTGGAATTAGATCGCAAGTGAGATTGATAATTCTGTACGGTGTGAAATTCTGCTTTTATTTATTCTTTTTGGGTTAAAATAAATTAGTTCATCGATAAGAGTTTACACCGGTTGAAATTTGTTGGAAGCTTTTTTTATGTTTACGTAAATTTAGAGTTAGATGGACGGGGAATTTTAGATTTAAGAAATTACTTGCCCTGAGGTTTCTACACTTTGAAAATTTCAGCGTTCTGAAATTTCAACCCTTTTAAATTTGCAGGAATTGCCATTTCTGTTTGAGCATATAGCTCAAGCGAAATTTTGTTTCTTTAATTTTTACTCTTGTACTTGGTCTGAGAGAAGACCTTGTCTTTTGAGATTTTTGGGCAGATTGAGTAAGGTGTGTATCTTACACATCTGAGGTAAGATTGGTTGGACATTTTTTGTATTAGATTTCAAGTTTAGTATTATAGGGTGGGAGAATTTTGATATTGAAAACTTTTAAATGTCAGAAGTTTCTAGGCTTTGCGATTCGTGCACTTGGCAAGGTTAGAGTGTTGAAATTTCAACGTTTCTAAATTTCCAAGCATTGAACAATTCTACGATTTGAAATATGCGAGATTGAAAATGTCAGTGTTAGTAAATATCTCCGGTTTCAAATGTTCTCAATGCGAAACTGCTGTGCTTTGAAATATCTACATTTCAAATTTTCTTCCTTCTTTCAACAAAATTTTTTTTTTGTAATTTCCAAGCCTAGAAATGTTATTGACACAAAATTAACTGCACACTAATTTTAACGTAAAAAATTTCTACTCGTTGAAACTGTTGTTCTCCATACCAATCTAACCAAAACCAGCGTGTACAAACAATCAATTTTTTCTGCCAAACCACCATACAAAATTTGTCTGAATTTCCCTTTTGTCTCCACAGACATTCTAATGTCTAAGAACTCCATATCGATGGTAAAGATTACACGTTTCGGACACGAACGCCATAAACTCCCATCATTTTCCAAATACACAAGCGACACAATTTTACAAGAAAAAGAAATGTCGGACGATCAAAGAAACCCATCGGACATTTAAAATTGTGTTCACCTGTTCTTGTTGCTTTGCGACACGGCTGCAGCAGTTCCTTTAACCTTTTTCAGCACACCATAGATTAATCTGTCCGGCCCATCTGATCCTCTTCGCGTTAGGGGTTGTTCCTTTACTATTAAGACCTACCCCCGGCAAACATGTGGATCTGATAAAATAAACGTAACGCAATTTTTACCTTCTTTTTTCACCCTCAGTTACGTGAGAAACATTGCTCGAGCTTTTCACGAGTTGGGTGGGAAACATTGAAACGTGGAATTTTTATGATTGTTTAGTCTTGCTGGGTTTTACTTACTGAGAATTTAGTGATTTGTTTTTGGATAAAATGATAAACTTTTGTCTAAAATGGGCTACTTTTAAAAAAGTTCAGTTTGACAGACGAATTCCCTTCAAACTTTAGAACAAGTAATAAAATTCGACGAATTGCGATAAGTATTCATTTTACAGGAATTTACAGGAATGATATTTTATTTTAATAAATTTTTGAAAGTATTTCTCTTTTTCACGGCGCAAACGGTAACCATATTCTTTAATTAGTGAAAGTTAGAACACTACACAATTGAGTTTTAGAATTATAAGATTGAAAAACAGCCCTTGTAATAAATCAAACTCGGAAATTACAACGTTTGAAGATTTCCACACTTTTAAAATCACACTTTTAGTAAAAAAATAAAGCAAATAAACAAATTAAAATTCAACCACAGTCATAAAAGTACATCTCTCTATTCGACTTATTCATCGCTACAAGCTAAGAAACAATTATTTAAATAAAACTGCAAAAGTTTCCTACCTCAGAAATAACAAAGTCAACCAAGAAATTCTCAAGTGACAGAAAATTATAGGATTCTATAGCGCAAACTTTACTCGCCGTTTTAATCTCCTTGTTCGCGTCAATTAAGCCGCGCCATAATGAGCGCTAATTTGCGAGGATGTTTATCGTCTCCTAGCGTGTCACACTGACATTTGTCTTCGACTGGTGTGTGTACAAACCAGCCGGGTAATGCAAACAAACCGGGATCCGTCAATTCATTCGATTCCTGGACTCTGGATATGGTTTTTCCGTGAGTAACCAATATTTTAAGGAAACCTATTCTGTGCACAAATATGCCACCTAGAAGGAAGCTGATCGACCTTGTACAAAAGAATTTTTTTAATCGATTTGCAAAAAATTGATTATTAACGCGAATATAATTGCTAAATTCTACTGTTCATTTATGAAACAATGCATATACAGGGTGTAACAAAAATTCTGGGACACTTTAGGTTTATGGATAGAATGCATAAAAATAAGAAAAAAAAGTCTTATATGTTGTGGGCGCAACCCTCCCCCTATCGAGATACAACCACTTTTGTAAAAAATTTTTAGAAAATCATATCTTCGAAATGGTATGTCGTATAGGACCGATTTTGATTGTAATATAACCGGGAGAGATTAAAGTTTACGAAAAAAATATTACTATCTACGCAAAGAAAGATTTAGTGAATGCCCTCAATTTTTCCCAAGTTGTTACAAACCTGCTACGATATAGGTAATCGACGTTGTCTGGATTAAACAAGAATAAATGCTATTTAACAGCTATAATCGCAGCAATTATATTTTTTCTATTATCTTTGATCTTCTCCGGTTATATTGCTATCAAAACGGCTCTTCTACGACATACCATTTCGGAGATATGATTTTTTTTTAATTTTTACAAAAGGGGTTGTATCTCGATAGCGGGTGGGTTGCGCCCGCAACTTATAAGACTTTTTTTCTTATTTTTATGCGTTCTATCCATAAACCTAAAGTGTCCCAGAATTTTTGTTACACCCTGTATGTGTTACATGCATTTAAATTTGTGAAGGATTTTTTTAAATAATTTTTTCTATTCGTGTGATGAATTATTTTTACAAAAACTGGAACACGTCGGACACCTTCAACTTTCGGAGTATACTTACAAGTATATAGGGTGTCCCATTTTAATCTTTCCACTCGATTATCTCGAAAAATATTAAATACTCGAAAAAATGTTTATACGAAAAATAGTCTATTTAAAGGAGGACATTCACTAGTGGACACTGTATTTTCGTAGGTGGAGGCGCCTTCGAGATATGAAGATGACCTTTGCTTTTTGATGAGATGAGAAACATCTTCTGGACGTGTAATGTTAAAAAATTTCAAGTGACTGAAAATAACCTTCAATGACATTTCAGGGTCGACATAATGCAGGTCAATGGATTTGCCTTGAGCCAGACTATGTGTCTAGCGTAAAAAAATGCTACAGTTCCATTTAAAAAAACAAAGGTCACCTTCATATCTCGGAGGCGCCTCCACCTACAAAAAAAACAGTGTCCACTATTGAATGTCCTCCTTTAAATAGACTATTTTTCGTATAAACATTTTTTTCGAGTATTTAATATTTTGCGAGATAATCGAGTGGAAAGATTAAAATGGGACACCCTGTATACTATACTTGTTAGTTTCGCGTTTGAGATTTTCCAGCATTAAAATATCTACGCGCCGTGTCCCTTGTGCTCTAGAAATTTCATGAATTAAACCTTCTGTGCTCTAAACTACTCCTGAGTTGCAAATTCTATGCGCCGATATTTTTACGTTCCGAAAATTGCTGTGCTTTGAAGTATCTACACTTTAAAAATTGTACGGTTTGAAATTTCTAAATTCAAAAATGCTACGGCTTGAAGCTGGCAGCGCTGAAAAATGATCGTGCCTCGCAATTTCGGAGAAACACTTGAAACATTTTACTCTATAAAATAAAAGACATGTATACAAAAATTACTTTCCGTAGGTATATCCATTGCGATGACTTTTTACATGTTGCTGTAAACGTTTAGTAAGTTGTACCCGAATAGAGACTTAAAGTGAAAAGAGATGGGGAGATATATTCGGTTTCCAAGAGTTTTGTATTCGCGGAAATGTTAGCTTGGGGCATACTATGCTGCGAAACACCATGAATTTCGATAATCACCAGCAATTGCTTTATTATCCCAGCAGGTGCCAATAATGGGCGGTACCTGAACACTGTGAGTCTTACGGCTTCGTTATACAAACAATTGAAATGATTTTGCGAGCCAAGTTCCCGAGGGCAAAGTTCGAATCCCCGTGACCGGCAGCTGCGAAATTGAAATGAAAACGGAAAGTAAAAGTTTCTATAGCGATTTGGTTAGTAAATTTTCGCACCCAGACATTTACTAGCGCGAATATGCCTACGATTGATTTGTGTGCGTGAAAATGTGTACGCCGCAATATTACAACGTCTAGAAAATTCTACGCCCCAATAGTTGTTGGTCTGCAAATTTCTATACTTGGAAATTTCCTAGCCTTCACTCGCTCGAATCCTTAAAAAACATCTCACAAATTAGATATTCAAAATTGCAAGCTCGCTCAATTTTCCATTTTAAACCATAGATTATTTCAAAGCGTTAATTGAATTCTAACACTTTCAAGTGGTTTTCAACGTTTTTTCCCTTACCACCGTACATCTTCGAGAAAAAGTTATCAGGACCCATGCATCAGCAGTTTTTGGGCCTGCTCTATAATTTTGACACCCTGGCAGCGGGGCAGCAACGTAACAACGATATAATTTCGCACGATAAACACGTTTCTGAACAATTTCGTAAGGCCCTTAACGACAGAACCATGGATCCCTTTCTGCCGATTGTTTTTACCGCCGTTTTCTGTAATTGGCCGCCCCTTTTTTTACGATTCCCCCGTGGCCGGGGACACCGTACCTAACCTATAAGGCGTCACATGTAAAAAACGGGACGCCGATGTACCGCGAAGTAAGATTTTTCGGTAACGAAGGGACGCATCGCTCCATGAAGATATCTGCCCGGAATTTTTGTTAAAATAATAGAATTCAAAATTAGCGTTGTTGATATCCCTGGACCTTAATTTGTTTCGCTTACAGCTGTCTCTGTTTCAAAATTCTTAGAAGTTTGAACTGTTATGCTCGAAAATGCCATGGGGTTTGAATTTCTGCGTTCTAAATTCTTTGGGTTATTAAATCTCGACGTTTTACATACTCTGGGTGTTTACACTTCTGGGATTCAAATTTCTACGCGAGAAATTCCGTAACCACCCAAATTGCCATCAGTGACAATCCCTAGGCTATTCAACTGAACTTAAATTTCTATGGTGAAAGATGTCTAGACTTCAAGACACCTTGCTCGTCGCACCTACACGCATAGAACTACCTAGACGTTCAAATTTCAATCAAATTTTGTTAATCTTCAGCTTTTAGTTCTTTCGATTTCAACACCGTGGAACTCGACTGGATCAGAGCTTCCCAAAGTTTTTCTCAGGCGTGGCTTTGGAATCAACAATATTGTTGATTCCAAACTTCAATTCACCTTACATTCACTCATTTATAGTTATCACTGAGAAAGTTTTTGGCAACACTGTATACAATGTATATGTATAATCAAGAGACAAGGTCTTGTCTCGGGCCAAGTACGTCTGGCAAGACCTTGACTCTATTCCGGAAATATTAGATCGGGGTTTTCGTGGTATTTAAACGGCATGAAAGCGGCAAATTTCCCAAAAAGTGCGCTGATATTCTTGAAGGCGAGACGAGTCGATTGAGACTAATTACAAAAACATTGCTTCACCCAGTAACGAGATATTTGATGTCAAAAGTACGTCTTTTTTATGTAATAAGTCGTCTGCTTCGTCTTTTCCAGTGTCACACATTCGATCATGCGAGTTCTATCGGTGTCAAACCGAACTAACAGATTTTCATACAATGCGACGATAATTTTTATGTCGGCAATGTAGATTTTTATATGTAGTCTGTTGGAGACATGCGGGAAAAATCAAGAGAAAAGGTCTTGTCTCTGGCCAAGTACAATCAACAGCATAAATGGTTTCACTGCGGGGTACGGGGTGCGCGCGGGTATCCACAACTGAATGCTTGCTTCACCTAGGTGATTCTCGTGCCCTCTCTTTCTAATCATACGTTTGTCTCTCTGACGTGTGTCGCAACATAGTAACAAGTAATAACAACTACTTCACTTCTTTCTTTTCATCGCTCCGCCGCACTCATTCTATCGAGGCACATGGACTTAGGCCGGACAGGCATGCGTGAGAGCGCGTACGTCGATCGAGGAAGGCATCAAACACGGTTTTCGCTATTGTTCGAATTTTTCTCGCATAAGAGCCTCTTTTTCCTTCCTTCTGTCTGTCGCGCTCGCACTCCGATCGCGACTCACAGACGATGGCCGAGCACAGGTGTGTGGGTGCGCCTTTGTCGATCGCGATCGTTCATTCATATTCTTCGGGACATTTCGAATTATTTTATGGGACATAATATTTCTTGCTAATTTTTGATCCCATCATAGATTTTCATTAAATTGATATAGTAAATAAGGAATAAATTTCACGAAATATTGAATCACGGGGATATACATAACACGAAATGAATGAATAAGAAACATCTAATTATTATTCCATTTATATTTAATTAAAATTCAGCGACACTATGGGATCAACTATTGGACATAAGTGTTAAATGCCCGATAAAATGATTAGAAAAATGTTTCGAATAAAATGACAGAGGCGCCGCGGCGGGCAACGACACACCGTCGCTACTCTCGGCGCTCGTAGTGCGAGCATCGCGAGCGCGACGGACAGAACGAAGAAAAGGAACGCTCTTATGCAAGGCAAATTCGGACGATGATGAATTCCGCATTGATACCTTTCTCGATCGTCAAACGTGCTATCACACATGCTTGGTCGGCCCACGTTCGTGTGGTTGTCTAGCGCGAGCGCGACGGAGCGACATAAAGATAGAGACAAAGTATGCAGTCGAATGCAGTGTTGTTGATTTCCCGAGCCATAGTACGCCACAAAGAGAACGAATTATACGAAAGAGAGGGAAAGAAAAACACCTTCCTGATGCACGCATTAGTACGTAATTCAGAAATTATCAAACTGTTATCAATAATGTATAAATTTAATGTAATGGTTGCATAAATTGTTGTAAAAAGGTATTTAGTTTGTAGAACTTCGATACATGGCAAAGCGTCTCTTCAAATTTCTACAAACTGTTTTTTAGTACATAATCAAATTGTTCTGTAAACAGGTCTTCCATGATAAAGTCAGCAAATTTTTGGGTCTGTCCGAAACGTGTAGTTTTAACAAATCTTTGTTACATGTTTCGCATTGAAACTTTACTATCTCGGATATCGAATCTCTAAATTGTTCCGTATCTGTTTGTAACAGTGTTATGCTATTACCTACACATCTTAATAATGCAATTAGTATATTTTTCTGCAGGTATACTGTAAAATTAGATCAGAAGATGCCACAGTAATACAAAAATTCATGATTTCAAAAAAACTATTTTTTCTTCAAATATAGATTGTCGAAGTATAGGTACGTGTAGAAGACACGATGAATAACCGGAATAAAATTGTGGCGAAAAATCTTACCAACGTGAACCACTCCAAGGAGCAAAAGTCTGATGGGGAGTGCCGGGGGGGGGGTGAAGAAGATAAAGGATGACGGTCAGGGGAAAAGAAGCTTAGCATCTGCCTATAATAACGCGAGACACGAGCCAAAGTTTTGCGCGAATTACGGGAGGGGTCCGATTTGTATTTTATTACTTTATTGCCCCGATGTTTCGGGCCAGCGGGCCCAAACGGGGAATTTCGTAATTAACACGTAAACAGGTATGTGCTTTCAGCTCGAATTAGATAAATGCGGGCTCTTAAATGTTCATCAGGTGTATCTTTTACAGCGCCATTTTTTCACCACCCTCCGGCGACCATATTTTTATCGTGCCGAACGTTTTGGATGACTTTCTAAAAATCGTTCGATGTTAATTAAGCAGTTAGAATGTGCCAAGGGAAATGATTGAATTGGTAATGATTTTTTTATGCCCGAGGTATTTGGGGATACTTTTGTGTAATATTTGAAATCCATTAATGTTTTAGTGGATTTAAGCCATGTTTTTCCAAATTATTTTCTGTAAATCGGAATCTCGAGAAAAATTAATTATCCCTTTGACAATTAGAACGAAGATATCGGCGCTAAGAGATTAGAAATTTGAAAACCGTAACATTTTAGCGTGCAGAAATTTCAAACCGTCAGATTTTTAAACCTTGACCTCTTCAGTATGTGAATGTCATACAGCAGTTATAACTTGATCTATTACAGTGTTGAACATACATGTGTGCCGCCAATTGTAAATGTGCTGTGATCAGCACCGTCGCGGCAAAATTTAAAGCTCCAAGCGCGAATAATCTTATAATTCGTCATTAAATTGAAAATTCTGTATTATACATTTGAAGATCTGTCCAGTGTAGAATTTGTTAAAATAACTGAGAAAATTGTACGCCGTGCGAAATTTACAGTGTAGACACTTCGGTAGAAATTTAAAACCGCGAAAATTTGAAAGCGTGAAAATTCGACATCATAAAAATTGGAAATGGCAGGAATTTGAAATCACAGAAATTTCACACCTTTAGCATATGGGCGGTTAAATGTTTCAACTGGTAAGATATATCACGCATAAGTGTTTCAATTCATTAAAAAACGTAAAAAAGCATATTAAAAGCCGGTTTTAGTTCGGGCCATGTGTTCTCAATTATCTGCATTGCCTTCAACTCTATCTTTACAGCCGTGATCGTAATCTCAATAACTCGACAGAAAGAATTGTTTCATATCAGTTACGACAGGTCAGCGTAATAACGCAAATCATCCGAATACAATCATGCGATTTCAAATGACACGCCCATAGAAAATCGTTATTTCCCGCTAGTACTGTTTTTGAATTTATGAACCACAATTACGTACACACATGCACACACAGAAACACACGTTGTTTATACGAATTTTGAGACTTCGGATAACGAATAAGGTGACGGTTTATCTCCTTTACATTTCTCTAATTCCCTATATGTTTCATAAAGTCCGTTTATTGAAATAATATTATTCATTTCTTTTATTATGTTTCATATTTTACGAAAATTTTATTATGAAAACATTGCTTATGGTAGTGCAACAGACTGAACAAAAGCAAAATATTAAATTTTATACTGTATTCAGTATAAAGTTAACGCTATTTCTACCACGATTGTGTGTATAACTATTTCGACTAAAAGGTGGCTTTTGAAACCTTTTCGTTTGAATGCAAAAATATTTGCCAAAACTGTTGGGATTTCAAATTACCAGTTAAATGTAGATAATTTAACAACTAAGTATTGTATAAAAGGTCAACAAATTAATTGTGGAGAAATGATTCAACTTAACGAATGATTTTAAGTTAAAATTTGAAAGGTGTCTTTTGACACCTCTTGGTAGAAATAGTGTTAATTCGAGACTTCAATATTAGGATTCACGCAAAATGCTGTATTAAATTATGTATATATGTACATACTTATAATAAAGGAAAAAATTTTGTGACCAATTCTATGTATATTATATGAATTATAAAATTCAGTATAAATTTTTATTTGTTTCGTGAAAAAAATAAAATGTACAATATTTTAAATTGCATTATTAAATATAGAATTTCGTATAAAATATTCAATACTCTTAATCCATTTAAAATTTGGTATAAAGTTCAGTATGAAATTCGATGAAATTCACTACAAAATGAATACAAAGTCCAGTACAAAATGCAATACACAAATTCGCAACAAATGTACAATAAAATCCAATAAAACATTTTCTAATCAAGCAATATAAAAAACTTAAAAAAAAATACAGATATCCTGCCAAATATTACAAATCCGCCTAAACCATGGCTGTCGAAATAAAACATATCTCAAGATGATTAGAGCGACTGGGTAACGCCCATCATTACTTGGAATTTAATTTATACCATCCAACGTAACCTATAAAATTAAATTTATACTGTCTATCCTTAATTTGTACTTTGTATCTGATCAATCAAAAGGACCGCGCAGCTTGCATTTAATGTTATTCCTTCACATGGCGTTCGTGACACCAACACAAGAATCTTTATCACAGAAGATAATTAAACAAAAATATCCGACTATATTAAACCATACAGTAAAATTCATCGTAACTGTATTCTAGAAATTAGACTTGATTTTGGTAAATTTATTTTACGATTTCGGTAATTAATAGATTTTTAAACATTTATTCTCTTAATACCATTAAATCTTTGAAAGAAATTGACAGAAGATGTTTTTAGTTTTTGCATTTTCGAAATGTTGGAAATTTTTTGGAAGGAATTTAAACTTATGGAAATTTCAATTAATTTTGGAAAAATTCAAAGCACAACAATTTTTTGACATTTTATAATATCAAAATGTAAATATTTTCATATTCATGGAAATTTGGAAACATCGCACTTTCTTAAAGTGTATAAAATATGAAAAGCAAGAATTTGGAAGTTTTAAAGCATTGGAAATCCCACGAATTCAAATTTGTTTCTTATTATAATCATTACGCATAAAAATCTTAAGAATTTTAAGTTTCACGACGTCGAAAATTCGAGTTCAATTCGCCATTCTTTCCGACATTTCAGGGGGTTCAAATTTCCATGCATGAAATTTCTGAATTTTGTAACTTTTGCAAAAGTGTGAAAATTTTACACCAACTTGAAATATTTCTGGACCTCAAATTCCTCTCCATTTAAATTTTCGCAAATAAAATTTTAACGAGTGATCTTTTGGAACCACTAAATCACCATCTAATCCTAAAAACAATGCGCCGAACCAATATTCAAAATCCTTAAAAGATTCCGGTATCCTAAATTCATGGTGTCGAGGTACTTGTTTTTACCCAGCGCTATATTTTACACCGTATTTATACTTACCACAGCAGTCTGCAATCTTATCGTAGAATCTGAAATCATGAAAACCCCATACGTGTAAATATCACGTACGTAGAATAAACACTTTCAATTACCGTCGCATTTCGCGTTGCAGATTACACGGGTGCGCAATAATTCCCCGTAATATGTGGATATAGCGATTCCCACCATTATCGGCACTTAATTGGGCCCCGTAAAGCTCCGTTTATCGTAATTTCAGTACTCGCTTTTTTTTATTTTCAGCGTGCGTGAAATGAAACTTTTCGACGTCCGAACGGCAAGCTGGCCCATATTACGAAACTGTAAAAACACCTGGGCACGATCGCAGGCTAATTCAGGACGGTTTTGAATCAATTATCAAGTTATCGACGATTAAAAACGTTTCGTACCGTGCATTGGAAAAGGGTAAATGTATATTCGTGATAAATATAAAGGGCCCAGATCGGATGTATAGATCGACGGTGAGACGTGAGATAATGTCAATGGTTAAACTCCGTTTATGAAGATAAGCGGAAGAATTACTGTGGCATTTATGGAAATAGTAATTTGCAATTAGATGGACTTTTTTAACGATTGAATTTTTGGGAAGATTTTGATAGAATCGGATGCCTTGGAAATTTTAAAATCCAGAAATTTCGGAACTTGGAAGATTCATTAAATTTCAAAATGATTTGGAATTTTATTTATCAGAAATCTAACGTTAAAAATTGCATAGTAATGAAATTTAACTTTAAAAACTCCATACTACAAAGGTTTAAATTTGAAAGTTTCCGCGCACAGAAATTGTAAAACTGATGCTAGAAAGCCGGATGGATAATTGAATTTAACTTTAAACGCCAATAAAGTTTATAACATTTTTCATGTTTAAAAAAAAAACCTTATAAATCCAAACTTGATGAAACGAAGTGTCTGTCGGTGACTGAGAACTGGAAGATGATTTAAATCTTTACAAGATATTATTATTATTGTTCGAAAATTAACTAATGTGTTCTGACAGTAACGGATTCACCATAAATTCGAGCTAGAAAACCAGAGTACACATATTTCTTTTCTGCATAACAACAGGTTAGTTATACCATAATATAATAATACTGGACTGCATAACTACAAGTAACTAAAGCGGCTAGAAATTCTCGGCCCTCAAAATTCCAACACTTACAAAGTTCAAGTGTTCAATTCTGAAGATTTAAAGTTTTTATGTAAAAATGAGTTCGCGTGTAGAAAGATTCGAATAGTTTTTCTACCGAAAACCAAATTGCAAGTTACAATATCATTCCGATTGAATACCCATAACCATCTTCTATTAAAGTGAAAAAAGAAAAAACAAGTAAGGCCCAAGTGTCCGTACCCTACAATCTCGACTCCCAATTGACAGCAACGGCCTTACGCTTTTTCCGTCCATACATTTTCTATAGCTCATTGCACCTGTTGCTCCTGAAGGACGAAAAGGAGCCATGTAATTACGAAGCAATCAATTACGGGGTCTCTTGCTGCGCGATTATCGTTCGAATTCATTTAGGCGTCATCGACACTAAAGATTTTCATCTCAAGTCATTTAAATGACTCCTGCGCAATGTTTAATTTCCGGTAATATCGCTCCTCCCTAGGTATTTTATTTTTACCGCAACGCTGTAAATAAATATATCGACGTGATTGAAATTCTATCAGATAGTGCAATGCGATGTATAAATATTATAAAGTGCACGTATACTTACGAAAAAAATAGCTAAACAATTATGCATAGAAAGAAAAGCGCTAATACCAAACGCGACAGTTTCTAAGCTCAAATCTAGTTCAGTTCTCATAAAAAAGACAGCCGAAGAAGTTGAAGAGAAAATTGAGATATACATATACTTAATTAGAATTTTTTCTTGACACTAGTAATTTTCTTTTCGCACTCGAAACAACTGAATGAATTTTTATTTAAGTAGAAAAAGGATTTTAAATTTGTTTATTAATAGCCTGGTTAGGATTTACAGTTCCATCACATTACACATATTACATATACAAACATCACGAGACATGATTTATCTTATCTTGTCGCCCTTAAAACTCTTTACTTTTTTTGCGCTGTGCAAGCTCCGGAAACTTACGATCAATGAAAACATAAAAGGTACCATACGATTGTCATAATATTACGTAATATTTATCGTAAAATATGATTGGTTTTAATGTATCATGTTGAACACTATCCATGTTCGGCGTTCCTTTTGGCAGTGTCAATGAAACGCGGAGCGATAACTTCAAAGCTGCGGAACTTTCAAGCCTAGATACTTTGGAGGCGAAAATGGATAGATGAAGCGTAGAAATTCGAAGGTTAAGAATTCTAAGACGTCGAAATTTAAAGTGTATAACTTCGAGGGCTAGAATTTGAAGCCGAGGAACTTTGGTGCTTAGAAATGCAATACCTTGGTATTTTGAGGTGTCGGAATGTAATGCCAATAAACTTTGGTGCATAGAAATGTCCCCACCCTAAAATTACCCAACATCTAATGGCAAACATTTCAAGCCTCATTATCGCCATTAAAATTAACAACCCCATTACAATGTATGATTAACAACTATCTAAAATACACAGTTCTAAACAAAAATCTCGTCTTCCCGATAAAACCCTAACCTACTCCTGATCACACCGAATTCCCATATCCACGTGTCTCAGTTTACTTCGTTCCAACAAAACCGTCGCATTAAACCGATCCTCATAAAAGTGTGCAAAATGCTCGCGGGGATTGGTTTTCGGCGACTCGGTGTTGCTGGTGCTCGTTAAAGGAAACCGCGACGGCGCAATATCTCATTACATTTTTGCCATGGCACCAACGCGGTAATGGCCTCCCGATTTACACTCCTTGAGCTGTACTCTTTACGGGGAGCCGTTAGGTGGCAGCCAATCGAGCCGATGAACGTCGAACCGCTAACCAGTAACCAGTCACTTCCACAGTAATTACGGGGCCGGTGTTCCGCGTTTTATAGGCGAACCTCGCGACCGAGTGAAATAGAGAGGGAGGGAGAGAGAGAGAGAGAGAGAGAGAGAGCGAGGAGAGACGACTCACTCACCCGCGATTATTGCATTACCCATGCATAGCATTTGCGGCAGCCAATAGAGGCCCCGAGCAAATGCTCTTGGTACTTCGTTTGCGATGCTACTTCAATCCGTTTGCATTTGCTTTGCTCGCGTTTTCGTTTCTTTTTCGTTGTTTATACGCGGTTGTCATTATGGTAGTTGCAATCATCACGCAGACAGTCAGAATGGGATCAATTGAGAAATCTTGGATTGGCATACTGGTACGTTGGCCATTCGAACCATTGGGAAATTGCAGAGAAAATTTGAAAGAGTGGCGCATCTCGTAGATCGATATTTGGAAACATTAGAATAAGGGCATGTCGATATTTTTGAAAATGCAGAAATGCGTCGTGCAGAAATTCAAAAGTTTCGCAATATTGGCCTGCAGAAATTTACTAACAAGAGAACATTGACGCAAAGGAATTAAACAATTCTGGACGTTGGCTGACAGAAATTTCAAAATTAACATAAAGAAATTTGAACTTGCAGATAGGTAAATTGACACGCAGAAATTTTAAACTGTAGTCTAAGTGACACACATTAACTGGAAAATTCTGTGAAATAGACGAACACAATTTAAAAAACGCAAACTAATTACCGCACAAAGAATTTTAAGACTCAGATAAATTACCGCTTAAAATTTTAAATGCATATAAATATTAGGAATGCAGATGTACGTCACTGTAGACAATTTTCAAATCATAGAAAAATTTGACTCCAAAAATTGAAAGGCGGATCAGAAATCTGTGAGTATAAGAATATTGGCCCGCAACTACCTACATATGATAATTCACCGAAATTTTGAAGCAGAGAGACGGTGCGTTCAAATTACAGCACATGAAAGAATGCGAAATTACAGCAGGATGCGCGCATTGAAAAGCTTGATTAGAACGACGTGTATGGCGAATATTGTCGTTGAATATTTATGGGTTTGCTTGTTTTATAAATGAGGAATGCAGCGGTTACTTCTCTCCTTGCTTAGCTTTTTATTTGTGCACGTTCTTTCTAGAAGGTAATGCTTTTCTCCAAGATTTTATTGGACTTTAATTGGCGGGTGTTTGTAAGTCGCGTGTTTACGATACGACTTGGTTTTTCCTTTGATGTTAAAACCATTGACAGACCGACTTTCTATCGTTTATTTAGAGATATTATAATTGTTGTTTTAAATGATCCTTTTGGAGGCCCGCGAAATGTTTATCCATAAGAAATTTTACCGCGCTGAAAAGTTTTTATTGCTTAGAAATTTCAGAGCGTCGAATACTTAACGTTTCTACACGTATAATTTCTTATCGCACAAATGTCGGCGCATGGATTTACCAAAATAACAAAATTTCGATGCGTTGAAATTTCAATTCGATGAAATTTTGTTGCACTTATATTTGAATTCGCTGGGATTTCAAGACATGTAAATTTAAAATTAAAGATATTTCACCACGGAGAAATACTTTCCGTGTGAAAACTTCGCCACATGCACAATCTTGAAGCACAGCAATTTGGCGCGCAAGCATTTTCATCACAGAAATTGCGTGAAAATCTTCAACACAGAACTCACGCCGCTTAGAAATTTCCATCACAAAAGTGTCACCGATCTTCTTTAGCCAATACCAAGTCATAGAATCCTCAATGGAGGGTCCCAAAATATAAAGAGAACGATCACGAATACTTTTTAAAATCCAAATGAACATCGTCAATTTACCATGCACCCGAAATACAAAAAAATGTCTCCGTCGCAAATGTTAAGTAAGTAATTCGTTATCCCTTTACGGCGGTCCAGTTTAAAGATCTCCAACAAAAAAGTATATTACACCATCGTGTCCCGGAGGTGGCAAAGCATGGCAGCTGTGTTGCTTTGCAAAAGAAAGCAGTGCAAAATTCAAGACAACAGGGACAAAAGGAAACGAGTCCGTGAACTGTATGGCAGGAATGTCTCGGCGTTAATTAAGAAATCTTGTGGGGCCGGGAAAGTATCGGTGTGTTTCTTGATCGATTAATCCGATCTTCATACCGGATCCAACGTAGACCGGGAGTCAAAGAGAAGTTAGAAGAGAAGTTAACCGTTGTATGCTGGATATTTATTGAGACAGGTGATCACGCAGCATGTTTTTCTTTTATTTCCTTTTTTGCTCTCTTTGGGACACTCGATCGACCTCTTTTTCTTTTCCGGTCGTACTTCACCAGGCGAATCGAATTTATCGACGCCCGGTACAGGGACGTAGTCAGGATTTTAGGTTGCTCGCGAAAATGGTGCCAAACATTTGTGGAAAAATTTCATTCTATTTGGAAATGCGAACGCAAATATAATTTTTAAGCGTGAAATTTTAAAACGTTTTTTTCGGTTAAAATGAAATTTTATTGCAATGGAAGTTGGGAACGTTACAATAATTAATATACAAAAATTTCTAAAACTCGAGGATTCTAATATCGTAAAAATAAAATTTTTCGCAGATAAATGACCTAAATTTTAAAAATTTCGAAACACAAAATTCATCTTAAAAAACAGTAAATCATCTGTAACACTGCATTATAAACAACCTACGCAATCTTCCGAAAATGTTTGGACCTCAAACATTAAACCGCAAACAATTAAAATTCGTTGCACTTTCCGATAAAAAAAATGTCCATTCACACAAAAAAGATCACCAAATCCCCATACTTGATACGATCCTGGTCGTAGGTGCGCCGATACTTTCGCACTAATTACCGCGAGAAACGCTCATTTATGAGTGTGCTTTATAGACACCGATTTTTATGGGTAAATATAAATAGCCCCCCTTTTCCCCACCTTACAGTCGATTTCTTGCCCCCCTTTCGCCTTGATTTGAATCCGCGTTTCACACTTTTAACGGTACCCCGGCAATACCATGCGGCAAGGTATTTTTATAAATATCGGTAAAAAAATACACACGGGATAAAAGAGTTATCGAAGTATTTTTAACTAAGGACACCCTGTTTTTAATGTGCGGTTTTTACGGGTTTGCCTCGGAAGTTTACGTGTAAAGACTTTTGGGGAAGGGAAATATTAAAATTGATTTTTTAATTTTATAATTAGGGAAATATAAGAATAATATGGAGATATCATGGGAGAGAAAAGGTACTTTTTCAAATTTCTATAGGGAAACATTAAGTATGGCAACTCTTTTTTGAACAAATTTGTTATGTTGAGAAATTTTACATTAAAAAAATTCTTAACTGTGAAGAAGAAATAATTATCAAAAATATATAAAAATACGAATTTCTAAACGTTGAACGAATTTTAATCCCGTAAAGAATTCTGAAATTTGAACGTTATTTATTACAATTCCTCGCTTCAAAAAATATTTTTTATCAATGATTGTAACTTCAAAAATAAAGAATTTCCATTTTATCGAAAGTAAAATAAAGTAATAGATTAAACGGAAAAAGCAAATACATACTTCTGAAAAGCAGCGTGTGTACGGCGTGAGAATTTTCATTTCTAATGGAAAGAAGTTTAAACGTGCACGCACGGTCAATTATTATATCTGGAGATAAACTATTTATCTCGGCACATAGTTGGCGTGCAACGATGGAAAATCGTTATCGTCCGCCCGTAACAGGCGCATGGCAGTCACGATATCGTGTAAAAACAAATTACCATACACTTGCAAACACCAACGTAATGTTACAAGGATTTATTTTACAACTACATCAGAGAGTTCGAAAATATCGTGATTACTGCTTTTGTTAGTGTGGTTCATTTTTGGGGGGATTCAATTGCATGACATTACTATGGTCTTTTCTGACATTTTTCGAGAACTAGACATAATACTGATATTCTAAAGTTTTGGAATTGCCGATAAGATGAGGTTTCCAAGCATGAAATTCGAAGATAGAGAAATTTCAATGCGCGGCAGTTAGACGGGTGAAAGTTCAGAACGAAGGCAGAAAATGGGGAAGAAATCTAAAAGTACAAACGTTTTAAAGAGCAGGATTTTTCCATTTACAGACCCTTCTAAGCGGTAGCATTACACTGTACAATAAATTGAGACCTATTTTAAATTTTGCAATATCTCCTGGGCGATCCTTGTAGAGTTTCTCATCATATGCACGAACGCGGCCATCGAAGTGGTCTATCACCCTCTGTTTTTGAGAAATAAACGGTCGATTTTTGTAAAAAGTGAATATTACGTGAAAACTGGAAATGCCAGGAAGCTAAATTCAGTCTTAACAGATAGAGTAGAGTTTGCAGCATATATTAGTGTAAAATTTCACTAAATTCGGTGGTTTTAAATGGTTATAAATGACCGTCAAAGTTTTAAAAAAACGTGCCGATGTGCGTATTATCTAGTCAATATTTTTGTACTTTTACGAAAAACTATTTGTCTAGCAAGAAATTGACACAGAACATCGAATTTCGTAGACATTTCTAAAAAAGAGTTCGGCCAGGAAAAGTGTGAGAACAGGTTTAATTCGGACAAGTCGAGGAAATATCCGTTGGCAATGTGCACACGGTATTTTGCCAGCGCGCCGGTGTGTCCATCGTTCGCATATCTGGTCCGGCCAGTGTCGTAACGTCCTATAATCGACAGCAATAACACAACGCTCAATAGGATCCCTCTCTCTTTTTATATGCATAATATTTAATTGTGTTCATTTATTAGTAGTTAATAATTACGAAATTATAAAAACTTGGTAATCAAATTTCTTGGCGCAACTTCCAACCATCGGCTGGTCAAAAATATTTTTAATATTTTGTTAGACGCAGAAAGAATGAAGTATAGGTACGTATATTCATATTAACTGAAGTATTGCCGGCAGCACCGCTTGTCACGACAAATTTAAATTAATACCAAAAAATAACATGTATTCGTACATTAAACATCGACAGTGTTCATATATTAGTAAATAGATAAAAAAATCAAATTTTATATATATATACATATTTACATTGTATGTATGCAAAGTGCATACCTATGGAACGCGGTGCTACTACGCGTTGCTACGATACTGGGCGGGGCAGATAAGCGAACGATGGCGGCACGACGGTAAAATACCATGCGCACGCTGCCGACAGATATTTTCTCGACCCATCCGAATTAGAAACCATTCCATCACTTTTTCGGAATGGATGTGTTTTCAGCAATATCTGCAAAATCCGATGCTGTGTAGCAATTTCCTGCTAGATAAACAGTTCTTCGCAAAAACGCAAAAATATTGCCTAGGAACTACTACGCACATCGCCTCTTGTTTTTTACTTCGATAACCATTTACAACCATTCAAATCCACGAAATTTAACAAATGTATAAACTAATATGTTCAGGAATCTCTCCTCTATCTTTTATTTAAGATTAAATTGAGCTTCTTAACATTTCTTATTGTTAAGAAAGAATTATCCGTCTTTTAAAAAACTCGTATTTCTATAAAGACTCATGGTGATAGAGCATTTTTGCTGTTGGGTTCGTATTTGAAGCGCAGAAAACTATGCGGATCACCCATTTCCATATATGAACAAAAAATTTACGTTCCAACTTATTAACAAAGAAAGACATGTAACTAGAAGCGAAATTATCGGGCGTTGTAATTTAAAAGCGAGGTAATTTCGAAACTCGACACAGCTCCTTTATAATACTTTTAAATCACAAAACTTTCAGATGCGGTCAAACTTTAAAACTCAAACCCCAATATTAGAACTGCGAAACAATATTTTGAAGATCTTTGCCCCTTTTCTTTCGACCCACAAGTTTGACCAATTTTATAAAACTGTAATCGTCATCTACGAACACTATCCGTTCAACGGTCACGTACGTATAAATAATTCAATTTATTTTTCCCCATACGCATAACAAGAACTCGCATTCTGAAGTCATTATTGTATAACGGTGCACAAAAAAAATAAAAGGGACTTATTATAATAAACTCTCGTGTAAATGTCTTAAAGCATATCCAGCCATAAAATACTAAAGTAATATTCATGTCAATAAGTTCCGAGATGTTCTGTTCACCCGGTATTTCTCTCCGATGCTAATTATTAACATAACGAGTATGCTCCTTTTCCACGCGTGTTACGTAAATACTTTTCCCATGGGTCTAAATAAGCCATCAATATTAATAAGACATTAATATCCTGCACAATATTCATCCAAGCCACTAGAAACACAGCGGCCAGTTACTTAAATATCTTTGGTCGATGATTCGCGACATCTTCCACCTTTTTCTTACCCACCGAATGCTAATTATTATTGTTATTATTACCGACGTACATATTCGTTCGGAGTCACGGGATGGTTGCAAACTTTTATTAAATGTGACCTTTCGAAACTTGTATGTTTTGAAATTTGCAATACATCGTCATACATATATGGTTTTCGGAAATTTCAATTTTAAAGACAAATTTTGTGCATTTAACCCATTCGCTGCCAAGACGACTATACTCGTCCTACTTTCAATATGTTATGACATATGGGGTATTGAATTAGTAAATTTTTTGTGACCACAAACATAATTATACAAATGTAGAAAACTTGAAAAAATACTACAAATAAAATTTATTTGTTAACTGTGGTAAACAATACCACTCAAATTATAAATGGCAATGGGAACGACTTCATATAATTTAGGCTTGGCAGCAAATGGGTTAAGTACTTATTTTCGTCGCATAAATATTTTTGGTGCCCAACATGTTTAATATTAATTATTTATTTTTCTTCGCTTGGCATTGATCTTCTTTATAACGCTAATCATAAGTTTTTAATGCCGTTGATTTTTCTTTCGTACAATTCGTTAATGATGATTATCATTTATCGTTTGGATTTCGCGGATTTAGTTGTTTTATGTTTTGGATGAGAGATCATTTCGATACAAGTAAGTACCTATTATCAGTCATCATTTCGATACATCTATTATCAGTTAGAATTTATCTGCAGAATTTTTTTTCTTAATGTATACATATAGGTACTTACCTATTAATTGTATTTCCTATGTAGATTTGTCAAATAAATTATTTATTCTGTATTTACCATAACTTTCTCGAAATTCAATGTGTGTTCCACGAACATGAATAAATACAACTCTAAGAAAAATCTAAACAATTCCATAAATTCCACCGGTAACCAAATTTTCAAGTTTCGTCGACACCCGTAATTTCTCTTCGACCGTATCAATCCCCATAATGTTCAAACGCAATGTTCGAACCCCATAAGACAGGTTTCAGCTGCTCTAAACAAGACATCAAATCCCGGCACGAATCGCGTCTAGTTTTCATCTCTTTTTCTTCCAGCATTCGTAACGAGTCCTGTCCTCTCGCCCTCCTTCTTTCTCCCTCCTCCGTCAATTCCTCCTGGTTACTCATTTATTTCTTTGGTGTTCCCGCTTCTTATCCGACGCCTTAACGCCTCTGCGTTCGCGCCACTCTTCAGCTGGGTTTTATGCCCGGGCTCCTTTGACTAAGAAGCTTTTTGCGCCGCGGACCCGGGCTTCGTTATGGGGCCCCATATGAGTTATGCTAATTGAATGTATGATAACCGTCGACTTTAATTGGAATGTAACCGGCCACGGTAGCCGCGTACGCGAACAGGGACGGGACGAGACTGTTTGGCGCCTCGGCCGACGTAATGGGACACCATTGTTCCCCATGCGATTTAGACGATACTTTTTCTGTTTGCGAAGAAGAAACTTTGAAATTCGTGCGAACTCTGATATACTTGACTTCTTAAGCGTGTGTATATTGAATACTTATTGTAAAGTAAAAATATTCGAGTAAAACATTGACGACAGCGTAGACCTTACAAAACGCCGAAAGTTTTAAGTTGGAAATCTTTAATGGCTGGAATGGTAATAAAGCGCGATTTTGAAGCGCGAGAATTTTTAAAGTTAGGATTAGGAAAACGCAGGAATATCTGCGTGTCGCAATTATCGTCGAAGACATTTTAACATTTTTTCGAATTTTTAAAAGGTTGCAGTCTTAGGAAATAGCACTTTGAAAGCACAAAAAATTAACGGGCGCCCGCAAATTTTGAAGCCCTGGAATTTCAACAAGCCGAAATTTTAAGACATACCTAAAGATCTTGAATTAATATTAATTTTAAATTAATGAGACGGTTAAATTTTTTTTTATTAATTAGTCTTTGATAGTTTAGTAGGTTCTACTGTTGTAAATTGAAATTCATCTTAAATGAAATTCATTATAAAATACCGCAGGTATATACAAATTTTCATCGCAGAAACGTCGCCGTCTAGAAATGTGTCATCGCCGACATGTTTCAAATGTTTAAAACTTCGATTGATTCCACTGGACAGAATTATTTGCCCCCCTCAGAGTCGCCGAATCATACCGGCCCTGATCGTGTATTCTACGTGTCGATTTTCAGCGCGGTTTATAACTGCGCAAAAGTCCCGGAGATAGGTTTATCTATCAAGCAAGAGAGAGGGGGAGGGAGGCCGTGAGATTTCCATATGAATTTACGAAGAGACTCAAGAAATTATGAGGCGAAGCCAAAGATCTATTACGATGTTCCATCAACGCTTGTAAAGTTCTCCCTTATATTAAATATTTTCCTGAACATCGTTTGTGAAGTGAAGATAAATTGAAAGTAATATTGTCCACTTGTTAAACACATTTGTTGTTTACATTAATAAGGACGAGTTGCTACATTTGCGACGGAAACGTATAGTGTTCGAGATATCTTGTGGAGAGTGATTCAATTTCTTTAAGAGAGGAAGTTGGATGTGGGAAATTTTTGTTGTTATTCTTGAAGCGTAAGATGTTTTCGTTTAGATGTGATGAAAATATGAATATTCGAAAAATTTCGGACAGAGAGAATTAAACGTTTCGAAGATCCAAGCGCGGAAATGCAAGAATTCCAAAAGTTCGGAGCAGAGAAATGTTTAAGAATTCAATTTTTCACGCACAAACACATTAAAAGTAAGAAAAGTTTAATGTTTGCAACCTTCGGAGCGACGAAGATTGAAACTGTCGAAGCTTCAAAACACAGAAATTGTTAAATGCGAAAACTTCATTTTAAAAAATCTTTCAGAATAAAGATATTTCAAAACTTCAAAGTTTCAAACTGAAACAACTACAAGTTTAGAAATTGAGAAACTTCCCGAACGTCAGAGCGAACAAATTTAAAGGAAAGAGCCCCCAACCGACCGCTTCAAAGTTTCAAAGCACAGAAATTTGCAAGTTTTAAAATTTAAAACAGAGTTTTAAATGTTCGATACACAAAGATACTAAAGTTAAAAAATTTCAGAAACTGGAGTTTTGAGATGTAGACCTTACAAATCGTGCGACTTTTTTTCGCCTGCATTCTTCTTTTCATTATAAACAAACGTAAAAAAAAATCTACCTCTTTCGTAATAAATACCATATACATTAAAATCCTGGTATGGCATCTTTAAAATTTCGTCACGTCAAGATTACCTGTGATATTTTTAATCAGTTTTATCGTCGAAACTTGACGTCAATTAAAATCGAGTAAAATCAGGAATAATTGAATATCGCGCCCTAAATTTATTGCAGAACAGGCTGATTATTCATTCGACCAGAGATTCTCAGATTCCGTTTCGCGTGGCATGCATCTTACTTTAAAATTGAAAGACAGGTCCCAACAGGTGCAAAAGTCACGAAATTGAAGGGGCAACCTGTTCTCCTTATTATTTAAACCCTTTTGTACTTTTATATTGTACGAAGGACGCCAAGTGTCCTGGCATCGCTATATGGAAGTGATAGGTACACACGTTGAGATGTATAGAAAGGGTTGTAATTAATAAGGAGATCAACTGCTTAACAATTATATAGACTTTTCTTTAGAGAGTATTAGGTAATAACACCTTGTTTTGAGGAAAGAAAATGTTATTGCCGAAGAATGAAAAAAAATAGAGATTTGAAATTTCGGATGAATGACTTAGAAGTTTTTTGGTCCAGAAATTACTGTGTCAGAAATTTCTACGCACTGCATATTTCTGCGCTCTAACATTTCTATGTATCCGAAAAAAACGATAATGCTTCAAAATCCGAGAAAATTTTAATGTTTTTTAATGGTAAAATTCAAATCTCCTCCTGTACACTTATTACAAGGATAACTTATCATTCGCCTTGGGCACGGAAATTCATTAATTATTATCACACTAATCTCATTGGGAACCGATGATTCAAAAAACATAATCTCGCAGTACAAGTAGATCTTTTTTATGCTGTTCAAGGTGCATTGAATCGGCAGGTGATCCGTTTGTTTTGGTTGTCAGCGCTTAATTTCTAATTGTAATTCTCAAAGACAACGCCGTGAAAAGGGTAAAAACAAAAATCTATAGGCGTAAGCTATAACACCGGTGAAAATAGAGCAATGCAGCGGCTTGTCTCATTAAGCAGTCACCGTCTTAAGAACCGCTTTAATTAACCTTAATTGCGTTTTGCTATACGTTTTTTCTTTTCTTATAGAACACGCGCGTGTACTACTAACACACGCACAAGAGAAGTTCATGTCAAAATGACAAGATACGAGTTATGTACAAAATATCCAACACAAAGGTTTGTATTTTTCAAATTTAAATATCTTTTTAAATAAGCGGGAATATGATTTTTTAATAATTTTTCTACATCATTCCCATGGTTTTCCCTACAAATTGAGATCACGTTATAAGTCTTGCGACAAACAGTTTCGGCAATAGGAATTTTTGTATAACGAGGCGTTGGAAAATAATTTTAGTATTCAGAGAAACGAAGAAGGATAAACACTCCCCCTGTGTTTGCGTTTGACGGAAACAGATGCCCAATATCCGTTTCAGAGGTGTAAAGGCCGATAATCTACAACGTAGCCCCTTAATCAACCCAAAATGAACTCGATTGCAAATATACATACATATGTATAGTATGCGAAGTGATAATATAAAAATTGTTTTGCAAAAACATAATCCGTGTTGGGCTACATTGACCTAAAAATGTATAAATCAAACAATATTTGTTATTAATAATTGTAATTAGCAGCATAATATACTCTATTACTATTTTTTCAACTTTGATGGAAATAAATGATTTCGGAGGTACAACCAATATGTGATATAATTCAAAGAATAAAATTAGATTCGTGACGCTATAAGTAGTTTATTGTTTTTAAGTACCTTACTTGAAAAAATCAAAAGAAAAACAGAGGAATCATAATTTCCGTTTCCGCGAGTCAATTAAAACTAGCGAGTCAATTATGCTAGCCACTCACGGATTCATTTTTTGCCGATTTTCTGTATAATTACGTATAAGCAATGAGATCCCAATTATTTTTTTATACCGCGAAGCCCAGATTGAAGAATATAACATACGGAAAGAAAACGACGATAAAGCGGCAGAGAATAAAGTGAATAAAAATTTTAGTCGTCCGACCTGCTTAAAGGGCTATTCTTAATTGCCGTTAATTGCATTTTGGTCACTTGAACCAGCATGTAAGGGTGTTCATACACACGTATGCCATGGTTCATGGTGGATACCAGTCAATTCAGACTGGTAACTACACTCGGAAGACAGGTATGTTGTCGGATACTCAGTTTTTGCGGTTATGGGGTTCTCGACAAGCGGAGAACATCGATTACTAACCTTTTCTGGGCTTGTTAAGAAGCTTTTAAACCTCTGGGACATATAGTACATTTCAAACGATCAAACATATGACAGAAAAATGTTAACAAAAAGGAAAATGTTTGTGTTAAAATTTCACGTTCGAAACATTTCAACCCAGACACATTACTGAAAGGAGAGTTTTCCACTCGCTGAAATTTTAAGGCGTACATATTCAAACCTAAAGAAAAATTTAGTTACATTTTCAAACAAAAAAATCTTTGCGTACAAATATCGAGACGTAGGAATTTCAAAGCGCGTTGACTTCCAAGCAACAAGAACTTCCAAATCCAATAACTCCTCTCTTACACAACTCGACCCCACAACTATTAGGGCCCAACAAATATCCCGATACAAACACGTCAAACCACCCAAACTGTCAAACATTGCTCAAAAATATCAAAAACTTGCCCGTCATAATTTCAAATCACCGTTTCACTAGCAGTAATATCACCGACCTCCCGAGTACCCCATAAAGCCGCATTTCCAAGACTAAAACCACAGTACGATTACGATCTGAACGCGATTTTACCTCCCAGAACGAGATTCCGATTACAATGTATTTCAACGCGCTTCAATTCATATCGCCCATGATCTTGTTTAAAATATCGTTGTCTGAGTACATACATACCCCGTGTGCGTGTAGGTATTTCTATGCATCCATCTGGGGCAGGTGATATTTAAACACTCGAATTCCTTTGGTAATGCGTCCATTTGTAACGCATGATGGATTTATGTTCGAAAAGCTGACATTTTATCTTAATTAACCGCCATCGTTTAAATACGGATTCACATTACCCGCCAAAACGCGCACGCGGGTTTACGGGATGTAGGTTAATCCTATAAGACGGGAGTAGCGTGACAGCTCGGATTAATTAAACGGAACCAGCCAACAGCTGAATTCTTTTCATGGGGTTCTGTGAACTTGGAAAACGATCGGTAAAATAAGAATTTTCAAAAGTACTTTTTTGTTTAATTCGGGAAAGTGTTTTTTTCCGAATTTGTAACATCTGAAAATTGTTCGCGTAGAAATTCCTAACTCCGGAAAAATCTTCGAGCACAAACGTTAAGCCTCGAAATTTGAAAGATTTAAAAGTTCAAGCCGCAAAGGTAGTATGTACCACGTGACGGGACACACAGCACACATATTTCCATGGTAACAACAACAGAACGTTAGTTCCGATTGGGCTCGTCGCGTCGGTAGGAAAGTTCCCCGTGATTTTAACATCTGTGAACAGAAACCTTTAAACTGCCGGCACCGTAAACACACATCGCCTTTATGGTTAATACATTACAACGGTGACAAGTGAGTAATAATGTTTCGGGACGCCGCACCGCCAGATGCGGCAATGTTACACTCCATGGGTCATGCTATAGCGCGCCATGGGGGTCCCGTTCAAGAATTCCCCCGTCACACTTTCGATTCACACATCTACATATGTATGTGTACATACATGTTCACAGTAGTCAAGAAAAGTCGAGTTTTTATTTATTTGTTGAAATTTCAAAGCGTTAGCGATTTCCGGACACATAAAATCCTGTAGGTTTGTCGATTCAAACGTTTTAGAATTATACGCGTTCACCATTGTAAAGTAGCAAATTTCGTTATCTTGAAAACTATCGACTTTGAAATTTCTGCGCTTAAAAAACCTTACATCTCCAAGTTTTACCATTTGAATCCCTAAATCTATAAATTTCTAATCCTTACATCCCTGGTACCCGAAATTCCTCCACTTTAAAATCTTATAAAAGGCTTATAAGTATCCGACTCTGTAAAATTATACATTTCAAAATCCCTAGACTTGCAAATTTCGTTGTGTTTAAAGTCATCACATTTACCTTTAAAATTCCTTGATCATCAAATTTCTGTATGCAAAAACCCCTGGGGCTTGAAAAGTCATAAATTTGAAATATCTAAATTTTCAAAAATTCTACGCTTCAAAACCCCTAGATGTTTCAACTTTCTGGGTTTGAAAATCCCTATGTAGAATTTCAAATTTCCATGCAACATTTACGCGGACCAAAAATTTCGGCCACCAGAAAACTGTTCCCCGACGACTTGGCACGGGTAGAATCACTCATGACCCGAAAACTTCAAACATATCGAGCCGAGAAACCATGCGCAACGATTCCTAAGGCGTTTCGCAAGAATTTCGCGTCCACGGCAGGATTCCAACGACTGGTTTTACTTTGAACTGCAAATGTATTGGGGGCTGAAATATGTCGGGCCAATTTGCCGGTGTCTGCTGCCTCCCGGTGCCTTCTCTTCTCTCATCTCTCTTTCTCTAGCCCCGGATGCCCCAGGCACCGTTCTCACCCCACCCCTCTGTCCGTCTCTCTCGCTTCCCCCATTTCTGCCCTTAGTCGTGTTAAGGGAGATATATGCCGTACCTCGAGTGAATTCGGCTTGATTGGCCGCGCACAGGTGCCCACGAAATGCAGCTGAGTTGCGAAAAACGTTTGTCGTCGCCCGAAGGCTTTGGCTTGCGTGTGTGCGCATGCACGTGCACAGGAAAATCTCGGTTAAGTGAGCGAAATTTTTGTAACGATTGAAATTTCCGTAGTTTTTTGTAAATTATTATAGTATGGGTTTAACTTTTTGGGAAAGGGTGAATGTCCAACATTTTGGTATAAGTTTGTATAGCGAAAAATTGGAGTAGATTTTCAGGCGATGTTTTGTGGCATAGGTGAACATTGATTATTAAAACCGTCCTCCGGTTAAAAAGCATGTTTTTAGAAATACTGAAAGAAAGTTTAGCTTGTGTAATTTTAATTAATTACTGAACATTTTTACGCCGTACAATTCCATGGACATTTAGATGCAAAAATGTAGACACGCAGTAATTTGTATAGCAAAAAAGTTATAACGCGCAAAAATTGTAACACATTTTTCTGTAAAAATTGTAACGTGAAACGATATGTTCGCATTAAAACCATATTAAATTATCAGCTAAAATTAAATAACCACCATATTACAAAGCAGGGAAATATATTTTTCAGAAAATTCGAGATCTTGTTGCTCGAAAATGTCACAACAGATGTCAAAACGAAATATTAAAACGTAGGTAGTATGAGCATCGCCAAAAGGGGATGACTTAATTTGGCAAGTCGGTACGTCCATGATTTATTGATACTGAATCAGGTAGCAAGATACTAATCGTTATCTAAAACCGGTACGTCTCGTAAGAAGCAACGAGAAACCATCTTTTAATCAGGAATGAGACTGCCCCATTTAGCTGGGACACATTAGTCTAATTATTATTCTGGAAATTAATATTGGTGACCACTGTATAGATATATTTTTTGGGGAATTGTGTTTGATTAAGCTGGTTTCATATCAAGAGAATGAAATTACGCTGTAAAATTAGTTTTTCGGTGTTACAGTCTTCGGAAATGGTAAATCTTTAGTTTCATATTGATATATTTCTGGATTACAAATTTTCGACTCAGACTCTAACGATACTATCGGTACAGGGTGCCAAAGAAATATGTATATGAAAAATACTTCTATCAAAGTATACTTGAACCAATGATGTGAAATCAGCCTTAGGAATCCATACTTATCGCCAAATTTAGACGGGACAGAACGGTCCCTTAAATCGATAGTTGACAGGACCCATAAATGTCTCCGGAGGGTTAGAAAGATGGACAGTCGTCGGACGCGACGTAACTTCATAAATCTCGCGGCGGATGATCGAAATTTATTACGAATTAAGAGTCGACGGGACGAGGCAATATCAATTAAATCCATGGGGCCCTGGCAAACTCGAGTGGAGGAACCGACGGTCATGGGATTCGTACTCCACCGCGTAAAAACTCACCGCTCAGGGGACAAAAACTTTCAAACAGGTAGCGATAGATTCGAGCTAAACAATCATGACTGAACAACACTGGCGGTATAAAAAAAAGTATTTGTAATAACACTTCTTAGTACACGTTACTGCGACTTGATTAACCCTTTTATTGCCCGATATGTTTACGCGATACATGCGACGACTACCATGGCCAGTTTAATTTGTACCCTTCAACTTTTATTAAACGATAGCACGCGAGATGCTGATGAGACAACAACCGATGACTTTCCGAGCAAAGAGCAATACGATACTAGGCATTGAATATGTATATTGATTAATTCAATGGAACAATAATGTGAATGCAAACCTACCGATACATCGATATAATATGCATATGGCCCCACTTGATCAAGGCATAATTAGGAATTGGAATGAAACGTAAAGTGAAACGCAGAGAACTGTCTCATTCTTGAAAATAGCGAATACGCTTACGACTTACATGGTGTCCGAAGACAGTGGGAACAAAAGTACCCCAACCCTCATGACTTATTCTACAAGGGGAGGCCACGGCTCATCACAGCGCTTTTTGGATGTAACTGGGTGTAAATGGTAGAGGGTGAAGAGTACCAAAATTCTGCAAAGTAATATAAATATCTACCGATTCATTTTTATAAAAAATCGGCTTAAAGCTGATACTTCGATGTCAATGAAACGAGCCCAACTTTTCCAGGTCATAGGGTTTGCTGTAACGAACAAAAAAATCCTTTTGAAATATTGCTTCTAAAGCAATAGTTTAACTAAAAAAATAATATTTGTAAATGTGACGCTTAGCTTTACTTGTTAGTACTTGTTACTACTCTGGCACGGAGCTAATTAATAAAGTAAGTTACACGCCTTCAATATATTCGTTTCTTTTTCACACGCTTTGTTTAGTGACGTGTTACAAATTTTTTAATTCTACTGCAACCTTTTTTGTGTCGTTTTTTAATTAATGTTTTATTAATTTTAAGTAGCATGAATTGACAGAGCCTTAATTTCATTAAACTTTGGATCTGTTTAACGATAGTTAAGGATATGTCGAAATGCGTCAGGTGTGAGATCTGCGATAAACATGTATGTATTCTATTTCCTGAGAATGTTCTTAAACAGGCATAATATTTTCTGTTATGCATTCGGCTTTGTTCTCTATTCCTTAGTTTTCAAATTCTACATATGTACGTTTAGGATCTTTTTAGTCTTGAAAAGTGAAGCGTAAAAAGACATTTAGACATTTTCGAACGTTGTCATTGCTACGTGCGTGAATATTTTAAGATAAAAATTTTTAGTGGTTGTAATTTTTGCGTGTATATTCCATTCTTTGAAATGAAAATGAAATTCCATAACTACAGTTGGACAGGCAAAAAATTCACTGATTTAACACTATGAATTTACGAGACCCCATATCTGGGACAGAAAATTGTGTTTGTGAAACTGAAATAAAACCGCCAGTGTCACAGGGTTAGTTTGAATCCATAGGGTGGCACATTGTGTATCAGTTGGCCCAATTCGCAAAATCGCATGGGACGGTGGTTCGAGTCCCTCGCTAGCCGAAAACCACAAAGTACATGGACCTTTTTGCTTCCGCTTATTTCTCGGATTTTGCCGTGCTTTCGTTAGACGTCGGTCGGTTTGGGGACAACTGGCAAGAGGGGGGATGACTGTGCCTTCAATCATTCAAGTAATTATTCGCCAGAAGCAGTTTTGCCCAATTATTTGTGGGGCGCAACCATGGGGCCTCTCCCCCGGTTTCTTTTCCTCCTGTTCATCTTTATCTTGTCCCCATTCGGAACCGCGATCGAGGAATTAAAATTGTTCGAACTCCGGCGAATATTTCTGGGGATGGAAAGAAAGGACGACAGGACGAAAGAAAGGACGGGTTAACGGCGGAGGCATAACGCGAACTTATCAAACAGCAATGTGGACCGTTCGTCTCGGCCAATCAGGGCAGGTCGAATCATAACGTGGATTTGTTTTTTCTTGCGTGGATTGTTGTGTTAATTGGTTGAAGGGAAACTGATGTGTCTCAGTGCTCCTTTGATATATTTGTTCAAATAACGCGAGTGTCATTTGGGCTCTTGACAATTTTCTATACTTCGATATTCTATACTCTAGAACTTAAAATGACATCAATTTAAAATTCTTAGACTCATACATATTAACATTTTAATATTCGTAGGTATCCAATTATAACGGCATAAAACTCTTACGCTTGAAATTTCCACGATTAAAATCCCTAGATCTCCCTAATTCTCTGGTTTAAAAACCCTTCTATAAATAAATTACAGCGATTTAAAATCTGTACTTCTGTAGTCTTATAAAATCAATCGCGTAACAATTTAATTATGCGCCGCAATCCCTCACTGATTCTGAGACCGTTTGTGAAGTTGCGCGTCGCAAAAATCATCCAATTAAGGCACGAAAGACCCAACTTCCGATTAGCCGTTCACATTTCACCAGCCTGTGCATAATCTCCGGTTATTTATCGCAGTATAAAGATATAAGACATTTTTTTAGCGATGTTTCATTTAAATCTATTGCTCGCGCGTTTCGAATTTATATGCAAATTCGTACCGATCTAGAAGTTTATGTTCATTAGCATCAAAGTTGTTGAGCACTCGTTCTTCCGTGGATGACATTTTTGTAGAACAGTCCCATTGCCGCGCAGATGTAGATTGGAACATTAGAGACTCTTTTTTATTGACGAACGAAACTCTAATGATGATTGCATGCAGTCAATTGGAAGCGACAATGTTAATGCAAGAAACTAATGAGATGGAAAGAAAAAGTGATATTCGTCATCAAATTTTAATGATTACCAATCTTAGCAGTTTTTGATAAGTACCTAATTCGAAAAATTTCAATTTAATTCATGAGTTATGGAAAAATTTTATGAAGTTTAAGTTTTTACCAACAGAAAAATGCTTCAACTGATATTTCAAGTTTGATTTTCAGACATAAGTATGTTTAGCAATCAAAAACTGCTAACAATGTAAGATTGGTAATCATTAAAATTTGATGACGAATATCTCTTAAACGCTTAATTTTATCGACTAAGCATATGAGAACTTTTATGTAGAGCATTAAATTTCTTACAAAATGATGTTTGCACGTTTTATAATTCATATTGGTTCGCGGGTTAAAAAATTCATAAGCAAAAAACAAATTTGTCTAAAAATCATCAAACTTCAATCGTCAATATCTTCTAAATGGTGAGATTGACGGTAAAAATATGAGTCCTTTTTCGTACAGCGTTAAATTTCCTACAAAATTATATATTTACTTTTGCAAATCGATAAAGTTATGAACAAGATATGAATTTTTTTCTAAAGGACTGCGTAAAAAATATAAAACTATAATGCGGAGGGCCTTCCCATTAAAATTAAGAGCTCAGCTTTGCTGAGAGTTTTCTAGAGGTGTCTACGAACCAATTTTTCTATGTAATTTATAAAAAAAAAAGTCGATTTTTTTTACCCACCCTAATATACATATATGTATATGTACATGTATATATGTATGTATAAATATATTAGATTTTCTAAACTTAACAGTTTCTACGCCATTGAATTTCGGCGTCTGAACAATTCTGGGCTTTAGCCTGCACCTTCAACTTTGTACAATAGACTACGCACCGAAGTGTTTTCAAGTTACTAATGTCAATGTTAAAACTGTCGTTTCTTTAAATTTCGTCCCAGACATTCTTCGATATCTAACCAAATAAAACCACAGCTTCCGCAAAAGACGAAAACCATGTGGCACTTTAACATTAACTAACATGCATCACACAAGTTCGATCACAATACTATGTTATATTTCATGCGTACCACCCCCCCCCCCTAATTTTACAATCATTTAGAATCATCGTACATTCCCCTAATCATCCGTTCACTATCTCGACTTTGAATACATGGAACAATAAAATATAACATACAGAATAATTCTCGCAGCAAATGTTTTACCATTTATTTTTTTCACAAGATTGTATTCCAGTAAACTACCAATAATTGTTGAATAAAATAAATGCCGAACGGAGTACGTGCAGATTCGGTGGAAGAACGATTTAAGTATCCAATTAACGAGCCAACTTTCCTTTCGTGCTTTAATTGGATAATTTTCGCAATCCAGAATATTTCCGGTACAAAATTACAGTTCACCAGAATGTCCGATATCTTCGGAATGACCGACGTGCATCATTTTTGCAATAACATTACAATAATTCGAGTTACCTGGAGGTTGCTGAACTTGTAGGACTATTATAGGACGGTTACAACCGAATAAGAATTCGTGCAGTGTTTGTTATTAATTTGCAAGAGAAGACAATTAAAGATTAGAAACTGGAGGATTTCAAAAATTCCTTTTATAAGTTACAAGATTTATAATATCTTTATCAAAATTTTCAGCCTTAGAAACATACAAGTTTAAAAGTTTAAATTTCATCATGCAACATCACCGAAAGTAAAAACAAATGTATAAAAAATCTCAATCGTTAAAAATTGGAAATGGAATTTTTGTATCTTAGTTTTATGATACACTAGGAGAATAAATACTAAAGTCGTTTCTCACTAAATGTTTATGATTAGGCTGCTTACAAGCTTTAATTATCTCTCTTGAAATCTACAGCCCCCGCTCCCCGGCCCTCCTCCCACACCAGCATCTTAATTAAGTATCACGTTAATCGTTAATACAATCAGCTAGAAGACGTAAAGTTATCAAACTATACCCTTATTACATGTTACCTTGGTGTATATAAAACGTGTGGCAATTTTGGAAGTGCTATTAGCGAAATAATTGGACTATTATTAAAATGTATGTATATTCGTGTTTTAACATACCAATTAATTGTAATTAATAAGCAGAACTGTGCGTCTGTATTAAAAGCGATTGATGTATGGTTTTATGGGGAAAAATTGTAATCGGCGATATATTTGCGATGTGAAATTTCTAATGTTGGAAACTTATGTATGTGTTTCGAAATTTTGCAAAGCTGGACAATGTATATGTTTTGAAATTTTCATGCGTTGACATTTCTATGCTTAGAACTTTCTGTGCTTTCAAATTTCTAATGGTTTAAACTTTCGGCATTGAAACATTTCTATTAGCAAGCGTTAAAGTTGCTATGATTTAAAATTAGTCAGATATGAAACTTTTAATCTTTCTAATTTCTAAAATTCAAAATTTTGTACAGGTTTACATTTTCAAAGATTCATACTTCTATGCTTTGAAACTTCTATTCTCACTTCATACTTTTTAACAATAAGCAGACATAATACCCCCTTTTTCACCATTCGCAAAAAAAATTCCAAACTTTCACATCGCTCATCGTATTCATTGAAGCCCATTACTCTAATTTTCTCAGCAATTCGACCATTAATATCGCGTTCCTCTATTATATGCGGTATAAGCTCCCAAGATGTACTGGTGTATCGTGTGTCACGTGGCACGTGGATCCCGTAGCTTAGCGGCAGCTTAGCGAAGGATTACCACCACATTCTGCCGCTACCAGATAACACTGTGTAAGTTGTCAACCGTTCACACCCGTTTCCGTGCCCCACCCGCCTCGAATAATTCAAACCCCTGGTCACCCCCCCCCCTCTCCCTCCCACCCTTCTTTACCATCGCCGCCATTGCCCATCATCTGATCGAAGTTACGAGATACCGGTCGACTTCGTAATTGGATGATTTTCATGGGGAACGATTCTGGCCTGAAAGCGGGTGATAAAACCTGGGATAAACGTACTGGTGAATTTTGTCTCATTTTCTTGGTGCGTTCAAGACCGAGGTTTTGATATAAAGATTGATATAGCGAAATGTGGGAATTTTGAGTTTTAGAATGTTGAGGCGCACAGATAGTAAAATGAGCAATTTTTTGGAAATTATGGTTTTATGGAAAAAACGTTTCAAGTCCAGGGTAAGTCCGTTGTTAAGTCCGTTGTTAGGGTACTGGAGTCTTGAAGTCTAGTGACTATGAATGCAAAAATTGTTGAATTGGGAAATTTATGTTGTGAAGGTCTCACACAAGGTTATGATAAGGGGTTTCGGTAAATTTTAAGGGATGAATATTCCAGGCGTAAGGATTTTAGAACGTACAGACTTGTAAGCTGTAAGTATTTATGGGTCTAAAGATTTAAAAACCAGGGAATATTTGGGAGTAGAAATTTAAACGCCTAGAATCTTTGGAATGCGGGGACTTCGGGCCATACAAATTTTCGGAGGCAGAAAGATTGCAGACCTAGGTAATACTTTTAGTAATTTAAGGATGCAACTGAAAAATTGTAATACCTTAAAATTTTACTTTTATATAAAATGTTAAATATGTCTCTCTTATTAGTCCGGTCCTGTTTATTTTGCTTCACTCATACGGCGATCTCGGATGGATGGATGGTATACAAGGATCGACAGTTTAATTGTTTAATTGAGTTACATAAAATGTTCGAAATAAGCATATCCATATCGGAGAAATTATTCGTCAGAAATCGTCGAGATAAATGGACAGTCTGGTTTCGACTGTTGCAAAATGCCAAACGAATAATGTCGAACGTTCCAGAAGAATATTTGAACCTTAAATTCATTCGGTATTATCAATTTTTCGTTACGATATTTCGAAATCCAGAGATTTTGACAACACACAATTTAGACTTGTTGAACTTTTACAACCTGTCATTCAACCATTTTTAAATTCCCGCATCCCAAAATTCTACCTCTCTATTTAGTTTCGAATTTCTCATTTTCTTTGTATTTCAAAAATAAATGACATTAAATACAACCTTTCCATTCACAACCTGTTAAGAATTCGCTGATAATGATTAATTAACAGTTTGGAAAGAATCCATTCCTAATCAGTTAAAAATGCGGGGCAATCCATGAACATCTGTTGACAGTTTGTTGTCAATTCATTGATAGTATGATAAAAGCCATATAGATATCCATGTTCAATCGAATTAACAGATTACTATCAATAATGACTTTTATTTCTATTATTAACTGATACAGTATCGTAAATTATCTCAAGAAGTGCCAACAATTTATACATCTATATTTAATGCAAAAATTCTGGAACAATCTAATACGTACAAATTTGGTAGCAGTTAATTAAATATTCATTGAAAATTCGTAACGCAATCCCTTAACATTTTTCATATTGACACGGATTCGATGTCTTTCGAATCTGAACTCCTCGTGTTAAATAGACATTATCCACGTGAACACATTCAATAATAGCGAATGAATAATTGCCACCCCACGGGTCGAATGTGTTCATTGATGCCAGAAGAGTCAAGGGTGCAGTTCGAGTAGGGTGTCTACCCATTGTGTCGGGCGATTCACCCTGACTCGTACCGGTTAACCCTGACCATCAAAAATGCATTTAGCACGTTTACACAAGCGGCTCTTGTAACAACGTGGACCTGTGGCACACACTGTAGAGATAAGAATATTTTTTATGGCAGTATGAATTTACTTAGCGGAATTTTTTAATTACGGATAGTCAATTAAAAATTTTGAAAAAAAATGAAATTCTTGTTACATGCATTGTGTATTAAACTGGAGATTTTTTTTGTGTATATTAGGGAGGGTAAAAAAAATCGACAATTTTTGTTTGAAATTATACAGAAACATTGGTTCGTAGACACCTCTAGAAAACTCTCAGCAAAGCTGAGCTCTTAATTGTAATAGGAAGGTCCTCCGCATTATAGTTTTATATTTTTTACGCAGTGGTTTAGAAAAAAATTCATAGCTTGCTCATAACTATATCGAATTGCAAAAGTAAATATATAATTTTGTAGGAAATTGAACGCTGTACGAAAAAGGACTCTTGTATTTTTACCGTCAATCTCACCATTTAGAAGATATTGACGATTGAAGTTTGATGCTTTTTAGACAAATTTGATTTTTGCTTATGAATTTTATAACTCGCGAACCAATATGAATTATGAAACGTGCAAACATCATTTTGTAGGAAATTTAATGCTCTACAAAAAAGTTCTCATATGCTTAGTCGATAAAATTAAGCGTTTAAGAGATATTCGTCGTCAAATTTTAATGATTACCAATCTTAGCAGTTTTTGATAAGTAATTCGAAAAATTTCAGTTTAATTCATGAGTTGTGGAAAAATTGTAGGAAGTTTAAGTTTTTACCAACAGAAAAATGCTTCAACTGATATTTCAAGTTTTAATTTCAGACGTAAGCATGTTTGGCTATCAAAAACTGCTAAGATTGGTAATCATTAAAATTTGATGACGAATATCTTTTAAACGCTTAATTTTATCGACTAAGCATATCAGAACTTTTTTGTAGAGCATTAAATTTCCTACAAAATGACGTTCGGACGTTTCATAATTCATATTGGTTCGCGAGTTATAAAATTCATAAGCAAAAAACAAATTTGTCTAAAAATCATCAAACTTCAATCGTCAATATCTTCTAAATGGTGAGATTGACGGTAAAAATATGAGTCCTTTTTCGTACAGCGTTAAATTTCCTACAAAATTATATATTTACTTTTGCAAATCGATAAAGTTATGAACAAGATATGAATTTTTTTCTAAAGGACTGCGTAAAAAATATAAAACTATAATGTGGAGGGCCTTCCCATTAAAATTAAGAGCTCAGCTTTGCTGAGAGTTTTCTAGAGGTGTCTACGAACCAATTTTTCTATGTAATTTATAAAAAAAATAGTCGATTTTTTTTACCCACCCTAGTGTATATGTACTTATTGCTGCATAGAAATATCAGGACGATAATTACAAAGCGTAAACAAAATTGAAACATTGAAATTTCAAACAGCGAATAATTTAGTACGCGAAGATTGAGGAACTTTAAAAACCTGGAAATGAAGAAATTTCAACGATCAAATATTTGTTAAGTTTTCAAAGAATTATCCAGCCTTATGAATTTCAAGATACATATTCTTCACAAATGCAAAAATAAAACGATCGAAATCCTTTAAACAGCGTCCCGCAAGAGATTTAAAAATTCCCTTGCATTCCTGAAATACAAATGAAATCAAGAGAAAAAATACCCGGCAAAATTCATCGTACTTTTGTGATCCACTGTACACATATCTGAAACTTAACCCTTTCGAAGTGTAGGTTGTTTGTTTACGCAAGGAAACGAAAATCCTTGTAACTCTGGTATTTTCTACTCATGCAATAATCCCGTAGCCACTAACCATAGGTTTCAAATGAGGGTTGCAATTATAAAACCACAGGTGTTTCGACGCTCGACGTGTGTGGGACTCGAAGACACACGTTTCTCCGATTGCTGCACATTCACGTTGCGGTTTATCTTTAAAAGCAGCTGGGCGAATACTTTTATTTTTTCTTTGAAAATACGCTTATTGAAATTCAATTGTTTGTTTATTGTGTTTATGTTATGTTCGATATAAATGCAAATATTAGTCCAGTAAAAATAGCTTCGAAATTGCAATTCGAGGTGGATGGACCCAATTTTGGAGTAACGTCTGTAATAATGTGACAAACTATTGTACCATAAATGAGCCCCCTCAAACTCGCGGAAGGGTTGGAAAAAAATTAAAAACATAAAAATTTACTTTTAATTTTTCATCTATGCAGTTTACAGAAAAAAGTTCTATACAAACATTGTAGAGCATTTTATTCCGCGTAATCGTTCGATTCGGATGAAGGGGTGAGTTTTGATGGGCGCGAAAGTGTTTAACGGAGACCGCGTGCCCACGTTTATTTTCAAAAATTCGTATCTTGAGTTTGATTCAATATTTCTGAATGCTTTTTTTGTGTTCTCAAGAGGAACACTTGTACTTCAATTCCGGAAAGGTGAGATATTTGTAGATTCCTTATTTTCTTTTTTATAACAATTTTAATTTTTCAAATTCACTTTAAACCGCTTTAAAATTGTCTTGTAATTTTAAATTACATAATAGAATTTTATAATGTAATTTTATATTATTACAAACGTTACCCCAAAATTGGGTCCATCCACCTCGAACTGCAATTTCAAAACTATTTTTACTGGACTATATGGAATATATTTGACCAGAGATTTTTAAATAAGTCACGGACAAACAAATAATTCGTGGTTGTTGTCATATTTTGAAAATACAAGAGATAGAGATTTGTTTCCAAATTTTCTAGCGCTAAAATGTCTGTGGGTTGCAAATTTAAGGAACCCAACATTTTTTATATCAAATTTCATGCCGAATACGTTTTAAATTTTAAGAAATCAGAAACATTTGAGTTTGAAAATGTTTCTATAGTTTCAACTTCATAGTACAAATTTTCAAGATTATCTTGCCAATTTTCCTCAAAATCGCTATGTCTTCGCCACATTTCTGTTCATAACCGTTCCAGATCCCATAAATATTCATCCTCGATCACGGCGGTTTCTCTACGATCACGCATACCCCAAAGAATAAAATCCCTAGAAAAAAAACAGAATTCCGTCGCCTCGAGCCACACCACACTTTTCCACATAACTAATTTCACAGCATTGGAGACATCTTCATTCCACAATGGGAATCACAGTCGAATGTTTCTCTCTTTGTCGACACCATGAGGTATTGGTGTAATTGGCAGCACTGTAATTGCGCGCTATTACCGTCGGAAGACCAATCTAACTGCACGCGAAATCGTAAATATCCTGTCTCCTCTCCCCTTTGAGAAAGAAAGAGGTAATAAAAAAATTAAGAAGGGAATTTCGCACTTCACGTGCTGCCACAAAAGGATTTTTTTTTGGTTAAAATGCACATTTTAGTATTCTTCAGTATTCTTCAGAGACATAAAGGTGATTTCACGCGAATGCTTAAAAATGTGCCGCGGTAGTTGGGTTAAACAAGTTTAGTGTTGCATTCCATGGCCGTGAATTAAAAATGTGTGAAGTTTCAAAACAAAGAATTTAACACAGAGAGTTCAAAAATAAAAATTACAAAACATAGAAATGTCAAAGTTTATGAAAATTGATGTCATCGTAATTATATGAAAATTTACAATAATTTCTTTCGTCATGATTATTTTGAATTTGTTACGTTTAGAGAAAAAAGATAATTTAGATATTATGAACTGTTGCGAAACTTTTGTTCAACAAATTTCTAGTTTCTAAAAAAACTATGCGCTCGAAGTTTTTAACAAATCAAAAATCATAGCCGAACATGTGTAGGTCTCTACCAAAAAAATTCCATCGTAACAGATAAGTAAATTATTCATCTTTTAAGTCTGACAAACAATTTTGATAATATCGATGTAATATCTCAAATCGTTTATATTATTCTCAACATTGTTTGAACGCGACTTAATGACTCCATCTGTATATCTTACAATGGCCAGCCAAGTAATAGTTACATTTTCGAACTTTCAACCACCTCGGCACAATTATCCGCCCATCCACATGCCGATTTCAAAGGAATCCCATGGTCATTATGATCATTCGTTCCAGCCTTTGTACAATTTTGTAACAGGGATCGTATTATTTCCCGCGAGGTTTGCACGCATGCTTGAGGACCGCGAGAAACGCTGGATTGGCAAACCTGTTTACGAGGAAACGATAAATAAATTTTTCAAATCGTCGAAAATTACTTTTTATTAGTACTCTATGAATATTGAGTTTTTGGAAGGATTTAAAAACGATGGTTTATTGGGGCAACTATGTTTCGAAGGTATTATTTGTGAAAATTTCTGTGGTAATCAACATTAAACTGTATTTTTGAGAATTTGAAGTAGACTTCCCTTAGCTACGGGAAAATATCACAATGTAGACACTTAAAAGCATGTTCAGCCGGAATTTTCGTTCATTGAAAAATAAAATATGATATGTATACATGGACCCGTCAAAATTTCAACGCGTATAAAATTTAAGGCTCTGAAATTTTAAAACTTCGACATTAAAAGGCATAACAATATTTAGTGTTCGAAATTTCAACGCATGGAAACTTTGATGCATGTAATCAAGAATTTGGGTGTGCTTCCACATAGATATTTCCAAATTTCGAAGCAAAATTTCAAACGACAAAAATTGTAAGAGACTTTTGATAAAACATTCAAACCATTGAAATTTACAGGCATATATCTATATAGGTATGTAAATTTTTTTGCAAATAAATATTCAAGTGGAGAAATTTTTAAAAATATCTTTCTTTTCGCAACACAAGTGTCACGTCTACAGCATTCCCGGGGGCAACAAAGATATTTTGCTTCAGATAAAACCATAATTTCGGTATTCCTGTAAAATCGCCAAAGAAGGCCACAAATTTATTGATTCTTTAGAAACTCACGTGACACGTTTTACAAAAATGTTCGAACAATGTGCACGATTATCGCTATACCTTTGTTAGATTGCGTGTAGATGATAAGCCGTTTTCTTTTATCGTGAATATACTGATCTTGTTTTCCAATAGAAGAACCTTTGCTTGAAAACAAGTTTTTGTAATTGTATAGCACCTGTGCTTCAGCTACCTTGTATTATGTCAGAGATCAATCGTGAAATAATTTATTTTATCTGTTGAATGGTCGCCGTATCATAAAAAGAGTTTAAAGATTATTACGAATATTCGATGTGTGAAAAGTTTGTTGTTCGGCAATATTCGGCGAGTAAAATCTTGGAGGTTTTCAAATTTCGGAATGTAGAATTGTCCGGCGCGGCAAAGTTATATTTCGTTGAAACTTCAGAATTTACAAATTTTCGCTGCATAATGTTTTGAAAACGTTAAAAATTGAAAAATTTATAAACATTCCTTTTGTAAAAATTAGGAGACGTCGTATTTAAAAAATTGTTTGGCAGTAATTTTTTCTACTCAATTAGACTCACGCAGGAAGTGAATTTGTAACATACGTAATTAACAATTAGCATTCCAATTAACATTATTCTTTTAGCGAATGCTAACATGCATTTTTACGTAAGCTGCGTCATTGTAAAGTAAATTAGAAAGGCATCTCGTTAGTTGTGTCACGTTCACGGTTCGGATATTCGAATATTGATTACGTGAATAAAATGGGTGAAAGTTACTGATAGAAAACAAAAATTTGATTATACGCCCAAAGGTGAGGAGGATTAAATTTAATTCGATACTTTTTGTTATAAAGTGTATTTTCCCTCAAATATACTTTCGGCAAAATGTCAATTCGCTGGTGAAGCAAATGTTATGTAAATAATTTGTTACGTCCACTTCGTAAATTGGTTTGAACTTTAAGAATTCGATAATTTGGAAATATTTAAGTATGTGTTTAAATTTCTATGCTTTGCCATTTCAAAAATTTCAAATTCCTGCACGTTAAACTTTCTACGCTTGTTGTGCGAGTTTTCCAACCTATACATTTTTTTCGCGGTCTAAGTAATGGAAAATGTTTAAAAAGAAACGAAAACAAAAATACGAATAATTGTAAAAAGTCCGGCAAACTAATTACAAATAATATTAACCGATATATTCTGATAATTGCAAACAATTTTTAAAAACTACCATACAATCAAAAACAATTTCAAGAAAGAAAAACATCTATCATAAAAGGTTCAATTTAATAAGCCCAATAAAAGTTAACAAAACAGAAACTAATTTAATAAAATATTTTTATCGTCCATGAAATAAAAAGATTATATTTAATGATAAATATGCAAATGGTGCGTTTCACGTTAAGTGATAAGGGTTGTTGCAGTCATGTCACGGATTTTGATAAAATTTTAATATGTTGTAGGTAACGTTAAGAAAAAAAATCCATTTGAAGGGATTTTCAAAACAATCAATATTTTTTAATTTACAGACAGTCAAAGTTTTGTGCATGGGTTTATTTGAAAATTTCTAACTCTCAAACGAAAATAGATACAGAAATTAGCAAAATTCCAGATTATTCGGAAAGCCCCAAAGTTTTAGAAAAAAATTATGAATTTAATGTAAATTGTTCCTAAATTGTTGAAAAAATGTGTTTAATTATTTAAACTTAAATTTCGTCGAATATGTATCTTCAAACATTTTTTTTCATTATTGCCGTAATATCCTCTAAACATAACTTCCAGTCGCATCTCTGAATAAAGAATAGCTTTTGAGTTACGAATTTTTATTTACCGCGGCGTTCGGTTTTTAGCCTGTGATTTCGGCCTACCGTATTATCTATACCAGCTGCTATTGCAAAAACCTTGATCAATGCTTTATTTCATTCTCATTTTACAGCATACCTGCAGAAAACGATAGTTTAATAAACATTTGCCATTCATTGTGTTACTATTTGCAATTTGCTTTGTCTTTCAAGAAATAATATTTCACTTCATATAGAATATAATGAACATCGTTAATGTTAATGACCAACTAATGGGAAGCACTGAGAAAATCTGCATTTTTGTGGCTGTATTTGTTGACTTCCAAAACTTTTCTTGTAATTGAAGAACAACAGAGTCTTCATTATTACTTAAATCTGTAGCAATTATTTTCCTTTTTATGGAAATTTGTAGTTTCCTAATGTTTTCTTTCCTTTGTTCAAGTGTTTTTAATTTCAAAACTTGTATGGGAGATTCTCAAAATTTTGGAAAGACTTCATATAAAACATGTACATATGTATAGTCGGAATTCTATCTACTTCAGGGAAACTAATGATTTTAGAAGTGGAGGCTGCTTCACTTTTAACGTCCGATTCGAATACTTGTTCTAAATATGTACTTGGAACTGCTTCTTTTCCACCAATAATATTAATCGTACTTACCACATTCCGTCTCCTTATTACGATATCGCAAAGATTGCAAATGCCCCGAATTCTAATTCTAAATTTTTGTCCCGCACATGATTATAAATGTGACGGATATGGTTTTTACCTCACTTGTGATTTGACAGCTTTAAGGGATTACAACGATATTGAAAAACATATTGTCTTCAATTAAGTCAGCGAATCTGTATAAAATACTCAAAAATGACATACGTATATTTATACTCTTGTACACTTTACGCGTGTAAGGCCGAAAACACATTTAGAGAATTTCAGAAAATCAGTCACGTTTAAAGCATAACTATCACAATGCATGGCAAATAAACATTGAGCTATCGTTTTCTGCAAATATGCTGTGAAATGAGAATGAAATAGAGCATAGATCAACGCTTTGTTTCAATAGCGGCTGCTATCTATGTCGCGGTATGGGCGACGTAGCCCGCCAAATATGTAGGTACAGATGTACTGGCAGCCCAGATAATAGTGAACCATCTCAGGTTAGTAGTGCGGCGAGGGGATTGATTTTGCTTCGCGCGATTCGTTCGTCGTGACGCGGCGTCGTGGCGCGACACAAAGGCAAAGTCAATCCCCCGCCGCACTATCCCCTGAGATGGTTCACTATTATCTGGGCGGCCTATACAGATACCGCGGTGCATAAAAATTCATAACTCAAAAACTATTCCAAAACCAGAGATGCGACTGAAAGTTATGTTTAGATGATATTTCGACAATAATGACAAAAAATGTTTGAAGATACATATTCGACGAAATTTAAGTTTAAATAATTAAAAACATTGTTTCAACAATTTAGAAACAATTTGCATTAAATTCATAATTTTTTTATAAAACTTTGGGTCTTTCCGAATAATCTGGTATTCTGCTAATTTCTGTATCTATTTTGGTTTGAGAGGTATAAATTTTCAAATAAACCCACGCACAAAACTTTGACTGTCTGTAACTTAAAAAATATTGATTATTTTGAAAATTCCTTCAAATGGATTTTTTTCTCAACGTTACCTACAACATATTAAAATTTTATCAAAATCCGTGACATGACTGCAAAACCCTGATCACCTGACGTGCAACGCACTAAATATTTATTATAAGAACCAAACAAACATTACAGTTTCTCATAAGATTCGATTATAGGTCGCCAAACAGATCCCCAAATAGTGTTAATGTTCTTCGCAAGCAACGTAGATGCCGTACCTTCGTATGAAGAATTTCATTTCTAGTGTTACATAAACGCGAGATTTAATTTACAGTCGGAAATATAGATATCACTTTTGCTTAGACTCTAAAGTTTTTTTTTTAGAGCCTGCATTCTTGAAGGTTTCATATGGTGCGTGCACGGAGCACCTCAGGCCTGGAACAATTTACCAGGACCCCGGTTAAATGCTTGCCGCACGAAGTGCCATTACAATTCCCGAAAAATCGTGAAGGGTGGTCCTAATGATACAGTCACACACGTGCCCCATTTTGCCTCAATCCAAATCAAGAGTCTCTGTTACGTTACACCTGAGACACGTGTTTTTTTGTGTGAAACTTATTCGGCCATGATAGTGCGAGTTGATTAATTAAGAATTGAAGTGAAACGCAACGATGGGTCCTACTCTTTTGTATAGTGCATACGCTGTGTTTCTCTACTTCGTTTCACTGCTATCATCCCGTTACCATTGTTGAAAGGGCAAAAGACCTTAGTCAGTAAGTTTGGTTTGCGTACGGCGAAAGCCATTGAGGTCACGTCGGAAGAGAAGGAACCTGGTTAGGTCTGGTTCGTTTCACCCCTCAATCATTCAACAATTAGATACCCGTTTCACATTTTCGTTTCGTACTCATTTGTCAGTTCATTTCGACTGTAGCAAAGAAACAGTGAAGAGAACTATACACGCGTTTCATACATATGTATATTCGTTGCCTCCACGTTTATTCTGTTAGTGACGTGTCATATTTTTTTCAATTTGTCTTTTAATAGTTATTGTGTCATATTGTGTTTAACGTTGCACTAATTTTAAGTGATATGAATTGACAAAAGTATCAGGGCTGAATATAATGTATGTACAGTTATATTAATTCCATAAGTATCCCTTCCATCGCACGCGACGACTACGCGATCATTCCTAGGATAGGAAGTTTTGGAAAAAATTATTTCAACTAGAAGATGGAGCGTTTAGACAGGATTAAAACTTTTTGATAAGAAAACCTTTTTCGTATTACAAATTAGGGTTTCTTTTGTATGAAAGTGAGCGTTCTACTAGTGATTATTTTCCGTAAATCCACTCTTACAAACCGCAAATGTTCGTCGAAGATATTTTATGTAAATTGTTTATTAAATTTTGTTAGGACTTTGTTAGATAAACGCAAGTTGAAATTGTAATTTCTCCGTCCTCGTATTCTTAAATTTTCTAATCGGTACGCCTTGAAATTATTAAATGTTCAGATTGTTACATCTAGAATTTTTCAAGATTTAAAACTTTTTAATTTTTAATTTCTTCGCCTCGAAGATTTTAATGTTTGAAATTTGTATACCATCAAAATTTAAAACTTTTTAACTTTCCCCCGCCGGAAGTTAATTCTTAAATTTTCTACTCCTTGGGGTTAATTATTTTAGGGTTAAATATTTTGAAAATTGGATACTTTTCTTTAAAGCATGGCATATTATATAACTCTTCTCCTCGCGCAGTCGTCTCCAATGATGTAATTAGATGCCGCACCGACGTTCCTCTACCTATCTTCGTGCCGGCAACACACTCTTGGGCCTAATAGGCATTCGTGATTTCGCGTGCTTAGATTTTTAACGGCAGGTGAACACCATGAGCCAGCAACTGTCCCCTCGAAGGCAGAGATCGAACCTTCGTACCATCTTCTCTACCCCCATCCTCCCCTCGTTTTTTAAATGATTCTACGGCGTTCAGAAAAAAAGACCGAGGCAAATTCGTTGTCCCGAAGGTAGAAGTCGCGTTCGGCTAATCTAAGCAAGGGGGCAGGCGGCAACCTGAAATCTGAGACTTCCAACGTGGTCCTGTACCCGGTGGCTTTCATAAATCGTGGCCCTGAAGGGGGAGGGAGATTAGTTTAGGGTGGAATGGGAAACGGGTTGATTGAGTCCATGCAGAAAACACGTGCCCTCTGAGTGCCGCAGATGATACGAGGAGTTTCAAAAGAATGGGCATATTAGGATAAAAAGTTTAAATATTTGTCAATAAAAAAATTTAGAAAAATCAGAGCTCCGAAAATTCTTGACAAATTTTGAGAATTCTGTGCACCGAAAATTCTAAAACTTCGAATTCTATGCACCAATATTTCTATGCATCGAAATTTCCATACTTAAAAAATCCTTACGCGCATGAATATCCGCGTTTAAAACTTTCTGCGCGCCGATAGTAAAATATAGTACTGAGTTATAAGAGGGCGTAGATATGCGGTTGCAAACACGTGTTTTGATAATCTGATTACAATTGCGAAATGTCTCATGGACAGACAGTGAAGCAACCTGCGTTTTAGCGACATGCTCTCAATACACCCGGTATTATCGAACACCTGGAAGTTTAACTATATGTATATTATCATGTTCGATATATTATCATATAAGAACATGTATCATTTAAATAATATATTTTTGAGGATCGAAAACCACTTAAGTACTTCACCATCGTTGCCTGTTATCGAATGTACGAGACAATTACACTTTGCAAAGCAATCTGATCGGGAGGGAAAACGTAGTGATAAAATTTAATGCTATCAAAATATTGAAATTTCTTACTTTATGTATGGATTTTAAATTAGTGAAATATTGAAGGATTGTTTATATTTTTTTACACGAATTAAAAAATATTCTGGGAAATTACTTATGTATATTTGTTCTACAGATTTGAAAACGTTTTTGGAACTTATTTATATTTGCCATGTTTGTCTGCAAAATATTCCGGGAATCGTTTAGAACTTTGACGATTTAGAATTAAGTACTGCGTTTCGTTGTTTCTCAACCTTTAGATTTCACCGTTTCGACATTTAAAGCTGACAAATTTTAGCGCATTACAATTTCGATGCCAGGGGTTTTCGAGGTTTTATCTGGATCAGCAGAAATGTAAATTCCAAAATATTTGACGTGCCAGTAAGAAAACGTTATAGTAAAATACATTCAAATCTATACAAAATTAGACATAGGTAAGAGAAAGATTTATACTAATTTTATAGGATAATCGTGCTTTTTTTATTCATGACGATAATTATTGTTTATCAACGTACTTCGAAAGTAATTAAACTGAAACAACTAAATAATTTTAGAATCCATATCATAATAAGAAATATTACATAGAAAATGTAACAGGTTTTTAACCGAACAATTTGTAATTATAATATGGCAAAATTTATTTATTTTTTATAAAAATATATATATTATCTCTAAATTCAAGATCGCCGATGATCTGACGTCACGGGCTATATTTCTAGGAATTACAGGCCACAATCGGACCGCGGGCAGCACTTTGGAAGCTCGCGCTTTAAAGTTTCTAAGCATCGAAATTTCTATACCTTCAACTTTCATGGCTTAAAATGTTTAAGCCTTGTGATTTTCGGCTTTAATATTTCTCCACCTTTATACTTAAAAATTTCTTAATTTCTGTGCCATGAAGTACATAATTTTTCAATTTCGAACCTTGAAATTTCTATCCGCTGGAATGTCTAGGCGATCATATATCCACAGCCAAATTTCCACAAAAATCAATAAAAGGAAAAACATGCAACTCAAAATCAATTCTCCAACCGACGCACTTGGATTCGCACACTCTTCCACGCAGACACCAACCCTATAAGATAGCTGTATCGATCACCATCGAGTTAAAAGCTCGCCGAAACAATTTCGCGAGATAACGTCTGCCCGCCGCTGGCGAGATAAAACAACAACTACCGTCAATTTTTCTCCTAGCACGACGCATACACCATAATCCCTGTCGAAAAATCGCAATCAAAGGATACTTAGTCTCCTGGGCATTATAATATCGTGGGTCCCAGATACCGGCTGATCATAGGCTAACGTACATTTAGGCAGATGCGACAGAAATTGAACGTCTCGACCCTTTTTCGGGGCCCATTTATCTTTCGTCTTCTTCGTCACCTTTTCATTCCCCCCTAAACTGGCATACCATCCTCTAGTCGTGGTGTCTCTACCTTTTGATGGGTATCGGTATGGGGTGGGGCCCAGGCAGGATGTCGTGTGGCGGCCACGCGACACGTTCCGAGTGCCGAAGAGGTGGTTGGGCCCGAGGAGGACGAGGTATATGGCCCTGAGGGGCGCTGATGGGACGTTGGAGATGAGCGAGCACGGCGATGGGGTTTTGAGAAACCTTTTTTTCAAGGGGGGGGGGGGGGAAGACATAGGTGTAAGCCGCCCTGACTTTACGTAACGATTTCAAGAGCATAATATTTATAAAATAGAAATATGTTATGATACAATGGGAAAAAATGTGATAAGATTTATGTAAATTCGTGTTTTCCTATTTATCGACTACATATGTCATTTTAGGTTGTAAGTGGGTGATGGAAGGTCTGAATATTGGCACGAACGAAAACAGGGTTTAGAAAACTTCTGCTGAAATTTCGTTCACAGATTATGTAGTTGTAGAATCTTTAATATGTTAACTGCCACTCAAGTCCTTAGGGATCGACCGCGGACTTATAGTTTATGCTATATCGTTGCGCCGGTTCATCCGCATTGATTGTGAAATTTCGTTTCGACAATGACGGTTCTTGTTCAACTAAAGCTTTTAAGGAAAGAATATTGTATTTTAACAAAAATTAATGAAGTTCATTTACATTGTAAACAAAAGGTACGGTTTTACTGCACTAACATTAGAAGAATTTATAACGGCAAATTATTTTTTGCCCAACAAAAATGTTTCCTACCTCGACTTTTGACAACGAAACTACAATTTCTTGCATGTAACATTCATCGTCTTACAATCTATTTCATTATCTTTGCTTTATAGCGCGCAGTCCGCTCTACCTGACGTGCGCTGTCGAGCGCGCCGTAAATTGATATTTTCGGCAGGTAACGTATTCAAAATTGCTTACATTGTAGTTTTATAAAAGTGACATATTTCCACTTGGATGTTTTTGGGTGTTGAAACTTTTGGGGCTACAAAGTTTAAACAGTTATATATTTGTATGCTTAAAATATAATATGGTAGAAATTTTGTGATATTTCTTCTCTTTTGTGCGATGCGATCAGTACAACTTCTGTATTGCAGCTTTCATGAGGGACAGATAATTCAAAGCTTAGAAATTATAACTCATGGAAATTGGAATGCGCAGAGTTTTGAGAACGGAGAAAATTGAATGTTTGAAAGGTAGAACCCTAAGAGTCTCAAAACCCGAAATTGCAATGCGTAACTATTTGAAGGGAGAAAAATTTGAAACTTTAAACAGTTTGAAACACAGAAACTTCAATAAATTCAAATCTGAAGGCACCAAGATTGAAAGCATTGAGATTTAAAAATTCAAAAATTATTTTATCTTAAATTTTTCCAAAGAAGGTGTTGTTTTATGGGTACCATAAACTTTCCTGCATTTAAAGTAGCCGTACTTAAACTGAGTTACCAATCACATTAATCTAACTCTTTGTCGGTTACAAGGCAAACCCCAGCTCCTCGCTCCATGATTGAGTCCATCGTCCTACAACCCAACCAGGCCCAACGCAATTTGCCAGATTAAACGTCGCACTCTATCGCACGCTGAGTCCTGAATGCAAGATTTCTCCATTTGAAATTCCAGAGCGGGACGAAGCTCTTCTGGTGAAGACAGAAAAAACTGAAATTTGTATACCTTCAAAACCGCAGTGGCAATTGGTAAACGATGTTTAATAATAAGTAAGTACTGCACGTACAATCATTTTTGGAATTTTATTCCTAGGAAACAGAGAAACTAAAATAAAAATTCTCAATTTGTTGAGGCAATGGGAACATAATAGATTATTAAGTAACTAGTGATACCTTGCCCCGCTGTTACAGCTCGTTTTAAGAAATTATATTACAGACCGATTCATGTCGTTTTTTTTTCATTACGCTATAAGGGGTAACGTCAATAAATTCTTACCGAGAATATTGCACTATAAAACGCGTTTTGAAGCTTTTGAATTTGGAAATGTCTACGCGTAGGACATTTTAAACAGTGAGCTTTATAACTCTGAACTCTCTACACCTTAAAGGTTTTAATGTTTCAAATTTCGTACGCCAAGAATTCATTAACTTTTCAAATTTCGACGCCTTAAAATTATTCAACTTCATAATTCGTGCGCCTTGGAATATTTATACTAAGAAACTTCAACATCTTGAACTTTTATCTTCGAAATTTCGATGTTTAAATATATTGTCGCGTTTGTAATTTCTGCAGATGAGCATAGCCACGCATTCAATTTTTGAACACAAACGCTCCCTGTCGAATGCATATTTCAAGCATTCGCACTTTTGAAATATGTAGCTAAATTCGCAAAAACACAATGAGTGTTCAAATCCAATTTATAAAATATGTTTGTCTTATCAATTAAAAAGAAACAATTTAGTCAATATTCAAACATTACATTCAATTAGCTCCCAGGTAGAGAGGCTATCCCCATCTGAAAACTGCACAGTCATAATAATTAATGAAACAAGAGTAGCAATAGGGTTCGATGATAAAATTCGTAAAGCACTGTTTAACAGCGTGCTACAATGTTCAGATCCTCCCAGCACATGTACAATGTTCTTGTCGGCGATTATGAGTCGCGACTTATACATATTATACTAATACCATAAGCCAAATTGAATTTTTTTCACAGCATCTACATCGTATATGGAAACCAGGGCCGTGCACAATATTAGACACGAAGGCACAGGTGAATGATTTAAAATATGGAGTAAAATTGTAATAAGATATTGTTCTGTGGAAACTTGTACACCGAGTCGCCGGTTACCCCTACCGGGGAATCGCCGATTTTACCGTGTAAAATTATTATTATTAATTATTATTAAATTATGCATGGATGAAAGAAAGTTTTAATTGTGGTGTGTACGAAAGCAACTTTTAAATATCTACGAAATATGTTTCGAATAGTTCAGTTGTGAAAGAGTGTTTTCGTTTTCTAGCAGACAAAATTTCGCGCTTTAAAATTTTGAAAGTTTAGATTTTGCACTCTTTGAGGTTAACAACGTGATAACCTCGATACGCTCCTGCCTTGCATATTCTTACGCAACAAAGTGGCCACTTAATTAAGAACACCTTGCCTGGATGTCACAATTTCAGTTGCACGAAAACGTTACTTCCATAAAATTAAAATAATGGATCCACCTTAGACCCGATAGGCATTCGCCGCCATTTCTTCTCTGATCAATCTTATAAACCTAACCCTTTCATTTCGATAAGATCTTACTTTATGACGTCATAACTCAGCCTCTGAGTCCGCGGATGATTAGTTCGAAATAAAAATTCGAATAATTAAAGGCCCAGCCTAATTGCGGCCCACGTAAACCGGTATTTCGATACTTATTTCGATGATGACTGAGCATGTGTGTGTACGTGTATATGTATGTACATATATGCGCGTCAAATGTAATGTACGGTTCCCTGCTACAAAGTGTGTACCGTACTGTTTATGATTTAGAAAGAGAAATTGCTGCCGATGGTTGCTTCGTATCGGGTTTCAAAGATGCAAAAATTAGAGAATTAGGAAATAAATTTGAAAGTACATTGTGTTATGAAAATTTAAGGGAAATTTTAGGGTCGACGAACAAGATTATACAGCGTGGAAGTTTGCAAAATACGGAGCTTCGGAATATTTGAAACTACAAGGCGCAATACTTTAGATGATATTCGAAAGCATAGAAACCACTAAACCGAAAAACGATTTACAAAACAGAAAGTCCAAACTTTTCAAATTTAAGTTCACAATAATTTTTCCAAATTCAATTACTAATTTTCTGAATGATATGTAAAAGGAATCTAAAAAAAATTAATTCAATTTCGTTCTAGAAGTACAACGATATTAGCTTCTCACTGATAACACCAAGTAGGAAAAATTCGCACAGTTGTTATACACCAAAATCGACGAACAATTATTCAGCAAAACAAACACCCCGCGCAAAATTCTTGTTCGCCATTGACGTCCATCAAGATGGGACACCCGTAAGGTCTTAAATCAGACCCATAGCTAATTCCCATCGATATTTTAAACCAGGGATCCGCAAATCATGGCTCTTTGGTGTCCTAATTGATTTGAGTCGATAAATGAGGAAATGATTCCCTTACAAATTCGATGAAGAAATTAACGGATTTATCTATAGTGCTGAAAGTGAAAAATATAAAATATTAAGAGTTTTTATTTATTAAATTGAATGTCTTAAGTTTTTTAAGCATTGAAATTCCCAAAGAAATTCGATTTCCCTAAAAAAATGTTTCTGTTAGGAAGGTTTATGAAGAATACAGGGAATATATCTCATTTTTCAATTAAATTACTAAAGTCTATGATAGTTTTGATGGATAATTTTTCGAAGAATACGAAGAAACCAAATTTTTCTAAACCTCAACTTCCTACCGTCCAACTCAAAGTTATCATCGATCGTCGCATCCGACTACCATACCTTCATCGAGCCCTATTAATATTCAGACACCGCGGAAAAAAGTTGTGTGCACCACTAGCTGACGTGTTCCCAGCACGCGCCAACTGCGCAGAAACTGTGGGCAAAAATTTTGCTGCAAAAAAACGTACGCAACTCACGCAAAACAAGGAGCAGGAAAGTTGGCCCTTGGTACGCACCTGATCTCACACATCCCTCTCCCTTTTCTCCTTTTTCTCTACCATTTTTGTCGCTTTCTGTACCCCGTCACGTACGAAATTTATTCGCTCCGTTCTGCCTTCCTCTTCTCACCGGCGTTCCAATGGCGGAAGTCGATAGAAATAAAAAAGCTTCCCCGCGTAAAATCGCACGGCCTGTCATGTGGCAGGATCAATTAACACATCGACACCATGGACATACCATGGATCGATCGATTCGAGGGATAATTGATTACGCAGCATAATGGATTGAAGATTTTTTTATGGTAACGCTGGGAATTGACGGAATTGACGGATAAGCCTTGGCTTTTTATGGTAATTTTAATGGGAAACAAAATTCCTTGGAGTCATATTGTAGTTCTATAGGATCAAAGTCATAAATATTTTATTCCCGGCGTCGAGGGTGCGTTCCTGTTTTCAGTGACTTACGGTAGAAATTAGTTTGTCTTTTACAAGAAATAAAAATGTCTATAATCCTAGCTTTTGAATTTTCCTTGAAGAATTTCAATTTTGAAATTGTTAGACTCAAAACTTGTTTCTTGATTTCTACGCTTTAAAATTTGAAAATGCAACAATTTCTAAGCTTTGATCATTTTGAGCGTGTAAGGCCCAAACCTTTCTAAATTATCAACTTCTACTTAATTTTAGTAAAAACTTGCCAAAGGCCTCGACTGCCGTACGAACACGTTCTCTTTCATGGTTAAATAATGGGCAGGAAACGATCTTCCGAAGTGTTTGCGTATGTCCCGTGCCGTGCGAATTAAGATTGAAGACGTATCTCGTCATGGCGAACCCCGAGTTCCCCTAATGACGCCGACGTAGCCGGATTACTTGATGCTACCGTCACGGATCGCCAGTGGCTTACGAGTTAATTACAAAATTACACCCCTGGGAATTAAACAGTGGCCCAGAGCGTCGCAGAATGACTTCGTCAATTTGAAATGACGAGAAACAATGGGATTCAGTTCAATAAGTGGCTAAGAAAGAACTTTGCGCAATATCATTCTTACAATCCCTGGGCTATGAACGTGTCCATCAGCTGGAGTTTAAGTTATGGAGTCACGTGCCTGATCAAAAGGCTGGATAGGAGATGAAATAACCAATGTAAGAATTTTACAATTTGTGGTGAACCAAATGTTTAAATGACTTCCTATAATATTTTAGTACAAAAAATTCGTATTCCATCATTAATCCATACAGAAATATTTACTAGTTGATCTAGTTAAAATCAATACCCGGAAACGTTGGTCTTATTTTTCTCTAGAATATACGGAATATGGCTAGTCTTAATGTACCTAGGGACATCAAATTTTGGGAATTCCTTGGCTGGAATCTCCAGCACAAGTATTTGGCGTCAAAATCTCATTAAAAATGGAAACAGGGGTGACCAGATCGTTTACACTGGTTGAATCATCCCAGAAAACAACAAAATCGACTGATCTCAAATACCATGATCCCCATAGACATCGCTCGGTGCCCCATTCTACATTCTACAGAATATTCTCACTTAATGATCCCTTAATTCGATGCATAATCTGTTGAACCCATGTCCAAAACTACCTATTAATTCCCCTGTGGCATGGTTGCACCATGTAAACAATGGTATTTAGTAAAAAATTATAGGCTCAACGTGTTCTATTATTTCGAACGAGAGCAGCTAACTCGTCAGGGAGTTATGGCAATTTTCGATGGGTATCTTGGTACCCCATGCCTCCTTGGAAGCGCTATAAAGACTCTACCCAAGGAACTAGAGGTCGTTAATTTGCGAAAACCTAGCTAGGGCCCGTTGCAATCTCAATACCCTGTATGGCAATCTGTTATTAAATGTATGCGCGCACTGGTTATTATAGGATTAAGTGTTCTAATTATGTCTGAAACGTAATTCGAATGCTACATCGTTATTCTCAATGATGATGTTTCTTTTATATAATTCCATAGAAAGAAGAGAGAAAGGAATTTGAATACTCATTGCGCGATTTGCGAATTTATTTAAATCAATGTTTTAGACTATAAATTTCTGGATATCAATGTACTTATGTATTAAGTTTTTATAGTATTAAGTTGTCATACCCCAAAATTATTAAACCTAAACAATTCGAGGTTTAGAAGTTTCTGAGTTATCGAATTTCTACCCCTGAAAGCTCTTAGAACTTGAGATTGCCCGTCTTTCATAACCCTTGAAATTTCTATGCGTTACAGAGGTTTTGTACTTTCTTATACACGGAATACGATTTTTCATGCGAAAAACCAGCAATCATTACGCATTTATATAAAAACACCGCACAACGCCGTTAATTGTATCGCAATCGTGTACGCTTCCGCAAAGTCCCGCACAAAACACGTCAAATAATACGATGCGTGTAACTGTAACACATTCGTAGAAAGACTGTTACCGCGGAAACGTAAATGTTGACGCACGGAGAAAATCGTGTGTTACCCAACAAACCGTCGTAATGTGACATAGATGGCTGATATACGTGACAAAATGAAACGCAACACGTAAATATTTCTACGGTTGGAAATGCCTACGATTTGAAGTTCTTACGTCCTGACAATTCTTCTACCGAGTAATTTTCACCAAATAAATATTTTCAATTCTTCAATATTTCCCTAATAAATATCTCTGCGCACCAAAATTTCGACACAGCAGAATTTCTGGGTTTTAAAATATCGGAGCTTTGTTTTTCACTTAAATAAGTAAAAAAATCATAGGATATCGGTTAGGTTATTTAAAAAAAATTTTATCGATACGTCAAATACCATGCATAATAACAATATGAAATACATAATCTGGTGCAAAACGCTCAACCTTCTTGAGTCCTTTAATACCATAATCTCAGAAATTTCAATAAAACACTGTATATCCCATTCTCGTACCGTTCACCACACAACCCAATTAGCAAGTTTCTAATAAACTTGTCCCGTCCCACTCCGAAAGTAAGACCACACCGTTTTCAAGCCACCTACACGCGCATAGAACCACAGGAACACATTTCCCGCGCATTCTGTGGTACAACATCATTGGACGTCATGTCGGTCGTAATTGACTATCGGATCGGATGCACGATCGGTACGGCGCTGCCGGTATCATACGTCGTATACAACCGCACCACCACATTGTATGTATGGTGTACGAAGTACACAGGGTTTAGGTATACTGTTGGTAGGAACATAATTCGTGACACGTTGTCGTAACGGCGCATAATACGCCGCTGAAACTACACGTGCCAACGAACACGATTACAGTGTCAACAAATGGAAGGCCACCGATTTTGAGACACCCTGTAAAAACAGAATTTCCATAAAAATATGAAATACGAGCTATCGATCCCAGAAATACTCGTTTGGAAATTATGGTCGCTTAAACTTTATGATTGTTTTTATTTTCAGTCCTGCGGAATAACATAATCCCCATTTTTTTGCATTCTCGAACTCCTACGAGTCGAAGACCTTAAAGTCCCTAACCCTTCGTATTATCACACCCGTACCAACAATTCATTTCCAAATGTTTGAAATATCAAGAAACGATGCGGAACATAAGTATAAATAATTTTGTGCAAAACATCCCACAGCTTTCACGGAATTTTTACGCAGTGTTGCATTGTTTTCAGCGTACCAAGGAACTAGAAACAGATCACGTTTGTGATGTACACTTTCATCTACTCGCGAGAAGTGAGGGGAGGTGCGAGGAAAAATCTACGAAGCAAAGTGAAATCTCCGTGATTCTCATACCGAATAAGGGTCGCGTGGTCAGACTGATTTATCGAATAAAACGACTAAACGAAACTAAATCTGCGAGATTAAATATTCACATAAATTACAATAAATCTGTCAAATAACGACTTCCTCGTAAACTGATATACATATTTGTACCCTCTGGAAATATTAGTAATTTTGATATAAATATATTCGCATTAAGCTCTAAGCAATTGAGAGTCCATTAAATAGCCCCATGAAATCATTTCCTACTTCCTTGTACCATAAATCGATATTTGCCACTTAAACTTGGAAACTATTGAAGATAATCGTGGGCAAATTGCCTTTTTATAGGGGAAAGGTCAAAGTCTAGTAGGAACAATATTTATTAAACAAAATCGAACAAGTAGCAAATTATGCATTAAACAAATATTAAAAACAATTACAGAATTTGTTTGCAAACCGCCGTTATTCTCGCAGGTTCCAGTATCCTCCGGCAGACGACGCCACGCGCAGAGCGGTGGATCGGTGGACGTTAATTCATAGCCCGGGAGTTTCGTCCAAAGTAATGAGGTCCTGCACCACGTGCAGGTAAACACCACGTCCCAGCGCTCAGTCGGGTAAATGTCTTAATGGGATACCGCAACAAAACATCAGATTGCACCTTGCGGTGCATTGCACGGTAGTTAGAATGCAATTAAAGTTACATAAGACACCGCGGTATGATGTTTTTGACAACCGAAAAGGCAACCAGGCATTGGCCATCAGTAATGCATTAGGTACGACCGCGAAACTTCATCTAAGTCGACTGGCAGCTGCGGGTTAACGACTTTTATTTTGAAAAATGAAATTTTTCGATCTGATTGTTGCGTGTTTGATGGACGCTTTAATGATTGCGATGGAATTCCTTAATTTGGCGGAAGAATATTTTTTTAGGTACTGAAAAAGATATTTCTTGATAGAAAACAGAAGTTTGAGCAAAAATCTTAACAAATGGATCTGGAAAATAAGGTTGTGGCGGAAATTGCAACCGAAGTTCGAAATTCTTTCTGAAATTGAAATTCGAATTGATGTTTTTATAACAAAACCTTCTAAAACAGTTGACTATTAATTTTAATAAACAGTGTTTTATAGAGTTCTTGGGTGATATTTTACGGAATAATTCGCAATAAGTAATAACAGTATAATTAACAATAAGAAATACATTTAGGTTACTGGAAACCATGATGGCTGTTACGGTTAAAAACCTGCAACAGAACTGATACGAAAAAGTAAAAGTTGCATCGGATATCGCGGTGTTGATTTCGGTGCTTATGTGAGTGCTGTGCGGCCTGTTTTATACAAGCCACTTAATACAGTGTATTTATGTAATCCAGGAAATAAGTCATCTGTAGACAGCTACTTTGAAGAGAAGAGATACCATTGGAGATTAATGGGCCATAAAATGTTACAACCAACAAAAACACGAAACTAGAAAGGAAAAACAATTAATAATGTTAAACGATAATCTCCAGAAACAAATTTCTTAATTATTAGGGTTTGGAAATTTCTAAGTAAAATTGTTGGGTGTTGAAATTTCGGAGATTTGAAATTCCTATATTGTCAATTTTTGGGATCTGAGCATTATCAACACCTCCTGTTTGCAATGCTTTAAAGTGTTTGTCACCAGAAATTGTTCTTAGGAATTGAAGTTGCAGTACTTTGTGTATTTGGAATGACAAACCGAATGTCATGCAAATTGGAATTGAATTGATTTTTCCATAAACGAAGCTTCTGCGAACAATAATATCTTTATTGTATCTTCCTTGCAATATCATTTCGCGACATTTCGTCACAAGACTGTGCAGATTTCATTCCACCACTGTATGCACGCCCAAAAATATTGTAATGTCAGTGTCCTATGAACAACCTCTCAGTTTTTCGATCATTTCTCAGGATTCTCAAGCACGGATTAAATTATCGGGTAACTCCCCTTTCTTATGATCGTCCGGTATAACCCTGACGCGTCCCCCTTTACAAAATTCCAAAGCGTAAAGACACATCCACACCACATTTTTTTCTCAGTTTGAAGTCTTATGAAACCAAATAATTGAGCCTAAAACACTATGTGTATAAATGTTCATAAAATAAAAAAAAACTTAATACAAATGATAAATTTCGACATTAGCTTCGAATATAAACATAAAAATCCTGACATATGACGAACGCTAGGAGGACCCGGAAGTTGATAAAAAAATTAAACTCATGAGCAATTGTTACTTTTGTGTGTAAACCCGATATTAAAATCATGATGGTAATTCGCATGATCGAAGATTAAGAAACGACAGGTTTAGACGCGCCTTAAGAAACTAGACGATAATGATTAATAGCCCTGGAGGCCGATGATTACGTTGGAGTCAGTCACACTGGAAGCCGCTTCACTTCGAAATTCATGGTGTTCGTGTCGGCGGAACATTAGCCTCGGAAGCGAACTCTACTTGCAGTCTTGCCTGCAGTCAAATTTCGGGGAAAGTTACCGAACTCCTTTCACTTTTGTTCGCTGGTCGTTGGAAATAGTGCCAGCCACGAGTAGTGGACAGTGTGGTAAAAATGATTTCAAGATAAACTTGACATTTTTCATTATTTTGAACGTTGCAAGAATTCTTTCCGTTTTAGAAAAATGACCGTTAAATAAAAGTTTCGAAAGTAAAGTTTGAAATCCATGTCAAACTCTTATATTTCTGGTAAAGGATAGAATAAAATATGCGGAAAACGTAGAATTCCTTAATTTGCTGAAAATGCTGGATAGCTATGCAAAGTCAAATAAAAATATCCACTCCCTTCATTTCATGCAAGAGTGATGTTTGAGTTGATGTTTCAAGGCCAACCCAAAACTGCAGAATTGATTCAGAAATTAAAAACTCGCGAGTCACTGTTACTTATGAAAGTTTTCAGCATTCACTTTTCCCCATAAAAGTGCAGTTAGTCAACGTGATTCGCTATTAGCGAATCTACCGCTACAACGATAGCAAATTAGTTCTCGCGGCTATTAATTGTATGACGTGCTCGCGTTATAATTGCCAACTTTTCCGTTGCGTGTGTGTGCCAGCAATGTGGGAGGCAGACCGTGAATCGCCGACACTTTCCTAGGTTTTCTATAACGATTACACACACCGGATGGTTTTGTTTTTCTTTATAGAGTCGGACCCTTTGAAAAAATGCGCACTCACTAATCGACCTGCCAGTTTCTTAATTACAAATCCTGTGAACATTTGCATTCCACGGTGGTCCTCGAACACTGTAATAATACGGTGTTATGAGCTTATTGGGTGTGATACCTGGTACTAGTTGTTTAATTATAAAGTCTGTAGACGATATTGTTTCTGAATTTCTTTAGTCTTACGGAGCGAAGTTTTCGAAAAGGAATATAATAGGGAAGAATTTTGGAAAAATATGGTTTTATGTCGTGTATACGATTTCTGAAAACGTAGAATAATGGATTATTGCATTGCTTTAGATAGTACATAACGGAGAAATGAATCTGCAATGGGTAAACATTTGTATTAATTAAAATTGTTAAGGTTTTCAAGGCATAGACCATTGGAATTTCAAAGCTTACACACTTTAAACGGTTTAAATTTCAACAGTTAGTAATTTTGTGTCACAGAAATATCATAGCGGAGACTATTAAAGACGATAAATTAAAATACCTGGGCAGAGAAGTTCCAATGCGCAGATATATCTCTACGAGATTACGTCAAATAACACAGACATCTTATTTGTTAAAAATTTCCAGGTGGAAATCATTCGAAATGTTCTAACGCGAATGTAGCTAAATAGTATACAAATGTAACCTTTGACAGGAGTAAAACGTCTTGCGTGAACTAACACACATCGTTAGCCGTTGACCAATTGGGGAGACGTGATTGTGGCAATGCACTTAACATTGAGGAAGGTGAATGTCGATGAGATAATTGCTGGTTAGCAGGTAAGGGAGCATGATCTGGTGTACGCTATACTACATGATACATACTACTAAACAGTTCCACGTTTCTATACATAGTGATATTTTGTATGTTTTTTTGATGATAATTTTTTTAAACATATCATTCCCCCGAAAATGACGATGCAGAACATCTTGAAAAATTACAAATTGCAAAGAAACCGAGATCTAACAAGCATCCACAGAATGCGATAGTGAATGTGGTGTGGCGATTAATCGTTAAAAATTGCCTGTCTATCTGTTACCGGGATCAAAATGGCGGCAACACATGCGACCACATTAACATACGGCATTAAGTATTCCACATGCGAGCTTTACGCAGATTTTTGTACCAATTACACGGCCCTAATAACCCGTACGCCCTTCGCTCCTTGTCCTTCATACATATTGATATGTTGGTGCGTAACCGGGACAACGATTCACCGTGGAATAAGGTTATTGAAAGATAAGGCTATAGAAGTTATAACTTAGGGTTAAAAGGAACTAAGAACTGTCCGAGAATGAGGCAATTTGCAAATAAATATTCCACGCGCGAAAAACGGACTCATTTTTGGTCTGTGTTTCCAAAAAGCGCAATTTAATAAAAAAGTTAATAATTATTTTGGTATGTATTATACTTTTATGTCCTTTACAAATCCTCGTCCAGACATGTTTCAGCAATTTCACTGATTTGCAGCTAATTAATGTCGAATCTTCCTTATGTAGGGGCTTATCTACGAAGTGCAGAATAGGAAGTATTTAATTCGCCGTGCACCATCATGATCAGCAAAAAACAATATAGATTTCGCGTGCACGACAGCTGATACCGTTTAATTCAATTTACAAGCGACGCGGTTCGATGCGTCGTTAAGATACACACTGCAAAGTTTTGTATTTCCGTGATTTTATTACGTTGCAAGTACCGATCACTAGTGCAAAAGTATCAAACGAATGTCAAATGCCGAGATTGTACATATACATATACATGTATACACGCATGCACACTCATGTAAGTACGTGTTGGTACGATAATTTCGTAACACTTTACAGAAAAAAATTGAAGCATTTAACCACAACTTAAAACTTATTTTAAAAAGCCTTTGTGCGGATTTGTAAAATTGTTACAGTTTTGTAAATTCCGTGAAAATACTCTAAGAAATAAGAAGTTTCAAGAATTGTATGATAGCTACCATTTTGAAGCAAAAAAGGCGAGCATTCGTATTACGTCACTGTTATATCTTTATTTACTTTAATCTTGTTTTTAAAAAATGATTAGAAAAATTCTTACAGATTCTAATATAAATCCGGTGAAGTTAAACAGAATGCACTTCAATCTTCGCTTATAAAGAATAATGTCATTTTGTCATCACCATATGTGAATCATGTTTGCGTGCACATCAACTTCCTTTAACTCACCATCGACTACCGGCCATAATGTAATAATATGAGTACGGCCCTGATAATTATCACACCGCAAAGCAGACACAGTTTTATATTTTTAATTGTCTTGAAAAACTAGAATTTTAAGCACCACCTATTAGTTGAATAGAATTCAATGTTAAGTTTAATATTTCATTATTATATTAATACAAATTTAATCTTATCCAAATAATTAACATGGATAATGACTCAATATTTATCATCTTAAAAAAAAAAGTTTTTATTTTAATGATATGAACATTACTTAAATAAAGGGTGTCCAAAAATGCACCCAAGGTTTGAATTTGCGCCATTTTTACAGTAAATTGTTGACAATCCTGAAAAAAGAATAATTTGACAGCTGAGAGTTTAGCGTTAGTAAAAATATGAAGCGTTATATGATACAACAACGTGTTTTCATTATTGAACAATATTTCAAAAATAATGAAAGTTTCATCGTAAGCGATGAAGCACATTTTCACTTTGATGACTTTGTTAATCGCCAAAATTTCCGTGTTTGGGGTTCGGAGAATTACACATCTGATTATCGAACAACAAATGCATTCATAACGTGTCACTGTTTGGTGCGGATTTTGGGCTCATCATTGGACCATACTTTTTTGAAAATGAGGTTGGTCAAGCAGTAACTGTTACTGGTGCTCGATATCGCATGATAACACAGTTCTTTCTGCGGAAATTGGATGCTATTGATGTGGCCAATATGTGGTTTCAACAAGACGGTGCCACATGCCATACAGCCAGTGAAACAATTCAATTACTGCATGAGACCTTTCCTGGTCGTGTACTCTCTCGTTTCGGTGATCAGTATCGGCCCCCTAAATCGTGTGATTTAACACCCTTTGATTTCTTCTTATGGGGTTATTTGAAGTCAAAAGTCTATGTCAACAAGCCCACAACCATCCCTGCATTACAAGAGAAAATTAAACGCTGCATTAACGAAATTCATCCACAATTATGCAGAAAAGTGAGGCAAAATGTCGATAAAAGAGTACGTATGTGCCAGCAAAGCCGTGGAGGCCATTTTCCCGATATGTTATTCTATAATTAACGCTAACCTATGTACATTAAGATTCAATAAAAGAATAACAACCTAATGACTAAAAACTGTGTTTTCTATGTAATTCAAATCTTGCGTGCATTTTGGGACACCCTTTATTTAGAAATTCGTACGTTTAAATATGTAAAGAACGTGTGAATTAAGCATTTTGAAAATTTTCAAAAATTTATGCCGAATAAATTTATCCCGTATTTTTTCTTGTTAATAACAACAATAGAATTGATTTACTTGACGGGAATTGAAATTGAGTTTAATTAGTTTTTGTTCAGCTATAATGGACATATTAATTTCAAGCTTCTACGATCAACGTTGATCAATAACTTTTCAATTTAATTTAAAAGATAACATGATATCGCAGATTTTACTTTCGTTTAAAATATTATTTTCTATAATCATCATAACCTAAACAAATATCAATAAATGTAACTTTTTAAAAAAGCAATAATAATAACAAATTTTAAAACATTGATTTTGTTTGCTTCATTAACAGTTTTTTTTTATAAATCGTCGCGTATTTTTGTATGTTTCAGTGAATTTTAATTTCTCAAAAACCAATGCAGTTATTACATATTCTGCGCATTACTGTTTTGTAAGTTCTGAAATTTCTACAACGTGATAATTTGACGCACAGAAATTTCTCCAGCAAAAACTTTCAATACTAACAAATGTCAAAGTGTGAAAATTTGTAATAAACACTTTTGTAAATCTGAAATCTTTCCACCACAACAATTCTATGGCATTCATCGCAATTCCAAATTATTTCTCCCTCAAAGTAAATCAATAAAAATAACATAACTGCCTTATTTATCCACTTGAAAAAAAAATTTGAAAAATTATAGAAATCTTCGCCTAGAGGTACGAATGAATCTCTCATTCCCTGTAGCAATGTAATAACTATTTCACTTCATTCTATCTATACCATTAAAATCAACGAAAACAAATTCGTCGTTAACCGGATCTGATATCTATTACATTGTGATGATAGCACGCGATTAAATGTAGATCCACGTATAGCACGATTTCCTGGACGTTATCCCGAGCACGTTTTTGCAAATGCAAAACGAGACGTACAAGTATAATACGGACGATGAGGTGCAGGGAAAGTGCAAAAGCTATTATGCCGCCGAGTATATAAGGCACAGACTAGAAAACGAGGCGGTTCAGTTGGTGGTTGTACGCCACGTTAAAAACATACGAGAACTCACGAGGATGAATATTAAGGTAAGCAAATTATATTTACAAATACAGTGGAAGAAAACAGACTAGTGACAGATCGTGATGAGGAAGTTTCTGGGAGTCGAAACTTTGGGGATATGTTTGTCGGGTTTTAAATTTCTGTACAACTATATGTATTTCAAACCATTCAAACTTTAATGCGCTGATAATTCTGTTCTTCACAATTCCGACGTATGTACCAGTATTTCCGGGCTTTAACATTTCTGTGCGTTAATAGTTCCAAACCCTGAAGATTCTGTATGCTAATATCTTCAGATTTAGAAATATTTGGGCCCCGCGATTTCTGTGCTTTAAAATTTCTGCGCAGATTTTTCGAGGCTTTGAAATTTCTGAAATAAATACGCAATAGCATCCAAATTATACAATAATAAATAAGAAATAACGGAAAAGGTAAATCCACAATTCCACTAACTTTCTAGATCGCCATCATCTTGATGGCCGTGGCCATCCACACAAGTCCCATCTCGGGGCATCCTAAGACCCCGGAAAAGGAGTCAATAAACGACAGCTCGTCCGCTTCCACGGAGAAGCGGACCGAAAAACGGGGACTTCACGGCAGCTATGGTGATTTCGGTGGTGATGGCGGCGGTGGCGGGGGCGGCGGCGGAGACGGTGGCGCCACATACGATCAGCATGAACACGTGAAAACCGTAACGGTGGTGAAAAAGGTCCCCGTACCCTACGAGGTAACCAAGCACGTGCCCTATTTGGTCGAGAAACACGTGCCCTATGAGGTAAAAGTTGGGGTTCCTCAACCTTACACCGTGGAGAAGCACGTCCCGTATCCCGTGAAGGTTTTCGTCAAAGTCCCCGTGCATGTGCCGCAGCCATACACCGTGGAGAAGAAAGTCCCGTACGAGGTGAAGGTCCCCGTGGACAAGCCCTATGAGGTGAAAGTCTATGTGCCCCAGCCCTACACCGTGGAAAAGCACGTTCCAGTGCCGGTGAAGGTGCCCGTCCCGCAACCCTACACCGTGGAGAAACACGTGCCCTATCCGGTGAAAGTTAAGGTGCCCCTCCCGCAACCCTACCCTGTGGAGAAGCCAGTGCCCTACGAGGTGAAGGTCCCCGTGGATAAGCCGTACCCCGTGCACGTTCCAAAACCGTACCCAGTCACTGTGGAGAAACCTTACCCGGTGACGGTACACAAGCCGGTGCCCTACGAGGTAAAGGTGCCTGTCGACAAGCCTTACCCGGTCCCCGTAGAGAAACCGTATCCGGTGCATGTCAAAGTGCCCGTTCCTCAGCCCTATCACGTACACAAACCCGTACCCGTGCCGGTAGAAAAGCCTGTGCCGTACCCTGTGAAGGTCCCGGTGGATAAACCGTACATCGTAGAGAAAGAAGTACCCTATCCGGTAGAGAAAGAGGTCCCTGTGCCAGTCAAGGTCCCTGTACCGGTTCCCGTTCACGAGGGACACGGAGGATACGAGGGGGGCGGATTTGAACAGTCCTCAGGCTATGGGGGATACGACTACTCGGGACACCACTGATCTATTAGGAAGCAAGTCGCAAGAGAACCGGCTAGGTTTGCCACGTGGTTCCGGGTGCCGGAAATTGGAGTGTTTTGTGGGAGAACTGTTTCTCACCCGGTTTTGCGTTTAAATGTTAGCTAGAGTCAAATCCTTTTTACAGGAAATTGTATATTCCAATCAAATATTGATCATCTTGAACTTAGAGTCATTTTTGCTATCTGGTAATTGTACCTAACTGTTAGTTAGATTCAAATGAAAAATGCTTTTTGTGGGAAATTTACGTTTTGAGCAATTTCACATTGGTCACTATTGCCCCTGGAACACTTTGGTTGGCAGCTTTTTGTATATATGTATACTAAACGAGGAGTTCTTAGCTCAGAAATGTACGTTATGGCCAGTTTTTATTAGGGCACCTGGAATCACACATGGCAAATTAATTTGCCATGAATGTTACGGCTCGTTTCGCTGAAATTCGCACGGATTAACGATTTCGCTGCGAGAAAGCAAGTATCGCTTTACAGAGATCACTTTCTACTCGGTGGAAAAGAAAAATATTATTCTGCAAATTATGGATATTCAGATTGTCGCTGGAGCTGCACCATAGTTTTTTCGCTACTTTAGCAATCAAATCTGAACGAGAAAAGTGCATCAGAAAATTGTGCAAATTTTGTTGGGATTCGCAATTCCTTTTCTCAACGTACCTTGTACCGCACGTATTTTTGCTCCCACGTATAAGTATTAAGGCAGAAAATTCTGTTACGTCTAACTCGATCCAAAGAGAGAAAAACGTGTCTATAGGAGTGCAACTCCATTGGAAGTGGACGGCGCTGTAAAATTATTTTACAGTATTAAAAAAAACATTGTACCTAACTTGTCTTAAGATATTATGTAAAAGACTTTTATATCAAAGATTTTAATAAATATTCATCTACCATAAAACATGTGATCCTCTGACATCTCCCACCCCTATAATGATATGAGATAAAGAAATGGTACGCCAACGGAAGACTTTCTCACATAGAATCTGCCGGAAATCTTGCGGCAGGTTTCACTTTTACGAAAACACACAAACACTGTAAAACTTACGTTTCCGACATTTATAATGGGGGGGGGGGCGAGAAAAGAAAATAGAGGGAAATCAGTGAATGTCGAGTAAAAGAATGTTTAACGGAATTCACAGATAATAATCCGTTTACATTTCCGCGTGCGTATAAAGATCATTGATTAATGCCAGGTATCGAGAAATCCCGGAAATGTTTTGGGTAAAAAATTAAGAAAAAAAAACGAATAAAGAAAGATTTCCGGTCGTACTTTCAATTTTAAACAAATCTTTAATCGTTACGGAGTCGCAATTAAGTGCCGCGGAAACGTTGATCAAGAAAGCATTACTTTCTCCATGGCTACTACATGCATGGACCCACTTTATATTCATATGCGTGCTACAGGATGATTCAAAAGTTGATTGTAATGTTCTCAAATTCGTCATGGCAATCGTTAATTGAATATCGGGGCATAGTATTCGACTTTGAATGTATACGAATTTGTATGGGCCTAACGAATAGAATATTAGTATCTAATTTGGAAAATAGTATAATTGAAAATCAGTGCTGCAGACGTTAATATTCCTACAAGAAGATGTAATGAAAGATTGAAGTTTTAAAACATAGCAATTTTAAAGCATCAAAATGAAAAATCGCAAAGATGTTTCTTTATTTTGAAATGGAGAAATGGCAGTTTCGAGAACTTTCCTGTGCAGAAGTACAAAGATGTAAAATCAAACACTACACAAAATTCGAGTGTTAATATTTTCGAACCTTCAAACATGTCGACATGAAGACATTTACTTTACCATCATTTATAAAGAAAATCTCAATAAGAACACCCACTATTCCAATAAGTTCTTTTTCTTTATCGTTTCCTATATGATGTACATATGTCTATGTAAAAAAGTCTAAATCAAAATTCTGATTACAAATCACATAACAAGAACAGTCCGATAATTCCACCTGAAAACGCGAAAAACAGAAATGCACTAAAAATAACGGAGATTTAGTGTGTAATCTTCGTTCCGTGTAAATGATCAAAATGTACGTTGACTGGCAATAATACGTAACAGCGATAAAATATGAAAGTGTGTGCGCACGTCATCTAATAAGAAGAGACAGGCGGATTTTGTGAAAGTGAAAAAAATCGCGACGATTCTGCCATGCGTGAATTATAGCCATACGCGTGAGTGTAAGTATCTTTCCTACATAGAGATCCTATGTACTTCCGGTTTTCTAGCGAAGCGTTAGCTAATAACGAGAAAGAAAGTCACGTAGGCCCAAATTTCGCAGTTTTTAAAATACGATCGGTGTTTCGGCGTCGCCTGATATAATTATTACGCCAGTATTACGAGCAGTCAATTAAGAATATGTAAGAAAATTTAATGTATTGAATAAAAATCAGCCTGTTAAATAAAATCCATTTCATTAAAACACATTTGAAATACCAATCAATGCATAATTTTTCAAATGAAATTTCATTCCACTTTTAGCAAAAAATGCAGCGATAATTATTGAAGCAATTTAGTATATAAATTCATTCTAATAACTTCTTAATCGGCATATCGTATCAACGTAATATTATTCCCGCAGCATCATCGCAAAACTCTCTTTACTAGAAACTTAATTACCGAAGAAAGATATTTAATTGCACGTTAAGCAGATGCATCGCAGAGCCGATTTATTTACCGTTCTGAATTTATTTCAGGAAGGAGAGAAGTATAGTATACAGAAGTTTCACAAGTGAATTACAGTGAAAGCAGTAAAGTTTCGAACTATGTTTCACGCAGAACGATCAACGAACCCATAGCCGGGTTGTGTGTATGCACGTGTGGGTTTTCAACATTCTTTACGTGTTTGTGAAACTATAGCTCACAATTGAAATTGAAATTTCTTCGTTTTATATTCGATGCTTTAACGCTCTCAAGCTTGTAAGCTATAATATAAACATTGAAATTATCAAGTATCTACGCCCCAATGTTTTTAATGTTGGAGTCTTTTATGATCTCAAGTTTCTAGGTATTGAAATTTCCAATCATTAATATTTCACCGAACTGAAATAATTAAACAATAACATTAATTTAATAATGGTTAATAAATAAATAAAGAGAATTTATTTCTCTTAGTCCAGTTTAACCGATGAAATGATGAAGTCATCATTTCCTCTGACAAATAATTTATACTTCCCCAAATGTAGTTCCTCTTTTCAAGCGACTGAAAAATCACCGTCCAACATTCGGTAGTTAACCGACGAACGTAATAGAATGTTACCGCTGTTTCACCGGAAGGAAACGTAACAAACGAGCTCGCTCTCACTCGCAGGATTAATGTAATCTGTTCCTGGAAATATACGTAACTGAAATCATTTATCATTGTCAAAAGTATTTGAAACTGCCATCTTGAAAGTTAGTTGGATTAAAAAATTACTTTGCAACGAAATTTTGCTATCAATTACGTTTAATTCTAAAATTTTTACACGTTAAAATTTCATTCTTTGACACCTCTGGCGCAGAAATTTCTGAGAGTTGAAAGAAAAAAGCGAAAAAAAATTGTATGTGATGTTGGTCTTTCAAATACCCGAAACATGCACATATCTAAAAATAGGTAAAATATTTCTAGTCGTTGAAATTTTAGTGCATTTAAATTTCTAAAGGAAAACAATATACTTTTCATCTTGCCCCCGCGTAGACTCGCTATAACACATAAATACCATAACCACAAATCTCAAAATTTCCTCAACGTACCAATGTAATAATAAAAAACAAAACCAAATATTACTACCGACAATGATGCAAAATCACAATACATGGGCGTCCTACACAAAAGCCAGGCGAATAAGGGGTGGGAGGACGAAATGGTGTGGCATGGGAAGGAGAAGAGGCGCGAAGGACTCCGTAATTAACTGCGATGAGAGAGATCCAGAGCCGGGATAGATAGTCCCGTTTGAGTCGCGGGAATCCCTAGGGACCTGACCCGTCGTATCAGACGGCAAACACTCGCCGGCGACGCCCGGTGTCGGCCGACGTCGAACCGCGTTCAAGTTTCGCTACGATAATTGCCTTCGCTTCACAGTCGCGCCGGCCCAACCCTCATGCCGTTCGATAAGAGCTTACCAACCCCTTTTCAGCCGGGTGCTGAAGAGGTGGGGATAATGGGCTGCAGAAGGAGTTTACGCGATTCGCATCTTCTCGTCACGGAAACTAAAAGAAGTTGCTTCCCGTTTCAGGAGATAGGACTCGGGAGAGTCCTCCTATAAAGAGGTAAAATGCGATAAGAGTTTTGAATATTTTAGGTGATTGATGTGAAATTACCTTTTCCTCTGTTTTTTCCATGCGTTTGTTGAAAGTCACTTCGATAATTTCCTGGAGTTTTCACGGTTTTATTTTTGTTTCTCTCTTTTAACTATAAAGTTCTATTGTTTCTTTGGATAGGTCATCAAATTTCATCGAACGTGTAGCTTTGCAAAACATACATTCCAGGAAAACTGAATGTTTCACGTAGAACCATCATCGAATCCATTGTCAAAATTACGTGACTTCTTCTTATTTTTTTAGTAATTGTATATTGTGCTTTGCAAACATTCCTAAATTTTGAGTTTTCATGTAATAGTATATTTCTACAATTTCTAAATGAAGCGTTTACGTACAATTAGAATCTTTTCTTCCGAACTGACGCTGAATTTCGAGAAAGTAAACCGCAATCATCGGGAAATTTTAAATCGGATTTGTCTATTCTGCAAACTATGACAAAAAGTGTAGAGCATTCGAATATTTATGCTATGTTTACCCTGACAAATTTCTTTCAGTACATTCGAGCACAATAGGTCTTCCGCATCTTACGAAAGTTGAAAAAGGATGTCCTAAAGGTAATTAACATTAAAAATCAAGAAATGGTCGTGTCTTTCATGATTTGACTGACGACAACACTTAGAACCGGCTTGAAACGAAGTTTCCATAAATTTGATACCGCTCCACCAGGAGACACTTTTGTTCGCCACTGTAAGTGGTTGGCACAATCAGCGGGTGTCAGTGGTGAATCCCCCATGGGAATCCGAGCGAGCGAATCGTAGCGGGATTGAACGCTTGAAATGGAATAATATCCAATAATCTGGCGGCCGGGTGAACGGGATAAAAAGGGACGTGTTATCGGAACATCGCAGTATCCATTTTCGTCGGGCTAGCACCGCACCGCACTCACACTCTTCCACCGAATGGTAAAATTAATTATTGATTTCGGATACGGCCATTCAGAGCGACGGCTTTTAATCGAAAACGAACCATCCGTCGTAACCGTTTCCGTCGAATGCGAATCCAACGACGCGGTTCGGAAATGTGTACCGCAGTATAACGGAGATGAAACTATTTACGTGGGTGTGTGTAGTTATTTGAGCTCAACTTTTTCTTTTATAGGGGAAAAATATACGCGTCGGCTGAAACTAACTGACGGGAATGAAGAATATGAGGTTTCAGAGCGGCCGGATGTCAATGGGTTTTTTGTTTCTATCGTGATAGTTGGAGAATGGGTGGGTCATTGGATTTTGGAAGGTGCGACATTTTTACGAGTTGATACTGACAAACTTAAAGTTTTGCGCTTCGACGTTTATTACGCGTTCAGATTCTCAAGTTTGAAAATTCCACGCCTTGAAATTTATATATCCTGTTGTTCCTGTTCTTACAACCATTCTGCATTGAAGTATCCACGCCTAGAAACCTAGCGGCCTTGAAACTTTTACGCCTCAAATTTCTTGACCTTTGAAATTTTTGTTTGTTGAAAGTTCAGTACCATGAATATAAAATCGCGCAAATGTAAAATAAGTGTATAACTAAACATTGTACTGAATAAATTGTGAATAGTAAACACTAATGTAACAAGGGGAGATAGCAAAGCGAAATTCACAGATTTTAATGGCACTAGGTACAAACTAGAGGCGATGACAAGTATATAAACTGTGTAAAACATTAGCTGCCATAACCAGGCGCATATAGCTTTTGAAGGCAATTTTTGTCCCATATAGCTTTTGAACTTAAACTTTTCTCCCGTATAGAGCATCCTAAAGGAAGTAAAAAAAGTCATACGTGGAACATCTGGCAAGTCAATAGTTTTGTCAGAATAATTTTAATTTATCTCTTCTGTGCATCCTGAAGTATGCAAAATTTTAAGCAGATTTCAACAACTCCGTTGCCTTAGTGAGTAGTGTAGATGGTTCCCACAGTAACAACTCGCGTTCAAAATGCTTTGAAGGTTCTTTTGAGAAATTTGTTTCTATCACTTTTAATGGGATTATACTATTTGTCTTTTAAAAATTGAATATAAAGTTAATAGTAAACTAAAGTTATAGGAAAAAGCCCATCGCCACCCACATTAGAAAACTGTCCTTATTTTAAAAAATGAATGTCGCCTCCAATGAGAAAATTGTGATCCCAATCTCTCCTACATTGCAACTAGCATTTCATCAGTTAAACAGTTGTTTCATATAAAACTCTTTTACTCATTTTAGGATGCACGATACAAGAAAAAAATCAAGCGCGATTTATCGACCCAGAAATTGGAATGTTAACTAATTCTCTGCAAAAATGGCTGGCTATGGACTGTTAATATTGTTGACAGTTTATATGGCTGTCATTCCCTATCGTTTCACTCCGCAATCTTCCTTTGTAAGTGAAAAACAGAATGGATCTATTCCGTATTATCGCATGAAATGTTGTTGTACATAAGCGTTCAAACAATAATAAACACGTTTTATTAAATAATACAGTACCTTAGAAAGGATGAAAATGTGATTATAGGTAGGATAGGAAGTGTCAAGATGAAACAATAAAAGAATCCTTCAGGCACTAACAAACGCGGATGGAAGGGGACCGGAGGTATTGGATCTAGATCTGATTGAATCCTCTCTCGATGCTGGTAGGTCATCAATTAACTGCATAAAACGATTAAAAAGGATAATTAACTATACGCAGAATAATTAGACAATATTAAAATGTAACACTGGTCCACAAATGTCATAATTCCTTAACGAACTTCTAAGATTTTACCACTGTGGCCAATATTCCTAAACTTTGAAATTTCTACGTTTTTCATGACTTTTGTGGGCCATTCGACCTATAAGGACAAACGTATAAAAGAAATATTGTAAAAAAATAAAAACCACTCAGAACTTTCATTACGTTCATTCCTATCAATATTGATATAAAAGTTTATACTTTAATTGTATCATGCAAATGGAATGTTATATGAACATTTGATTAACAAGAACTAAAGTTGCAAATACAGGGAAATGGAAGTAGTTTAGGAAACCATGTAAGGGATATTTTAATAGAAGACTGTATATACTATTCATAATTATTTTTTCTATTTCTGTTTTGAAAAAGGGAAATAAAATATAAAACTGTTCATTGAGTAGAAATTACTTGCTTCTTGAATGCGAAGTGTAAATGTCATATACAATCATATAACTCTTATATACCACATTTTTGCTATTCATTAAAACAGCATTAGTTTTTTTATCTGCTAGACAAACTTTAAGCAACATCTTTAATCACCTCCTGTACCTCAGCCTTTGTAAACATGTGAAATAGTTTCTCCGGCGTCATTGTCATTACTTCAATATTTGTATCATTCAATTTTTCTTCCATCACTTGCTTTAGTATAGTTAATGCTGTTTTTATTGCTTCTTTAAGCGTCATTGACTGTAAGAAAAATATGAACCAAAATATAAATGAATCTAAGAGTTTTGTAGATGATACTAACAAATTGTAATGGTCTAACATTTATGCCGTACCTTGTGATATATTTCCTGAAGGTTCTGCTGTGCACCTTCACTACCCGAACCGATAGCCTTTGCATCGAATTGCACAAACGTTCCTGAAGGATCCATATGATACAACTGGGGCCCTTTCTCGTCAATACCAGCAAATAACATGGCTACACCAAAAGGTCTTGACATGGCATTGCTGTCATCGCTGTCCCCAAATTGTATAGCTAAATTTGACACAGCCTGAGCGGTTGATTCAACTGTCATTTTCTCATTGTAAATAAACCAATGGTTCTGACATTCCACTCGGGCACGATCTATCATGGTTCTGGAGTCAGCCATTAATCCAGATGCTGCACAACCAATATGTTTATCGATTTCTACGATTTTCTCTACAGTTACTGGTTCCATAAGGCTGGAAGTTATACGCTTCTCAACAGCCAAAACAACACCTTCGGATGTTGATATTCCAATTGCAGTGGATCCTAGCTTTATCGCCTCAATGGCATATTCGACTTGGAACAGCCTTCCCTCTGGTGAGAAAGTGTTGACACCACGATCATACTCTGAACGTGTTAGGAACATCTGAAAATGATCTAATGTTTTACAATGAAGAATTCATTATTTATATATAAAAAAAATATTATGTTCAATATTAACACCAGTTTCTACAACTTATATAAATAAATATTCCCTAAAGTAACCATAATAAGTGTTTAATAAAACAGTTTAACATTTATATTGAACTCATGTCCAATTTTTGAGGTTATATTTTTCCAAACCATGTAAAAACACGCTTATTTCTGTAGAGTTTCTGTAGAGACAGACTTATATACATTTTTTTACGTAATTACCAAACATTATTTCCTATAACATTAATTCATAAAAAACTGAATAACAAATGAAATTTGATATGTCACAGGTTAGCGCAGAATGACATAGCAAAAGTAATACTTTTACCTTACGGAAAAACAGACAGAACAGATTATTTGTATTTTTGAATTACGTGTATTTGTTGAAAACTGAAACTGTTTACCTTAAGAATACTTTTTTATTCCAATAGAACTTGTGGTGGAGTAAAAGAAGCCGACTTGTCACAAACGCTAGTCACGGATGCTCATAGAACGACTTGAATTGAATGGTGAATGGCGGGGACACTGTCAGGGCCGGCACTTCAATATTCAAATCCTAAATACAACCAAATTTCAATATTTTAATCAATTGTTGTAGATCAACAAATCAGTAACATTGTCGGTTAACATCAAATATAAATTATTGAAAATGTTGGAAACATGACAAACTTCACCGGCAATTAGATATAAATTTGAAATTACTTTCCCCTGCTTTGTTTCGTATTCATTAAATTTTGGCGCATTGAAATTTTGCACCGAAATGATATATGAATTATGATATGTCCGTGATTTTAAATATACAGACGGTGAAATATCTAAATTTAAAAATTCCCAAATCTCATTTCTCAGCGTTGAAGTGTTCAGGCGCCAAAACTTCCGAGTTTTAAATATATAAATTTTAACAGTTCCGTTCGTTAAAATTTCTTCGCGTGATAATTTGAAATTCCTATGCATAAAGGCTCGTGTATCTTTTAAATTAAATCAGCTACTAAAGCACATTTTATACAATTTCCGGAAGTGCGCTGGGTTTCCGTTCAAACTGACACAAAAATTTCATAGTTTGGTAAATCAGCATCAAGGTGTCACCGTACACGTCACAGATTTACTTGAAGCAACTGAAGCGGTACATTTAATAATCAAATCGATAAGGTACACACATATGTTAAATAAATTCATTTATTTATAATCTGATCATTTACGTTCTCTTTAAATTTTATTCAACAAATATAAACTGTGATTTGAAGGTGAGTGTATCTGTAGAGGTTATGTATGATTTCAGATGATTACGGACGTGCAGCTGGCTGTTTTCTGCAACATTCTCGGAGCAACACTATTCTGTTTAGTGTTTTTGTTCCACTACATAAATGCGAACTACTCGAAATGAGGAGGTGCCGCGGTACTTTTAAAACATAACCTCTATCTGTGCCACAAGCACAACACAGATGGAATCATGCGTCTGTATATTGAACAGGTTCACCACACTGCATAATGATGTGTACCGCTAAGTGTAAATGGGACTATATTTATAAATACATTCCACATTAAGAAATCCATTCTGTTCTCTTTATTTCTAAGGTTGCCAATATAAATTTTTTACATAAAGTTTATGAAACAGTTTTTAACTCTACAAAGCAAATAGTCTCTATGGAAAGCTTTGAAGTTATAACATAGCCTAACGGGTAAAACATTAGCTTACCAACGTGCAGGAAGAGTTTTGGTAATTACTCTGTATTTTCTTGGTAAAGTCTTTCTTGAATAGGTATAGATAGGAAATATGTACTAAAATTACTATAATTAATAACAGAATTTATAGTATAAAATGTACAGTATAGAGTATACTCTACAGGTTCTATAGGTAGTATTTTTGATATCAAATAGTACATTCTTTTCTATTCAATTGTCATTACAGGATTGTAATTAGTTTTGCAAATAAACCCAATTATACAGTCCAGAGAAAGTGTTCAAATTTGTTTATTTGCTATGTCAATCTTAATCATTTACATAATCTGAATAAAATGATTTAGTGACCCAATCCTACGAAACTTCATAGGATTAGTGCACAGCAATATTTCTGCTGTTAAAATTTTGTTACTTATTGTTAGCATTTTGCAGATTTGAAATTCCTGCTCTTTGAATTTCTTACGCACCAGTATATTTGAGCAATGAAATTTCTTTTTGTAAGTACCTGAATGACTTCAATCAATAAAAAAGAACCAAATCACTTATATATACTGTGTACAATGAACATTTAAATTTGTTCCTATGTCTAAACGTTCTTGTGTATTAATTAATAATATAATTATCAAAATTTGTTAATTCTTAAAAATCCAATAAGCGCAAAAAATCTCCTAATAGCATATTTCAAAAAGAAGGTTTCAATTGAAAGTTGTAGGGTTTATTAAGTTTTGGGTTGAGACCCACGTTGTGTCCATTCAGATCTGTATTGATTTTTAAAAATGAGAAACCAATTTTTTATTACGAATATTTTGTTCGTCAATATTTTACGATAAATCCCCTTTTATAGACTCCAGACGACATTTTTCGTTCGAAGCAGACTAGGGGCAAAGTCTTATTCGTACCAATAAAAAATTGGAGTTACTAATAAGAAAATCCACCTGTGTCGGACTGAGCCCATATGCACCTCGGGCTCAAAGTTTAATCCATTGTATAAGCCTCCCTAAACTCGACAATGTTCATCCGAAACATTCTTTATATATTTCCCGTTTTCAGATATTTCGGGGTCCCGTAATTTCTTATTAACCGTCTGTATGCAACCCTTGAAACTAGAACAGACCATATTTTCGCATTTTGAAACTTCTACTCGGCAATATTTCCGCATTTTCTAATTCTTATACATCCTGTTGGTTTTGAAATTTTGTACATTGAAACATTTTCGTAGTCACAAAATTTTTAGCATTCGAAACATTTCAGCGTAAAATTTCTGTATCCGTTTGTAAGTACTTATATTCAGAATGTTCCAAATCACAAAATTAAATGTAATGAATAAAAGTACATTTTCATAAAATAATGTTGATAATTGATGATTCTACCGTCGATATTACTGAGTATTCTAAATTGTGAAAGGTAGTTTTAAACTAATCGAAAAGGTATTTGAAAAAGTAAGTAAATTATCAAAAAATGTTAACTTTGAAGAGCATATGAAATAAGTTGCCGTAACAACTAACTTAATACTCTTTCTACCAAACATTCTTATGAATCCAAAGGAATTGTTTAAATTTTAGTGTACTCAGTGTTATCCACCGTAGTAATGGTCATTGTCCAAATTATTGTATGATTTCGTCTAAATATTCAGTCAATCAAAATTATTAAATAAAAAAAATGACATTTCAAAAAAAACATCCCATGGCACCCAAATTGAATATCACAGCTCTACACCAACTCCACTTTACACACAGCACCAACAAAAGTACACAAGCGGAATGTCTCACACTGATACGCATTACGAAAAGTAAAGGACGACGGAACACAGTACGCCGCACACAAAACAGTTGCACGTTTTCGAACGCACACACGTTTTGCGCGTTGCTCGATCCGTTGCGAAACCCGAAAACGGATAAAAGAATGTAATAAATCGGTTGCGTGTATTAATGTTCTATGAAATAGACTGTTGTAAAAATGTCAGTGCGCGTCTCGAGATAAAGGTTTTTTAATGTGAATGTAATCGAGGGTATTGGACACGAGTTTTAACCAATTAGGTGTCTGAACAGGATTTGTATTCCGATAATTTGGTAGTCGAGAATGAAAATGGCTATCACAACAGTGCTATGTTTGATGGATATTTTATTATTTTGTGGAATCACGGGATTGCCAGAGAAATTACCGCTGGAGACGGATTGCTTCAAGTTTTGTAAAAATGTAAGTGTCAATAATATGTATTTCTTGTATACACAATTTCCAGTTAGTTTTTTGAAGCGTTTCAACGCGCGAGAATATTGCAAGACAAAAATTTTATTACGCAGAAATTGCCATCCCTGAAAATTCAGACATTTGCGGCGATTTTTAAATAATTTTTAAATTGTGAAATTCCGTGGGTTGAGTATTCTGCTCTTTGATATTACAAAGTTTATATACGAAGCAATTTCACGATTTTAAATTTATTTGGTTTGATGTTTGCAATCCTTGGAACTTTGTACGCGTCGAACGTTTTGCGTGTTGAAATGTTACTTCGTCGACGTCTGTACGCTTCAAACATTTCCACGTCGGAAATTCTGCATTTTGATGTTTGTATGCGTCGAATTTTTCCAAAATAAAAATTTCTATGCAGTTCAGTTCTTAGGTAGACGAAAGAACGGTGATTTATTTAAAACAAATTTTTCGGGACCTGTATAGTATATTATACTTAAGAACGCTTTATTTATTTATAATGCTCGTTAGAATTTTCAATAAATGGTCCCGCATTAAACGTGCCTCTTAACGTTTCACGTGTCTCTAATGACGTGCAATAAATACATTATACGGAATGTTTTCACAACTGTGTCAATACGTCTCATTACAGATTCCGATGAAATTTTTGCGGTCAATCTGTTCCGTGACCTTGACATGAAAGTCATGTTGCAAGATTTAACACATTGGAGGAAATTTCCGGAAAATCCGGAATTTTTAAGAATATAAAAACTCTAAAATTATTACACAAAACGTATTTGCTGTGGGAAGATTTACTCGATTAAATAAAGGCAGGAAGTTTTATAAAATGTATAAAACTCTGTACTTCGCATAAAGTCTTCAATGTGTAAAGTCGTTTTATAAAGTTAAGCTCTGAAATTTTTAACTCTTCGAAGATGCTAAACCTTGAAATTTTTGTACAATGAGATTCCCGCATTTAAAAAACGGTGACTATTTGAAGTTTAGCATTTCGAAATATCTGTGCCTTGAAATTTCGAAATTCAGAAGTTTCAGTTACATAGAAATCTCAGAACCAGAAAATTCAATTACATACAAATTGGAATTGCAAAACGTACCTTCGTGTGCAAACATTAGTAGAAGGAAGTATCACGAAAAAAGACAATGAATGAAATTAAGTTGATATTTCTGTACCAAAAGCATCTCACCTTTTCTAATTTTCACGGAAATAGGCTAATACACTAGCGTTTCAAATGAATTGAAAATAAAAAATTGTATGGTGTCCCATAACGTGGTTCTCATGTTTCAATATAATGTTTCATCCGCATATTTTAATAAACTGTTATTTCATCGACATTCCTGGTCGGCGTAACAAATACTAACGCATGCTTCTCATGTGTACACCATACTTCTTCTTCTCCATAATGCAGCTGCATTCAAATATATGTGGATTCGTGTTCTATATGTACGAATGACCTTGGAATAATTCGTAAATCTAGTAAAAAGCAAGCATTTTTTCTTACTTTTAAATAAACTACAGTGCGCAAACAAATATTTAACTTGGAATTAAAATTACAATCATTGCATTAGAATTTTGTAATTTGTTTCATATTTTAAAAACGTAAATGTGTCACCCCAGCCCTCAGTTTTATACTTCGTGAGTGCTTGGAACAAACGTAAAAAAAACGAAAAAAGGAAGAATCATCGGCGAAAGATATAAAACGAAGGAACCGACATCAGACTTTCCTGCGCAACGTAGGTAGTGTTTTCCACATCTAAATATATCCATATTTATATATGTATATTCATTTCATATATAAACATGAAATATCTGTAAGATTCATGCATCGACGACACGAATTTCGTTTCTCGGACAGACTGAAAATATTCTGAGACCATTTCGAAATCATTGAAAATTTCAAAGCGTAGAAATTTCAAGGCGCACGTTTGTTCGGTCATTGACGCTGAAATAAAATTTACTTCATCGAATGTTTCAGGAATCATGCGAAGATGTCTGCAGCGATTTCATCAGCAAACTCGAACGTAAGCAACAATATTTGATCCGATAGATATTAAATGTTGTAGAATTATCGGCGGGTGGAAAATTTTATAAATATTGTCGCGTAAAAATTTATAGGCGCTGGAAATTTTCAAACCACACAAATTTTTCAGTGTAAAAAATACCGCCACACATATCTCATGGCATTACAAATGAGTATAGCTCTAAAACATCAAACTAACGAGTATTTTGCAAATAATGAATACTTCACTTTTTTATCATAAATTAGATTAGAAACTGTTTAAGAGATTTAAACCGCCTCACTTTTATGGTGGCATACACGTAAGCAATACAATTAGAATTCTTATTCAAAGAATTGCAATGAAAATGCATATGCATATCCATTCCACCGCGTCGACTGTCTCGGCGATCGATAATTTTACAGACAGATACAATCGATCTGGAGAGTATACAATTTTATAAAATTTGGTAACAATTTATTTTTTCATTAACGTCTTTGTTTGTAAATAAACTGATAAAATTCAGGAAATAAAATTTGTGCATATCTAGATTTCCGCATTTTAAAGTACTTACTTATTTAAAATTTGTTGTTTTGGAATTTCTACGCCCTAAGTTATAAGAGTCGGAATTCTCGGTTACGCAGGAATAACAAAACCAACTAATGTAGTTGCATAGAAATTTGAAACGTCAATACGTTTCTTCGCGTGCGTATAAAGGGTGTCCCAAAATGCACGCAAGATTTGAATTACATTGAAAACACAGTTTTTAGTCATTAGGTTGTTATTTTTTTATTGAATCTTAATGTACATAGGTTAGCGTTAATTATAGAATAACATATCGGGCAAATGGCCTCCACGGCTTTGCTGGCACATACGTACTCTTTTATCGACATTTTGCCTCACTTTTCTGCATAATTGTGGATGAATTTCGTTAATGCAGCGTTTAATTTTCTCTTGTAATGCAGGGATGGTTGTGGGCTTGTTGACATAGACTTTTGACTTCAAATAACCCCATAAGAAGAAATCAAAGGGTGTTAAATCACACGATTTAGGGGGCCGATACTGATCACCGAAACGAGAGAGTACACGACCAGGAAAGGTCTCATGCAGTAATTGAATTGTTTCACTGGCTGTATGGCATGTGGCACCGTCTTGTTGAAACCACATATTGGCCACATCAATAGCATCCAATTTCCGCTGAAAGAACTGTGTTATCATGCGATATCGAGCACCAGTAACAGTTACTGCTTGACCAACCTCATTTTCAAAAAAGTATGGTCCAATGATGAGCCCAAAATCCGCACCAAACAGTGACACGTTATGAGTGCATTTGTTGTTCGATAATCAGATGTGTAATTCTCCGAACCCCAAACACGGAAATTTTGGCGATTAACAAAGTCATCAAAGTGAAAATGTGCTTCATCGCTTACGATGAAACTTTCATTATTTTTGAAATATTGTTCAATAATGAAAACACGTTGTTGTATCGTATAACGCTTCATATTTTTACTAACGCTAAACTCTCAGCTCACAAATTATTCTTTTTTCAGGGTTGTCAACAATTTATTGTAAAAATGGCGGCAAATTCAAATCTTGCGTGCATTTTGGGACACCCTTTACATATCTTATTATCATAAAGTATCACAAAAAAAGAATATCAATGGTATTAGACCGAATTTTCTTTAAAAAAAAACGATATCTACGTTTATTAAATACGTAAATTTCTCTACTTTATTTATTTACACACAAATAATTTTATTTGTGGTTTAATAATTCAGTGTCCCAGAATTACGGAAGAAACGAGAACCTGCAAATTCTTTGCATTGAAAATTCAAAAGTGCTTTTCCGTTTTTTAAGTGACGCCCCGTTTTTCAGATATGAACTTCCGAAATATCGTGGTCTAACATATGGTCTAACATTAATGTATGTACGATAGGCTCACTTAGAAATGAACCACCTCAGGGGAGTAGTGCGGCGCGGCGCAAAGGCAAACTCAATCCCCTCGCCGCACTATCCCCTGAGATGGTTCATCTTTAGGTTGGCCCGGTGTACACACATTCATCATTTGAAGGAGTATACACGCAGAAAATTGTAGACCCACGGCCTGCTGCGAGAGGGAACCGATCGGCTCTTGACCGTTTGTATTGTAGATAGGAGACCGATTTGCCGATAGCAAATTAAAGGGTCTTTCAACCTGTAAACGTTGAACTGTGAACTGTTAAACTTTCAGTGTAAAACATTGACAACTGCAAGTAGTAACATTTACGTAAAAGAATGAGGACAGACACTTCACAAGTTGAGCGAACCTTTATTTGCTATCGCATTTGTTTACACAAGCAGTGACGATCGGTCTCCTGTCCACAGCCAGTAGCCAACAGACCGCAACGTCTATACATATTTTTCAGGAAGGCAAATGACAACATTTCGGAAACCTGTATCTCAAAAACGGGGCCTCAGATCAAACAATGATGCAAGACTTTTCAATTTATTTTCTTAGAGCATGATCCTGTTTGTCCTATAATTTTGGGGCACACTGTATACATACACATACATACATATAATATGTACATATATCTTTTGTCGTTTTATAAACGAAAACTTTCTAATATACTTGCGATGAAATAATCTATTTATTAAAAAAACTTTCTCAACCAGTTTCTCCAATCATCGACGAAAGCGCCGAAGCTAATGCTACTCTTCATTGCACTAACGTGAACATAATGATGATTAACTTCAATCCCGGTTTTTACATCATCGAGCAAACTACACTGGAAAATATATGGGATGCCGTCAGTGTGGTAAGAGGCAACTGAAAAGTCTACGGAGTATATAATAAACAAAATTTAAAACACGTAATTTTGTTAATTGATTTTGCAGAACAATGGCAGTTTAGCAGCATTTAAAAATTTAACAGCAGCTACCTATTATCGATATCGATTGCGCAGGGTAACTGAAAATGGGATTTCACGACCTGAATTAACAGACTGGTTTTCAACTTATCGGGGTAATTAAATCGTTGCATAAGTCGTGACATTTGTGTTTTTAAAACAATTTCATCTAAAACCGTTTATTATGGTGATACATCACTTTGCCATTATGAAATAGAAATTAAAAAGAAACTACAGTGTGAATTTATTTGACTTCTTTTGGATTTGATAGAGGTTGTGTTTTAAATTTTAGCACTTTATTCCAATTCGTGTTTGTAACTGAAGAAAGACTGGATAGAAAAACGTGTTCTGCAGCGAAAAGTAGAAACGGGGCGATCCAGTTTTCTAATACTGAAATTAGATTTATTTTCGACAGTCAATATATAAATTTTGCTACATGCGCCACTTGTGATAAAAAAAGGAGTTGATTGATATTTTCATTGAAGCAACCTGAAATATGTATATGGAAGTACCTTTGGCAACTGCATCATGCCGCAATTTGTGAAGAACAAATATCCGACCACAGAAACATCAAATTAAGTTTTAACAAATATTGTACTACCATGATTGCAAAAAGAACCGCAACAATATGCGTATATAAAAAAGAAATATTGTATTTACAATTTCCACATGTACGTATGTATACAGGGTGTAACAAAAATTCTGGGATACTTTTTCAGTATCGATAGTACGCACAAAAAGGTGAAAAAAAAAGTTTAAAAAGTTTTGTCTAAAAACTACCCCCTATCGAGATACAACCCCTTTTATAACAAGTTTTAAAAAAATCATATCTTCGAAATGATACGTCGTAGAAGATCCGTTTTGATTGCAATTTAACCGGGAGAGACTAAAGTTTACATTGCAATCAAAACGGATCTTCTACGACGTATCATTTCGAAGATATGATTTTTTTTAAACTTGTTATATATGGGGTTGTATTTCGAGAGGGGGTGGTTTTTAGACAAAACTTTTTAAACTTTTTTTTCATCTTTTGGTGCGTACTGTCGATGCTGAAAAAGTGTCCCAGTATTTTTGTTACACCCTGTACATGTTCCTAAAAGCGGAAGATAAATCTAGACTGATACGCAGCGCAGAAAAGAAATCCGATACGGTTTATCGATCGATAGCATAAAATCGCTGCTTGCAAAAATTTTCCATGGCTCAAAGTGTAGGAATATCAACAATTATACTGTATGTCGATGAAAAAAATGTATTCGTATGCATGTTTCAGAGGATTATCAACCGCTTCCATTAAAAAATCTATATGTATCGAAAATCGAGCCGGACGTTAAAAATGTGTGTTCGCTACGAGCAGAATTTACTTTTGTGCCGGCGAAAGGTAATAACATTACATTTATGTCTGATGAGATATTGTCAAGGAAGGCCAAAATAACTGATGATTTTGAATGTATTTTTGAATAAAGAATACGTCCACAAGCAATACAACAAAATAATTGAAAAATTTGTGAGCAGTCAAACACTTTTTCCTGAGTTCAATTAGATTTCGAATTGTTTCAATTATTTATTAAACATTGTATGTATTGTATAATATTATTCTTTATTCCCCCAAGGTTGTGAAACAACTTTTGTCCTTGCTTGTATTTTATGTAGTTTATGTAACATAGTTTAGGTAAAATAATTTCAGATCGTAGCTGTAGTTACAATGTGTTATATTGGGATGGAGAACACAATTTAATAAATTTTAATTTGAGAGAGGTAAGAACTATTAAGTTTTCTATTAAACCATAAAACTAATTTCAAAAAATTAGATAAATACGGTCAATTTAGTTCTAATTTATTTGTTGGTAAATATCTTCTAATTGAAAATTTGCATGTTTATCAATATATTTTCAGTTTTCAGTTTTAGTATTTTACATGTAGTAGAATCCTTTTTTTTTAATTAACTGATTTTCTTTTGCCTGACTTGTTGCTAAATATCTGATATACAACATATATATACTCTGAAAGTACAAAACTTCACAAAAAAAAAGGACACTTATTTTTTATCAACGGCATTGATTATAGTATAATCACTTTAACAACTACAATATTGACAATACATGGTCCAATTCTCGCAGTCTCCTAATTTTCAATTTGAATTGGAACGCTTGGATTATGATCACAATAATACTGTATCAATTTCTGCCGAGAATGACAATAGTACTAAAACGAGTACTAAATTTTCTTTGGCATTCGTCACGCCATCATGCTTAGAATTTGACAGCAATATAAGTATTTGCGGTGAGTATAAAACATACACATACATTTGCGATATCATTCTATTTTTTTTTCAAAATATTATTGCATCATTAGATTTAATGCGTAGATCATGTAATCTAAAAATACCATAGCATTATGATTTTTCATAAAACTGCAGCGTGCAAAATATCATGATCCTTAAGAATTTTCTTCATTTCTATGCAAGCTTGGTAAAACTTGGATTTGGTGTTCCAATTTATTTGCTGCTTTGTAAACTTTAGCTCCAGAACAAGTGGAAGGATTACAGGGAGAGCATATTTATCGCCATGGGAATGTGTACGACGTTAGAATCTATTGGGATAAACCTGAACACCAACCAGATAATTACACTGTACAATTGGATTTGCTTTACGAGGATGGAACTGTTTACTTTCTGACTGTGTTTGGTGTATGTGCAAAAACGATTTACTTTTGTGAAAAATATTTGTTGACCGGCGAAAAATGTAAAAATTGAAAATGTTGGTACATTTTGCTTAAAATTTGAAATCTCAAGCATCATTTTAAATTAGAAACACACATGCAACAAGTTTCTTATATGTTGAGAGATAATTTTAACAATCATATACATATATACTAATATCATACACAAAAACTTGATCCGATTATGAAAACGATGCTTTAAATTTGCCTATATCTTTTACAGAACGCAACTGAAGTCTCCTTCTTGAATCTTGAGTTAGGACCGCAATACAAAATCAGCATTGTTGCGAAATCAGCTGGAGGAATAAGTTTGATAACTTCCATTACCAAAACTGTGTATAATAAACCCACAAGTATGTAATCTGTTATATACATAATACGAGTTTCGAAGTAGCATGGAAAATGTAATACTTCTGTTTTTCTCAGCCATCAGACAGTTGTATCCTGAACTTTTAACAGCAGTGTTAATGGTTATAATAATTCTTGTGATAGTCGTAACAATTTGTCTACAACATTATAAACGACAAAATAGACATTTCAGCATGGATTATACACATTTCGAGGTTAGTATGTCAAGAAGCAAAGATTATCTTCATTCTCAGTTATTATCGTTGTAGCATTTTAGCAACAGGGCGCAGAATCGCTGCAGGTAGAATTATATCAAGGCACAAAAATTTGAAAATAGGAATAACTGACAAACAGAAAATTTACGCCATCAAGTTTATCACTAGACCGTGAATTTAAGCAAAAAACTATGTCCTGAGAGCGCCCATGCAGTAGGAAATAAGAGGACAATGTTCTCTTCCCCCTTATTACATATTACGCATACGGCTCATTGCATATCAAATCGATTACATTCTGAAGCAGCATCTGAAATTTTGTTTAAAATCGCATATGTTATACTCCATGTACTTACCTACATTACACGATCGCCATTCAGTAGATAGCCGTGGGACGTTAGGCGCGTGTCCGAGCGCGCTATACCTCCGTGTTTCACGCCTTCAAGTAAAGTGCATGCTGGGAAAATATTTTATTTTCGTATACATTTTTCTCCGACTGTTATGATTGAAATTGAATGAAAAAAATAGCCCACCATCACCTCGGTGAAAAGGCGATCCACTTTCGTCGAATATTGTTCTACAATTACTTGTTAAATTATATACATATTTCGCTCTAACGTTTACTCTTGTTATGATAATAATCATTTTGTTTTGTAACATATATGTTAATGCGTTTTGCAAGGGTTTACGCCATTCGTTTTACTGGTTGTATTTGTTGATCGATTTGTATGATTCAGGTCTTATTGTAAAGATAAAGGTGCAAGACACGTGCGTAGATTTTCGGATTTTTGAAAAAAGTTTATGTTTATTCAGAATACGGTTTTGAAAAATAACCTTTTTTTAGATACGATTTTTTAAACGAAAATGTTGTTTTTTTAAAAATCCGAAAATCTACGCTCGTGTCTTGAACCTTTATCTTTACAATAAGACCTCATTCGTTAAAATCGGTGTAGAATTGCAGCCTAGGAAATGTATGGCGTAAACCGTGTTTTCGACTGATTTTTGCCGATTTCGTGAAATATAATTGTAGCACAAAGGCGCCCCTCGAACGTCGTGGCGGAAGTGGCGCAGTTCATCCCCCCACCACAAGGTCTCACTTACACGCATGGGTTGGTGTGTGTCTAGATTCCTAGAGGCGTTAGACTACGCTCGCTCAGGATTCTAGCCGAAATCCCGATTCATTTAAATTTTAAAGTCATTTTACGCCATATGTTTTCCTGGCCGTAATTCTTCGCCGATTTTATTGAACAAAGTGTCATTTGAAAGTGAAACGTTCAAGGCACGAGCGTATATTTTCGGATTTTTAAAAAAAGTTTTCAGTGATATGTATACTGTGGATCAATAATTAATATTGTTTTAGACGATTTTTTCAGCGAAAACGTGATTATTCGAAAATCCGAAAATATACGCTCGTGCCTTGAAACTTTATCTTTAAAATGGCACCTTGTTCGATAAAATCGGTCGAAAAATACGACCAGAAAATAGGTTTGTATGGTTGGACATTTCCACTTCTCTTATCGTAAAGGCCGCCACGGGGATGTAAATGCTTTAATAATAATGATGGTGTCTTTGAGGGATGAGTTTGTAAAGTACATTGGCGGAGGCTGTGCTGTTTTACCGTCCTTCTTAGGCCCTAATCCCCTAAGAATCTTAGGGGACAGATTTGTTAGGTTGTGTCCTGTTACATCCTGAATGTACGTCACGCCCGGAGCTTACGAAAACAGTGCGCCTTCGATTTGTTTCGCAAAGTCATTGTTTTACCCCTTTTTGAGTCAATGGTCAGACCAATTTACTCAGGACGATGCTGAATCGTCCTACAGTCGATAGGTGATGATGAACGGGTGACGTCGTGGTAATGATGACATCAGGATAATTGATTCTTGACACTGAATATACTATTCTTCTTTAACTTTATATTTTCACTTCGAAGATGTACAGGGTGTCCCATTCCCTTGGACGCGCCCGGAACCATTCGATAGCTCAGGTAATTCTAATATAGATGTAACATTCTCAGCTTCCCATTCCAATCCGTGGCCGAGTTATTAACGAAAAACGACAGCCACTCAGAGGGCTCTGTTAGGCTCGGCCGCGCGACAGTAGAAGTTCTGCACCAGTAGGGTACCATACCAGTAGGAACTGTCGCGCGGCCGGGCCTAACGGAGCGTCCAAGGGAATGGGACACCCTGTAGGCACTTTCGCGATTTTGTTTTACTGATACAGCTAAGTAGTTCCTTTCATTTTACTATACAACCTGATCAGGTGTTTGATCTTAGGGATTTTGGATTGGAAAAGATTTATAACTTTGTCGGTTTTGCAGCATAGTAGTTACAGCTAGAGTCGTTAAGGATCTCCCACCTGGAATCATATAATTCTCGGTTATTTAATCCGGACTGATACGCTTTAAAACTCGCTGCTTATAAGAAGGATTGACGCCGTGGTCCAGTACTACTGAGGGAGACTACGGGCTTAGGTGGAAATCATAAAATTACCTTCCGTCCACCTTACGCCCCTTCTGTTGAACCTTGACTTGTATTATGGACAGTGGTTGTATCTGATGATGAATTCTAGTAAATTAATCGGATTTGGAATAAGAGTAGAACACTGACTAAAAACTACTCAACTGATTGAGGATTGGCACACTCACTAGACTATAAACTAGATTAGCTTGACTGATCTCAACTCAACTAACTGCGCTTCGCAGTGGGGGACACCAATACAGGTCGTCCCAGCTAACGTGCAGGTCCCTGAACCAGGTGATAGCTGAGGAAATTCTAATATCGGAAAGTGACATTCGGAATGTCGTATCTTAATTCGTGGCCGAGTTATTAACGAAAAACGATAGCCAATTAAAGAACTCCGATCGGCCCGGCGACGCGACAATTCCTACCGGTACAGTACCCTACTGGTGCAAAACTTCTACTGTCGCGCCGCTGGGCCCAACGTAGCCCTCTCATTGTGTATACAGGATGTCCCAATTTAATCTTTCCACGCGAATATTTCGAAAAATATTAATTATTTGAAAAAAAAATGTTCAGACGAAAGGTACTCAATTTAAAGGGGGACATTCAATGGTAGACACGGTTTTTTCCTAGGGGAGGCGCCTCCAAGATCTGAAGTTGAGCTTTGCTTTTTTAAAGGTACTGTAGCTTTTTTTACGCTGAATACATAGCCTAGCTGAAGACAAATCCATTGACCTACATTATGTTGACTTTGAAACGTTATTGAAAGTCATTTTCAATCACGTGACATTTTTTAACATTACGCGCCCAAAAGATGTTTCTCATCTTCTAAATTCAAAAGGGCGACCTTGAACATTAACACGTTCACGCCGGCATGTACCACCAGTGGTACATAGAGAGCTGTCCCATGCATAGACAATTGTCACATCGGGCGGCATGTACCGCTAGTGGTACAAATGAAGCATTCAATTTTATATGTCTTCTTTCCGCGCCGCCCGATGGGACAAACTATGAGAATTAGAGCGCCGTCAGATACCGAGAACTACAAATACGACCGCTGACGGGAACGTGTTACTGCTATTAATATTAATGTTTACAAGCACAGAATATCTGACAACACAACGATGTCGAGTACTACTACTATTGACATTCATGTTTATAAACACGGAATATTTATTAGCAGAATCTTTTTGGGCATTAAACTGTATGTAACTATTTTAAAGCTGTGAGTAGGTAGATATTACTAGCGTTCTGAATTTAGATAGCGACCAATTTTACGATGACTGATTACATTGCCAAATGAAATTGTGAACTTTAGAACAAATAGAATTGTCATTTAGGAACAGAATCAACAGGTGCTCTAATGGCCAAGGTCGTTCTTTTGAATTTAGAAGGTGAGAAACATCTTCTTGACGTGTAATGTTAAAAAATTTCACGCGATTGAAAATGACCTTCGGTAACGTTTCAAGGTCAACATAATATAGGTCAATGGATTTGTCTTGAGCTAGGCTATGTATTCAGCACAAAAAAAGCTACAGTTCCATTTAAAAAAACAAAGATCACCGCCTCCACGTATGAAAAAACAGTGTCCAGCATTGAATGTCCCCGTTTAAATAGAGGATCTTTCGTTTAATCATTTTTTTTGAATAATTAATATTTTTCGAAATTCGCGTGGAAAGATTAAAATGGGGCACCCTGTATACAGCGTTTTGGGCCGTTCCACTGCGTCGGTTTGTAACGGTTTTCGGGAAAAACAATGAAAGTCTCATCCTGCAGCCAAACACCCTCACCGAGAATGCACTTGAAAAAGGATCTGACAAACTTCCTCTTTCAAGTGTTTCTTGAACTAGACGGGGTCTGGTGTCGCGTTTACATTTCCTCGTAGAGAAGGGAGGTAACAGTTGGAGGTAACAGTTTCTTAAGATTCATTTCATTTCCATTAGAAATCGACATTAAGACACCATTGAGACGTCGAGTCGCCGGGATCGAGACGCGTTTATAGCCTTCGTATCGGTGAGACAATACTAATTCAACGACAAAACATTTTAATATCTGGATATTTTTTATGAAAATTGTATTGATTGGTAGATTTCCCTGGTTAAAATGATACCAAACACGGTACGTGTTTATGTATATATCATTTTTCTTTGTCTGGATTACTTACTGAATGAAGCTTCAAAGTGTCCACTTGTAATTGTATCGTACGCGATTTATTTGCTGTAAGATTATTTAATAGTTGAAAGATATTAATATAATCTTTTCTTTTTTCTTTCCATGTATCATGCGGACACTACGTTGAAAGAAGAAATTGTAAAAAGCTATAACGCAAAATTAAAAACACGGCGCTTCTAGATTTTCGTAAATTTTCATTCATATCTTCAGACTTTAGCAACATGAGAAAAGAAATAAATAATAAACTAAAGTTTGGTATCGTTTTAATCAGAAGAGCATCACGAATATGTTTGTAAATTGTTCAGAAAAAAGATCCAAAAATCCAAATGTTTCATCGTTGCATGTGTATGGAACACACCGATACACGGACCTTAACTGCGATCTAAAAGTCCTGCTTTGTTCTTCTTCGCGTTGACCATCCTATGACCACTAAGTACTCGAAGTCTGTCGAGAAACGTACATTTATAAAGCCTTGATTCTGGTTTAGAATGCAATTATTATGTCTTGGTCTCGAAAGAGACAAGTACCTCCAATATTTAAAATCAATACGCGCCTAGAACCAAGCTAAATTGGAAATGTCAGTTTTTTGTGAAACTATTACTTTAACAAGAATATTTCATAAGAATTTTTTGTTCCTAACATCAAGCCCTGTGGCTAGAACAAAATTGCACTTGATTCATTGACATCGAATTTTCAATTTTAAGTCGATTTTTGTATAAAAATAGCTGGCTATATACAATACTATTGTACGCACAGGATGTTTATACTCGTTACCCTCTACCATTTGCGCTCAGTTTATCCAAAAAACGCTGATCTAACTCGCGGCCTCCCCTTGTCAGTGCCGTAACACTGTCATTTCATTACGCCAACTTTAAGTGCTTTACCATACATGTATTTCGGAAATTACAACCAATCGTTGATTTCTACGTACGGAAAAATTGTGTCGAAAATCGGACGCGTGCTTACATTGAACAATAAGCACTCGATATTTGTTGGAAAGTCAGTTCCGGCAGTGTGGAATTACTAAGCCCTTCTTTCACTTTTTCTGGTTGACGTTCGCTATTTTATTCTTCTAATAGCGACAAACGTATACAAGGATGACAAGTAAAAACAAAGAGAGATTGACCTCACGGCTTTCAATGAGCCAATACACTACATGGATGAAACTTTTTAATTCTTGTGTTTTATTTTCATGAAAATTTTATTGACATCTTGCTAAGATTCTTTTAATTAAAATCATATCAAATACGATATAATTTATATTATTTAACATTTATAAGATATACGTAAAATACCGAGTAATGTTATGTAAATGTTATTTACGAATATCTCACGAATATATTAATAAAATGTTCACAAACAAAAATACGGAAATGAAAAAGTTTCGTCAGTACGTCAGTGTGAAGCAATATACGGGTTTTATTTCGACTTGCACAGCCCCACTTTGTTTTTTTCGAGTCGAATTTTCTACAACCCCTGCTACAAATCCATCGATAAGTGTAGGTCATCGTGCAAATATCTGTACCAGGAACTGAATTTGTTCATACCACAGTGTTCAATTACAATTTGACAATCCAATTTATATCGTTGTTACATCCCCGCGTCTAAGCTCCCTTTGTCAGTTCAACGCCAGGACGACGCACTTGAAAAACTTGTATATTCCTTCAAGAAAGAACACTGCAATCGTCTTGGTCGAGACTGGCAAATGGCATCGAAATAAACATATAAATCTAATCAAGCTGTCGTGAATGTAAACTCCAAACCTTTTAAAATTAGAACGTTCTATATATCAGATTTTATCAGATACAATGGATACCTTGTCCATAAGAAAATGTAAATGTGGCACCAGACCCCAGCCTGTCCAAGAGACACTTGAAAGGGAAAATTAGTCCGATCCTTTTCCAAGTGTATTCCCGATAAGGGTGTTTGGACGCAGAATGAGGTCTTCATTGTTTTTCCGAAAACCGTTACAAACCGACGTAGTGGAAGGGCCCAAAATCCTGTATGTATACTGGTGCCCTCCGCCACAAAGACCAGCTGAGTTTTTAGTTCAGAGTTCAGTGAGTTGACAGAGCAGTTGAGTTAGCTGACGGAAGTCTTGAAGTCAGTCAGCGAAGAGTCAGTGTTAGAAAAGATAGTTTGTTTCCAGTTCAGAAAAGTGCAGTTAGTCCAGTTTTTAGTAAAATGAATTACACTTCCAAAGTGAGAGTCTTTACTCCAAAATCCCTATCCATAAAAGTACGAAATAACCTACAACCTGTACCTTACGCTGAGTCGAAGTCAAATCAGGTCAAGTGAGTAGTTTGGACGCGAGTGAGCGTCCAACGAAATCAGTTGCATCGGAAAGTAAGTTGATACTCGCGGGTCTCCCTTCAAACTCCTAATCCGGATTGGAACGAAAAAGTCCATATAGAAAATAATCAAGGGCCAGTCAGTGCTTGGTGAATCTTGTACGGACTCAAGTAGGAAAGATGCGGGGTAACTTATCATATTTTCCTTAACTCCAGTGACTAGAGAACTCACAGGACATCCAATTGAAATGTTAAGTGTGTTAAAGGCGTTCCGGGACTAACTTCCCAAACCGAAGAATCTGTATAACCAATCAGTGCAACATATCAGTGTCAGTGAAGTTAAATACACAATTGATGAAGATTATAATCAGTGTCAACTATCAATTTGCCTGATCTCGTCATAACCACAGCCTCACATCTTCATCATCACCATTTTAACAGTAGTACGACTCAGCCCTATCCCGAGTAAATAGGCCTGACTGCCGTGCTACCGACCGACCTAATACTACTGACGACAGCTGATCCACATCTATTATAACAGTATGCGTGAAAGATTATCGAGTGGCCAATTGACTACACTAAAAAATCTCTCACGCATGCTATTATACGTTGTATTGTACACTTGGCTCACTGAGAAATGAACCATCTCAGGGGATAGTGTGGCGAGGGGATTGATTTTGCCTTTGTGCCGCGCCACGACAAACGGCGGCGTTCAGTTCCCCCGCCGCACTACTCCCCTGAGATGGTTCATTTCTAAGTGGGCCAACTGTACATTAGTGTGTGTCGCACGGCGGCTCGAAAACATATGAAAGATGCGGACAGCTATCGTCAGTAGCATTAGGTTCGTCGGTAGCACGGCAATGTAACGGTGTTTAACAATTTTTTACGCCGAAACCGTTCAATAATGTTAATCTTTTTTTTAGGCTGCCTTCGAAAAGCAAGTCTTGACGCATTGTCCGAATTTTTCTCAAGTTGTTAATCAACCGCTAACATAGAAAAAATCAAAGTTTTTCTTTATAAACAAAAAAAAATGCTACATAACGGTAATAATCAAAACAGTTATATTTTTATTTATATACTTTGATCTTTTTCGGTTATATTGCAATTAAAACCGCTCCTCTCCGACTTACCATTTCGGAGATATAATTTTTAAACATTTTTTACAAATGGGGTTGTATCTCGATAGGGGGTGATTTTCGGACCTAACTTCCTTGGTCCCTTTTTCACCTTTTCGTGGGTACTATCGATTCTGAAAAAAGGTCCCCGATGATAAGTTACACCCTGTATATGGCTCATTCCATACGAAATCGATCACTTTTCGGAGCGACATCTCGGAACATTTTCAAAATCACTGACATTATAGTCCTTGTCGTACCCAATATGGAGCTAACTTTGTTTTTTCGAAATTTTAAAAATTGCCAAAGTTACAACTGTTCAAAGTTTGGTATTTCTTGAAAACTCTACTTTTTCAAAAATTTATATCTCGGCAACGGTAAAGCGTAGCAACAAAAATTTTTGTTCATTTTCACCGGAAAGGACCAAATTTTTCAATAAAAAATACAATTTGCATGACTATCGATGTTAATTAATATTTTCAATCAGTTTTTTTTAAACAATTGTGCATAACTTTTGAGACTCTAGTGTTAAAAATCTGAAAAAATTCAGGCGTATACCTTGAACCTTCCTCTTCAAGTAACCGCAAAAATAATAACGGACAGTTTAATAGCGAGTCTGTAAACAACCGCGAAAGTTGAACATGCAGCCTTTTGAAGCGCTCCGCCGTGCAGTTGCCGGGACATACATGTATACCCCCGCTCTCACCGCACTGCTGCTACTTACTGAGCGCCTCTCAGCAACACAATTGTTACGTCAAGACTAAGTGTCACGTCTCGAGCTTACGGAAACGGTGCGGCTACGAATTGTTTCACAATAGTCCGACTTTTGCCCCCTTATGAGTCAATGGTCAGACCAATTTACTCGGGATGGGGCTGAGTCGTACTGCGATCGAAAGGTGATGATGAAAAGATGACGAAGGTTGTGGTTGTGATAATGATGAGGTCAGACTAATTGATGGTCAACACTGGTGATATAATCTTCAATAATTTTATATTTAACAACACTGACACTGACATGTTTTCACAGATTCTATTTATATTTGTACACTTTGTTTCTTTTTACTTTTTAAACGGATCAGATGTTTAGTCTTTGGGTATTCGAAAGGAAGGTTGGTGTTATAACTTTTATCGGTCCGCAGCGAATATCATAGTTATAGAGTCTTTCTCTGAATATCTAAGCGATTTCCAGATACTCCTTGTCCCAATGATCACACTTTGGAGATCGACAGTTATGGGTAGGAAAGTCGCCGTCCTTCGAAACGTGTCATAGAAGCAACAACTACGTTGGAAATCTACGATTCCAACGACAGTTTGTTCTATTCCCGTTGAAGAATGACTGAGGTATTGGGTGGTAATGGTAACGGATTAAATAAAGGGTTATAGGATATGGAATGGAATAAGACTTTTCTTGATCATGGATACTCTGAATTGCACTTCTTAACTGCTGACTAACTAACTGCACTGACTGACTCTTCTTAACTGGATTTCTAACTGACTCCTGACTGACTGCACTTTTCTAACTGTTGACTCTTAACTCCAACTGCACTTTTCTAACTGGCTTTTCTTATTCTTGACTCTTAACTCTAACTGTTGACTCTAAACTACTGACTCTTGACTAAACTTCGTGGCGGAGGGCACCAGTATATATACAGGGTGTCCCAGTTCCCAGGACGTTCATTACACCTTTGGATAGCTCAGGTAATTCTAAGATACGGATCATTAGTTTCAGCGTCCCATCACAATCCGTGGCCGAGTTATTAACGAAAAACGACAGCCAATCAGAGGGCTCCGTTGGGCGCGGCAGCGCGACAGTTCCTACTGTTACAAGTTAATGTCTTGTAGTTGCGGGAGTGTTTATGCCGCCGCGTCAACGGAGCCCTTGAAAGGGATACAGACCGAGCACTAACACACTTCCACGAAAAATGTATCGATGAGTCTATGTCACTGGGTCACTTTACTTGCCGGCGTCACCGAAAAAAGGTCTAATTTATGACTTTACCTCTTGCGCACATCCTACGGACTAGCATCGCTCGCACTCCACCCGTTTACCCTGAAAACTTTACAGAACACTGCACAATAAATTCACATTGAAAAGAATGACCGTTGCCTGATAATTTTCACCTTAGATTTGATTAAATTATTATAAAGAATGTATGCTTTCGCACACTTGTTCCATTTGTCCAGCGAAAGAGATAGATTCTTCACCCACGAGAAAGTTTGATTAATAATCGATTAACAATACATCCGAAATTACGCGGACTCCATTTCGTGGTGACTTTTTCGTCTTTGCACTTCCAACCTTTTCCATTTTCCACACAAATACGTTTTCCGAAGAATAGATGAAGCGAAGGAGAGACGTCTGTTACCGAAAGAATAGTAACAGTAAACAGATGTCCACAGAAAAAGACCACAATGTCAATCTACGTTGAAAGTATGAGTAGTTCTGAAAGGAGCCGATAAGTGTGCGAAAGCATACATTCTTTATAATAATTTAATCAAATCTAAGGTGAAAATTATCAGGCAACGGTCATTCTTTTCAATGTGAATTTATTGTGCAGTGTTCTGTAAAGTTTGCGGCGTAAACCGATGGTGTGCCAGCGGTGAAATTCCATAGGGTACGCGCAAGAGGTAATGTCATAAATTAGACCTTTTTTCGGTGACCCAGTGACAGACTCATCGATACATTTTTCGTGGAAGTGTGTTAGTGCTCGGTCTGTATCCCTTTCAAGGGCTCCGTTGACGCGGCCGCATAAACACTCCCGCTACTACAAGACATTAACTTGTACCAGTAGGAACTGTCGCGCTGCCGCGCCAAACGCAGCCCTCTGATTGGCTGTCGTTTTTCGTTAATAACTCGGCCACGGATTGTGATGGGACGCTGAAACTAATGATCCGTATCTTAGAATTACCTGAGCTATCCAAAGGTGTGACGAACGTCCTGGGAACTGGGACACCCTGTATAGGATTTTGGGCCCTCCCACTACGTCGGTTTGTAACGGTTTTCGGAAAAACAATGATGGCCTGGTCCAGCATCCAAACACCCTTATCGAGAATGCACTCGAAAAGTGATCTGTCTAACTTTCCCTTTCAAGTGTCTCTTGAACAGGACGGGGTCTGGTGCCAGATGTATATTTTCTTGTGGACAAGGTCTTCATTGTATCTGATGCAATCTGTTGTTTAGATCTGTCTAATCTTAAGAGGTTTAGAGTTTGTATTCACATCGCTCGACTAGATTTATATATTTACTTCAACACCATTTGCCAGTCTCGACCAAGACGATCACAGTGTTCGTTCTTGAAGGAATTTACAAGTTTGAAGTGCGTCGTCCTGGCGTCGAACTGACAAAGGGCGTATAGAGACGCAGGGACGTAACACAATCAACACAAAGAAAAATTGTGTGTCAGTAGGTAAAAAATCTGAAAAAATTAAGTAAGCAGCTTAGACTGTCCCCTTTCAGAACATGCTACGAAAAAAACGGTCATTCTAATAGTTGACGAATAATAATTAGTCAAAGTGTACCGTAGTAGGCGGCACACGGTACACGTGGCCCAGAAAATCTTGAACCATCTCAGGGGAGTAGTGCGGCGAGGGGATTGATTTTGCCTCGCGCGATTCGTTTGTCGTGACGCGGCGTCGTGGCGGGGCACAAAGGCAAAGTCAATCCCCTCGCCGCACTAACCCCTGAGATGGTTCAAGATTTTCTGGGCGGTTCGTACATCGCTTACCAGTGCTACATTTATTATCAGTTTTACAACTTGTTAGTTTATCTATGGTACCTCTCGTTTAAAAATCTGGAAAAAATTAAATAAGCAGCTTAGACTGTCCCCTTTCAGAATGTGCTACGAAAAAGATGGTCAGAAATATTTGGTTAAGGGTATCCTTGCATACAACTGTGTGCCAATTCCTAAAATATTTAACTTTGGCACGAGTTTCAGCGAATTTCGTAATGTTTTGAACGTTTAAAATTACAATTGTAAAATTTCAGGAATGCCTGAGCTTTAAAATGTATACACTTAAACGTTTCTATGTTAGGGAAATATAATTATTATTATTTTATCATTGTGATTTTTTCTTATGTAGAGTACGATTCAAAAGGACGGGTCTGTTGAAGCCACGAAAAAATTATTAGGCCAACACTACCCGATGCAACACGATGATTCCGCAGTATTACAGGACAAATTTTATCTGTCCCCGGAACTTTTAAAATTGAAAAATATTCTCGGAAGCGGCGCTTATGGAATCGTAAGACTTGGATCGCTAAAGGATGAATTTGATAACGTTACCGATGTTGCTGTGAAAATGTTGAAAGGTACAATGTTCTTTTCAAATAGAGGAATACTAATTGATGCGCGAATAATTAATAGATAAAAAGATTTGCACGACAAATGAATCGTTGATTGAAAACAAAATGATTCGTCGTTATTATCGAAATACATTGGAAAATGGTAACATTCAAAGAAACATGCAAAATTTGACGTAAGGCAGCAAAAAAATCTAATTACATATTGGAAGTTGAACAAGTTAAAAAGATATTATTATTTTTATTTTATCAAATGTCTTGGGTTTTACATACATTACTCGTAAATCACAATTATTCAGTATTATGAAAAAAAGTCATATCACCTCACAACGTTGTTTCTTATAATTTTGAAACTTTTATAAATCGAATATGTGTATATTATATATTCATAGAATTTTTTCAGAAAATCCCAGTGTCGAGGATGTGAAAAACTTCCACCAAGAAATTTTAATAATGAAATCCGCGGGCCAGCATCCGAATATAGTGTCGTTAATCGGATATTGCACGTTGCACAGTAAACCGGTGTTGGTTGTAGAATATTGTTCCAATGGAGACTTACAAAGTTATTTAAGAACGGTGAGATATGCAAGGTCGTACTGAAAGTAGTATATTATCAATCGAGGAAATCATTTATTAAAGATATACCGACGCATGCACAAACTTACTAGTCGCAAATAACATTGAGCAATGACGATGCGACGTAAAATGAATAAATCTGAAAGAAATCTGATTACCGTTAACACTTTACATTTTTGTTTGCATATTTACATTAGAAACAATTATATTATGCATATTTAGTTGATAAGTGTACGTACTCGATGATTTAAAATTAAAATTATCTTTCGTTTTTGTTACATTATTTTTTAGATCTGGCAGAATATGGTAGCAACTGCCTTCGATCAGAGAGAAACAACGCGATTTAACCCAGGATCGTTTATTGACAGTAGAATAAAATATTATTCGAACAACTTTGGTATTTATCATTGTTTCACATCACTAAGAATGATTTCATATAATGATTAACCAGTTAACCGTTGTTGACGAGTACATTCGTTATAAAAAGTAATTATTATTTGCCGTTTAAATTGCAATTTTAGTGGAAACTAATACATATACCTATGGCCGTAAATTTTAATATGCCTTAATTATTAGAAGATCAGGACGAAATAAAGAAAAAAATTTTTAATACAAATTATGAAAAAACCAACATTCAAAATAGAAATGCAATAATTAATAATTAAAATATATTTTACAAATAGGCGTACAATACGATTTCTCTTGGTTAAATTGTATATTATTATTATTATTTTTAAAAATTTTGAATAGAAAAATATTATTCAGAAAATTACAATTTTTACCCCGAATGAAATTAAACAACTTTATTTTTTCTAACAAAGATCTTTTTCGCACATTCATCATCATATCATATTGTATACTCTGTGTTTGACAAATATACTCGTTATCGCTTCTATTCTGCGTCACATTTTAGATACACACTATTCATAGAGGTCGCAACGGTTGACTGGTCAATTAATCAGAGACACGTTCCAGAATATACAGGGTGTCCCATTTTAATCTTTCCACTCTATTATCTCGAAAAAAATGTTTATAGGAAAGATAGTGTTTTTAAAAGTTGCATTCAATAGTGGACACCGTTTTTTCGTAAGTGGTGGCGTCTCCGAGATATGAAGGTGACCTTTGTTTTTTAAATGGAACTGTAGCATTTTTTTCACGTTAGACACATAGCCTGGCTCAAGACAAATCCATTGACGTATATTATATCGACCTTGAAATATCATTGAAGGTCATTTTCAGTGACTTGAAATTTTTTAACATTAAACGTCCAGAAGATGTTGTTCATCTTCTAAACTCAAATGCACGTCCTTGGACATTAATGCTATTGATATTTATTTACAAACACAGAATATCTATCAGCAGAACAATGTCGAGTACTACTACTATTGACCTTCATGTTTATAAACACGGAATCGTATAATATCATCGTCAAATTGATCCCTATCAAAATTCAGAACGCTTGTAATATCTACCAACTCACATCTTTGGAGCAACTACAGTTGAATGCCCTAGAATATTCTGCTAACAGATATTCCGTTTTTATAAACATGAATCTAAATAGTAGTAATACTCGACATTATTCTGCGGATAGATATTCAGTATTTGTAAACATTAATATCAATAGCATTAATGTCCAAGGACGTCCTCTTCAATTTAGAAGATGAGCAACATCTTTTGTACGTGTAATATTCCAAAATTTCAAGTGACTGAAAATGATCTTCAATGACGTTTCAAGGTCGACATAATGTAGGTCAATGGATTTGTCTTGAGTCCGGCTATGTGCCTAGCGTAAAAAATACTACAGTGCCATTTAAAAAAACAAAGGTCACCATCATATCTTGGAGGCGCCACCACCTACGAAAAAACCGTATCCACTACTGAATGTCCTCCTTTAAATAGAGTGTCTTTCGTATAAACATTTTTTTTCGAGTACATTTGTATTTATTATTTTTCGAGATAATCGAGTGGAAAGATTAAAATGAGACACCTTGTATATGTATGTATGTATATTGTATTGTAACCAGGCACGGAGGGGGCGCATTACCAAAACGTTCATACGATCGCTAATGGTTTGTATGATATCCATCAAGGTGAGCAGATTTATATTTCTATAGAAATCATTGTATACACTTTTTGGAAAGGCATATATTATATACGTAAATACAATAACTAAGGGTGAGGTAATGTTAATTGATCGATGATAATCTTGAATGCCATCAATTGTGCGAGACTTAGAAGTTAAGACCGACGTTGTATCGTTTAAGAAACTATCGCGCCGTTTACCAATCAAATGGCAAAATGTTAAATTTGTTTTATTAATAATTACTTATCGAGTACATGTAAGAAATTGTATCCTACTGTTCAATTTGGCTTTACAGATATGGCACAATTTACGGAGACCATTACCGCAGGCGACCAGTTGAATTTTGCCAGACAAATCGCTATGGGAATGGTATTAATTTTCATGTCAAAGTATTTTTAATAGATTGTGCAAAATATCTATTACAATTTCAGCTAGAAAGTTAAATTAATGAAATAAATCAAGAGACAAGGTCTTGTCTCGGGCCAAGTACAATCAAACAGCATAAATGGTTTCACTGCGGGGTACGGGGTGCGCACGGGTATCCGCAACTACTAATGCTTGCTTCACCTAGGTGATTTTCGTGCCCTCTCTTTCTAATCATTCGTTTCTCTCTCTGACGTGTGTTGCAGCATAGTAACAAGTGATAACGACTACTTCATCTCTTTCTTTTCGTCGCTCCGTCGCCCTCATTCTATCGAGGCACACGGACTTAGGCCGGACAGCATGTGTGAGAGAGCGATCGTCGATCGAGGAAGGCATCAAACGCGGTTTTCGCCATGGCCAGAATTTTCCTCGCATAAGAGCCTCTCTTTCCTTCCTTTTGTCTGTCGCGCTCGCACTCTGATCGCGGCTCACAGACGGTGGCCGAGCTCAGGTGTGTCGGTACACCTTTGTTGATCGCGATCGTTCATTCGTATTCTTCGGGACATTTCGAATTATTTTATCGGACATTTAATATTTCTTGCAAATATTTGATCCCATCATAGATTTTCAATAAATTGATATAGTATGACAATTATATGTTTGTCAATTATTTATTTAAAGTTACAATATTGTCTCGGTAAATAAGGAATAAATTTCGCGAAATATTATTAGATGTTATAATTATAACATCTAATTATTATTCCATTTCTATTTAATTAAAATTCAGCGACACTGTGGGATCCAATATTGGACATAAGTGCCCGATAAAATGATTGGAAAAATGTTTCGAATAAAATGAAAGAGTCGCCGCGGCCGACAAAGACACACCGTCGCACTTACTCTCGGCGATCGTAGTGCGAGCGCCACAGACAGAACGAAGAAAAGAAAGGCTGTTATGCAAGACAAATTTGGACGGTGATAAATTCCGCATTGATACCTTCCTCGTCGTCAAACGTGCTATCACACATGCTTGCTCGGCCCACGTTCGTGTGTTTGGCTAGTGCGAACGCGACGGAGCGACGGAAAGATAGAGACAAAGTATGCAGTTGAATGCAGTGTTTTGTTGTTGATATCCCGAGCCATAGTACGCCACAAAGAGAACGAATTATACGAAAGAGAGGGAAAGAAAGACACCTTCCTGATGCACGCATTAGTACGTAATTCAGAAAATATCAAACTGTTATCAATAATTTATACATTTAATATAATGGTTGCTTAAATTGTTATAAAAAGGTATTTAGTTTCTAGAACTTCGATACATGTCAAAGCGTCTCTTCAAATTTCTACAAACTTTTTTTAGTACATAATCAAATTGTTCCGTAAACAGGTCTTCCATGATAAAGTCAGCAAATTTTTGGGTCTGTCCGAAACGTGTAGTTATCAGTATTGTTAACAAATCTTTGTTACATGTTTCGCATTGAAACTTTACTATCTTGGATATCGAATCTCTAAATTGTTCCGTATCTGTTTGTAACAGTGTTATGCTATTACCTACACATCTTAATAATGAAATTAGTATATTTTTCTGCAGGTATACTGTAAAATTAGATCAGAAGATGCCACGGTAATACAAAAATTCATGATTTCAAAAAAACTATTTTTTCTTCAAATATAGATTGTTGAAGTATAGGTACGTTTAGAAGACACGATGACGTTATTGTCCGTAAATTGAAAAACATTTTCAAGGATATACATAGGGCCATATTAAAGTTCTAAAAGTTCTAGAAATCAAAAGCATTTTTCAACAGTTCATGCAAACAATTATTTAAAATTTAGACATTTTTAATAAGATGGTTTTTGTGTAATTAAACCGTTTTTGTACACTTCTATGTTTATTATAATTTTCCAATTAAGAATTTAAAAACCAGACCTATACAAATCCTGCACTATCTTGCAATAATTAAATGTTTAATATTTTGGTAATGCCTTCAAATGTATTTTCTTTTTCAATATTACCCACAATATATGCAAGTTTTTGAACAATGTCTGACATGCTGCGAGAACCTTGTACACTTGATCGGAAACGCAACTATAGATTTAAATTATCCTGGCTTCGGAAGAGTCTCTGATTTTTTTGTATTAGTTCTTTAAAAAATTTTTTGAAATTTTATAAATACATAATTCTTATTACTATATTTCTTAAAAGGAAATAACGTTTAAAGGAAAATTTGGTATATTCCTTCACATCATCGTATATCATCATCATATCACCATATTAATCAGATCCGTTTAATCCTTTATTTTCCTACATTCTTTTATTCCTTCATTCCTGTATTCCCTAATTTATTCCTTGGTACCTGCATTCCCTTATTCGTTTATTCCCTGATTTCTTTATTCCCTTATTTCTTTAAAAACAAGTATTTTAATCAAAGCAATACTACACTTAACAGTATTCTACGAATGAAGTGAAATCAGCAAAAAGCATCGAAAATGCAAAGGTGCAGGCCAAGTACAAGAGGATGTGACTTTGGAATAGCTTTCTCGTTAACATAAACTTCATTATACGAAGTATTTGAAATCGAACAAATGCAAGTAAGTACAAATTATTGTACAGCATCGACACGATGATATCGCTAAGTAAATATATTAAATCAACTAAATTTCCCAAAAAATGATGTCTCCTCATTTAATTAATAAATCTGTTTAGTGCTCGATTAAATGTACTTGGTTGCCCGCTTTTTACGAAGGTTCGATGGTGAAAAATAAGCTTATATAGTTCGGGATATTCGACATTAAAAGAGAGTTGTTAAAACACAGTATAAAGCGGGCTTCTTATTGTGCTGAATGAAAATCCTCTAAATATCTCATGAAGTTTCTTTTTAATTTATGTTATCATCAATCGTTGAAACACATGGCAATATGTATGTGTAATTTTCTTTCAGACACATCCAGATTGTTAACTTGTTAAATTTTTCCACTCAGATGCATCCGAATTGTTACTTTAGAAATGAGTACAAATATCTGTTACGTTACAGTTTGGACATCAAGCTTCGTAAAAAGCGGGCCACCAAGTACATTTAATCGAGCACTAAACAGATTTATTAATTAAATGAGGAGACATCATTTTTTGGGAAATTTAGTTAATTTAATATATTTACTTAGCGATAGCATCGTATCGATGCTGTACAATAATTTGTACTTCCTCGCATTTGTTCGATTTCAAGTACTTCGTATAATGAAGTTTATGTTAACGCGAAAGCTATTCCAAAGTCACATCCTCTTGTACTTGGCCTACACCTTTGCATTTTCGATGCTTTTTGCTGATTAAGATTTCGCTGACTATCCGTTGTGTATTAATTTGCAAGTTTAACCTATGGCGAATCCACAGTATGAAATGTAAATTTTATTTTATTTAAAAAAGAAATAAAAATTTACAGCGGTGAGAAATAAACAAATGACTTGGCAATTATTACACATGGTACTTAATAAATCATATAATCATCCGCATTAATGCGAAAGAAGGAAGCATAATTACGAGAGTTTAATTAATAACTACAGTTACGGTCAATAATAATTAAATTGAGTAATCTGAACATTTTATTTAATTTTTCAGGAATTTCTCTCCTCGAATCGAATCGTACATCGCGATTTAGCGACACGCAATGTACTTGTCCGCACAGATCGAGTGGTTAAAATATCGGACTTTGGATTGAGCCGTGATATCTATCAAGAAAACTTGTACAAGAAACAGAGTAACGGCAAATTGCCATTAAAATGGATGGCCATTGAAGCCCTGACACACCAGATTTACACTACATATAGTGACGTGTAAATATACAATTCTATATCTTCCTTAAACCATTCTAAATTCACGGCAGAATGGAAGTTGTTCTGTCAATTTAAATATACATTTCAAATTTTAATAATATGAATCTATTGCGACTAAATTTTGATATTCATTTAGTAAATATTTAAAGTTATGTGCCTTGGATTCCAAAACATTATAATTTCCATTGTAGATGGTCTTTCGGCATTTTACTTTGGGAAATTGTTACGATGGGTGCTCTTCCCTATCCAGGAATTCCTACGGATTCTATATTGAAGCTTTTGAAATCCAACTACAGGATGGAAAGGCCTCCAAACTGTAGCATAGAACTGTATGTAACAATGGCAAAATTTTCTCTAACGTAATGTGAACGAAGACAGATATTTTCAACGGCTCTGAAGTATAATAGAATTGAAAAAGATGGCGTAAAATTGCAATTATTCAACACTCATAAATTCCAACAGAAATTTCACGGCTTACTAACTTAGAAATCTATTTTAATTCATACATTTCTTGTCAATTAAATATTAGAGACTAAGGAATTAATTTCCTTTTTTCGTCTAAATAGGTATAATGTTATGGTCTCCTGCTGGAATGTGAGACCTCAAAGTAGACCCACGTTCACAGAACTGAAAGAGATTCTGGACAAACTGCTTGCCTCTTACTCAGAGAACACATATCTGAATATTAGCGATGTTTTAATCGACCCTAAAGAGACTTTGAACGAAAAATGAAAATTCCAAAGCAAAAATGAACACATTCTGGTACATACTGTATATGAACACTGATTGATCTGAGATCATTTGCCAACTGAGGCAAAAAAACTACCGTCCCTTATTGGAATTACATAATATTGTTAAATCGGAGCTAAACAGATGTTGGAAGTTTTAAACAATAAACATAAATTATGTCTTTTAAGTTTCAGTTGAGCAACATCAGATTCTGTCCCCAAATTTTAAGTCAAACATACATATATAATTTACACTTTTCTACTAAAATGTGGTAAAAATATAAGATCAGTTGTAACCGAACGTAGTTAAAAATTTTTCAAATATTGCGTGACTAATACTGGCCCCTTCACAATTGGCGCGTTAACCATTCGGTTGCCTCTGCCGTATGTAAATTATGTACATGTAGAGTTCATTGTATGTACAGACACACAGTATTCGATGTATCGATCATTTCGCGTCCACCGGGGCAGGAATATACAGGGTGTAACAAAAATTCTGGGACACTTTAGGTTCATGGATAGAACGCATAAGAATAAGAAAAAAAGTCTTATAAGTTGTGGGCGCAACCCACCCCCTATCGAGATACAACCCCTTTTGTAAAAAATTTTTAAAAAATCATCTCCGAAATGGTACGTCGTAGAGGACCGATTTTGATTGCAATATAACCGGAAGACACTAAAGTTTACTAAAAAATATCACTATCTACGCAAAGGAAGATTTAGTCAATGCCCTCAATTTTTCCCAAGTTGTTACAAACCTGCTACGATATAGGTAATCGACGTTGTTTGGATTAAACAAGAATAAATGCTTTTTAACAGCAATAATCGCAGCAATTATATTTTTTTCTATTATCTTTGACCTTCTCCGGTTATATTGCAATTAAAACGGTTCTTCTACGACATACCATTTCGGAGATATGATTTTTTTTTTAAATTTTTTACAAAAGGGGTTGTATCGCGATAGGGGGTGGGTTGCGCCCACAACTTATAAGACTTCTTTTTCTTATTTTTATGCGTTCTATTCATAAACTTAAAGTGTCCCAAAATTTTTGTTACACCCTGTATAGTTTGAATATAAACAGATCTCTACTTTTTAACATTTTTTGCAATAGTTAATTGTTTATAACTTTTAAAGTATATTCCAGCATCTCGCGTAATGAGATGCAATGAAAACGGAGGTGTAATCGAAAATTTTCTTTTCAAACTGGTCCCAATTGACGTGGCATCACCAATTATTGCACTACATATGATGTTTATACGTAGCGACAAAAATAATTTCGTCAACTTTAATTCTATGCTTAAGAATCACTATATTTTCCTATAACTGTTACTTATGTTTTACATAAGTATATGCATGCAGACAGACATAAATAAGGACGAGGTGTGCCAACAATTGAAAGCGTACATGTATTCGCGAAAATGAGAGTAAACTATTTTTTGATTACTTCGTATTTCTATATAAAAATTAGTTAAAATTGAAAATATAAAATTGTCTTCGCATACAAGTTATACAAATAAAAGAATTTTAAGGTATCTAGAAGTATGTACAACGTCCTAAAAAGGAAATGTTTTATATAAACGTTGTAGGGTTTATGGTCGGTCGACCGATTTCGGTTGACTAAATTTTGGGCCCGTTTACGTTTATCGCTCCTTTCGAAACGTGAAATACCATTTTTTATCAATTATTCTGGTTTTGCATTGAAAAGGTTTTGGGCCTATATTTGTACACTATGTAGGGGAAGGTAACCTAATTTGGGACGCTATGATATACAAAGACTGATAACACTTCTCTCAATGTAACCACGAGGCGTTTCTTTACAAAAACAATTGCATTAACCTCTTCTACATCTACGTATGACAAAATGCCTATCTCAAATCTCGCAGATATCATCAGTCTTTGTATATCGTAGCGGTCCAAATGAGGCTACGGTCCAAATTAGGCTACCTTCCCCTAAGTAATAATATTTTTGTAAAACCCTCCATTTTGGCGCCGTCCGACCGTATTTTGAAATTGCTCGAACCAGTACCATGTGCAAAATCGTTTATTTTCTAATCGTACATATTGTAATAATCTGTGGTATAACTTCTTTCATATACATATGTGTGTGTATATTAGGGTGGGTAAAAAAAATCGACTATTTTTTTTTAAATTACACAGAAAAATTGGTTCGTAGACACCTCTAGAAAACTCTCAGCAAAGCTGAGCTCTTAATTTTAATGGGAAGGTCCTCCGCATTATAGTTTTATATTTTTTACGCAGTCCTTTAGAAAAAAATTCATATCTTGCTCGTAACTTTATCGATTTGCAAAAGTAAATATATAATTTTGTAGGAAATTGAACGCTCTACAAAAAAGGACACTTATATTTTGACCGTCAATCTCACCATTTAGAAGATATTGACGATTGAAGTTTGATGATTTTTAGACAATTTGATTTTTGTTTATGAATTTTATAACTCGCGAACCAATATGAATTATGAAACGTGCAAACGTCATTTAGTAGGAAATTTAATGCTCTACAAAAAAGTTCTCATATGCGTAGTTGATAAAATTAAGCGTTTAAGAGATATTCGTCATCAAATTTTAATGATTACCAATCTTAGCAGTTTTTGATAAGTAATTCCAAAAATTTCAATTTAATTCACGAGTTATAGACAAATTTTAGGAAGTTTAAGTGTTTACCAACAGAAAAATGCTTCAACTGATATTTCAAGTTTTATTTTCAGATATAAGCATGTTTGGCTATCAAAAACTGCTAAGATTGGTAATCATTAAAATTTGATGACGAATATCTCTTAAACGCTTAATTTTATTAACTACGCATATCAGAACTTTTTTGTAGAGCATTAAATTTCCTACTAAATGACGTTTGCACGTTTCATAATTCATATTGGTTCGCGAGTTATAAAATTCATAAACAAAAATCAAATTGTCTAAAAATCATCAAACTTCAATCGTCAATATCTTCTAAATGGTGAGATTGACGGTCAAAATATAAGAGTCCTTTTTCGTACAGCGTTCAATTTCCTACAAAATTATATATTTGCTTTTGCACATCGATAAAGTTATGAGCAATATATGAATTTTTTTCTAAACCACTGCGTAAAAAATATAAAACTATAATGCGGAGGACATTCCCATTAAAATTAAGAGCTCAGCTTTGCTGAGAGTTTTCTAGAGGTGTCTATGAACCAATTTTTCTGTGTAATTTTAAAAAAAATAGTCGATTTTTTTTACCCACCCTAGTGTATATACAATATCTTACTCTCGACCTTAATTAAGAACTCAGGCACAAAATTACAAGAAAATAACAAAGGTTCTCCCACCTTTGTTCATAGTTATTCGAAGTTCGGTAACAACGATTAATACGTACGTACATACATACAGGACACTGGACCATATCGATTGTTTGTGTATTCCTTCATTTTTCTTTTTCTTAATTTCGTTTTAAGGGATCCGAACGCATATAATTATTAATGCATGTATTGATGAGCAGCGAGATTCATGAAAATATTGAAATCCAGGGGTTTTTACGGCGAGAAATATCAGCGCGTAAAACATTTGTAGCGTAAGAAATTTAGTGAGGATTGAAAATATCGCGTTGTTGGATATTTCGGCAGGTTGGAATTTGATTTTCTCGTAGAACGTGAACATTCTGATTTTCGGGGCACTTCAACTTTGCAATGTGCAAATTATAATTGAATCATTACCAAACGTGCGCGGTCCCTTTCTCATTAACGTTTATTTTTGTTCGTGTCGGCTAATTGCTTAGCTTGTTTCTCCTCTGATAATGACGGATCGGCGAGTCGATCGTATAGGTGCGTGCGTGAAAAATAAAAATAAAATTATATTTCGAATACAAATACATTCGTGCAAGTCGCAAACTAAGAAATGTCTCACAGGAACTCCTTTAATCTGCTCTCTAGAATTTGTAAATATAGAAGTTTTCTTTTTCCATGCTGCATCCGACAGGCACGTAGATTACTGTCATCAGAGGAACTATCAATATTTACGGTGTGACTTAAAATTACATGGTGAGTTGGGATTTCAAAGGCTTGAAAATCAAGGCACTGAAATTTCGGATCACGGAAAATTCAAAGCGTGATAATTTTAAAATGTCCATACACAAAAATTAAATCCCAGATACAACAACGATCGAATTTGATATTCTCATATAGATATATATACAGTAGGGTGGTCGTTAAAAATTAAATCTTTTGCGACGCCCCCCCCCCCAAAAAAAGCTTCCTTATGATGCAAAAACACTGGTGAAAATTTTTTTTTAAATTAAAAACAACATGTGCCTCAAGACGATTTAAGTTAATTTTTGGTATAATCATGTTTTTGGGAATTTTTATGAGAATACGATTTTATTCGAAATATAAACAATTATAGAACCTAAATCAATAAAAAAAACATTAGTTAATTAAAATAACAATAAACAAAAATTTAAATTCAAAATTTTTCCCAGTTAATTTGATCTATTAAATAAAAAAATTAAAGATATTCAAATTGATATTTTTATTTTAAAACTAAATTAGTACAAACGTAATTTTAATATCTAGATTTCTTCACTCCAAGGTTTAACTAATGTTTTTTTATTGATTTGGGTTCTATAATTGTTTATATTTCGAATAAAATCATATTCTCATAAAAATTCCGAAAAACATGATTAAACCAAAAATTAACTTAAATCGTCTTGAGGCACATGTTGTTTTTAATTTAAAAAAAAATCCGCAGTGTTTTTGCATCATAAGGAAGCTTTTTGGGGGGCGTCGCAAAAGATTTAATTTTTAACGACCACCCTAATATACAGTGTATATATACGTTTCTATAGTTGCACGATCGACATTTTCCTCGATTTTCCGCATACAGAATTAAAAAGTTCCGATCGCCGTGTAATTTCAATCACACCATGCGTTACATTTTCCATGATTTCGTATAAAAAGCGTATCGACTCGTCGACCTTGAGTAGCAAAAAGTGTAATTACAAATGGTGGATGGCAAGTGAAGAATAACACGTGTTTTAATTAATCTAAATACTATCGATGTTCAATCTCATTGAATTATCGCATTTTTTCTTTATTACAGTACTAGAAATTGATATGAAAAAGAGGAACTCTCTACCCATGGTATTATATTCCATTTGATAGATCCTCCGTTTAGAATCACTGATAAAACTATATCTCTTAGTTTTTTCACTTCTCTCTCTCTCTCTCTTTCCCTTTTTTCTCTCTCCATGTATCGCTAAAATTTGTCGGATACTACTTTAACGGAAATACAAAAGGTAATTTCGAATACAACGCATATGTGAGCTTGAATTAAGATTAATTTGAGAAAATTGGTAATGTCTATGGAATGAGAGCGACGAGGGGATTTCGTTTGTAGTATTACAGTGTGGGCTGAGTACAAGTATTTGTACGCTAGAATATAATTAACCTAATATCTGTATGGAAAGTATGAGTCAAAATTCTGGAATTTTCCATTGTTGAAGGTATTGTATTAATGCTCTGATATTTTTGCGTTTTTTCAGTGATATTACCAGCGCTTCGCAATTATCAGAAACTCAGCACGAGTGTGCGAATAAATTTATACAGCCCATTGTACATAAATTTCACGCAAACTATTTAACTCCTTTCTCGTAGTTTAAAAGTACTACATTTCGAAATCTCTGATTCGCGATTATCCAATTAGAGACGACCCGTATAGTTTTCTATTTGCAGTAAAAATGCGAAAATAAAGAGCAGTAAGTGATCTGTAAAAAATAATTGGTCATTCGTGATGTTCCAGAAAGACAGTTTCCGGTTGACAATTCTATTTGCGTCTTAAAATGGTAAACTGAAACGCAGTTTAATTTAATTAAAATAATAAATTCCTGAATGCGCTGAACGGGAACAATAGCATTTTGCAGTATCGTAAAATGCAACTAGTTTCATAGGACATTTCTAAGTATACAATATTTCTTTGTAATATTTACTATGACATTGTGTATGATAATACAAATTTTCTTTCGCAGACGGACTCCAAATTCATATAAATAAGTATTATAATTCTTACGCGTTAAAACTGCTTTACATTCTTTTTCTCTTGATATACAAGTCTTTCCAGGAAAATACTAATCACATTTCGATAGAGCAAATATGCTAAGCACACAATATATTGTGTTCTTTGTTTTATATTTTTGTTTCACTGACTGCTAGGAATGTAAATTCTCGAAAACGTGTAACAAAATTGCTTAGTTTTTACGCATGTATTCCGATTACATTCCTCGTTATAATTAGTGTGCTATCACAGAGAAAATTGATGCACTACGGTATATAAAGTTGTAATAAGTGCCGTTTTGATTTCATTTCCTTTTTTCCAATTTACGCAACAGATTCGATGAAACACTTCGGTCACGCTTTCAGAGGAGAAAAACTTCCCCAGTATCGGGAGGCTCGCCGAGTAGAAAATGAAAAACTGAGCAAATCAAGTGATAAACTGGGAAATTCACCCAGAAAACAAGAGCTCCTTTTAGTGATAGATTTTCATAGAAATTCTATCTTTGCGCCACACACTTGGACACCGGCTTTTAAAGAATAAAGATGTAACATACGTAATTACATTACTATATCCATCCGTACACAGACACAATATAACGTATTCATATTTTATACATATTAAATGGTAATCTTAATATAAAAGTAAATTCAACAAAAAAAATCTTGTTTTTATTCGGTTGATAACATGCTTGTTCTGCAAGCAGCCGAAAATCACAGGCAATGTAGTCTTTATATCGGTACTTCTACCGACAGGAATTTTCTGAACTCGCCGGGACGATGTTCACCGCACATCGTACCTTTTTACAATGCTATCTATATCAGATACTATCATTCCTGTTAATTAAACTATCCTCCTTGTCCACCGGCGGTGGACCTGTGGTAAGTGTGGTACTCGGCCCAGCCGTTAAATACCCAGCGGATACCGGCGTTCCGGCTGAAAAAATTCGGAATAATATATCGTTATGATGTTGAACAGATTACCATAAATACATTTGATCACTATAAAAAAACTGAAGAAAATTCATTTCTTAACACTACGGATTCTTCTTTGACATTAAATAATAAACACGTTATACAGTTCAGAGTAAATATACAATACTTGTAGTCATCGACAGAAATTAACTTTTTTCTCTTTTGCTCCGAGCTTTTCCACTTGTATAATATAAATGAATGTATATTACCAGTAAGATAACCAGAACTAGGAGTATTAGAAATAAACAGGTCGTGTCGTTGATCTTTGTACTCTGCCCAAACGCTCGACTTTTCCAGTATAGAATTCACTTTTTCACCGAGCAATAAACTTCGTGTCATGGCTTTCAAAGCTTTCACTATTTGAGCTTTTGTCGTCGCAGGATTTTCGATGACATCCAAGCGGCCTTCTAATATATTCAAAAGGTAAGGTACCATGTCAGCGTCCAGTGCCTAAAAATCCAGAACAATTTGCACAAAAGTACATTTAGAATAGTTAAAATTATGTCTTGTGAAGCAAGTTCAATTGACCATGGGGCAGTCAGTAAAAATGTCAGTAAATTAATTTATTAATAATATTAATATACAATCAGTGAATTATAAGATTTACAAAAAAATGTTATGTTTACAAATACATATAAATTCGAGTTTGAAGGGGATACCGTTTTTACCTGTTTAATAAGTCTATCCTCATTGGTAGAAAATAGTCTGTTCAGTGTTTCACATGCTATGGCTATCATGTCTCGCCTGGACTGCATAGCATGTTTTAATGGACTTATGCACTCCGTTTGACATATGGATGATATACAAACCTACAAACATTATATATATGGCAGTGGCTGGAAAAGTTATACATACACAGAAATCTTGCTTCAAAGAAGTCTCGTTTAAAGCTGCCCTTTCATTGTACAGAGCAGCTGGAGACAACTACACAGTCCCAATAAGTATCGTTTTTAGTGGTTCTCTGTATCTTTGTAAATGAGTATGTTTTAAGTATTAAAACTGCTACACCCAGAAGTTTCTATTTTTTTTTTCTTAGGAGTAGGTATATTAAATAATGATATTGAAAAGCGAATGTAGTTGTTGTAAACTTTAAAAACGTTTTTCCCAAAACTATACTAACTACTTATATACTTTTTTATAGACACAGTCTCGTGCATCACACGACAACCGAGAAATATAACAATACTTAGAAATAGAGAAGACATAAATAAATACATACTTCGCTAGTGGCTAATTGATGGAGTATTAATATGGCCGTTTTGTATACGGATGGTGGATTATTCTGCATTGCCATTTGCCTACAGAGTCTTGGTATGTGACCTAATGAAGGTACCTGATCCGCTAAAGTTGGCTGTGCTTGGAGCAAACATACCAGTGCTTGTGTTGTTAGCTCCAACATGTCCGACTAATTCCGGTTATTAGAATTAGAGACATCAATAGACATATAGGGTGTATATTATAGACTATGAGAAAACTCTGAAACTACAGATATAACTGAAGAAATTTGTATCGAAAAAACGACATTCCAATCAGTTCTGATTATTCCGATAGAAATCTTTTCAATGTAACTGCATTTTTTTGCGTCTAGAGTAGCCTGTTTTCCAGCACTGGACGCGGCTAAATAAAAAACAATACCGGCTTGATATTCTATGGAAAACATTTAAACATATCCCATTTTAACTCAAAGTCACCAAATAATGAATGTAATTCTGAAGTTTAAAAGTTTTCTCACGTTCTGTGTATATTTAAAACGTTATACAGAAATCGCAGTATAATTACATCAGTTTTTTCTTTGGACATGAGAGTAAGCGTGGTATCCATAAGCTCACTCAAGAAGTCCTTAGGTTTCCTAAGTGCCCACGCGGGACTGGCTATAAATAATCTAAGATATACACCACCTACTACAGGTTCGTTTGTTGCAACGTCAATATTGTTTTGAGTATCAGGTAGTTTCAATATCGCGTTAGGATTTCTCCTTTGCAATGAATAATACCTGAAACAAAAGGATATATTAAATTGTAAAATCTTCAAAGTGAAAGAATGAAAAAACAAATGTATATTACTAGGTTTCATGCTACAGACTATTATTCTGATTATTGTTTTAAACCTCTGTGAAGACAATTTTGTATAGTATGTATGCAAAGGTATTCATTTGCCATAATTTTTCAGAAATCAATGTTTTCTATGTAGATAATCAATTTGGATTAGAATACTTGAAATGAATATCAAACAAGTTTCTCCCGATTTCAGAAACAATTTGAATTACTGAAAAACTATGTTGTACGAGTATTCCCCACTGTAGAGACAGTTTTATTAAATCATCTCATAATTAATACAGTTTTCTCTCTATTTAAGGGAATATCTGAATCCAGCTAATCGTGAAATTTCTACGTCGTGGGGTTTCAAAACTTTGAAAAAGTAATTATCTTGGGAATTAGGAGGTAGTAATTATTCCAAAAATTACAGAAAATCCGTGTTATATATAGAATTAGACGAGACTTACTCGTCTTTCAACTCGGCAATAATTCGCGACACTTTCGCTTTGGCATCGTCGTCCCAAATTAATTCAGGATTCTCGTGTTTACTTTCAAACATATGCACGCACTGCTTCGGCGCGTCACGAATCGCCTCGCTAAATATTCTCGGGAGGAATTTCGACAGGTCCAACTTAACTTTTGGTCCCGCCAGTTTGTCAGAAGACATTTTCGCCAATAACTCAGCAGCTGCTTCGCGTACTTGCGTGTTGTTCGAGTTGCAGAACAAATCGAGAACGTACACAACAGCACCTTAAAATGATGTAAAGTTTCAAAAGTTTATGAGATGCTAATGTACGTACGTACGTGTCATTTAAAAGATTCTTGTTGAAGTTTCTAATAATTTTGATATTTTAACGCACTCAATTTTTCACCTTGGAATTTTCAAGTATTCTAAACTGTGTACAATGACTGAAATCTCCGAGCTCTTATACTGAAGGCAAATTATTTGCCTCAGAGGGTGAGCAGTCTTCGCTCAGAAAACTCCTCATAGAAAATACCTTCCAAATGTTATACTACACTAATCACACACGATCCCAGTTGAATGATAACAAATTTTAATTTTAATCATTACTTACCTTTCGCCAGAGCGTCCTTCACAATTTTTGTGGAGCTCATTAAAGCATACAGTGTTTCTAACGTGAGTTGCTGGCATTCCTTTAAAGTATTCAAAGACAGCAACAAATGAACTATAACTTCATTCGCCGCGATATCGTCAACACACTCTTGATTTTTAGTTACATTACTTATCACTTCCAGCGCGCTTCTTTGAATTAATTTGAAATTATTGCAACTCAAAAGTGTGAACAGTAACTTAAAATGTCCCATGCACTGAAGCTCTATACCCGGATTGTTCTTAATTACATTCCTCAATGCTTCTAATGCCATAACAATGTGCTCCAACTTTTCTTGATCCTTCTTAGCTAATGCAACATTTTTCACAGATGCCAAATACTCCGAAGATGTTGATAAAAATTCCAGCAGATTTATTGTAAAACTTTTAGCATTCTGTAAAACAGGAAACATTTAAAACTGCAGATTAGTTAGAATATGTTTAAATATAATCTTTTGCGATTCAATGAGTTCCTTTTGTCCACTGATTTTCTCACAAAATCGTCTTTTAACTCATAATGTAATAAGGATAAAACTGTTGAAAGCAGGATAATAAACAATCGCAAAATATTAATAAAGCAATATTAACCAGAGTGATACCTCAATTGGAAAGACAGGCTGCTCATTGTATACTTTAACAAATATTTCTCCAATAATCAGTTCACCAGCATGGGCAGAATATTTGAAATCACTGAAGTCATGTTCAAACGTGTCACTTCCATTCAATCTCTCCTGTCGTTTCACCTCCAAGTACTCGTTCAACTCTGCCCTGGTTCCATTATCCCAAATCAAGTATGGATTCGAGCAGTTTGAGTTCAGAATCTTCAATATCTCCTCTGGCCTGTCCTTTGAAAGTTGTCTTGCTAGGTAAGGTGTCAACAGGCTCTCCAATGCAGCAACCGTTACAGGATTCACAGGTGTTTCGTTCTCTCCTTTCATGTAGCCGCCTAATCTCGCACAAGCTTTAACTGCTAGTTTAGCCAGGTTATTTGCCACCTCCTGTCGATTCTCCTCCTGATTCCTTTCCACACCACCCTCTTCAAGGGTGTAGTCATAATTGAACATAAAGAGGAGAAGATGCCAGAGGGCTCCAGACTGCAGCAGTTGCATCTGGAGTACAGTGTCTGTGGCGAGAGAGGATATACATTCCGTAGCAACAGAACACAATTTTGTTAGATGCTGTAAAGAAAATATGAATCATTAGAATGATGTTGTGGAATGAGATTCTTTGGAGTCTTATTCAGGGTTGAAATAATAATATTTGGCGTCTGATACATTATATGCTTTGATAGATATTGATTTTGTCAAAAAGCTGGTGATTTAAAAAAACTGAAAGGTTCTAAAATTCCCGAAAAATGGAAGTTTTAATACTTTAAGCTTAGAAATCGTACTGTTTTTATGGTATTTTAGTGTAGCTTATTTTGGTATTTTGGTATGGTTTGGTTATCTGGAATTGCAACAAATAAAAACATGAGGCCACGTAAAGTGTATCTTTTGATTCGACACAGCATATAGAACATTCCTACTGTACAAACCTTGAAGTATAAAGTTCTGCACAAGTCCTTGACCAGCTGTGGTAGTTCAATGACCTTGTCCTTACATCCTCTGAACGTTCCTGCAACAGCGAAGCATCTAGTGATATGCGTACAAACTTGCACAGCAATGTCCGTCGGTTTGCTCGACTTGTTCAACACGGATACACATCTTGTGTAAGCTTCTAGCAATATTTCCAATCCGCCCTCTCTTCTAAGCTCCTCAGCATTCAGCGCTGAACAATGTACAGTGTGATACGCTAACTCGCTTGCAGCGGCAAGCAATGGCGCGGATTTCGAAAATAATTGGTCATCGTCAGTTTCGAGTTTGATGGTTTTGATCAGTTGTGGATAGCCAGCGTATTTGTACGGTTTGAGTTCTTCGGAGTATCTGTGGAACAAGATGCTCTGGGTTCTCAATATCAGGACTATATTATCGGGATTCGGACCGTCGGTGGACCAGCAGCTTCGACTGCAGAGGAATTCGTATGCCTGATTTACGGCTTCGAATTTATCCTGCGTAAGAAAAAGAAAACATTTATTACATCTCTTTCGTGATGTTTTTAGTAAGGAAATATAACCTTTAACATACTACTGTGGGAGATACACTGTTGCATCACATTAACATTTCGATGTATTGACTTACTCTGCCTTGTGGATTTTTATCAGGATGATACATTTGTGCCAGCCTGTAATACGATTTTCGAACTTTGGCTTCGTTGTGCTGCTTTCCGCATTGCAAGTCAAGCACTCTATAAGCTTCGTCTACGGTCATCAACGGAGGTTTTTTCTCTACTTCTTTTTTCCATGCATCCAGCACATCTTTTAATAATCGTACCTGTGCGTCAAGTATTGTTAAATTTCACGAAATAGAGAGTGGTCAGTGAAAATTGAAATTAATTTTCCGCAACTACATTCTTTTCTTTAAATTTAATCACCATGAGCAACTAAAATATTGTCGGTTTCGAAACTTTTGAAGAAAAAAGATTTTTTATAGACCCCCATTTTAATGAGTATGTCACGATAAATCTGCGAATAAGGAATACAATGAATTTGTAGCTTACCGGTTCAGGGATAGGCCATTGTGGAAATTTGACGGTATCGCAAAGATGCCGCAAGTAGAATATCTGACAGAACAATTCCTTTTCTAATTGCGGATATCTTATGGCGGGTATAGCTATGTAGTGATATCTCGCCATAGTGTGACTTCGTAATTTTGGCGAAAAATCCGCAATATGCGCTGCTATTTTCTCAATCAGCATTCTCCTCATCTCAGCGTTCCAAATCGCCTCCGGGGTGTCGAAATCGCCTAGGAATATCTGCGCGAATTTCACAGCGCCATGGTTTTCCAGGTACCTCACCATAGCGTCGGGTAAAAGTTGTCCGAGAATACTTCGCTGCATTATATCCGACGCAACATTCTGCAAAAAAACAAAAAAAAAATAAAAGTATACTCTGTAAATTCCCCAAAAAATCCGTTTCTGAGACTAGACAATTTCGAATAGTCACAAATGTTCTTTCGGTATTTTTAGCGCGCAATTGATTTCTACAGACCATAACAAACAGAGAAAGTACAGATATATAAAAGACGCAGTCACTTTCTCAGATGGCGATTGAATCAATCGCCTTAAATCTGGTATGAACCAACGGAACTTTTGTGAAAATCGATGAAAAATCAGCCAGAAAACTTACGTCTTCGCTCCTAAACGCCTGTTTGGTGTGTGTTAATTGTAAAAACCTTGCAATAGGTAAAACGTTGGAGCCGGTGTACATTAATATAAAGTAGAATACACCGGTCAGATAAATTTTCGACACATCTGCGTTGTCCTGCATTATTTCACACAATAAAGTAGCTACTCTTTCAACTAAAACCGGGTCAAATGTTAACAAAAGTTGAACAATATGTGGTAGGCACTGAAGATCAGATAGTAACCGCTTCATGCGCGGTAGTGGTCTGATTACCGCGTCGTCTGCGTCTCGGCTTGGGAAATATTCGCACATTTTGATAAGGATATTCAATATCAACGTCGCTAATTCGCTTTCATTTATCACTGGCGTACCCTTTGCGACCAGGGTCCATTTCAGCTGCGGTACTTGCGAAATCATTCGCCATCCGTCCAACCCTTGTGCCCAGACTTTTGTTTTATATGTGATTTGATTGGCCGTGTACAAATCTTTCAAGTCATTCAAACTTATCGGGCCTTTTCGTTGATCACCGTCGTTGTAATACCATTCTTTTTCCATAACAAATTGTTGCAGCGGGCCCGCTTCTATTACGTTTGTCTGTGTGGGTACCACCGCACGCGACGTGTGTAAATGGGCCAAAGTTAGCAGATCAACCATCGTTCGTACGCCATTCTGATCCATAATATCTTTTACATTACGTCGATGTAATATTAGCTTGTTTATGAACATGACCAATAAATCGCGTTCCATCCTGTCCGTACAACGTTCCAGCATTCCTACAATATATTTTGTATCCGAAAATGGACCAATATCCTCGTAATATCGGCCGTATACTATAGTCATTGCTTGCAAGCAAAGGCACTTCATTTCAACTTTTGTCGTTAATAAGAATCTATGGTACAAGTCGTTAAAAAATTCATACCTATGATCAAAATAATCATATGTCACTTAATCATGCAGAAATAATATTTCCTGTTATTGAAAGTCATTGATTAGGACAGCGAATGTATTGCGCAAACTGCGATGGCCAGAAGAAAGTTCAAATTCCGTCTGTATTCGGAAGTAATGACACGTTAAAAATGTTGTCAAGCAAAACATTTCAAAGTGTAGGAAAACAAATGTAGAGAAATGTTTGCACATGATCTGAGAGTGATACTTAATGACAAACTTCCAGTAAAAACTTTCTTGCGGCCTGTACTATATTCGCATACAGTGGTTAGCAAAAGTTTGTGTATAGATAAACAAACGGTCACAATAAGTAAGAAATGAAACTTTATTTCCACCAAAATAGCAGTCACGCAAGTCTGTTTTATTTGAAGTTACACATCTCTGTTCTCAAACTTTTTAGCCACTGTGTATGCATATACATACTGTGTATACGCTCCATAAATCATGAATTACTTAACTTCCGTACATGTAAGCCCTTGCACCCGAGAAGCGATTCTCGAGCGGCAAAATAAGAGAAAAACGAGAAATCTCAAGTGTAAAAGACGGAGAAACCTTAAAAGAATTCTACCCGGTTTTATGGAGCAATAGTATACGTATAAACAATACTCGCTTCCTATATAAATTGCATGATAAAACTGCAGAAGGACGTCATCCTCTCCAATTTCTTGGAAAATACTATATTTCGTATACCTTAAAGTACAGAGAGCGAATCTGAGAGTAAAAAATATCGCTCTGTCACCGTTTCCGCGTCGAAGGCGGTTACAGGCATAGTGTTGAACATTTTTTGCAATAACGTAATTCTTGGGTCAACTTTCGCTGTAATTTTTTAATAGCAAAATCGAAAAATATGGACTGCCAGCTCTGTATCGTAGTACAAAATGCATTTTAGCAAAAGCTCGACATCTGCCCTTAGTGCAACAGACGACAGATAAGATTAGAAAAGAAAACCTTGGCGAGGAGGACGTATGGGGTGGGCTAAAACTTACTTTCCAGTTTTAAATAGTTGTAACGTTTTTATAAATCATTTTTTTCTTGAGTTTGTTTACAGATGTCCAGATACGCATCGCAACAGCTGTCGAAATTTAGGGCAATCGATCAAGATGTCAACGAATCCAACAGAGGTAAAATTCTATCACTTTTACAGTGTGCATTTTCGTTCATCAGCTGTTACGTTAGGTATCCAGGCATGATAAAAGGCCAGTATGTGCAGTTAAACTCTATAAAAAGTTTAAGCAGAAAAGCAATTATTAAGAAACAGCTATCAACCCACCCTGTACACTTTTATAGTTTTACCTATTAAGTAATGAATAGTTTTCATTGATCGTAGAGTAAGGAAAGAGTCTAGGAAAAAAGTACGTACGATTTCCGTATCGGACTGTCCGGACTGTCTTTCTCCAAAAGAAGTCTCAGATAGTAATCGCCGATCTTCACCTCATCCGACAGGCACTGATATTGCACTTCAAATTCTCTGTGATTCCATGCGATCAGTGTTCCGCCAGCTAAATCTTTATCCGAGGTAAACGCTCTTATCTCATTCTCCAATGCGGATCTTAGCTCCTCCCTGGTTTTATGATTCCAAATCAGGTTCGGCAGCGAGTGGTCCTGATTGAACTTGTAATAGAACAGTTTCCAATTCGCCTCCGATTTAATACGTTCCCTGCGCTTTCGCAGCACTATCGGCCGCTCTTTGATCTTCTCTTTTCGTTCGATACCGATTCTAGCACCCCAATGTTGTAGAGCGTGTTCCACGTGTTTCTCCATGACGCGCATTTGACGCTCTATCGCGATCCACTGCGGACTCTTTTTGTTCTTCGATGCGTGATCTATGGCGATTTTTAGATTGTCACGGTTATTCAGCCGCTCTTTTTCGAGAAACGAATCGGGAACTTTCTCCTCCGAGTCTAGGTAGTTTAGGAGACCGACGGGCTGTGAAAATACGTTTGGACTATAAGACATACGCAGATGTGTCCTTTTTATGTGAATCGGTTGTACAACGGAAACACGATTAAACCACCCTACGATGAAAACTAACTGGATTAGTTTCTACAAAAATGTCAATTTACCATGATCCTTTTCAATAACCCCATAGCGGTTGGATGACCAGTTACCCATAATCCTACTAGGTGTCTACACAATTGTCTATGGGTCAACAGCCTCCCGTCCGTTCCAACTGTAAACAAACTGCTCAACAAGTGTCTAGGTAAAGCCCCTTCCGCAAGTGCAAGTTCCTGCATCTTCGCTGCCACTTCCGGCGCACCCTCCTCGATGATAGCTCTCATTATCAATCCGGCACCCTTGACAATGGCTAGCGAAGGGTGTTGGAACAGTTTGAAAAGCGACCTGCCGCGTGCCGCCACCATTTCCAGAAGGTTATCGAAATGCTTACCGTCCGTAGTTTCACTGTACGGCACGCACAACGCGAACGTCAGAAGGTCGAGCATGGCGGACACTACCAAGGCACCGGTGCCATGATGCTGGAATGAAAATGGGATATTATTCATTCGTCAACTAGAACCCTGATGATAATCAATTGAGATTCAATTTCTATGACATACGATGTGATTGATCCACATGTCGAGTAAGCTTTCCAAGAATTTATTGCTACTGAGAAGACTACTTTTGTTGAGTTGTTCCTGTCGTAGATCGCAATCATCGTGCATCGGTTGCATCAAAGCACAGATACAATCGATGGCTGCCTGTGTTACGCCGCAGTCCTGTCTCTTTAAGGCCTTCACAACCCTATTGCCAATGGTTTCCCTGAATCCAGGAAGTGTCGTGAACGCCGTGAATCCGATTTTACTCGCAACCAATCGGCGCAACGCATGAAACTGCGCCTCTATCTCGCTATTCGTTTCCAAATCTCTGCTCACCAGTGCGTTCAGAGCTCCGAGAATGATCTTATCTTTGTTTTCAGTAAAGAGTCCCTGTAAGTAGTTATTCATCATATGGTATACTTGGAGTTGTAACGATGTTACAGTCCATTCAAGCGGTTCAACATCCTGGACAAACAGAGAAAATCTACTGTCAGTTTATTTGTAAAATCTTATGAAAGCCAAAGCTATCTCGAATATCAAGCCTACCATATCTACCGAGGCTAATAACAAAACATAGTACAGTTTAATAAACTCTTTAACATCATGTATAAAGAAATAGAAACCTTATGCAAGTATAGGAAAGTCTATATCTTTCTTAGAATCATACTGAAGTTGTCCGAGTTACTGCTTCTCAAAATTAGAAACTTTTTCATCTATCTCTTCTCATGTCACCGCTTCAATGAACTATATGGATATGTTATAAAGTATGTGTAGACATTTTAATAGTATCTTTTAAAATGTATAAAAGCAACGCTTTAAAAGATTCACTCTGTTTACATTGTTACATGTATTCAGGACAATAAATGAATCTTACGTCTTGGGAAACGGAGTAATTAAGACCACTGTAGGGAATGTTTGCATTAAATCTTTCCAAAATTTCAGCAAAAGTACGTGCACCAGGTGGCTGCTGGAGAAACTTTACATGGGACATTTCGACTTCCTCATCCACTGGTAGGTTCAAAGGCCCGAGTCTTTTGCCCCTGGCTACTGGATACATTCTGACATGTACATCCCTGTTACCAGACGCCCTCACACCATCCAATAACGATGCAAGTAAAGAATCTCTATCTGTTGCAGTATAACTACGAGTCTGGCCATTTAGATACTGTATCGTAAATAACTGTGGATTTTCATTGTCACGAATCAAAGCAAATATATCGGACAATGGTCTCAATGTACAAATATTATAAGTCTGAGGATCTCTTTCTAACAAACAGGTGTCAGAAAGGCAAAGTGTCCTTCGTTGGGGGTCTGAATGTCTAGATGAGTGCTTGTGAACAGTGAATTCAGATACACTGGTTATATGCTCATCTCCACTGAATTTCCCTAGTCTTTGAGCATTGAAGTCGTCCAGTTTTATGTCCTTCAAGACTTTTATAGTAATACCTAAGTTATTTAATGCTGATTCAGTTAACTTCTTTTGAATTTCTTTCATTTGTGGCGAAGCAAAAAGATGGAGACGTCCAAATCCACCACACACAATCATGAATCCATATGGATAATCTTTCATTGTTGCGAGTCCTTCGAAATCTTTATAACAGTAACTGGCTAATACCATATTAGTTGCCGGATCCAATTGATCAAGACTGTAGGGTGTCACTTCTAATACAACTGGTAATCTTGTATCCGACCAGTGGTGTTTGTAAGCTTGATACCTCTATAAGAGAAGAAACTAGGATTTCATATCGCTATCATTGTTTTATTGATTATATAAATTACGAGGTGTCTTATTTACTTATAATGTAAACATTATATGAGAACGTTCAATGAAAAAAGAAAATGATGGCTGGTTGAAATCAGAGTTGTACATGTAGTTGCGGTGTTGTACAACAAAACGATGGGTGGTATGTACACAAGTGTATTAGTTGTGTAAATGTCTGATGAAGATGAGCCTCTGATATGTGATAGCTTTGTGTGTGTAACCATATGGCTAGTCTCAGCAGATAAATTAGTATATATTACATTTCTATTCATTATAACCAGTAAACAGAGAACATTCAACTTACCAGAATTTCTTTAGGTTTTTCAACAAATTGATTCCTATATTTAAGAGCTTCTGTTAATAAATGGGCTCTATGCTCAGAACTAAATTTCATATTGTCAATTTTGCGCTCCTTTCTCATTGTTATACTGAATTCAGGTGATCCCACCTGATTTCTGTTTGTTGGTTGCACACTTATAAAATCCGAGTATTCCCATTTATTTGTGACATCTAATGTACTGGGATTGTACGTTGTTATTCCCATGGATCCAATCGAAAAGATACGCTTATACCTATATTTCAATAATTTAATATTTAATTTCTAATAGTATTATTACTGTTTCACATATATTTAGATAAAGGCGAGTAATTAAAGCGATATCATGTATAAGGAATATTAACATTTCAAAATAGAATACGTACAAGCCTTAGTATAAATTTATTCCATTGTAATGGTATTTGGTACGAATAAACAAAACTGCAGACACCGAACGCACACGAAACTCAAGGCATGTTCACGTGTTAAAAAGAAAAAGGAATAAAAACTGTTCTATAGATTTCAAGATCATACATGAACCGAATTACGTGGTACCAAGTGTAGGCATTCAAAGTACAATACTGCCATTACCATTAAACACCATTTCGGTACTATTTGATAATGTTATATGCTACAGTGTCCAGTAATAGACAATATGACAAACCAAATGTCAGTGAATTACGTCCAAATTGCGAGCTCTCTCTGCTTCTTTGTACAGACACTAAGAACTTTGACATGTGTCATACTACATGTGTACGACTAGCACAACTTACTTCCCCTTCCACGAGTGTTTTGTGACCAAAAAGCACGCCACATCCTGGTTATCCTTAATTGGCATCATTGTAACATGACCTGCGGGCCCGGCGTGCGTATTTTAAACAAGTGGCCACTATACGAACGAGCCAACTGGCGTAGCAGGTACATTCACGAAGCACGGATTCGATTGAGACTCAGCCAAGAATCATCTACGTAGAGAATCGGATATCGAGATTGTTAAATACGTTTCGCCTAATGATTATATCGTGGAAATAGGTGACGGCTATTTAGGCACTGTTTAGAAATGATCGCGTTTTCGGGTTAGCAAACGTCATTTTGGAGGGTGGACGGCTCCGTCAGACTGGGAGCGGCCATGTTGCTCGGGGGTGTTAACTGTTGACGAACAGCTGTTCGTTAACAGATGGCGACCGCCGTTTCTTTGTGTTCTTCGCATAATAATTCCCTGTTTTACCGACCTTACGCAGGAGTTTTTTTTAGTTTATTTTGTTCTCCGTAAAATGTTGGTATGAGTGCCTGGTTAGCTGAAATTGGCTGAAATCAGCTGAAATTAAATAAGTATTAATCAGTATTAATCCTGTTTCATACACATCCAAAGGATGTGTAAATGATTATTTTTTAAATCTTTTGTAAGTTATAGCATTTGTAATTGCCGCCGCCCACAATGTTCGTAACGCGGACAAGCGCATTTTACCCTATTTTAGCTTACTGTTCAAACTTTTTATAACAGACTATAATACCACAAACAAAGTATAACAGGAATGCCTACTCTACTCTTACATGTCTAGTTTCCAATAATTTCCATTCAAACGCCAAAAATTGATATAAAAAATTATTTATTTATCTCCAACATGCTTGTAAATGCTATCGATAAAGAAAATTATTTGAAAAAAATACTGAAGATTATCTGCGTATATATACCTTTATAATCGTGAAAATATTTGAAATATATTTTCAAAAAATGAACAATAATGTATGTAAGTACATCATTCCTGATCATTCCTATAAAAGTTGAATGCACCGCTTCATACTAAGGGCTAACAAACCAGCTTACATCATTTGTAATTAAATAATTCTAACCTCCCAACTCTCCTTTTACCATCTAAAATATTCAATAAACCTTCAAACAAATAGTAAAAATAGACGCCAGTAAGCAATTTAGTGAATAGAGCAAGGTTGAGATTTGAATTGTATGTTTCTAGTTTGTATCCACAGAAGCGCTGAGAGTCGTAAAAGTATTTTCCATTTGCTGTTTATCTATTTCCTCATCCTCTCCGCGAATCGTGAGCAACTTCAATCAATTGTGTGTGATTATGTGTGGAGTGTACGATTCGAATTGTTGATAATAACTAAGTATTTTGTCGGTAAACGGTCGAGTTGTTTACAGTAGAGAACAGCGAATGCTAGAAAAGGGCGGAACTATATTCTTCAGTTTTCTTCGTTGAAACGACAAGCCGCAATGACAAAAGGTATAATTTTATGTCGGTGAAAACCGCATTCTAACGATTGATATTGTAGGTTAAGTTATTTGGAAGAATTGCTTAATTTTGCGAATCTTTAACAAATTTCCATTATTCGTACATTTGAAGTAGCAGTTGCTAAAAACATGTATTCGATTGAAAAATAAATCAAATTTTAGTTTGTGTACATTAATTTATATTACGATAATAACCTTGTAAAAATTTTAACCGGCTTTTTTTATTAGCAGTATTTCATAACACATTTTTTAGAAAACGACAAAGGTTTTCCATTGTTCTATTTGACAATAATCTCATTTCAATGTCAGTAGAATAAAAGTATAAAATTTGCTATTATAGTCAAACGGTTAATGTTTAAAATTTAAACATTTTTCATAGGAAAATATGTGTTGTGGTAATGATTTATTGTCACATTGACAATAACTGCAACCTGAAAATAATTGTTTATGTATTTATAATAGTATTTTAAGTTCAATATATATACTGTGTTCTATTTACATACGAAATATTCTTTTCTTCTAGCACCGACCGATGTATCTTTATTCTATGCCATGCAAAACATTTCTGCAACACAAAGTATTTAAATAAATATTATTTTATTCTATTAATATATTTGTCACCAGATTTTTACAGTCAGCTTAATCAAATATAGAAGATGAATTTTTTATCATTTCAGAAGAAAGTTTAGAAAAGAAGTCGGTAGATAATAATGATACCGACAAGAAAACAGTGTCCGAAGCTGGGCCTGATCCTTCAGCACCAATAACAAGACGAGGTGTTTTAACATCTTTCTTAACTGGGAAACCCATGGAAATACCGGATCAAGACATTGTAATGATATAATATTTTTTATCTTGATTATAATATTTCTAAAACCAATACATGTGTTTGATTAAAATGCAGGTGGAAAAAATCTCATTAATTGAAAAATTAATATAATGATTAGAGTCTATCCTTCTGCTCATATCAAATACTCACTTTCATTTATTTTGATCTGTACAATTTTGATATACCATTCCTGCCCATAATGAAATAGAAAAACAAAACTTTGGCAAGTAAAGTTCCTCATTAACATTACAGCTAGGTAAATGCAGATTTGTGTCCGAGTTTGAAAAGCTGAATCGCATAGGTGAAGGCACATATGGAATAGTTTATCGGGCCAGAGACACAAAAAATGACAAAGTGGTGGCATTGAAAAAAGTACGAATGGAACATGAGAAAGATGGACTTCCAGTCAGCGGTCTCAGAGAAATATCTGTTCTTCTTTCCTGTCGCCATGAAAACATTGTACACTTAAGAGAAGTTGTTGTAGGAAGGAGTTTAGAGAGCATATTCCTTGCCATGGAATATTGCGAGCAAGATCTTGCAAGTTTGTTAGACAATATGCAGGCTCCTTTCTCTGAGAGCCAAGTAAAATGTATTGTATTACAAGTATTGAAAGGACTCCGTTACTTGCATCACAATTTTATCGTTCACAGAGACCTGAAGGTCTCAAACCTTTTGATGACAGATAAAGGTTGTGTAAAAATTGCTGATTTTGGCTTGGCTAGGTGGTTCGGTTTGCCTTTGAAACCTATGACACCTAGAGTAGTGACTTTATGGTACAGAGCACCGGAGCTGCTCTTACAAGCAAAAACTCAGACAACATCTGTAGACATGTGGGCTGCGGGCTGTATTTTAGGTAACATAAAGATAATTCATTGTATGTATATTCAGGACACAGAGTACAATATTGTTATATAAACATTTCTTTTACCACAGGAGAGTTACTAGGACATAGACCATTATTACCTGGTCGATCCGAAATCGCGCAATTAGAATTAATTGTCGATCTTCTTGGTACGCCGAGCGAAGCAATTTGGCCGGAATTTAATTCCTTGCCAGCACTACAGAATTTCACGTTGAAACAGCAACCGTACAATAACTTGAAACAGAGGTTTCCATGGCTAAGCGCGGCTGGCTTGAGATTACTGAATTTCTTGTTTATGTACGATCCAAAGAAAAGGGCGACGGCCGAGGAGTGCTTGCAAAGTAGTTATTTTAAGGAGGCCCCATTGCGTGAGTAACAAAAAATGTTATTTATTATTTTCTTCGAGTCTAAATTTCTTTGCTTTGAAATGTTGACGCTTGGAAATTTCTTGATTTGTTTTCATTTATGTAGATTTAAATGGTCCAAAAATTTAAACACTTTTTATAAATTAAATATACACAGCACAACGATCAATATTGCGGTATAGTAAAATGCATTTAAAATTACAGAAGTTGATTAAGATGAGTTTTATTTACAGCATGCGATCCGAAGCTTATGCCGACTTTCCCGCAACATAGAAATTTGAAGAAAACAGCGCCACCAAAAGAGGGCAGAGAACAGGAAACTAATATCACTGATCAGACTAATAATTTACCTGCCATTTCTGACCTCGTAAGTTTAGAAAAGTTGTAACTAAGACCCGTGGAACCTCAATATTCATTAAGTTTATGTTTAACTGGGCACAGAAGTGTTCATATGTTGGGATTAAATTCATTTCATTTCAATTCATTTGTTTTTTTAACAATAATTTCAAACTAACTATGTTCACTGAATGTTTTGCACTGAATATTCTTAAGTTGTTTAACAGAGAACTTACTGGCAATACATATACATTAGGGTGGTAATTAAAAATTAAATCTTTTGCGACGCCCCCCCCCCCAAAAAAGTTTCCTTATGATGCAACAACACTGGGGAAACTTTTTTTTTTAATTAAAAACAACACGTGCCTCGAGACGATCTAAGTTAATTTTTGGTATAATCATGTCTTTTCTGAAAATATCTGATTAAATATGGAATAATAATTCTTTTGAGACTTAAAAATTATTAACAATGAAATATCTTCAGTATTATTATTTTTAGTGAGGAATTTTAACCGTTTTAGTGCCAGGTGTTTTTAAAAATCCGTGTCAACCAGTATTACGCAGCGCGATCGCGCTGTTCGCGTACTGTGGCGAAATGTGTCGCAATGTTTAGTAATAATTGTCTATTCCGATTCCAAATGTAGTTTGTCAGGAATAATATCAGACTTTCCACAAGTAAAAACTATTTCTTTTTTCAAATAATCGTAAACCACTCGCATCATTGTAACTGTTTTACTTAATTAACAGTTACAATGATGCGCGAGCACCAGCGCTATCACGCTGTGTAATACTATTTGACACGGATTTTTAAAACCCCGTGGCACTAAAACGGTTAAAATTCCTCACTAAAAATAATAATACTGGAGATATTTCATTGTTAATAATTTTTAAATCTCAAAAGAATTATTATTCCATATTTAATCAGATATTTTCAGAAAAGACATGATTATACCAAAAATTAACTTAGATCGTCTCGAGGCACGTGTTGTTTTTAATTTAAAAAAACAAATTTCCCCAGTGTTGTTGCATCATAAGGAAGCTTTTTAGGGGGCGTCGCAAAAGATTAAATTTTTAACGACCACCCTAATATACATATAGCTACTTTTACTGAACTCGTCAAATTAGCGGCCTTTGAATAAAAGATAAAATTGGTACAGTTGAATTTACGCCATGGTTCATTTAGTACGAACACTAATCAATAAAAATAGCGTTTAGATAATATTGCAAAAAAAGTTTTTTATTTTGATTCTTGAAGGTTACGTTATAAGCTATGAATTGAATGCAAGCATTTTAATCGAATGCATACAAACAAATATTTGGCCAACCTTTATAGTTTAGTGTTAAGTTCGATAGATTTAAGACTTCTATTAACGATACAGTTATATTAAATAAAATGTATGTTTTTCCAGCTCGGATCGCTAGTTAAAAAACGAAGAGTGGAATGAAGATGGATTGGAACGTAATGCTAACCAAGATCGTACACTCATTATTACTTTTTAATTACAAAAACCTCATTGCCATTTATACCTATCATCAGAAGTGTATAAATTCGATCACAAAAACATTTTTAAATGAACAAATTGTATTGACGGATTAAAAGTATTTCGAAACATAACATGATTTCTTTATTTTCAGTGCAATTTGGTAAGTCATAAGGAAGAGTAAATATGTTGCGCGTAACGTATTTCTTAAACTATGTGATATTCAGCATTTTTCTTCATTGAATGTTGACAATTTTTTTTTATTTTCGGTCAAATTCATAATATAACATTATATGTACACATACGAACGTTTCTCAATAGACGTGGAGGTAACTTATTTTTTAAAAACTTGCTATTTCTTTTGCAGAATTTTACTGAAGACCGTACAAATTCTTATCGTTACTTTGCAAATAAAAATACATTTCTGAATTTACGGGAATAACTTGTAAAATATCTCGTATGGAATCGCATCGTACATTAATTACGTTAATTATATCCTAAGAGTGTAAATCTATTTCTCGACGATCAGATTCACGTTTTCTTGATGGTTTCTGTATTGTCGAACCGTTTCTTGTATTCGCCATTTGGGTCGTATTTCGTAACAAGTCGGTCCCAGTCTCTCGGTCTTTTCATTCTCAGATGATTTATTACTTTCTCCGCTGTTGCCTTTTGTTTTTCGTTACATTTGCTGCAGTCTGTAGACAAAGCGTCCGGCAGAGTTTCTGAAAATTTATGTAAATTATTAAAATAAAATACATTAGTAACAATATTCATCCATCAAATTTATATTTCTCCGAGATTATTACGACTGTTGACAAATTCAGAAATATTTAAGTACGATAGACCATAGCCAAGAAAAGTCACGACTAAAAGTTCAGTGAATAATTACCAATGTATCAGACTTCTAAATTTGTAAATTCATGGCTCACATTTCTTAAAATTGTGCATGACTGTGTACTAATTAAACATTCGTCCAGACGATCACAAAACATTTAACAAGAAGCTGGAGAAACAATAGGGGAAAACTAAAAATAATCTTAAACCAAACGTGTCTTACTGTACAATTACCACATAAATGTGTGCATACGGTAAACCACTGTCCACAATTGCAATGGTGAAAGTGTTAGAGTGATCGGCTAGCGAAATAAAAATTTATACGTTTTCCTTTTTCCCTCGTGGCTGAACGAGTTTATTATTTTTTCATTTAAAACTTTCTCGCGGATTTCGTGTACTGAATGATATCACCGTAAATTGTTGAATTTGATGAGTATCAAACAGTATGTAACATCATACGTATTCGTCAACAATACGTAAATTTGGATTAGATATAAATTGGTAAAAACGAGAGATTAGAAATTTAGAAATTCGTATTGAGTCATAAATTGAACTGTACAAAACACAATTATGCGTGCATTTTCGAAATTCCATCATTTTTAGAAATTATAAAAAAGAGTGTTCTTTAAAAAAGAACTTTAAAAAAGTGAAATATACTTTAAAAAAGAACACTTTTAACGATAAATGAATGGAGCTATTAAAAAATCTGTTGCTTCGACTAATCAGATATTATGAAATTACAATAATTATTTATTTGTGACCGATTTGAAGGCAAAATGAATATCATTCCTTAAGCTGTGGAAATTATTTTCTTTTAAACTTATATGCTTCCCAACAGTATGTTGTTTAAATTCACAGTGTGAGTCACGATATGTTTACAGTCTGCAGAAAAATTTGCCAATTTGTTATTCGTCGCATGTCCGTGCAAAAGCATTTTTTGCTTATGAAATCATTATTAAACCGTGTCGTAAACGTTGCGTCGAATTTCCTGCGTATCAATAGATTTCATAATGATGTAATGAACAGCCAAACAAGTTTTACGATGCGACAAAATTGCAAATAATAAACAACCGAATCTCTCGTATTTTTTAAATTTATTAGCGATTGCTAATGGAATGCATTACAAACATATATTCTAAGAAAAGTTACGTTTATTGTTGCATTTTTAAGGAGTATAATGACATTGATTCAAAAAATGTCTCATATAGCGTTAGCTACTTCATTAATTTCTTGTTCATTACGATACCTCTGACAGAAACTTACTTAAGAGAGCTCGATGCAATGCGAACGAGAAAGTTCAAAGTAAATGTTACGCAACTGGGATCGGAGGAGAGAGAAAGGGAGAGAAAGGGAAAGAAAGAGAGCGAGAGAGATATAGTATGTCGTAATCGTTGCTGCAGATGTACGATGAGAATTTCCCGAGTGAAATAAAACTTCGTCTTCACTATGTCACAAAAAGTGATTTTACATACAAATTTTTGCACCCGATCGTTTTACCATTTGAAACTTTTGCGCTCTGGATTTTCTACGCTTTAAAGAGTCTGCACCCTACAGTTTTTCGATTTTAAATTTGTTCGCTTCGATAGATTTGTGTTCCGTATTCTGACGTTTTGAATTTCCTACTCCCGACATTTCGGCGTTTATAACTTTCTAGATTCCAATATTTTTTTATTTAAACAGTGTACCATCGATACTTAGACGGGTTTAAACTTCTGCAATCCGATATTTTCCTGCTTTAAAATTTCCGCGCCTTCATATTTTATTATTTTAGAACTAAACTATGAATGAAACCTTTGCTTATTATTACTCATACTTTATATTTACTTCGTTTGAAAAAAGTGCACACTTCTGCAAAATGGTTAGTTAAATAAAAGCTATTAAAAAGCAACTTACTTTTTAATTCTCGTCCTTCATTAGTGCAAGGACCCTCGTCTAGCATGCACTTGATGTAATTAGTAAGAACACGACCGTTTTGAAGGATCCTATCGACATCCACATTATCGTATTTACTAGAATATTTATCGGCAACCACAACCGCGACCATAATTAGGCCGAACAAATAAATCGCACTATTCATGATGTATGTTTCGATAAAACCTCTTGTTAAAGAATATATAGATTATTTGCAAGAATGAAAAAGAAGTTTCTGACGTGAAATGTGAGATATTTGAAATGGCTCCGGTCGGGGCAAGGTACCGAATTATATACTCGAACACCTCACACTGGGGGGAGTGGATACGAATGTATTAGGCTGCTTTCACAATAAGAAATAGAGGCGGGAAACGTTCATATAAATTGACCAACGTCAGCGTCTTGTTTCTTTAAACGGTACACTTATGCGTATATTTCTTAGCTGTATTTCGGGTCGCGGATTTTAGTTCAGGAAAATTTCGAACCCAGAGATTTTAAAGCGGGAAATGTCGGAACAAGTTTCGAAGTAGAAACATTTCAAAACGCAGAAACTTTGAAGTACAGAAATTGGCGTGATTGTCTTAAATTGATTTGATTAACTTGGTGTGAGGCCACCTTTACGGTACACACCTACCTGCACCTTCCTAGTACACACATACAAGTTGTTTGAAAGAAATCGAGAATCCGAAGTATGTCGAAACAGAAATTTTTATAAACAAATTTTTCACACGGATATTGTAGGGTTTAGAAAGACCGATTTAATGAATTGACTAAATTTTAAAGTCGATATGCACTCTAATTGTGTACTCTAATGTTTCATTGAAAAATCGAGTTTTACTATCTAGAGTAAACAATATTGTTTTGCTCTGTAAAAGTCGTTAACATATTCGCAAATAATTGTGTTATATTGTTATTGACGTTCATCAAATTGCACAATATTATAGTACAACCTGACTTTTCGAATCTAGCTTAGTATCTTCCTTTTATAAATAAACATTTGAATTAGTGATCTGTGTCACAGTTTCTGTTTTTCTTGGAACATTTCATTTAACAGCGAACACAGAAGAATGTGTATTGCAAACAAATCTGTATGACATTTAATCGACCATGAGCTAGCTGTACATATTAAGTAGTCATTTGTTACTAGTCAATATGCTACCAAGAATTGTGAAAAGATAAACGTCATGACAATTACTTGGTATGTGCAACCACCAACCCTCGCTCGTCTTAGTACTGCAATACAATGTTTGAAGAATTTTTAAAACTATAATTCTAGCATAAATTTTACACAGAAGAGTGTGTAATTATTCAATTATGATATATTGAACGTTTGACATCAAATAAGTAAACTCTAGCAATTTCTGTTTTCGACGTTTCAATTGTTGGTGTTATGCCTTATACCACCTGCGTTTTAAATATTTGCGCATTGAAGTTTGTACATTTTGAAATTTACGCGCTACAATACCACTGTACGCTAAAATATCCGCATCCCATATTTCTCCGTCTCTAAATTTTCGCGGTTTGAATCTCCTAATACTTCTAATTTATCTTTGAATACCGTGCTTTGATATTCTTTTTCGTTCTCCAAGATATAAAAAGAAATGGTGGTACAATCATTAGATTCAACTCTCTGTATTACGAAACATTTTACTACTTTAGTACATTACAGAAATAACGGTTCGATGTCCTATGATAGATTAAACTCTAATTTATATTTCACGTACTTCAAATCCTAAGGTCGCAACCTTGAATAGTTGGAGTGATGTAACATGTTACAATGAATGACCGACGTAGAGAAAGTTACACCAATGATGTACACGAGAACTGTGTGGTCAAGAGTGCCTATTATAGTGAAGGTAAAAACCAGTAGAGCTCAGAAATGTACTGTTTAGTCGGAAAGTGAAAGCTTGTTCTTTATTCGAGAATGAGGATTAGGCACACGCGCTTGGATAAAAATGATAGAGGAAACTTAATACTTTTAAGTAAAATCCAACAGAAAATTTATGGTCCTTTTAATAGAGAAATGACATATAACTAGTAAGAAGATATTGTGGACTTGGAAATTCGAGGACGTATTTATATGATTCCAAAATTCAGTTATTCTATTAATATAATTTTAAGGGTTACAATTTCTATGTGGAGCTATTTGCATGTTTTCATGATTTTCGCTCATCAGTCGATTTCCTTCCTGAAATTCGGGTGTATGCGAAATTAATTTTATTCTAACTGTTTCAATATATGTATAGCCTTTTTTCATAGTAATAATAATATAGTGAACTAAGACTCTTTTAAAACTCCCGCTTCGTTTGCCATATTGAAATTTGAATCCTTCTTATGACGACATGATGATTCATGACATTTATGATTTTGATTCATAAACACTCGTAAAGTGCCATGAAATGTTTGTCTCATATCGCGCACAATTGGCATTACAGTGTTTATTTGTGCATTTTATACACTCTTTTAAAGTTTAATGTCAGCTACGGAGTTACCTTACCGTATAAACAGACGCAGTTGTTGTCTGAAGTAATGGTTGATCACAGTTGTTGATGACATGGTCATGACATCGTCTGTATTTGATACGGGATACCCCAAATTAAATGTAAGTAGTTTGAAATTACAACATTGAAATTTCCGCATCCAACGCAAATTGGTTTCACGCATAGCTGAATGCAATAAATACGAGTTGTTTAATTTAGATCTGTTAAATTATGCCAGGTTGTATTTTCTAATGAAACTAACCTTCCAGGAAAATACTTCATTGAACTTCTAAGGAAAATAATTCAAATTCTGTGGTCAATAATTATGATTGAATTTGAATTTACTAATGTTATGATTTTGAAAACTTTCAGACATTTGTTTGTAACATACATAATTAAACTTCATGTGCACTTTATGTAGCACTTTATGTAGCATAATGTTTTCAATTTAAGTGATCATTGCAAATAAGAATTACCTATTTCCAGGGAGACAGATTTTTCGAAAGTAAACACTGTCAACGAAGATGTGAACCCATCGCCATCATCTATTTCCCTAAATGAATCACCAAAGAAATGTAACTTGTTGTTTTCCTTCAACTTTGATTTGAACGTTGTTAATACCGATGACTCTACTGACTCAGATAATGCAGATTTGCAAATCGATGTGTCAGAAATCGACAACTATGAACCTTCCAGCAAACATAAAAGAGAAATGGTCGAAGAGACTTGTTCGGTCATTAATGAAATGGAAGAAGAAATTGAGAGGCAACTAGATGCCAAGGCCGCAAAGACTAATTTAACAGCTACGAATGTGAAGAACATCTTGAAACATGTTATTACTAACGAGCATGTAATGGCAATGGTTCAAAAACGTCTTTATGATACAGACGATGACATGCTTTTTGAACCTAAGTTAACAAGAGCAAAGGCTAAGTATGTTAGTTTGAAACTTTTATTTTCTGTTTGTTGTATTCTCCATAAAAACTTGTAAGTGTATGAATTTTAAGACAAAAAGATTACAACATACAGAAATAGGGGGGGGGGCAATTCATTTTTAGTAATATCACCCAAATGTGTTTACTCTAAATTGAACCATTCGTTGTAGAGAACTGGCAGCAGCGCAAGTGAATATACCCTGGCCAATTACTCCCTTAAAGAAATCCACTTCAGAAGTACAGGTACTTATTGAGCAGGAACTCCCAGAAGATTCGTCCGATGAAGAATACAATCCAGAACAAGATAAACAAAGTGACGATGATAGGGAACCAGAAAATTTAACAAATAGCGATGTGGAATCGCAGCCACCTACATTTGCATATCTCCATGATTCTACTGTGATCGAACAACCAAAATCACCAAGTATTCAATACGACTCGGATGGGATTTTTAAAATTCCAGGGTAAAATTTATTAGTTGTAAAATAGAATTTAAGTTATAGGTCAACCTGTAATATAAATTCTTCTGTGTTTTGACAATTACCTAATCCTTTCTCATTTCAATTTTAACCCTTTGCAAACGGGACAATTCGAAGTTTAGCGTACCGCTGGGCCCAGTTACTGCCGCGATAGTCATTCAAAATTGTGAGCGCACATTCCTCGTTAAACGTGATTTTTGTTCATAGCACTATGTCAAATTATAGACAGATGTTCATACAAATTACTTATGAGTCTTTCGGCTCTAGCAGTTGTTTTCGCTGGGCACATACATATATGACATCGGCGGCCAAATTGATGGTTTGCACAGAATACATATATACGGCGCTGGTCCCCAAAGGGTTAAATAAGACATAATGATTAAAAGTATTAAGTCAGCGTAACCTTTTAGTATTCCCCATGTGCCAACCGAAGAGGAAAGTATTGGACAGCGGACACGTTCGAAACTTTGTTTGAGTGAAACATCCTTGGAACAAATTGAACAGGCATTCATACCTCCAGATATAACGACTGATATGTATGACTGGGATGGTGAAATTGATGAAGACTGGGATAACTTCCTAAAAGAATTTACGCAACCCTTGACTCAAGAACCTACAGCAGAAGATGATCCAGAAGCAGATCCGGAATATAATATTTTGGAGGATGAAGAAACGGATTTTTGTTTGTAATTTTTATATCATGAACTACTGCATCGAAGGTTTCAAAACCAATCAATTTAAGAGTCAAGTTCCGCAGGGTCCCCAACTTTTAATATGCTGTGATTTTTTAATGCTTCAGCATTCTGAAAAGTGAAGTTTTTACGTTTTGAAATTTCTGCATTTTAAAGTATCATCAATCTACAGAGATTGTTAAGCCGTCGAATTTTGTATGGGGGTTGACTTTTAAGTCTTGGACATTTTAAAACATCGGAATTTCAATGAATTGATATTTTTCTCATTGAAATTTCACTGTTAAATTTGAACTATATTCGTTGAATAAACCTTATTCTGTTGACTCATAGAACAATTAATGAATCTGCAATAGAACATAATTCGTCACCCGAGTAGTGAACAATTTGACGTGTACATTAATAGAGTCACTAATGCTAATTGATTAACTTGTTTTGCTGTTTGATAGTTAATTGATATTAACCGATTAATTCAACAATAATTTAAAAGTAATGCAAATAACTAAAATGAAGTGTTTTATAGTGGACAAAGAAGAGCTGCGCGCAGACAAGGCTGTAAAAGTGACTCGCAAGGAGTTGAACACATTGTTCGCAGAATTATTCGAGTACACTGACACATTTTCGAACGAGGAACAAGAAATTTCAAGAAAAAAGAAATCTTCCGAGAACTCGAATTTACCGGTCGAAAACAATTCTTTGGTAAGGAAAGCAAAAAACATACAGTAAAACATTTTTAATTAATTAACGACGAACAAAATTACAATGGAACTTTATAGCCGAAAATTCAGAACATTGCTTTGTTATATTACAGTCAATCATTTCTTCAATTGGGGAGCAACGATGAAATTTTTATTCGTCATCTTTTTTTTAGAATTGTTCAATGTTAGAACTTTTGCCAGTTTGGACAGAACCGGAACATCCAAAATTGTTCACTACCGAACAGCGACACTTGCTGGCCATACAACTTCGTCAACATGTTCAGTTAATGGCACAACATTTCGCGGTGACATTTATGCACCCCGATTTATCTTCCCAGTCGAAGATTTGCAAACAAAATTTGCAAAGTCTAAAGTAAGTTTTTCAATGAAATTATATCTATAAAGACACAATGACGCCCGCTTAAAAATTTCAATACGCAAGTCTTACGCTTACGAACTTATAATCTTGCTTATAATGTCTCAGGTACTTAAGTAACGGTTCAAATTCAGCGTTCAACGCAGAAAATTTGCCGGATGCTTTGAAATTAGTTTCTGATTGGGAGGAGAAATTTTTGGATGAGATATTTGCTAAGAATTACAAACAAACAATCATAGACGAAGGCGTTGTTAAAAACATATATACCACAAATAAATGGAAGTATACACCGAAGTTTCACCCGGAATTGAAGAAATTGTTTGTCGAAAGCAAAGCTTTGATGTATCCGCAACTTTTACCTGAGATGCCTTTTAAAAGTGAACTTAATAAGTATACAAGAACGCCACATTTAAAATCTGAAGAAAAGTGCGTGATAGTGCGTCAAGTATAATAATTTATAGGAGATGGTTACTACATATTTTATTCCGCCATTTTTATTAGTATGCAATAATCTAGACAAGGAACGATGTTATTTCAACTTCGAATTTCTTTATAAATTATATAATTCTTTCAGTTTGATTGCATTAGGTCTAGAACAGTTTCTTCCGTTTATCGCGTCGAAACCGAGAAAATTCAAAAGTAAGAAACTACAATTAATGGACGCAACGCAATTGATTATCCAATATTTGTTACCATGCAGAGAACCGCAAAAAGTTCTTTGTCATATTCAACGACGTCGCTGTGCAAAGGAGCCAAATCCGATTAAGGTGAATATTTACTAATAATCAACTGTCGATTAACATTAAATTGTATTATATAATGATAGGAAAAGTCCCAAGTGACACTTCAACGCATACAAATTGTTGAAAGCCATACAATTTGTATAATACTTCATAATATTTATGCTACAAATCTACTTTCTAAGTTTTAATGTTGTAGCATGTTGAAATTTAAGTGTTTAAAATTTCAAAGCTCTGCAATATCTACGCCTTGATGGTTTCACGAACATAAATGTGTTATGATGGTGGCTCGTTTTTCTTATCATTCTTATATACTCGGCGAAATTTGCGTTGCATTTTATCTAATTCAAGAGACTCCTCTTTAGCCAAGCCTATTTGCTTTCAGTATTATTACGAAAAAGGTTGTGCTCCTAGAACGATACACTACATCACATTGGAGTGCGACCTTAGGGCTCCGAAAGATCAACCGATTAATTTACTGCCTTTGCGGTGGCAAACCTATCTTAACGTGAGTGAAATTCTTTTAATCTCTTAGAAAACATTGTCTCGAACGTTTTATCTAAAAGTGATCAGGAACTGCATTTAAAAATAATTATGCTTTACGTAGTTTGAGCAGAAAATCGATGGACTGAAACGAAAGCATATATTAAACTCCTATAACGATGTCCGAAAGAATGGGAATTCTCTTGGAAGTAGTAAAAGCTCTGTATTACCAAGAATACTTCCCATGAACATCAGCCCAAAAACCAGCACATCAAACAACACACCGAAAAGTGATTCAGTAACGCAAAATACGGAAACATTGAACAAAACGTCATATTCTAACGATTCGTATAGATCAAACACAGAGGCGAATTTCTGTGAAATGGAAGATAAAGAAACTATGGGAAATGGAACTTCGAATGCTGTCAATGAAGAAAAGGAGAAAGAAAGGAATGAAAATTTGAAAGAAACGAAGGCCGTTTCGTCGAATGTTACAACGAAAAGTTCAAAGTTTTCAAAGAAATCGGAACTGGTAGAGTTGCCGCAACTACGGAAAACCACGCCACGATTGGCGAAAACGAGGAGCGCTCAGAACATGAAATTAATGGCGCAGGTGCTTGGACCGAAAGGTTTATCTTCCAATTGTAACGGCTTGAAATCGAGAGAGAAGAATGAGCTGAATCGAGATTCGGAGAAAACTTTGATTTTGCCGAAAGTGGTGAGTATTATGTTTTATGGATGCAGTTATAAGGCTAAAAGCACCGAGTACGTATCAATTTAAGTTTTAGGGTATCCGATGCATAAGGATATTAAGGTCTGTTAGTCTATTATTAAAGATTTTTAAACAGCGTTAAACGTGTTTTATTGTAGGATAATGAAGATGAAATAGCGGAATTGATGCTCGCTAGTACTACGATAAAAAAGGATTCAGTCAGTAGAAAGAAAGCGAAGAAGGCCAGAGAACTGGAGAATATCAAGAGATTATTGGAATCGGAAAATCCGTTGAACGAAGAGGAAAGAGAGTCAAGTATGTATTGTTTTTTCTTTATAGAAACTTGTAACTTCCGAAATTAGAGTTTTATGTAGCTGTCAAAATACAATGCAAAGTTTTTATATATTAATATTTTAATGCTTTGAAATGTCCACTTGTGATATATCTGTGCTGTTTCCTACTACTTAGTATTGTTTTCCATAGAATTTGCGGCATCATATCTTCAGAAACTGCATCAAACATTAGAGTCAACAAGTCCGGAAACATTTCGATCGATAATAAAACTGTACCTAGACTACAATGAGAAAATGGACAACATTCATCAATTAGAAAATGAACTGTCTTTTTCTGGCGCAGCAATGTCTTCGAAAAGTGAGGAAGATAAGGACGCTATAACTATTGGCTTATATCGAGATGTGTGCGAGAAGTTACGCGGGTATCCTGAACTTTGCACAGATTTTCTTCTGTTTTTGAAACCGCATCAGGCGATGATGATTGATAAATCAGTGGAGTATACGATGTTACAGAAGATGAGTGAGTTTATTAATGTCACTCAGATATATTTCGCGAAGCAGCCGTCGCGGATTGCGAAAATGATGCAAGCAATTACGCAACTTTCATCCGATCCGGATACAATTTTGGAAACTGTTAATACCGTCATGGGACCCATACTAAAAGGACATCCTTTAGTTATGGATCTGTTTTTGCAGATACTGCCCACTGCCAAACCACCTGAAAGGTAATTTTGTAATTTCTAGCAAAAAGAAAGTTTAGATTTCATCAAAGTGTCGTATTTCGTAGCAAACCTTGAGAACCTTACGATATCAAATTTGAAGGCTTGGATGTGTTAAAGCGTAGAATTTTCATTCCATTCAACTTTTTTAATGAATTCTATTTGATACCAGAAATATCAAGTGGAACAAGTTAATATAAATGTATTTAAAAGTATTTTTTCGAATTCCCTAGCCTATTCGCACCACAGATGTTTGAGAATTTAACGTGTCCATTGGGGCCGCACGACAAATATAAAGTTTATGCAGACAATGCTCCAGAATTGTATGAAAATATAGATCTACCCATACTATCATCCCAGGAGGATCCGTATGGTGGTGAAAATTGCAAGTGTACATGTCACAATGGAGATAAGAATCTTTCGGAGCACTGTGTATCTTGTGGTACAAGAGTATGTCAACCCCTTTATATTGTTTCTAAAATAGTTTTCAAAACTTTGAAATACTAGCTAGTTAATCGGACAAAGAATCGAAATTGTACTTTGTTATACTTTCTAATCCGTTAACTTTCGTTTTACGAATTTTCAAAAAGCTATAAAAATACCTTACTTAGTTTTAGTTTTGAAATAAAACAGTGAACCATCATTTTACTGATACTTTTCATTCACAGTTCCTCAATGGAAGAATTTATCTCCAAACGTCTGAAGGCCTGCGACCGGCGAAGGTCATTTTTCCCGGAGCTGACGAGGAAAAGTTTGAAAACATTTCCCGTGTCTCCTTGAAAATGACCGATAAATTAGTCGTCCCGACGCCGTCGAAGAGACGCCGGAAATCGACAAAGAACGAGAACGTCGAGTTGTGTCAAAAAGACGATGCCACTAAAATCTCACCCGTCAAAAGTAGCGAGGAGGATTCGGCAACGGTGAATTCCAGAAAAACCATCAAGTCCATACCGAAATTAGGAGATGAAAAGAAGGCGATAAAAAGGCTATGTTCGGATGAGTACACTGTGAATAACAAGAGAATGCGTGTTACACATCATAAAAGTAAACGAAAAATTGAAAGGGAAGAGCTGAAAGATGGCGAGATAAAGCCAAATGAATCTGCAAGTGAGAATTGTAAAAGCTCATTTAACGAAATAGTTGAGAAACACGTGTTAAATGTGGGACCTGAAGTGGGTGGTAATTTGAGTAAGAGTAAAAATGAGTCAGAGAAAGTTACAAGTGATGGCAATTTGAAAGTCCAAGAGACTGTCAAACCATGGACTCGACAAGAGGATATGATCCTGCTGCAGAATATTAAGAAGGAGTACTCGGAGAATTCGTTTGTAGCTGTTAGTAAAATCTTGGGAGATCGCACTGTAGATGAGGTAAGTTTTTTAATTTTGAATGCAGAAAATAATTTTACTGCCGCTAATTAAAAAAACAACTAAAGAAAATTGCTAAATGACGGTGATAATTTAAATGGAGAAATTTATCTATTATTTTAATCAGTTAAGTGTGTTTGACGGCTATATCAGTCATACGAAAATTATGTTACCCTTTGATATTTATATCGTAATATTGGTTGAAAACCAAGATATATTCGCAAAAATTTTAATATGTTTAGAATGTTTAGAGGTCAATGTAAATAATTTAAGATGGGATTCGTGTATCCATAATTTCCTAACGTTATCATTTCATTCTCGCGCGCACAGCTGCACGTTATGCAAAAGGTCGCCACACTTAACTGGTTAAGAACTATTTTTACAAAACCATTCACTTTTGTGTTTATTCTTTAAATATGGACTTTGGTGAATCCACAGAACTGTTTCAACATTATGTTTGGCGCAACAAGTCCATGCAATTTTAAATTTAAATCATAAAATTAGATTTTGGGCCCCTGTCATTCCTATATTCTTCTTAAAAGAAGGCTATCACTACGAAATCATTAATCAACTATCTTCAACGAGAATGTCCATGTTTGTTCACAGTGATTGCCAACTTTACAAATAGAAAGATTTAATTTATAATCATATAAAAGCAATATCAGTAGAAAGAAAATGTCTAAAAAAAATTAAGGTATAATTCTTTCATTGTAAAACAATGAATGTATGAATGAAATGATTTTCGAATACAACCGTACATAATAATACTCATATATACATGTATATGATAGGTCCTCGTAATTCTTGACTTTATTGATCAAAGGTTGCAATCAAAGTAAAAGGTTCCCAGGAAAAAAGGATAAATTGTAGATCTCGCATAATCATAGTAAACGTTTATTAAAGTACACCCTTACACATCTAAGCTGTGAAATAAATATTAAACGATATTTCAGAGAGTGTTCATCAGCAGCGCCGGTATATGAATCACGTTGTACGCATTAAAAAATGTAACTTGAAAACTATTTGTGGAAGCACTTTCCACAAACACGTCATTATGATCGGCGAATGTTATGAAGATATCAAAAAATAAATAAAAGTTTGTGAGGTGGCCTTTCGGGGATAATGAAATTTAACAAATAAAATTTAGTATAAAATTTGTCATAAATTCCATCGCTTTTCATTCATGTCGACGTCTCTTTTAGTTTTGGAGTTATGAATTTTCAAATAGGCGTCCTGCATGAACATGAACTTGCTGCAACTTACAAAATCTTCGATAATCTTTTCTTTCGTTAAGATGTATAAGATTGTTTCTGTTGTTCCCTAGGTTAAAGAACGGTGTCAAATTCTGCTGACTCTTTTGGAAAAAATGACATAGCAGTAAAGAGATTTTTACTAATAAATTTCGGTATGTAGCTACTTCGAATATTCTATTAAATTGCTTTTCTATTAGAGAATAGAAGCATTGTTGATAGAATTATTACACTACATACATGTTTATATCAACCCTATTTTACAGGTAATTTTGACTCCAAGCTGTGTACAAGATAAGAAACTTGATACAAAAAGAAATTATCAATACATAGAAGAAACTTTACGTTCTAACATGTATATATTTATATATAAACGTATATTACTTTTACTTTGAATCCAGTATCTGCGAAAGGATCTGAGATTTTTGTGATATTTTATTATTCTTATTGTTATCGAATAGTAATCGATTAAGAATATTCTTTAGAAAGTAATAGAATATAATAAATAATTTGAAACGTAAAATTTGTGCGAAAAATTTTGTTTTCTATTTATGATTGGTAATCGTTGTTTTTCCACTTTTACATTATACAACTTCAAAAATGTGCGGAACGATTATTTCTCATTTTAACGTACAAATCTTAGAAAATGTTTATACATTAAGCAGTTTATTTTACCGTTTCTAAATGTACGTTTTACAATCACGTAATAGTTTTCATTATCAGAATAATTCATTTTGTTTAGCGAGTGAAAATATATAAATTTAAGGAAACATTCAAATGCGTTTGAAGCGAAACAAAATTTGTATCGGAACTTAAAATAATGTCAAATAACTTTTGGAAAAAAAGAAGTTATCAACTTAATAGCTTATACTGACAAAAATTTGAAAATCTGCTTCAGTTTTATAGTAAACTGGAATTTCTTTTCTATTGGTCGAAATGGTTTAAAAATTTGAACACAATTATTGAGTTAGCTCATTTTTCGTCCCCTCTTTCTTTTTTATTCCTGTAAATAAAGGAATAGTTTTATTGAAAAGGTGGATAGATTTTCAGGTAGTAAAATTACTACGTGAAATGGTAAATATGAATGTTCCTCGTGTACTTAAATATTTCAAGTTAACTATTAACTTAAAGCGATTTAATGTGAGGCCCTCCAGTATGTGGAATTATATTGCGCAGTGTTTATTGTTTAAAACATCTGTAAACAAAGCTCATTTGGCAGTTGTAGGTATCAATTTTTCATATAGCGCAATACAGCAATATACAGTTACGACTGAACAATGATTCGCAAAGTTATTATTGTAAGTGTGGAAGGCGCTTTAATTGTGATTTTGATCGATGCTCGACGAGAGTATACTACTACTTGTATTATAATGAATACAACGTCTGTCCGACAGATCACTGTTTCTCAACACATTGTACAATTTACACTCTAAGATTTTATATTTATTCTTACAACCAGACATATGTACATACACAATCGTCGATAATAAAAGTTCCATAAAAATGGTAACACATACCCTTGTACGTTGCATTTCTGTTGTTAGATACGATCAGCTTTATATTCTTCTGAATAAGAATTCATGGTATTCGTAAAGTCAACTTCCGTGAATCGATAAACGAAATAAAAAAAGAAAGAAACAACGAGGTAAACATTTTTTGTCTCACAAATCTTGTAAGAAATTCAAGTACGTTATAACAATATATACACTTGATAAATTATTTTATCACAATATTAAACAATGTTACAGTAGATTCCGAGTACTACGTTTCGTTTAAATTTCTTTGTAAGCAAATACAACGAAAAGGCAGTATATAAACCATATAAGATAATACATTACACAGTGTATCAAAATGTCTCGGATATATCATCAGGACTCTTAAAATATAAGTACCTTTCACAGAAAATTGTCTGCAAAGCAGTTGCTCTTAAACTTTCAGAAATATAATTAAACATCAATCGATATATCTGAATACTAAAACCAGTGTCTAGAAATGCTTACAATTAGTTCCATGTCAAATGCGAGGCCAAATGTGGTCTTCCTAAATTTCTTTTTTTACAAGATGATTCAGTTAAACGTTTAACTTGCATTTTGTACAAAGATCAGTTTTAAAGATACAATTTTGCAAAAAATTTCATTTCAAGAAAGACTTCTATCGGTTTTCAAAATGAATTTTGGAAATTTATTCTATTCGTTTTCCAAAAACCCATCCACTTTCTACAAGTTCATACACGCATTAGTCACACACCACCTTCAAACTATTCACGTACACATGTTTGTTCACGTGCCAGGAACCCTATTTTATACACATAACTAATACAATGATAGTTATGTAGTGAATGAAAAGTGGCTTAGAGTACTTCCATGCTGTCCACATCCACACCTATATCCAAAAAATCATCGGTGTAATCCTGGACATGCCTCTGTACTAATGGATGCTCCGAGTGGTCTGGGTCATCGGTGACAGGGCTGGGTGGAGGGTTTGTTACAGTACGATCAGAGTCCAGGGGCATCCTGTCCATGCCCTCACCACGCCTCAGTCTTGCCTCCTCTGCAATCTCTCTCGTTGACAGCTCTGCTCTTGTTAGGAGAGCAGGAAGATCCTTCTCTGAGCCATCTGTGGAATGTTTACTTATGTTTATAATTGTGTTCGTGTAATAATGATGTGACATGTTTATTACCATACATTTATACGCTTGGATTTAACGAGCAATAAAATTAGATAAAAATAGTTACTTTCTAGACATTTGATTAGTTCCTGTGCCTTCTGTCTTCTAGAGACCAATTCAGTTTTTCTTTTAGGCTCAATGAGTTCTTTCTTTTCAGTGTAGAATATTTCCCTGATTTTCTCCTGAGGGATGTGTTCGTCATTCTTTACAAGCCATAGATAAACACCACCTGCAGTCCTTCGACGAGAACCATTCATTATCAGCATACCACCACCTTCTTCAATCTTTTTAGTTTTCTGGAAGAATTCAATTGCTTTCTGCTTGCCGATTATGTCCACGATTCTTCCTGCAATACAAGTTGCATAAGACTTATGATAAAAGAACGCTTAAAGCTCTGGACAATTAACTTTTAATGTCTCTTCGTCTTAGAATGTAGCATGTTAAAATATTTCTTACTTATAAGAAGATCCTTTTTCTCACTGAGTTTTGATGTTATATCAGTTGCTACGTCCGCATCTGTAGATTCAGCTGTGGTGCTCAAGTCTGCAATTGTTCTCATACTTCCCTTTGGTTCATCTACATCCATTGAGTTACGTCTTTTGCCTAACCTAAGTTTGGGATTTTGTCTGTCCGTGTTGGATCTTTTATTCGTGAATCTTCTTTCTGGTTCTTTTTCATCTTCTGAACTGTTGTTATTTCTAGGCTCTATGCCATCCAAGGAGTATCGAAGGGTGAAATTATAACTTTCTACACTACGCTCCTGATAAAGTTTTTTTGTAACTCCACACGATACCAGGTCCTCTGTTAACGAGTCCTCTTGTACTTGTGTACACCATATTTTATACTTATCGCTTCTCCCGCCCCAGTTTTTAGACTGGTTTTTATAACGTTTCAACTTCAACTTGGGTCTTTTACTTGTATTGTGCCTGGAATCTGAATCAGAGTCACTTTCAGAGTCAGCAGAGTCATCAGATTCATCACTGTAGCTTGATTTTCCTCGTTCATCAGCAGCCGATGCAGCGCGGGGTCTTTGTAGAATTTTGTACGTCTCAAAAACATCGTTTGTCTGTATCAAAACACAAAATGAAATACAGTATTCGTTGTATTAAATGTTATATATGTTCTGTAGTTTATGAAACGCTAATGAAATTTTAAAAAACAAGTACGTAGCTTGGGATATATAATTTAATAATTTAAAAACACGGAAGTTTCAGCTTTCAAAGAAAATGCGGTGTCTCGCGTGAAAAATTCCAAACACCTACCAAAAAACCAAACTGCAAAAATCACTTAAATTTCAATCAATCCACAGTAAAAGAAAATCATATTCGCAGTCAATCACCATAATTTCCAACTCGGAGTACAGAATTTTTTGCGTTTTAACAATCGGTTTTGCAATTTGGAGGTTAGGTTTCTGTCAAATCGCGATAATTCGGCGTCTGACCTCGTCATCGACAATTTCGCCCTCCTCACGTTCCAAGGGTTCCGCGTCCATCTCCCTCGTTTTGGAAAACTGTAATTCACCCGCGAATTGTGGCCACAGAAACAAGAAGATTGAATAACTTTTCTTTCACAACGATGGTTTTGTACGTTATGCACAAATTAATGTGTTACTTTTTTCGCAGTTCCGCAAGTCTGCTCGTCGTCGGCATAGTAGATAAATGATGTAGATCAGAAAAGTGTGTATGTATGTATGTGATATCGCAATTTATGTGACGTTCCACACACACCCGAGGTTGGCAGCGCGAGTGTTGCGCCAGCGGGTAGCATGCTAGCCAATCAGAAGCATAGACTGGCACGGGCGGGAGATAGGTATCTATATTAAGGGCGTTGGGTACCTTTGGCTCGAGGCATCTATGTCTTCAGCGACGGATGCGGACGAAACACGAATTACAAGGGTAGCGGGGGCCCACTGTCCCCACCAGCTAACCCTTCTATCGGTGTGTCCAAGCGGCTCCAGCTCGGCTATACCCTTCTTACGGTTATTGCGGCGTGCAGTGGTCCGGATCGGGAAATCGCGTGCCATTTTATTATAACTTATTAACCGTAAGAGATATTGACGCGAAATTTTGATACGCTGTACAATAATCTACTAGTTTTAGGCTATGAATAAATTAATCAATAAATTATAAAAATATTATTTTAATTCTGTTGTTAATGGTATTATTATTATTATTATTACACGCCTTAATTTATATAACTATTAATTCCCGCGTTCAAGATCTAATTCTTGTATTTTTTTTCATAAGATTTAACCCGTGCACTGGATACAAATGGATCGGATGTTAATAACAGTCTGTTTATTATGTCTTTGTTCGTTATATAACGGGAAAGTTTTCGTGTATTTGTGCTTCTAATTCTCTTAAAATCTTTATGCCTCGTTTCCTGGGCATCTTCCGAAAGCTGCCCAATCGGAAGTAATGCATGTTGCACTATTTTTCAGTTCCGTGCGTTAATAATTTCTGCACAGACGCAGGCATATAATACCACCCATAATTGTCCACGTAATGTTTTGCAGTGTCTTGGGTATATTTTTTAAATTTGTTTATATTTATTTTAAAGGGTAAAACAGAAATCTTAGAAATTCATGGAAAGGTTGAATTGCAAAGTTTATTAAATCACACTGCTTCATGAATTCTAACTCGTTTAGACACGTTTATTAATAATATTTAGTTAATGCTTGTATGCAAAATGGGAATGCGATGGTGAATCTGGCCAGTCCAGATATCTCCATGAAGATAGGAAGATGGATGCGAACCGTAGGTGTACGAAAGAACGTACGGACTGACTGAACGTCGACAACTTTAAACATGAATAATTTGAAAAGTAGGACGAGGTAGGAAATGGTTTTTGTATGATTATGAAGAGGAAGATGTGCTGAAAATATAGCAATTTGTTAGAAAGTGGAACTCGGTGGAACTTAAAAGATATCTATTCCTTAATCCAAAGAATTTCACAAGTTTTTCGAACTTCATTCAGCCTTATTTTTTAAATAAATTATTTAGATTAATGACTAATTAAACATATGATTTTTTATCGAAAAAGACTGCTCTTAACTTTAAAAAAACGAAGTGGAAATATTAAACAGATTCATTTGTACATTTCGAAGAAAAGAAGCAAATATTTCACGCGAAAACGACTATCATAAACACATCCGACCTTAAGGGGCCTCACCACCAGCGGCATTGCAAGGGTTTAGCAGCTAAACTTTAGCTCATATATTGTAGCGTTCGCATTTTTCATCCGACTTTAATAAACTTGGGATCATTTTAAAGATAAAGGATGAATGCACGAGATGATAGAACAGATTTTCGAAATTCGGTTTCTTTCTATATGAAAATGAACCGAGAAAATTACTGATTTTCAAAACATTTTTTCGTATAGAAAGAAACCGAATTTCGATAATCTGTTCTATCTTCTCGTGCATTCATCCTTTATCTTTAAAATGGCCCCAAGTTTATTAAAATCGGATGAAAAATGCGTAAGATATGATGCATGAACTAAACCCTTGCAATGCGTCGAGGCTAATATTTCGGAATTTTTTTATATACATATATATATATCCTAAAAACCTGCACCAGTTAGCCAGTTAGAGCCAGCAAGTCAGTGTGGCTGACAGTCAGTCATAGCACTTTTAGCCTAGTACTTATTCCCTGCAATCTCAAGCGTTTTAGTCAGTTACTGCGTGAGCCAGAGTAGGAGATTATTCGTTGTCCGAATTTAAGATTACATGTAGTTCGTTTAAATAGTTAGAACATCAATAAATATAATTGAATTGTTTTTAACCTTCGAACTTCTTGAACCCGGAATACAACACATATTACATATACATATACATACGTACGTCATTTGTTAACGCGATTGGGGGGGGGGGGGATTTTCTTCATTGTAGAGCCCACCGGATCGTTATAAATGATTTATTATTCGTTTCTAAGAATTACCAAGTGAACAATGATAAAAGAATAAGAAGGAACTATCAAAAAGCTACAGTCGAAATAGCAAACGTATTGTAAAGGCAAACAAACATTCCGAAAAGTGCATATTCCACACCAGTTTTTTCACCATATAAGCCATCGACATCTTCGAGAAGCCGAAACGATTATCCATATTTGGTATGAATACAATGATGAGTTACAATTTTAATAAAATTCATATTTAATAGCTGTAAACAATGGACTGTTATTTATCTGGTAATTTGTATAAAGTACGCATTTTAATGATAAACTTGTCGGTGTATCGATTTAAAGATTTATTTCTAAAATGCTTTAACAACAACTTTCGGTTTTAAGTATTGCATACGCCCATCTGATAAACATTACCTGATATTATTTATTTACTTTGTCTTCGTTTAATCTCTCCTTGTTGGTCCTTTACCTACCTCTGAAGCAGTAAATCTCTTCGAAAATTCCGCGATATGTCCTCGTAGTTTACTTTCCACTTTTGTTTTTCTCGTTTCGCAATCGCGTTCGGTTTCCTTCACCTCAGCTTGTTTGAAAGTTTAATGTAAAAATTTGTTTCTAAAATGCTTTTATAACAAACTTTGTTTATCAGTATTTTATATGTAAAAGTGAGATAATTGAGATGCATGTTGAGCTTCACATCGATCAAGTAATTTAAGTGAAACGTTTACGGAGAAATAAGCATTCAAGTATACATATTTATACTAACTTGCTGTACCAGGCTCATTTTTTCAATGCAAATCTCCATTATTTCATTTACATCAAATAGAATCTCCATAATTATTGTAACACGCATTATCGTAATCAATTTTTCGCTGTTCCTATTTGAACAGTTTTTCTAAGATGCATAGTTTAATAATATTATACATTGGGGAAAAAGAATGTAGGGCAAGGACAGGAAACATAGGATATAGCGGTACGAGGCGAAGACACGAAGGCCAGGCAGGGTCATAAAGGCAGGACCCGACGAGTACCCAGGAGCGAGAGCCGACGTCGAAGGAGCTGACGTAGCCGACGGACATTCGGTGTTCGTCTACGACGTAGACTCTACGTCATCGAGCGGATCTATTCGTCTAGCGAGCGATTACTCATGTTTGAGTGTGACTAGCGTTTTAGATTATTGTCGTAGTATCTTCCAGTTTAGTTTAATAATATTTAGTCTTACAAGAAATTCATTATTTTTACGTTCTTTTCAAGACTTTACTTAACATGATTCGTGTGGCGGCACACGTAATGTTACGTGCCGTGCGCACATTCTTCCATAGCGAGTCTTTGTCTCATCGGTGCGAAGACCGTTGGGTGTTCAAGTGCTAGGCGTTTGTTTAGGTTAAAAAATTCTTTGTTTTCAAGTGCGTCCAACGTCTAGCCCGGGCGAGCATAAAGAAGCGTTTTCGGGACAACAGTCTCATCCCTGACGCGCCTGCAAGAACATCGAATAAAGCGACTTTCTACAAACGTAGCAGGACTCTCATTCTCAACAACACACGCTCCCACAGTTCGGATTGTCCAATTTGGGTCAAATATGCACCGTATTGTTTGATAATTTGTTGCCATTTTAAACGTAAATTCATAATACCTCTATTATGAAAGCCCTGGTCACTATTGGCAAAAATCTCGACTAACAATAAGCGATTTACACAATCTTCTTTTGATGCCAATTTCTTATCACTAAGGAAGTTTTGTAGTAATAAAAATACATGGTAATTACTCGGTATCAGCTCCGGACTCCAAGGTGGATACAGTTACATACATACATACATGTATGGACAGGCCGCCCAGTTAAAGATGAACCATCTCAGGGGATAGTGCGGCGAGGGGATTGATTTTGCCTCGCGCGATTCGTTTGTCGTGACGCGGCGTCGTGGCGCGGCACAAAGGCAAAGTCAATCCCCTCGCCGCACTATCCCCTGAGATGGTTCATCTTTAACTGGGCGAATCGTACATACATTAGGGTGGTCGTTAAAAATTAAATCTTTTGCGACGCCCCCCAAAAAGCTTCCTTATGATGCAAAAACACTGGAGATTTTTTTTTTTTTAATTAAAAACAACATGCCTGAAGACGATTTAAGTTAATTTTTGGTATAATCATGTTTTGCGGAATTTTTGTGAGAATATGATTTTATTCGAAATATAAACAATTATAGAACCCAAATCAATAAAAAAAAAATTAGTTAAACCTTGGAGTGAAGAAATCTAGATATTAAAATTACGTTTGTACTAATTTAGTTTTAAGATAAAAATAGCAATTTGAATATCTTTAATTTTTTTATTTAATAGATCAAATCAACTGGGAAAAATTTTGAATTAAAATTTTTGTTTTTCGTTATTTTAATTAAGGTAAAAGTACCAGTAGTTGATCATTTTTGAGAAAAACGTAAAAAATAAGGTTTTTATATGTTGTGCACTTTCGATGCAAGTGAGCATCAAATGCCATGACATCTGTAAATTAATTTTTAGAATAATTGCATGTGAAATGAAGTGTGCATACGAACCACGGACACTTAACTCCATTAAGGTTAGAAAGAAGCCGTGATATGTCAATTTCCTTAACGTTTCTGTTAAGAACAGATGAACTTACGATTGAGGTAAAAAAAATCCATAAGTTGTGAAATCTTCGCGACCGAATTATTTTCTTTTTGAATTTTCACACCCTTTCTAATTGTAAGTGCATCGATTTTGTTATTCTAACGCCAAAAATCAATAGTTTATTAAGAGGTCAAATACTGGACATTATTATTCTAACTATTTTCAGTAGTTGACCGGCGTGGTCAATTACTGATATTTCTCATTTAAATTTTTTTCGATTTATAATGTATCTATTTTACATCTAAATTTGTTACAAATACGAAATATAATTTTAAATGTTGTAGCATACCGCGTTTTAGTGGATGACCACATGGTCAACTATTGACTGCATGTACGGTCAATTATTGATCAGTGTCCACTTTTGTATAATTATAAACACTACTGGAAAGTTAAAATCGATTTCCTTAATTGTTTATTTCAGAAATTATTTCAATACTGATATAGAGATGCCAAATGATATAGACGATGAAGACAGCCATTGGAAGATGTTCGGTTGTACAAGACGAGAAACATCTTCTGGAAGTGTAATGTTCAAAAGTTTCAAGTGTCTGAAAATGACCTTCAATGACGTTTCAAGGTCAACATATTCTAGGTCAGTGGATTTGTCTTGAGTCAGGCTACATGGTCTGTCCGGAATGTAATAGGACTGATTTTTTTCCGCCGCGACTGTACTTCGAAGCCCTCGAGTGTCGACTGGATTCGGTAGAGGAGGTCCCTAGCTAATGAATGAGGGGTTGGTCAATTGTCTCCGAGCATCTGGAGAGTCAGGACAGCCTTTTTCTCGCGACGTGTTTTTGTGAGCGGTACAAGCAGAAACTGCAGCGTTCGTTAGAGCAGAGGTTGGCAATTGCCAGAATTTAATCAATTCTGTGTGAAACTCGATAAATCTGCGACAGAGACATTTGATATGATCAAGCAGGCATACCCAGATAATACTTTAGTAAGAAGTATTGTGTTTCCGTGGCACAAGGCCTTTTCGGAGGGCCGGGAAGAGGTCGCCGATGAAGACCGTGCTGGACGACCTTCGGCTTCGACAAACACCGACAATGTGTCTCGTGTGCGCGAAGTTTTGAACTCTGACTGTCGACTGAGTACTCGTTTAATTGCCCAAATGTTAAATTTACCAAAAACTGTGGTTCATGAGATTGTGACGGAGCACCACGACAATGCACCGGCTTACACCTCCTTTCTTGTGACCAGCTACCTGACCCAGGCAGGTATCCCAACGCTTCCCCAGCCGCCCTACAACCCAGATTTGCCCCCCCCCCCCCGGAATTCTTTTTGTTTCCTCGCCGGAAAATACCGATGAAAGCAAAGCATTTTGAAACGACAGAGGGCATCCAGGCAGCTCTAAAGGCCATTCCGGAGAATGCCTACCATGACGCCTTCAATGCTTGGAAATCGCCCTGGCAGCGCTGTATCGACGCAGGAAGAGCCTTTTTTGAAAGTTTTTAAAGAATTATAACGATTGGCTGAATATTTTCTTTTTTAATCGACTCAGTCCTATTACTTTCCGGACAGACCATGTATGTGTCTAGCGTAAAAAAATGCTACAGTTCGATTTAAAAAAACAAAGGTCACCTTCATATCCGGAGGCGCCTCCACCTACGAAAAAACAGTGTCCACCATTGAATGTCCCCCTTTAAATAGAGTATCTTTCGTATAGAATTTTTTTTCGAATAATTAATATTTTTCGAGATAATCGAGTGGAAAGATTAAAATGGGACGCCCTGTATGTTTATTCTTTAACCTATTTAGGCTAGCCCTACGCGACTAGCTCGCAATCACACGGGTTCTTGGTACCGGGGTTTCCGTTCGTCCGTAGGTTGTGGAACCGGAATGTGAGGTGAAGTCAATGTTTAAATAATTCAATAAACGGAGAACTTTGATAGCGTTCGGACTACTTTGGCGGATCACCCGTGCGAATGCGACGTGCCTTATATTATTTTATATTCGAACGGTCGAAAGAGATACAAGTAATGAAAAAAAGACGAATAGCTTTCGTGATAAATGATACGGTATGCCCGAGTCGGCGCTTCGAATTTAAAAGTTCCCGCCGATGTCTAGCAGCGTGCCACACCGGGTGTAGAAACTATCGGTAAAGAGGTGAAGAAACGAGATGAGGTAGGTGCGCGGACGTAACAGAGGTATTTAATATCTCTCGTCTGTGGAAATAGGATTAGTTGTGATCTCGGCTGTATGTGAGTGTATAGTTTATTGATCATTCCTCCAGATGGCACCACATTCCGAAACAAATCTGTATTTATCGGTAACACGTGTTCCTGCGTGCGCACGTGTGAGTTACACGGTTTTCGTATTGGTAACCTAGCTAACTGGTTCATTTGCTACCTCGTGTCTTGCACCAGAAAAACAAATGGTATTAAAAACAATGTTATACTATAAGTAGCACCGCGTATGACCCTCAAAATGTGCGAATTGCAAAACAAACACTTGTGTTCCATGTGCACGAAGACTTTGACAAAAGTGGACAGCGGCAAAGAAGAAAGTATATCGTAAATGTACCATAACCTGAAGTGTTTTCACGTCTAATTTATATTTTGCATTGTAAATCGATCACTTACTAGGGAATCAAAGTGAATACATAAAATGTCAAACGAAGCGGAAAGTACAGTGACGCATAAAACCCATAGGGGTCGCAATGCAGGTCGCAAAGCTGAAAAGAAGAAAGCCAAGAATGAACATGTACAGGAATTAACGGATAAGCAAAAAAATCCGAAAGCGTTTACCTTTAACTCTGCTATTAGAGCAGAAAGAAGATTCAGACGAAAACAGGACATAGAAACAAAGAAACAGCATATACCACTAGTAGACAGAACTCCACTTGAACCACCACCTGTTCTAGTTGCCGTAGTCGGTCCTCCAAAAGTGGGAAAGTCTCTGGTGATTCAATGTTTAATCAAAAGCTATGTCAGACAACCATTGGCAAATATATTGGGGCCTGTTACTGTTGTCTCTGGTAAAAAGCGAAGAGTCACATTCATGGAGTGTAATAACGACATAAACAGTATGATAGACATTGCAAAGGTGGCAGATTTAGTTCTGCTGCTTATAGATGCTTCTTTCGGTTTTGAAATGGAGATCTTTGAATTTCTTAATATATGCCAGGTACATGGGATGCCCAGAATTATGGGTGTTTTGACTCATCTGGATTTAATAAAGAATGCCAAACAACTGAAGAAGACTAAGAAGATGCTAAAACAGAGATTTTGGACAGAAGTATATGCTGGAGCAAAGCTATTTTATCTTTCTGGATTAATTCATAACGAGTACTTGCGTACAGAGACAAAGAACCTGGCAAGATTTATATCTGTGATGAAGTTCAGACCTTTGACTTGGCGTACAATGCATCCATATATTCTCGCTGACAGAGTTGAAGATTTAACATCACCAGAATTAATCAGACAGAACCCCAAGGTAGACCGGTCCATCAGTTTATATGGGTACGTAAACATTTTTCTGTAGATCAAATATAATTTCTATCAATCGTTAATATTAAACACATATTTTGTATACAAATTTTAATAAAACTTGCAGATATGTACGAGGAGTTCCTCTAAATAAAGAAACCTCCATTCATATTCCTGGCTGTGGGGATTTAAAGATCAAAGATGTAAGCTATCTGCCAGATCCCTGTCCTCTCCCGGAACAAATAAAAAAACGAGCATTGGTAGAAAAAGAGAGATTGATCTACGCTCCGTTTTCTGGTGTGGGTGGCATAGTGTATGATAAGGACGCTGTGTACGTTGAATTAGGTGGTAGCCATTCGCACAAGGAGGAAGATACTGGCCTAGTAGGAGCTCTTATGGACACACAAGAGACTTTAGATCAAAAGTTACAGCACAGCGAGCTACAATTGTTCAGCGATACTGCACCAATAAAGTCTCAGGATGTTAACGAAAGTTTTTCCTATACGGCAGAGACTGTGATTGATAATGGGCGAGTGAGACGGAAAGTTGTGTTCCCCGACTCGGAAGCCAAACTATTAAAGGATACGAACGAAAGTGAAGATGAAGGTGAGCACGACGACGAGGATGAGGACGAGGACGAGAACGAAGACGAAGATGATGAAGAAATAGACGAAGAAAGTGATGTCGAGATTGAAGAAGATGCCGCCGATAAATCGTGCACTAAACGTTTCAACGATAAATCAAAACTGAAGGATGCTAGCGAGGAAGAACTTGACGCAAGTGAAGATGATACTGAAGAAATGGTTGCAGGAAAAGGTGTAAAGAGGAAAAATACGAATACTCAAAGTCCCAAACACAAAAAGAAGAAATATTCCGGTGAGTTTGATTCCGAAGACGTGGTAGAAGAAGCAGACGCAGCAGAGAAATCCGAACCAACAGAGGTTTATCATTCCCTTAGTAAAGAGTCCGATATTATTATCAAAAACAAGATCACTGAAGCTCTCAGTCTCTTAAATTCGAATAAAAATAAAAAGCCACGAAACAACGACAGTGAAAGCTTCGATGAACTTAGCGACGAAGACTCGCGAGCAGGTTTAGAAATGGCTGGTGAAGAGAACGACTCAGAACACGATGTGAGTGCAGAGGAAAGACAAATGTCGGATGAAACCGATGAAGATGATGATGATGAAGTAGAAGAGGAAGAAGGGGAGGAAGAGGCAGAGGATGAAGAAGAAGTGGTAGATGAGTTAAAATGGAAAACGAATCTTGCGAAAAAGGCAAAAGAAGCTTTTGAGCATCGGCAACAGAGTAATAAGAATCTAATGAAACTCGTCTACGGCGTGTTCGACAGAAAGAATCTTTCACAAGAAGAAGAGCAAGATAAAGAGGAAACTGACGAAGGCAACGAAATAGGTGGTATTTTCCGTGTGGCCCAGGAACATCAGAAACAGAAAATACAAGAACGTGAACTTAAAAATCAAGAAGATTCCGTATACTATTCTGACTCTCCCCGCAATTGGTTGGACGAGGAAAATAAAGTACTTGTCGTAAATCGTTTCGTAACGGGGAAATGGAAGGAATCCGAAGACGCAGAGGAATTATTAAAATTGGATGATATGGACGATGAAGAAGTGTTCGGCGATTTCGAGGATTTGGAAACCGGAGAGAAACACGAAGCAGAGGCACCAAAAGAAGTGACGAGGGATGAAATGGAAGAAAAGAAGAAACTTCTAGAGAAGAAGAGAAAACTGAAAGTACAATTTGATGCGGAGTACGATAATGGAGAGACGAAGACATATTATGATGATCTGAAACTCGAAGTCGAACGGCAGGCGAATCTCAACAGGTCAGTAAAAATTAATTGCTTTTCTGTCTTACAATTTCATTGGGTTTGCCGAGTTTAAAATTCGTCGTTCTAATTACAGATCAGAGTTCGAGGGAGTAGACGATGACATTCGTGTACAGCTCGAAGGTTTCCGTCCAGGCATGTACGTTCGTGTTGAAATAGAAACTGTTCCCTGTGAATTAATCACGCATCTGGATCCCACTTATCCTCTGATTATCGGCGGTCTTCTACACGGCGAGGAGAACATCGGATTCGTTCAAACCCGAATAAAAAAGCACAGATGGTACCCAAAAATATTAAAAAGCAGAGATCCTCTTATTCTTTCGGTCGGCTGGAGAAGATTCCAGACTCTCCCGATATTCTCAAAATTGGAAGATAATTTAAGACACAGAATGTTGAAGTACACGCCGGAACACGTAGCGTGCATGGCGCATTTTTGGGGTCCAATCACTCCACAGGGGACCGGAGTCCTCGCCGTCCAGGACGTCGCTACCAGAGTACCAGGATTCAGGATAGCTGCCACAGGAGCTATAGTCGAAATGGATAAGAGTACGCAAATAGTTAAAAAGCTAAAACTTACTGGTACTCCAATGAAGATTTATAAAAAGACAGCTTTTATCAAGGACATGTTTAATACGGCTCTCGAAGTAGCCAAGTTCGAGGGTGCTAAGATAAAGACTGTCTCCGGTATACGTGGACAAATTAAAAAAAGTGTTTCAAAACCAGAGGGCTGTTTCCGTGCGACGTTTGAAGACAAAATTCTCTTAAGCGACATAGTGTTTTGTAGGACTTGGTACAAGGTCGACGTCCCCAAATTTTATAATCCTGTAACGTCCCTGTTACTACCGCCAGAGGAGAAGAACCGCTGGCAGGGAATGAAAACGACCGGCCAATTGAAACGTGAAAAGAATATACACAACCCAGCAAACGTAGACTCCATGTACACACCTGTAGAACGCGATGTAAAAGTGTTTAAACCCCTGGTTATTCCGCGAACTCTGCAAAAGGAACTTCCGTATCGCGATAAGCCGAAACTCAAGCAGCATCCGAACGACCGGAAACCAACATTCAAGGACCGCAGAGTGGCAGTCGTCAGAGAACCAAGGGAAGAAAATGTGGCGCGGCTTATGAAGATGATCAGAACAAACTATGCGCATAAACAGCAGCAGTTAAAGGAAGCCACGAAGAAGAGGGTCGAGGCGCATCTAGCGCAAATTGCATCAGAAGATGCCAGGAAGCTGAAACGGCAAAAGGAGCTGAAGAAAAGTGTGTTTAGAGAGTTGAGCAAGCTGGAGAAGAAGAAGAAACGGTAAAGGTACTTGCTAAATTTGTATGATAATGTATGTAGCTTTTATACACGAGGTGTGTTGAAGTACTGTCACATAGAATTCAAGTGCGGAGTAAAGGATTGCCAGAATATTGATTTTATTGGAAACGTTTGTATAAGTTACAATATAATTATATATTATCAAATATATTATTAGTCCATACAAAATAATAACAACGTTATGTTTCTATAATATAGCCTGCGATCCGCGCCATGACGTCATTGTGTGATGGCCTGTTGAGTAATTATCTCCACTCTGAAATTAGTCAGAATTATTGAACAACTCTAATCACTTGGCTTTAATTTAATCCTTTATTATACCTGGTGGGTGAGCATTAACAGTTCGTCCTGTGTATCAACGATTTTAACTGGAAACGGGGAACCAGGAACGAGAACGCCAGCCCAGCGGACCTCTACCCTGTAATCTCCAGGTTCCGTCGGGTCGTATCGGCAAAGTATTATGCGATCCTTTTGAGTCTCCCTCTGCATTTCAACTCTAAACGCACCTTTTGGACCCCGTACTCTTACAGTTAGTTGTCCTGCACCAGCACCCCGTGTATCGCAAATAAATCGCGACTGGAATGTTGCGAGAACACCATGCTCAATTCCAGGCCCGTAAACTCGAACCTATAAATACAAATATTTATCACGTTTGTATATTTGCTGTGTATGTTTTTGAAAAATAAGAGGTATTTGTTTTATAGTTAAACTAGTAAGACTAGAATAGAAGTGTTTGTTAAACATTCGCAATTACCTTGGACGCATCAGGGGCTCCAGAAACGCGTAACGTGAAAGGCGAACCCGGAACGTGTTCACCAGCGTATTTAATTGTTAATGCGTGTCTGCCAGCTTCCTGCGGTTTCACATTTAAAGTGAACGTTGCGTCTCCGTGATCGTAAAGTTCACAGTATGCCACTTTATGCGGACCCACGCAATGCGCGGTTAGTTCGCCTAATGAAATAATCTCTTTAGTTTAAAGTATGTACAGAAACATATACAAGTTATTACTAATGTCAAGTTTACCAGGTCCTGCGCGTCGTGTATCGATGAAGCTCCTTATTTCCTGTCCCACTATGCCGTGTTTTAAACCGTCACCGGAACAAATTACCCGCGAAGCGTCGGCTGCGCTCGTTACGTTGATTTGTAAAGGACAACCTTTTAACTGTCTACCGTTCCAGGATACAGTCATCAGTAATGGATCTGGGGTTAGAGGAATGTAGCTCGCTCGATATACACTGTCTCCTATATTTTCAAGTAGAACGTGAATCAAAAGTTTGATAATTTCGAAAGATTGAATGTTCACGTAGAAAGATTGAATGTTTACCCAGATGTTGCAACATGACGGTTAGTTCGTTGGTCGGGGAGAAAAGTTGAACTTTCGGTGTGCCGTTTCCGGCTTGAGAACCATCTATCGTGAAACTCACTTCCTCGCCACATTTCGCTGACGTTAATCCTCGACCTCTAAGTAACACGCGACTTGTGTCTTGTACCGGTGGCTACAGAGAAACAAAGAAATTCGAGTTGTATTTATTGAAACTGGTATTTCTAATAGTATTATTCAAGTAATCAGAAATACCTCCAAATCTTGTACGATTGCAAGTTTAGGCGCACCGGGAAAAGGTACTCCGTTAAATAAAATTTCTAAACGGTGCTCGCCACCATTCATTTGCGGCGGTATAAGCTTTAGCCTGTTGTTGGAGGTCATTTCAAAACTCAATAGATGGTCCCCGATTTTTCCGGTAAGTTCGCCTGGCCCAGCTTCCGCGGTATCGAAACTAATTTTGTTCGATGGGTGTAGTTTTAATCGGCCAATATCGTCGCAGACAGCCGTCCAACCACCTGAATGAAATATTTAGTAAGTACCAATAAATGAGAGCATATAATTAACACTTACCGATTACACGAAGATTTCGCGTATCTATTATTTTTGGGTGCCATGGAGAGCCAGGTAGTTGTTGTCCAGCTGATACTACTCTTACGTCAAATACACCAACTTCTGTAGGAACGTATGACACATTCCAAGTGCCGGGATTCGCGCCAGCTTCTACTGTCGCTTTCGATACACTATCTGGTCCGTCCACCTGCGTAAATGTTACGGTTTTTGATTGAAGTGTTCGTTTCAGAATGTTACTTCAATAAATATTTCTACTATTATCCCATGTGTACCTGAACGGCCGGTGGACTTCTAGTTCCCGTAACAATGAAATGCACCGGCTTATCGACGTGTCCACTCAACAACCCTTCTCCTTTCGCTCTTGCTTGTCCCGCTGCATCCACGGTACACACCACTGGGCTGCCAGGTATTGGACACCCTCCTATAGGCACAATCGTTATGTAGTAATAAATATGCAGCCCATTAGACACATTTTCTACTTACCATAAGTGATGTTGATCATATACGTGCCAGGTACGCTGGGTGAAAATTCGATCATTTCGGCACCGTCGTTCAATGGTGTTACTTGTAATGGTAATTCTTGACCCAACGGACTTGTGGCTGTTACATCCAAATCCGCCATTCCGGCGTCGGATTTCATTACTGTAACAATTAGTATTTCTTTAGACGTGAAATAAGTGTCTTTTGTATCGGAAAAGTTTGTGTTTCGGAATGGTCTGTACACCTGCGCGGAATTCCGATGTGTACCGCGGATACACGACGCGCCGCACGAACAAGGCTATTTGAAAGTAAACTACTAAATGTGGGCTCCTACAATTATTCAAGGCAGCCTTGGGAAATCTGGTGCATAGTGTGCGGTGGAAAACTATTACACTTTCTCCCTTTCAATTATATCTTACACCATGTTACCGCAAAGGGCTATAGATATACGTGACGTCAATAGTTTCATTCTTTCGTGACAAGTACCATAGGAGTGAGAAGTTGATCTTTCCGAAAATGTAGGCGTAGTCATGCGTATTATAAATATCTACGTACGTTTGAACGCTATGTGATCGTGCACGGATACCGTCATCGGACCCAGTTCCTGTAATTTCACTTTGGCTGCGTCGAACGCTTGACAGAAGAAAGGTGAACCGAGAACAGGCTTCGCGCCATGCAACACGTCGATTTTGTAGGTCCCTATTAAAATGAAAATTCAATGTTGATGTACTACATTTGTGTAGATTTACGAGTATCTTGAAATATTCATAATTGTCATTATTATGTTTAACATACCGACGGTATTCGTTGTAAATTCCGCAAGCAGATTTCCATCCCGATGCTGATAACAACGAACAGGAACCGCGTTACCCTGGGGACCGCTAATGACCACGTCAAATTCTTTCCCAGGCCGTCCCAATGTTTCAATAGTAAACGAGGTGACTTTGCCAACGCATGATTGATACAAACCCAATCCGGTCGCCGTCACCTCGCGTCCACCGGTGGGCCCACGCACAGTTACATCGAGCGGACTTCCTAAAGAGAAATTGAATTCTAAACATGTGATGTTTACGCTCCTTTTGAAATCGGTGGGATATTCTATCACTTTACTGTGAATTGAATATACATGTTACCGGTAAGTGCGTTTTATTTTGACTGTTATGCTTGACGCTTGAAATATTTCTACATGCGTTGTCTATTGACGTTATCTATTGTCGTACCGGGGATATGAATTTCGTTGTACTTTATATGCACTCTGTGAGGCGCAGCTCGTGTTGGGTGAAACACTATCTCGTACAATCCATTTTCTCCGTCTCTGACCAAACTATCCACATCCGCACCACCGGCGCGTACGTTCACCGTCAATTTCCCAGGTCCGGCTTCCTTCGATGCAACTACTATAAGAAAATGAAAAGAGTCGAACGGTGATTAATGTATAACAATGTATAATAACGTATAAAAAGGTTTCGATTAAATGTACCTAAAATAGTGCCGGGTCGGTGACAAACTACATCCGCTACTTCTTTAATAGAAACTTTCCCTGGATCGAAAGCTTGTAACGTTTGGGTACTAATTACTTTGTGACCATCGCTGAATATTACACTGTAAGTTCCAACCTGTCGGGTCCGAATTTCTACTCGGTAAAGAGTAGACGATAACTTTGTCAGCGTGCATGGAATGATTATTCCATCCGGACCTGAATTACATTTAAATGTTAAAAGTACTGTTACACTGAAAGTATTTTTCAATGATTGTACCTGTAACTTCCGCGGATACGGGTCCTTCTAAACTCGGCATATCCAAGTCCATATAAGCTGTATTGCCAACTCTAATCATCGACGGTCCGTCTAGCATAGTACTAACAACTGGGCATTTAAATGGGCTTCCTATTACGACAACAAAATTATTAGATTTCATTTGTAACAGAGACCACACGGCACATTTGAATTAGATAAATCACCGACCTGGTACATTGTCGTCGTTGAAACTGATGTTAACGTAGTGGGTACTGGTCGTTTGTGGGACAAATGTTACGTCGTAGAGTCCACGGGCGCATGCTACTACTTCAGCTTTAACTGTATTATTTTCTGTGCTTACTACTAACTCCAATGTTCCTTCTCCAGCTTCCGCAGCGTCAACTGTGAACGTAGTTGCTTGTCCTAATAGCGCCTCTGTAAGACCAGATACGTGGACCTACAAATATACTTGTTAATACCTTTATGTTTCGAATCGTTGTGTCGTGAAACAATATAACAAGCTTACTTTTGTCACGTCGTAAACGTTGCACGCAAACGGTGATCCTTTTATCGGTTCACTGTCAACTAGAACGCTAATATTGTGTCTACCAACTTCCGTAGGCACGAAACTAATATTATACTTCCCGTCGATAGGTTCTATTGTAATTGGAAGAGATATATTTGACGGTGGTGTTACAATTACATCGCAATTCGTAGAAGAAGCTTGTGGATCCACTGCGAAAGATACTAACTGTTTCACAGCTCCCATTTTTAAATTGTGTCCTGTAATTACAGCTTGGCCTGCACCCACTACTTTGCAGCTGAACGGTGAACCTAAGTGGTAAGCATAGTCGTATTTCAATGAACAAAAATGTTAAACCTCAACTAAGATTAGTTAAGCAAAAAGATAGAAAACTCCGGACATGGTTCTAATAGGGAATTTCACGCCGAATAAGAGATAGATAGAGATTAATATGCTGAAAGTAATACGTTGAAACGTAATTAGAGATAGCTAAGCTGAAATAGTTGTTAATTACCTGGCACAGGTTCTCCATTAAAGCGAACACTGAGACTATGTACAGCTGCTTCTTGAGGTTTAAAATTAACTCGGAATTTTGCATTTCCTTCGCTCTGAACGTAATTCGGTACATTTTTACCATTCACCGCCACTATGATTTCAAGATTTCCCGCACCGGCTTGACTTGCATTAACTGTAATCGCAAAAATCTATAAAAATTGCGTCGGATCAAATATTCGCATAATTTAAATCGTTATAACTTACTGCTGAAAAATACTGGTTTTCCGACTACCCCGCTGTTAATGTCCGTTACTTTTACTTTGTCCGCGTTGTAAGCTTTTACTAAAAACGGACTGCCTTCCACGTGCGATCCGCTTAATTTTACTTCCACACTGTGATCGCCTATAATTGGATCGTGTGATAGATTTTCTATTTACGGTATATGTATAAAGAATATATTTGAATCAGGTTACGTACCAACATCTTTCGGGGTAAATCCAGCAGTGTAAGAACCTTGCCCGTTTTGCTTTACGTGGACGGGTAAGCTTTCCCTGGTAGGTGAAAGAACTTCCACAATTGGTGTTCCCAGAGATGAATCAGCTTCTATTGTAAAAGTTGTCGGACGATTTACAGATACTTTCTCCAGTCCCTCGGTGATCACGACCTTGGCCGTATCGCTGACCTACATTTTCCAATTTGTAATCGTTGACATTTTCTCTCTAATATTCATTTAATATATTGAAACGTAAATGACATTTCACCTGACAACTAAATGGACTACCAGGCACATCTTCGCCGTTAAATCGTAAATCCACGGTATGCACAACTGGCTCTCGAGGTGTAAAGGATATCGCGTACGTGTGTGGACCTTGTGCTTGAGCAGATGTCGGTACACGTCCACCGTTTACCGTCACCTCTAAATTTCCCGGTCCTGCCTGACTAGTTTCAACTAAAAGAGGGAACGATGTAACTTCCAATGTACAAACGTTAGTCCTTTAAGAAAAATTCGATCTGGACGATAGAACAAGGTAAATACTATATTATAGTTTACTGTACGGTGTCTGATATTTTCAAATGCTGAAATATTTCTCCTTGTTAAATGTTTCGCTGCTCAGGATTGCTATTCTACTAAAATCACACCTCCCAGTTTTGTGGACAATCTTTGGAAAACATTGTTCTCCCTACCCAAGAACGTAACAGGCATCCCGATGACCCCGTGTTTGGCGTCCTTGACCCTGATGGCGGTCACGTCGTAGACCTTGCAGCTAAACGGGCTTCCCGCGACGGGGACGTTTCGATGGCTGACAGAGATGCGATGCTCGCCGACAACGCGAGGCGCGAACTCGACGCTGCACGTCGTGTCTTTGTTGTCGGTGACCTGCGCCGGCACGGCCTGTCCGTTGGGTCCTATCGGTTCGGTTAGTATAGTACATATCTAGCTGGATCGCGGGAACCGGATGGTCCAAAGGGTTAAAGAGATTTTTTATGGGTATTCAAGCTCTACGCCTCGAGGAAGCGGAATGTCTAAGCTTAGTAATTTTGGATACGATCAATGATGTGTTTGAAATGATATTGGTTAGAGTAGTTTGGAAATTTTGATAATTCTTAACTAGAGATCAGTAAGACGGTTTATCTTAAGAGCTAAAACAAGAAGTGTACGTAGTATTGGCACATTTGTTAAGGCACTATGTAAAAAGGTCCGTACTATATAAACTGGTAATACCGTTACTTAAGAGATTAAAATACAATTAATCAGTAGAATATTATAGCACCATAGGAATGGCTCTGTCACGTGCGAAATGTAAATCACTATCTTCGATAGAGATATTAACAGTAGAATAGTCGAAAGGGTTAGTCACTGTTACTACAATTATTTACGAGAGCGGAACTAAAGCCCGGTGTAATACTCTAAAATGGTAACCAACGGTACGAAACAACGTGAGAAAAGGGTAGCGGAAAGTTAAAGTCTATCCTTATATGACGTCTTTAGAATTATCAAGTTAGGAACCCACCACCATTTATCTAGTATAGTCCATAAGTTAAGGAAATAATGAGATTAGTTTTTGTATTTTTGAGAAGTCTAGTAATGTCGTAGTCTGAAAGCTGGCCGACCTGCAACAGAGAGAGAATTGCTCTCAAGCTCTCGAAGATTAATCGAATAATGCGAACACAGAGTGTATCGTTCCGTGCAAGGTTTCATCAAGCTACTTATCCACATGTATTTAAAACAGATTTTGAGACCTTTTCAACACCCGTGGATAGGCAACTTACGCGTATTATTACAAACGGCCCGAACAAAAAATTCTGTGATTTAATAGTACAAAAGGTGTGGTAATTAGAAAACATAGAAGGTGCTCGTATGCAACTTTCGGTGGTCGGCAAAACCGTCGTGCGGTAGGAATCCTTGTAACATTGAATAAGATAACGTTAGATTTTCAAGTGCGAAAATATCAATCACAAAAGTGTTGTAATGCTATGGCTATGGGTAACAGCCAGGCGAAGAGGTGATTTCTGTGCAATAACAACAGAGATGTTTTAAACATTCAGTTCAGAGGTATAAGCTGCATTTGACGTATATGACGTAAAGTCAGAATGTTTAAAAGATAACAAATTTACCTTCAACGTTCACTTCTAAATCTTCCAAGCTACCGGCAACATTACTGACGGTAAGATAACTTTGCACACCCAATCCAGCGCTGCTTAATGCCTGCCCACTGATAGTTACGTGACTATCGCCACCCATCCGCGTGACTATCGGACAACCCGGCACAGTTCGTTTATTGAAAGCTATGTTAATTACGTGTTCGCACGCTTCAAACGGCACAAAACTAACGGAAAATCGGGCGTTTCCCTGAGGCGTAACTTGCGTTGGTATATTCTGACCACGGGCCGATATTGTTATCTCCAAGTTCCCTTCACCAGCCTGACTTGCGTCCACTAAAGAAAAGATTTTCAATTTTATTCTGTATTTTTTGAATTTGTTTCTATGTTGAATTTCGTTTGTATACCGGTGAAGTGCGTTGGTTGACCAACGCTGCCTCTGGCAACGGGACCGATTAACACTTTATCGGCGTTGAACGCCTTAGCTAAAAACGGTGTGCCATTTACAGGGTGACCATTATATTCCACGCTAATAGAGTGCACGCCAACGTCCCTTGGTATAAATTCGGCTGTGAAACCACTCTTTATATCGCCAGTTACTTTCACGGGTAGCTCACTATTAGGTCCTGGAACATATATCGATTGCATTCGAATGATCTCGAACATTCTGTAGGAAGTTCTATTATATGAGTAAAATTACATTCATGATAACCGGTATCGATTAGTAGATCGCTCACAATATAGAAGCTTAGTCCTATAACTAACCCCTTACGGAAACCGCGAGTTCCGCACTGCCACTGCCGTCCACTCCCATGTGAAAGCTGGCGGGATGGTCCACTGGTATTAACTCCAGATGATTTAGGCTTAGAGTTACCCGGCTCGTATCGGATACATTGCAGATGAATGGACATCCTCGCACGGCTTCCCCGTTAAATTTTATATCGATATAATGCGGTTTCGCGATCTCTGGTGTAAAAGAGACAAGGCAACGTCCACCTCCAACAACTTGGACATGATTGGGAACTTCCCCTTCGTTAATGGAGATCTCCAGTTGCCCTTCACCAGCGGCACTCGCGTCAACTATGATATTGACATCATTTATTAAGTGATTCATATTGTGCATCTAAATTTAAGGTATTGATAGAATTTTTGTTGTTACACGTACCTCTGAATTGGCAAGCATGACCTACTACAGCACTGGGTACGTCAGTTACTTGTATGAGACTGCTGTTGTACACTTTGGCGACAAGAGGTCCTGCCGGTAGCTTTTGTCCCGCGATGCTCACTTCTACGAGGTGGCTTCCTACTTCTGTCGGAGTGAACTCTACTTTGAATTCTCCCGGACGTCCTGGCTCTTCGTCAATTCGGGCAGGAATATGCCTTTTAGATGGTGCTAAAAGTCAAAGTCATTTTATAAAAAAATTTGAATACGACTTGCATCAAGTAGAGAGTATGATACTTACTTATAATTTGGACGTCAATTTCGCTACTGTTGAAGCCAAGAGCCGAGAGTTCAAAGAGCGCAGGACTTCCAGCAGGGACCAATCTTATAGAATCCCCGATCACAGACATTTTTGGGCTAGGCATGATGCCCACACGCCAAGGTGATCCTAATGAATGAAAATTTTTACTAATTACTTTATTTTCCTATCAAAACTTTCTAAACTGTTTTATTTCTTAAAATAATCGTTCTACAGCTCTAACCAATATGTACAGATTATTAAAGGCGTAAAGTAGTTTGTCTTCAATTTTGGCGGGGCGTAAATTCCAAATGCGCGGTATATTGTTGTTCACGTCATTTGATTTACGATGCACGTATAAGATTCCGTTATAACAGGATACGTAGTATGTATTTAGTAACGCTATAATCAACGGTGATAAAACAACATTCGTCTCGTTAAGATCCGTACTGCCTTATTCGAAACGGTGAAAGAGAATCCGCTTGTGACACTTCGAATCGAATTCCAATTTCCCGGAAGTGCAACGTGACTCCAATCGGATGCTCCTCCTAACCTTTAATATCCTAGCATAAGGGCACGCGCCGTATAAAATAACTTTCCCATTTGTCTTACTACCCAATCTATTAAAATCAATTTCATCCCGATACGAGTCGAATGGTCGAATAATAATCGGGAGTTAACAGTTATCCCAGGGAAAGAGAGAAAAAAAGTCAAATTACCTCGATCACCCTATCCAACAGCTAAACCTGAAAATTGCTGGAAAAACCTTGAAAGACGGAAAGGAGAAAAAAGAACTGTAAGAAAAAACCTATCGATTAAATATCGACGAATCGACGAGAGCACAAAAAGATCCGAAAACTCAACGGTAAATATTCGCACAAGTAACTTCAACAGGTAGTTAAAGAATTCACAGGCGCATGCGAGATTCAATTTTTATTTTTCGACGCTTCTCGCTGGACGCTGATCGCTCCTCTAGCAAGTCCATCCTGTCACTATTTCTATCGGAGGACTAACACCGCAATCAGTAATCAAACAATCTTGGAAGCACGATTTAACCGAAGGAACGAGTAAAACGTCAGCAGATTCACGACGGACTCTCGCGAGCCGAGCGACGGGACGAGTGTGGCCGCTGCTGGATCGCCGCTCGGGCCCAAAACCAGGGCCGTACTTTTCCCGGTATACCAGCCAACATTTTATTTCTTCCTCCGCTTTCAACTTTTTCCTTTTCCCTACTCTTAGATTATCGCATATTCCACTTGGAAACTATGATTCCAATATCTTTTTTTAGATTCCAACGTATTTTAGCAATACGTAAAACAGTGACTCGATAATGGCATAACTGTTACCCTTGAACAACTACAAATTTCGAACTTCGGTCTTCGTGTGTTGTTGTTTGCAAATCAGAACTTTTGTTAATATTGTCTAGATATTCGCGAGGGGGCATCTTATAATGGAGATTTCAACGAGTAGACAGGTACAGCTGGCAGCGTATCAAGCTCTATAAACCGGATTCCTCTGGCTTTGATTTTTCACAAGGAAGAAAAATATTCTGCCAGTTGCGTCTGCTAGTAATTTTTTAAAAGTTCCTCTTATATTCTGAAATCGTGAAGACGTTGAATTAGGAACAAGGTTCCAGGTGTACGCGATACAATAGTGACCTCCCATCCGTTTCTTGCTCGCTCGACCGGCTACGGTCTATACGCTCACAGGATACCTGATCTGCGTATTTCGATACCTTAAGGTCGGCCGCAAATAGAAACGCTGTTTGCTGTTTGCTGTTTGCATTCGACGCGGATCTGCTTTTGTCGGGGGAAAAGTGCGAAATCTCGGATAATTAGCTTCGTTCCAGGGTATCGGGAACGATTTCGTATCGCCTGTCCGACGGAGAAGTATAATTACTCCGGAACAGATGTCAAATGGAAACGTAGAAGATGACGATGCCGGGTCGGCATGGGAAACGCGATACTTGACGCGTCACGATTCGCCAACGTCAACGCGTTTCTATTCTACTTCGAGGTAGAGCCGGTAAAATCATATACATATTCATATACATATATCTATCTATAAAATTATCCATTACTTAAACAGTGCATTATTAAAAACACTTGTCACCACGTATAATTGGATATCAATGTCTCTCGTTGCAATTCTGTATTTTGTATTTCGCATAAGCCTCTCGATAAGTAAGGTGCAATTTGCGAGTTTGTCACACAGAACTAATTATTAGTCAGGTGTACTATTACGGATAGAAGAGAAATGTAAATAGATAACGACGGTGAGTCGTGATCCCCGGCAGAAGCACAACCGTAACTCGTGGAAATTACGAAATTAACGTTGCCGTATACATTTTGCAAGATATTGCGTTTTGCTTGGGCGCTGAAAAAAATACGTAATGTGTACACGAAGAAGCGGAATAGACGACGAGTCCGTTTATGAAACGGTACTCATTTGCGTCGGGAATCTAAATAACGCGAGACAGATTGCGTTCGATAGAGATGTGATTATTATAGCGCGACATCGGCGCCAGATCTATTACTATGCAAGTATGTGCATTCCAGGACAGTGACGATCACTCTCAAAACACAGTCGATCGACGTGTGAAAATTATGCAATTAATATTATGCGTTAAAGTGCTCTCTTAAGCGGTCTTGAAATTTCGCTCGAAATTTATTAGCTTCTATTATATTTAACATCTATGGTCGTGTGCCTCTAGAATCCATAACTTAATTAAATTTCACACGTCGTTGCATCGTTTCGTTTATCGTGAAATATATCTACATATGGAAAAGAAGCAATTAGAACGAAAGCAATTGTCCGCTCGTTGTCTCGTGCTTGTTTTAAAGACAGCTCAGTGGTGAAAGAATCAAAGCGTCGCGTCACCTGCGAAACGAGCGAATCGACCGAGAAACAGGGATACAAAACGTGTAGAAAGAGTTTTCGCGTATCATAAATGACGTATAAATATCTATAAGTTTACAAGCACGAGCACAACCGTGTGTCCATTTGTTTTGCTTATTTTTTATTTTTTTCGTCTCGAGTGACGTTCAAACTAGCTTGAAACGCCAAAGAACTCGTTCGTTCGCTATTTCACCTGTTCTCGCTGGGCAAATTAAGGATATGCAAGTCGTACACGTGATACGCCGCTAAAAGGGCTAAGGGGCATGGGATTACGGTTTTTACCGAGGCTGGTCTACGCCACTGACATCATTAAGCCGGTTTTTTCATTCCGAATCGCTTTACGCTACATTCTCAACGGAGTTATGTCGAAGAGACTGTGGTGAATCGCTGCATTCCCCGACATAACGGGTCATACGGAAGGTAACTCGTTTCGAAATTTTTGAAAATTTCTACCATTCGAATTAAGCATTCCAAACCTTGATTCGTCCACTCTAGATTCGTTTTTGTATTCTCAACGTAGATGAAACACCTAGCCCAGAAATAATGGAAATATCCCGATGCGAAATTTGAAATAGGACTTTCAAGTACTAGCGATACATGGGGGTTCTTTCTATGCTATTGATACAAATGGAACATCGTTCGAACGAGAAGAAATCAGAAATCGATCGAACTCACATGCATGCGGGACTGCCGCATTGTTTGCGTCGGGTCCACAGCTGCAGCCTTTATTGATGCCACTAATATCGTTACGCAACATGCTTCACGTGCTAAATTTATATTTATACCGTCCGATCTGCTTTGACGCAAATCGTTCGTGTAAACATTTACATTCGAAGTACAATGCATGTTTAGAAAATTAACGTAGTTTCTTCGAAATTAGATCAACAGCTTACAACGTTGGATGTAGCATGCTGTAGTTGTCTGTGCAGCTGTAAAAACGTTGAAATCACCGACGGGTAGCGATAGCAGTCGTCTCTTTGTTTTTTTTTTTTTTGGAGAGAAGTTAACTGATCGCGATACTTAATTGAAATAATAATTATAATTCACGTAAGTACACGGGCATAGCAACTGAACGCGAAAGATCGGACTGATTGAACGGATAGGTCAGTTCATTTCTCTACGATTCTGCATTGCTCTCTCGTAATCGGATTATTCATAATTAATATACCTACCCTGTTATCTTGTTACGGTTATTCGCACGCGATGGTCGAACATGTTTCACCTGTATTCCGCCACGTTTTTCGATCGATTTCGCTGACAGTTGTAAACTGTTATCGCGATTACGCGAGGAGGAGGTGAAAATTTACGAGGTTACTCGCGCGGACGATAGTTGCGCAAGCTGACCCATTAAGCTGGTAACAACAGCAAAGATACAGCTAACGCCGAAATGTCTCGGTATTGATGATTCTTAAGTGAAATGCTATAAATAAATTCGTACAAAGTGAACAGAAAATAACACACAACTTTCACGTAGGAAATTTGTACCGGGGAATATCACAGAAACAAATTGAACTTCTCTTACACGCGGCGGAACAAATAAATCATCGAGTCGAGGCGTAACTGTGGTGGTAAAAGGAAGATGTATGTACGTACAGGGAATAGAGAAATTGGCAATAACATCTCTCCGTGGTACGGTAAAGCGCGTAAGAACGCATTCCACGTGTCGCCGCGCTATTGCTCTACGGGGTGTCCCGTGAAAAAACGACCGCAGGTTATGTCTTCCTGCGATAAATAATAACGGTCCGCGCTTGTGCACGCTGTTGCATACGACGGCGTATAAAAAAAAAAAAAAAAAAAAAAACAACGGGTCACGACTAGTATCCGCTTGGAAAAGTTGAACGTCGATAATAACGATCGATTTCAACCGTATGTACAAAAAGATACGCTGCTTAAGTAGAGTGGAGAAATGTTAATCTCGGTACGTCCAAGAAACGTATAAGAAAATTAAGAGTAAATTTGTAAAAAAGCACGGTAAAAAACTATCCTGTGCAACTACACATTACGTTTACGTCACGTAGGTAGAGAGGATAGCTATCCTCATTCGTAACCAAATACGTCTATATGACTCCTAGCATCGCAGCCACACCTACTTATTCCTTCTGGGCTGATAATCTACGTACCATATTATACAGACTGTCTGTTAAACGCCGTCGGGGAAAAGCGTATTAACGCGTTAATCGCCGTGTCGATGAACCGTGCATAAGTAAAGCAACGGTTCGCTAAAGGAAAATTTCAATGGAAAAAATGCTTCGCAGACACGCCGGTACTTGCCGGAATCGAAGAACGAAGGAATGTATGTTTTGAATACTGGAGAAACTAGAAACTCAAACCTGACCCTAAACGGAAGTTTAATCCGTGCCCGCGAGAAATTTTCCCACATTTCATTCATCGATTTGTGCCGACAAACTCGAGGACTCGCGGTCTGGATAAATCGACCTTGACCGACGTTGGTAGTCGGTGAAACACGTATTTCTCTTTAAAAGAGCGTAACGGAGCGTTCGCGAGTTAACGCTGGACCTGGAATGGGGCACTGATAAGTATTTCTACGGTGTTGCACGCCACGTGCATACAGTCACGGCAACAGAACGCACTCCTCTATATGGTATCTAAACGATATTCCTCGTAACATGTACAGTGGCGTATCACCACCTCGTTTTAAATGCGTACCTCGTTATCGAACAAAGATTTCACTTTCGTTCGGTAATTAACGATGTCGTGCCCAAATGACGGAAACATGAAAATATAAATATCACACGAGATAACTGAGCACTTTAAACAGCACCGCGTAGAAATCGATGGCTCGCCAAATCCTGCGAGGGACCTGACGGTGTGCCAGCTACGTCCCTGCGCAGTACATATTATGCGATCAAAGTATCTACATAATAGCGTTACTTAAATGGCGTGAGAGAAGAACCGATCGTGGTTTTGTTTCGCGGCCTATATAGAACGGACTCGTGCATTGTGCTTCGAGAAGGATACGAGGAGAAAAAAAATATCAGGAAGCCGAAGAAAACGATGACGTCGTATATGTGTCAGTGGAACATCACGTGAATGCGTGAAATCGCAAGTCAATGACCTGACTAATGACCTGTTGACTCGGAGACCCACGAGTAAATGTACTTTGGAAGAATCGAGTGTACGCGAACGCTTGTACGGGAATCATTCTCGAATTGCAGAATTTCTTCGGAAAAGACGAAATTACGTTTGATTTAATGATTATTCGATAGAGAGGATCCCGTCGCTCTGGGAACTGCCGATAGCGATCTCAGATTATGTAATGGCCGAGGGGTTAGATATTGCGTGAAGCGTACGGTTTTCCATAAACGCATAAAGAAAGATATCCAGAGAAGAGTAATTTTCTTTGCGTAGAAAATTGTCATTAATGCCTAAGCTTGCAATACCGTCGGATTCAGCCTTATTCCTTCGATGCGATCGAAGACGCGATTACCATTCTTATTCTATTTATAAAACTATGCAGAATAGGTGGATAACTTTCACCAGGTTTCTTTTACCGCTAATGATAACTGGCTACGATTAGGTTGAAAGGAAAGTCATTGTCCGCTATCGCAACTACAATGATATTTTCCACCGATGACTCGCGGCGTACCTAGGTTTTGAATTATTTTCGTAATTAAACTTTTCGAATTGGAATTCGTTCCTACTTTCTCAAACCAGTGGAATGCCGTACGTTGCAGGAACGTTACGCGTATACAAGTTTAATGCATAATGCATGGGGCGCGATTCTTGGGAATTTGCTTTAATGTCAAGTTTGTGAAAACTCCGGTAACTCCGCGTTGTTCTTGACCATGAGTATTTTTTAAAGTATTTTATCGTTTATCGTTAAATATATTTTATCGCCGATCAAACCTGTCGCGATTCATTGGGTGCTTTGTATTAATTTATGCAAGTTAATAGTTAATAGAAAATTGTAGGCGAGAAAAACACTCACCGGGGACGACTTCGCCGTTGAACGTCATTTCGACGAGGTGTACAACAGCTTCGTGAGGCACGAAAGAAGCCAGGAATCGTTGGCTACCCAACGCCCTGACGAAACTCGTAACGTGTCCGCCATTCACCAGAATTTCCAGGTTTCCGGAGCCGGCTCTGGAGCCGTCAACTATTAACAAATATAGCATTTTGTCCGTAATGTATAAAACGCATCGTTTTTCGAAGGTTCATTTTTGTTTCAGTTCTTCCTAGATACGTACTTTCAAATTCTACCGGCTGATTGACAACACCGTTCGGAATGTTTCCGACTTGAATCGCACGCGCGTTGTATGCCTGTGATCTGGAGATGTTTGACAAAGAAAAAAAACTAACTAATGCCTGTGACAGGGCGAGGAAACGTTCATTAAGAATATAGAAATGTTACCTAAAAGGCGATCCTGGAACATGTTGGCCGTTCACCATGATTTGAATGACGTGCTCACCCACTTCCTCGGCGGTTATCGTGTAAGTTAACCCGCGAAGAGTGGATTTTTGGATGGGTATTATCTTTCCGTTCGGACCTAGAATTCGTTGGTTAGCAAGTTTACGAAGCATAGCTGTAAGAGTTGAATTGAACGGGATGTATCGTAACGTAACGTAAACTTACTGGAGACGCTGACGGTAACTTTATTCGGGTCCACGCTCCCATCGATGGTAAATGTCGTCGGCATGTGCAGCGGCAATATTTCAAGCGCATTTCCGCTCACGATCCCCGTGGACTTGTTCTGTAATACTCCGTTGTTGACGTATCTATCGTGCGTCGTATCAGTGGTATCCACGCTCTTGTAGTAATTGTTATTTTTATTCTTTAGAATCCCGTGGGTCTGTTTCTGATTCTCGGAGGTCGATACTTTCGTCATATTCGAAAGGTTCCTCGAGCTGTAGCTCTGAGTATTCTTATAATTATTATTTAAATAGTTTTGATTTTCACCGGGCGAACCCGCCAAGTTTGCAAGAGACTCCAGGCTGCCGTAGGAGAGTAGGGACTTGGTTTTTTCTATGGCGTCCCACGAGTCTCTCCTGGAACTTCCACCCACCATGGAGGAGACTCGCACGTTGCTACTGGTATCCACGACACCGTTATCGGTGGATCCTCTTCTGCTGGTGTCCTTCTCATTTATCCTGGGACTGAAGCTTCTGTTAACAGGACTTTCGGTCGCGCTGCGATACGCGGGGCTCCTGGTCGGTGATCTGGATCTCTTGAGGGATCCAGAATTATAGATCTCGCGGGATTCTTTTATTATGGGCGAGTATCTGGTGGTCGGACTCGGATTGGGCGATCGAGACCTCGTCATGGTTGACGAGTACGTATCTTTCGATTCCTTGAGGAAACTCGGACTCTGAACGTTCGCCGCTCTAGACTGGTTGTAGGTTGTCGACGAGTAGATTTCTTTGCTCTCTTTCACGATGGAGGGACTGTGAAGATTCCGCGGGACGGAGTTATTGTTTATCGAGCTACTCTGCTGATACGAGTTCTCCATATAGTTGGAGCTCTTGTAGGAAGCGCTCTGCCGAACGGGAGAATAATCTCTGCGCGTCGGGCTCGGCGATTTGTACGTCGAATAAATCTTTTGCGTCGGACTGTTCCGTTCGACGCTCAATCCGTTCATCCTTCTCTCCAACGATGACATTTTCGATCTCTCCAGGCTGGAGGTGGATTCCTTGGATCTCCTCGATCCTTTCTGGGTACCGACTCTGATCGAGAACGGAGAACCCCTGACGTCAGCCCCGTTGAAGTAGACGTAGACTCTGTATTTGCCGGCGTCGCCGGGAACAAAAGACACGCGGTACTGCATGTGGCCCAGATCCTCGATCCTATAGGATATCGATTGCTTGTCGTGCACTATGTCTATGATAACGTCGCCGAGACCACCGGTCCCCGTAGCGTCGACGAGGAATGAAAACGGCTGACCCGGCATGGCGCCGTCGGTGTCGAGAAGCTGCAACGAGACAAGGTGAAGCATTTTTCAAGACAAATTTCCTACAGGGAATGTGACGCGATGTGTCGCGGTCCCACCTTAATTCCATTGGGATCGAAGACGAAACAGGTGAACGGGCCACCCTGTATATGATTTCCCTTGTGTGTTATCGCGATACTCCATTCTCCCGTCTCGTCGGGCTGAAAGGTCGCGGTATGTACGCCATCGTTCTCTTTCACGGGACACGACAACGGCCTCTCGGTCGGAGACCATGCAGTCACGTCAATGCCGTCATGACTAGTTCCTGGGAAATGCAACGTCCCGCTGGTAATTTGTCTTCGGCTTTTTTAGTCGAAAAAATGCGGTTACCTACCGTAACTGTTGACTAGAACCTCGACGATAGATCCTATAGCACAGGGATCCATACCGGGTGACTTGATTTTGGTCAGCGGAGGTAAGACCCTAAAGTAGTAAGGGCATCCGTCCACCAACTCGCCATCGTTGTACACCACAAGCTAGAAGATCGTTTCTAAGCGTTACAGTGTGACCGATCGTATACAGGCCGTAACTAAATATCGGAGACGGACAAAGTATCGACGACTCGAACTCTGGAAATTACTACCTGTCGAGATAGTTCCGCTTTTTGAAAAATGCTTATAATAATATCTATCTACGTACATATATGTATATTCTTCGGAATGGTAGGTCGTAAAGGACCGATTTTTGTTTTGATAATAGCGATCCTCGGAAAGGAAGTCTTGATTTTTTGTCAAATTGTTAAACACCTGCTATGTTATCGACTACGATTAGCATTAGCAAAAATACCGCCAGTAATCGCAGCAGTAATATCTTTCTTTTATAAACAATGATCTGTAACGAAAATGTGCAAACGAAACACAGTCCACTAACAATAAGTCTTTCCATTTCGGAGATATAACCATTTAACAAATGTTTCACTAAACGGTGATTCTCGAACCCAAGACACCTTCACCGTTTTTACGGTTACGTTGCGTGCTATCAGTCCCGAAAAATGGTCCCCGACGTTTAGTCAGACGCTGTATAGATATAAATCTGTATACATATGTATGTAATTTCGGAGGCATTCGGCGAATCCAGCCAACCTTGTGCATTCCAACTTCGGTCGGTACAAACGTCCCTTTCCCGTGAACTCCGCTCCACGTGAGTCTACACTCGACTCTTCCACTGGGACTTATTATCTCCCCTCGTACTTCCCGGGTGTTTACTTCTTTGGTAAGCATCTCTAATTTGAAATGTGCCTGAAAGGAGACCGTGCGAGCGACGATTAGGAAGTGGCGGACGGAAGTGTGACAGAATTCTTAGGAAACAATTGCCCAACCGGCTGTTGCACTCTGGCGGAAGTGCTGTCGATGTGAACGGCGATCTGTTTGCTGGCCTGGGGGCGAGGCTTCACCCATTGAAAGTACGCGGCGTACGCCATAACGCCTAAATGCTCGACGTTCTGATCCGCCATGTCTTTCGCCTTGAGGATCGGCTCCACGCCCAGTTTCTTGCCGCCGTCGATGCCTGAAACGAGCATACGTTCGTTAATACATTCGTCGTGGCATCGGCACCGTTTCTCTTGTTTATTGGACGTTTACCCATTTGTAAATTATGTTCCCACGCAGAGGGATCCGTGTTCAGTTTATCGTAAGTCGGAGCAGGCCCACCCAAATTCCGGACGATTCCGCATAAGGTCCTGCCGTCGTTCCAGTCGGTCTGCGGGAACGGTCAAATTGTCTACAGCCGTTCGCGAAGGATTTCTTTCATCATAGAACTCACCGTGAAATTCCGCACCGGCGCGTGGGGCAATTGGGAATTGACCCATCGCAGTGTTGAATGAAAGCCCGGTGAACCTTCTTTCATGAAGTACGACAAGTAGGTCATTCCCGAAAGTTCATCCAAATACGGCGACGCAAGGTACTCCGGTTCCAGTACCATGGGAATGTCGAACTCGCGTTTGGAAATCTCCATCGCTTTCCGACAGTTGTACACACTGTGAAATGCAATCGGTTTTAGTAGGTTCGCGCGGCTACAATAATCAATCTTCCACGGTATGCTCGTTAAACGGCTTGAACAATGGATATATAGTATGTACGTATAAATTGGGCCGATGCTATTCGAACGAGGGTGCGTTACCTATCGTTGGGATCGAGCTGGCGCCAGTGCGGGAACAGGCCGGGTTTGCAGTAATCTAGTAAGGCGCTCAGGTACACGCCAGAGTTCCAGTCCGTCGTGAAATTGTTTACCCTCGATTCCGGCAAGACGGCCTACAAAACGATCGATAAAACAGTCCTTCACCCATCGTCGCCGTCGCTTGTCACCCGATCGACATTAATTTAGGAAATTCCCGATATCGTCCAGTACCTCGTGTTAAATTTGTTAACCGTTTTCACTCGAGACATGACTCTCAAACGGCGAAATAACGGGAAACTGAGAAATCTCGAGGGCGGACGGTTAAACGTGCGCAATTTTTTTACGACAGACATTTTCATAGATATCGAGTTTAGATTTCAGTTTAGACTTTGTTATATGTATTTCCACTCGCGCGTTATCCTGGCGGTGCAGCGAGGTCAACGGTGTAATTACGTGTACTGACCTTGAGCCATGCGAGCATGAGTTTCCTTGGAGGGAACTTGGACTTGCCTATTTGGTATCTGACAATGAGCGACCATATCAGACCCAAGATCAGTTTCAAATTTCCCTTGACGATATCCACGTTACCTAAAAGAAGAAGCATACGGTTTGCAACGGAACGATACGTCGCGTAGGGAAACGCGCTTACGAATCTACGAGACGTCCCGACGCGACGTCCGAAACGAAAACGGATGTCGCATGGTCCGTTACGCGAACAGCGAGTTCTTATCCTTGGTCGACCTAAATTTCCCTGCATCTTTTCCATGGGAACGAACGGGACACGTGAGAAACTATTTATCGAACGATTGTATGCCGCTAGGAAGGAATACGGCCGTCATTGTATCCGTAGATGGACAGGGAAATATATGCAAACACAACCTTCGTAAACAGCTGGCAGAATTTACGATCGGCTAGAAAAATTCTAGTCACCGTTAAAACGACAGAATTGTTACTTTCGGTCGTAGGCCTCGTCGAGCTTAAATGCCGGTGCTGCAGCCGGTGATTATAGAGCAGGGAATATCGCAGCTGCGATATTGCATCTAATTTTCAATAAGGCGTATTTATAGATCGTTAAGGTAATAAATGAAAGAGCCAAAATACGCCATTAACGAGCTCTTGATTCTTTTTAAACATTTTTCTCGCCTGTACTAGCGGCTACGTTTTACTCTCGATGCACCGCTCTATCACTCACACATTGCCGATTAAATTGGCCGGTAACCGTACGAGTATAATTATAATGGCGGCTTCGTAGGCGCCGGTACAACACAAGAAAGGCAACGACCTCGAAGTACGATTTGCAAGGCGTGACGTAACACCCCGTGCACCGATGTTATAAAAATAACCGCGAAATTTCATTGATGCTCGATAGTTTCGTGTAACATGCCCTCTACTATAGAACACCCTACTGGATAATTGATTCGTTATTTAGCAATTATCCGAAATTTGTGCTTTAAATTGATTGTTCATTTATTGTAAATTGGATTACATTTCACCATGCAGCGGACGTGAACGAAAATTCCATTTGTAACGTTGTCGCATTGCTTGCCAGTATTGTATAGAATTTGTTAAAAGACATTAGAAATATACATACATATAGTATACTAGGGAAACTAGTGCACGAGGGAAACAGCTGTTCAGCCAACGTTCTATCTAAAATTATTCTGTTTATCGCCTTCTGACTCATTGCGGATCAAACGGCGCACTGTAAACCTTCACGGCTCGCGAAAAGGAAATAATCCGAGTGTACGTTTCCGTAGCGAGAAATCCGTCAGGGTAATTAATATATTCCGTCCGATATACCGTAATCGAGCAAGTCGGGATTACGCGATAGATCGTTCGAACGTTACTCACTGCCCGTGGAATGTAACCAGTTTCTGGTAGCTTCATCGTTTTTAATCACTAATTACGTGTCTCACAATGAATTTACTTGTCGTGCAGCGATACTCTGCCACGGTAACATTGGAGAGCATAAAATGATAATAAAATGTGACTCAAATTTTCGACCTACCTAATTAATCAAAATATAAACGTCTTGGCAATTGATTCCGGTGATAAAAACAATAGTATGAAACTCTATGTACGTAATCCTCAAAGGGGATGCAAATAATGCCATTAATCGCCGGACACACGCTTTTCAAGCTCAATCTAAGAGTACTTAATTATTGAAATTGAGTACAATTGTCAATCCAGGGTCAATTCGGTAATTGATGGAAGCATTCAATTGCTCGGAAAGATTCCCATATTCTGTTTCTCTCACCTATATTAACCAGCTTCACTCCGTCGGCTTCGATAGCTTTTAGCGCCGTGGACACATTTTCCAGGTGATGGTGTTGATTGGCTGGTCTCGGGTTCCACCTGGGAAGTCTTCTTTTCGTCAGAATTTCCACCAGAGCGCATAACCTGGTCCCATCCCGGAAGTCCTCGGCCAGGTCGATCACAGGACCGCCGCCAGTGTGTTTCAGATGCTCGTTCACCCAGTTTCTGAACGTGTTCGCTTGAATTTCAACCCACAGGTCCTCGTGGCCCTTGATGGGCATGCCCTTGGCGGCGGTCCCTTCCGCGGACCGGGCTACGAGCCCTACGAGCTGTTCCGGGCGCAGTTGTTCGGTCGACATGTTCCTGGAGGGTGAAAAGACTGTGAAATTCCTGAGGGAGAAAATTGTGGTCCCGGTAGGGCTCCACTTTTCGAGATCCGAGCTCAAGCTCAACTACCAAGTTCACCAGGGGTACTTTGGATCGATCAAAGTAATTGAACCATGGGTCAAGTGTCTTAATGGGCGAATATTTGGACGACTCAACGTGTATCGTTAAAACGTAGATATTCCGCAAGCGACCCGACAGCGACTTAAATTTCCACATAAAAGATCTCGTTAACCGCGATATCCTCGTTGCTCGGGAAGATTAGTTCGTTAAAACATTTCACACGGTGAAAGTGTCTGCCGCGCACACACCTGCCGTTGCATCGCTAATCATCGGTGCATTTCAGTTGTATTTCACGTCTTCTGGTACGGAAACCACACCGGTGTCGTTTATTATCTCTCGCCGGTTCGGTAAAAATTTATTCGAATCCCCCGCAGCCGTGGTTTCGAGAGAAAGGGAACAAGAAAGCGTAGAGACAATTTAGTAATTATAATCCACCTGATTCTTTCTTTCCTCTCGGAAATAGATGATATATGTATATACATATGTATATGTTGAAACCATCGGTAATTTCATTGACCCAGAATTCCGAGTCGTTCTTTTTAGAAATTAGATTCGTTCCGAGGAACACGATCGCCGAAGAAAACAACTACCGACCTTAACATTTAATTCAACGGCATTACGAAATTGACGATGCTCCGCGGAGTTATAGGCATTTCTATGGAATTATTGATGCGTTTCGATGCGAATCTGACGTTATGCTTTCGAAGTGACATCAACTGCACGTGCCTTCGCATCGATACGCCACGGTATGACATCACTGTTGTCTCAAAACCTTGTCCGACCGGTGAAGGCTTGCGTAAGTGCGTAAAAATTGTACACGCCGGCCCGCACGGATCCTTTCAACAACGCCGTAATAGATTGCCATGCTTGTTCTGTTCTCGCAAAAATTCCGGCCAAACCGATCGCGTGTGGTGCAACCCTTGCGATACATTCATGGACTAATAATAATTACTACGCCGTACAAACGAGGCTAATAACACGGTAGCCACGCATTGTGAAAACGCGATTAGACGATGCATCGAAGAAAGACGGAATACGGGGACGTTAAGAAGTTGGCCAACGTATGAGAATTCCAGTTCTATGCTGGACTCGGTCAATTTTTCTTTTAATATCCGTGAATACGAACACTCGAGAGGCCTCAGCGGCGCATAGATACCGATAATAATATGCACTTGCACCTACGACACTCGCTCCTGTGAAATTCAGTTCAGGTTTACACCACTTTCACTGCATTTTTTCAAATTTGTTTTCCACGCCGGCCAACGCGTTTCCCCCCCGATACAAACCGGACGCCGGTTAGGGTACATCGAAATAGAATTTATATAGTGTTTCTACCGACTCCTCGAGTAACTCGTTTACCGATCATTTGGAATATAAAAATCGAGATACCGACGTAAGGGTAGGATTTTTGAAAAATCACTAAACATCCGAAATATTCGAATCCAAAAATCATCCAACACCCGATCTTCTTAAAATCCAATGTCACATCCACCCACGTAAGCCACACAAGTCGCACGATCGTAACGATCGATTTAAGTAAAGATTAGGAACTCGAACGATGTGTTTTTCACGTGATATGTTTACTATTTTATTCTACACTCGAAAGAATCTCCTCGCGAGACTCTTTGCGAACAATGTCTGCCGTGACGAACTTGTCGAGCAGCAAATACTATCAGCGGAAAACACTCGGTCGAATTTCTTTTATCACCGTACGTTTGCTCGTCGGAGAGAACACTCTCTGAAGCTTTCCCTTTCGAAGCCAGCTGACTCGGCTAGGCTGGGAACGCCATTTTTGGATCGAACGTTTCCGGATCCCCGTCGACGTGCGTTTACTCACTGCGGCCCGGCCGAGCGCCCAGGCGGTGCTCCCCCACTGCCACGATCGGACCTGTGGATCGTCGAGAGTGTGTCTAGATCGGCGTGAACCCTGCGCGTTTCACGGCATTAACGTGATGCTACTGATTTAACGTGATCCACGGGAAATGTACGCGGCAGATCGACGTTTTCGCGATTTCAACTTTCCGGTTCTCCGTATTCCTGCGCGTCGAACCGTTCAAACATTTCCGCGCTCCAAACTTCGGCTGTTCAGAATTCCAAGAGATTTGAAGCTTGTACATATGTAGACTTATGTACACACGTTTTCGAACTCGGACGGTCCGATGTTTCTGCACTTGGAATTCAATCGACCCGACGTTCCTACCTTTTCGGAAATTCTATAGATGAATTCTGTTCTATTAAACGGGGGAGGAAGGAGTCCGACGTATTGATCGTGATACGTCCCTGGTAGTCAGTAGAAGCAGGCAAATCATTCCGCAAGGTGGTGGCACCTGCCGGATTCACAAACGGCGTGTTGCATAGTGATAGGCGTCGCAGGTGCATTATCACCTACCTGCACGTACACTTGTCTTCTTGTGCACTTCGTGCCACGAAACGGCGGAGGAGTCCATAATGAAATTCGTTTCGTTTCGTTCCTTATCTAGTACCGTGTCATTCCTACTTTCCATATTACTTGTTCTTTAATACCACGTAGTTTAATCCTAATGTTTTCTGCAAATATTCCTTTCTTCGTTTGCTGGTCACTTCCCGAATGTTTGCGATATCAATCTGAACATCGCGGCATTGAAGTAGCGCGAAATTCATTATCGAGAATGTGTGTATAACTTTAGGAATTCGAAGTATCTATTTTTCCAGAACAAATGACTAACTTTTCAATAATGATATACTTCGTTAGACGTTACTAACTCCACTCTTAATAACGTAGATGGAAACGGTGATAAAAAATGAAGCTTTTTGAAGAAATATGCACGCATACATTGAGTGACACTTCTTAATCAGGCATTGAAGTCGCCCGCGTGTGTGCGAGCCAAATGTAGTCATCCCACGTGGAACTTGTCGTACGCTATTGTAATTAGTACCATTTTGCAATAAATTAATACACGATCGTAAGGCGTTCTTGCGTAACTATTAAAACGATCGTGTGAAATTATTGTAACATTATCATGGTCCCCTTTCAGCCACACAGTGCCGTAATCAAAATCGCATTGTACATTATTTAAATCTAGGTTTAATTTTTCCGTCGTTTTTAGAGTTAGAAATCTATAGTACGTTTAAATATACTTTATAAACGATTAGTTAACTTGCAACAATAGTATATACAAGTACAAGAAATAATAACCTTTATCTGGCAAACACGATCAGTATAATTTCAGTATAACGATCAGTATAGTTTATACTGAAGAACAGTATAGTTTATACTGATCGTGTTTGCCAGATAAAGGTTATTATTTCTTGTATTATTATAGGATCGATAAATTTTAGTTAATCATTAGTATATACAAATATTTATATTTCATTTGTACAACTTATAGTACGGGGGTTCATAAATATTTGTTTAATGGTATGAATAGTCTGTTTACTTCTTAGTTCTAACTCCTGCCTAAGCTAGTAATAATTAGACTTTAAAATCTGCCGATGTTATTATACTTCCGATGTTATTATACTCGCGTAATAGAATAGGCAAATTTTTGGCAAGTTTACAGGAGAAATTTTTGGCCAAAGTCAGTTTGTAACAAACGAACACGACATCGTCAGAGATGACACGATATCGCTGATTTTTGGAATTGGGCGTCATTTCCAAACATTATCGTCTCGCATGAATTGAAGCTAGAACCACAGACGAGAGATAGGATATCAATGGGATTCAATACCTCGTCTGTGCTAGAACTGAATTACCGATACGAATTAAATGCTAGTAGTGTGTCTATTGCCTACGAAATGGCGCCACTTGCTAATTTGTTGTGGTGTGTGCAACCCTTCGGTTACACTTCCACTCGCCCAGAATGGGGAAAGAGAGAGTAATTGACACACACGTTATTTTAAACTTTAACCTTTAATTCTTAGTACAAGAATGAGACATCCTTACGAAAGGAGGTTTGAGCGTTAACTGCGCATGCAGTCTTCCGCACTAGCCGCCACGCGTGTGGTGCTAGTAGCTAGGGAATTTACTGTTGGAGAGTAACAGTTGGCGTTACCCCACACTACTCCCCCCAAGTTATGACGATAACTTAAAACTATACTCGCAACTTAAGATACTGCTTAAGAATTAGCACAGCGCAAGGAGTATGCAAAAAACTTTTTGGGTATTACAATAATCTTTGGATACAAATCACAAGATTCACAAATCATACTTAACCCTACTAGATTAAATATAATATCTTATGTACTAGTGTATTACAATAGATTGCAACGGCAATACAAAAATTGTAGGAACTGTGGTTAGTACAAACTATTTTTATTCTTATTACGAGCTCTTCTCTCGATAAAGAGGACAGTATTTTTACTTGTGTCGATAGTGACTTTATTAGTCGGGACGGCAGGAGCTCTATTTTTATTAAAATATGTTTTAAGAATAGAACGCGGCTTTGGATGTTGCTCAGGCGACGGAGCAGGAGCAAGCTCAGGTTCGGCCGGAATGTGCGCGTATCCTCTAGGATAAAATGTGCTGGTTTAATTAGTTCGGTAGACACTACCTTAGCTAAACCATTGATTTCTATTTTAAAATCCTTATCGGAAATTCGCTCCAGAATCTTATAAGGACCAGAGTACGGTCTTTCCAAAGATTTCTTAACTGGCGTTCCGTAAGCCGAAAGGCATGCCAAGATATTCGTAAAGGCCAGTAGGAGTAGACACAGCAGTCTTCTGGATATCCTCCGGAGTTACGAGGATCTGATGGTACGCTCGATACAAATCGAGGGTTGTAAAAAAACTTTTACTATGTAAAGCAATGGAGAAGTCGTGAAGATGTGGCAAAGGATACCTATCCGGCTCAGTAACGCTGTTAAGCCGGCGAAAATCGCCACAAACCCGCCAAGATCCGTCCTTCTTTTTAGTAAGATGGAGTGGGCTGGCCCAAGGGCTGGTAGAATGGCGGCAATAACCTTCGCGAACGAGTTGTTCAAACTCTTTTTTAACCACCAGATACTTCTCCGGGTTCAAGCGGCGTGCACTTTCAAATACAGGAGGACCAGTCGTGACGATGTGGTGGAACACCTCCGGAGAGTCAATCTTTCGGGAAGGCTTCTGACCGGTGATCTCTGGAAACTCTGACAAGAGCGAGGTGACCTCACTAGAGGAAATAGCACCTAGAGAAAATTCGCCAACGAGCTTAACGAAGCCCGACGAGGACACGTCAGAAGTGGGGTGTACTAGACAATGTCGCTGAAGATCTACCAAAAATCCATGGTGATCCAGGAAATCCGCACCAATGATAGGGCATGGAATGTCCGCCACGCAGAACCTCCAAACAATAGGTTCTGGAAGACCAAAATTTAGGACCAAATTAGTTTCGCCATACACCTTAATATTGGTATTGTTAGCCGCAATCAAACACCAAGACGCCGGAGAAAAAGTCTCAACGACGCTTCTGGGAACTACAGAGACCTCCGAACCAGTGTCTATAAGAAAAACTAACTTTGACAAGTGGTCACGAATATGGAGCCTCTTTGATTTACGTACCTCATCTACAGCTCTGGCGTAGAGAGGACGATCTAGTTTTCCCGCTGTGGACCTGTCCACGAGCAGGGACTGTAACAACGTCTAGCATTAACACCGTATTTTAGGTGTAGACGACACAAATTATCCTGGGGAACAGCCGAGGAAGCTACAGGCCTATTATTCTTATTGTCAGCAGGTTTCGACCTACTGCCAGACCTAGTATGATTTGTACTCGAACGAGCGCGCGGTCTACCTCTATTGAACGCTTTCTTTAACTCGATCGTCTCAGCGGTAAGCTTTGACAACTCCGCGGTAAGTCGCTCGATGGGGGACTGTTGCCCGTGGACAGCATTGATGGAATACAGGCCGGGTTCAAGAGGTTCTAAAAATTTATCGGCCATTACGGCTAGTTTATCAAGGTCTTCTACACCAGAGACCGATAATGCCCCGCGACAATTAGCAGGCAACTGCTCGAGAAACACCGTCTTCAGAATGCTATCGCTGCAGTCAACATCCAAAGCCCGTAATCTATTAAGAATTAAGGAGGGTTTACTACCAGAGTCAATTTTACCCTTAATTAGCTTGCGCAAATGTTCCTCGGAGGAAGTGCCAAACGTCGCAATAATTCGTTTTTTAATTGCGGTATACATATCTTCAGGGGGAGGACTAGCCAACATAATTCCTCTGATAGAGGACAGGGCTTCAAGATCAAGTTTTTCGGCGATAAAATCCGCCATAGTTGTGGGATTACGAATTCCCGCATTACGCAATGTAATTTCAGCCTGAAGGAACCAAATACTAGAAGGGCACGCACGCTTGCATTAGCCTCGCGCAACTGCTCCTCGAGCTCTTTAATCCTTGGGTCCGACATAATTTATAATTGGTAATAATGTTAATCTAATTTACCGACGCAAAGGTACAAAAAGACTGTAATTCCTAAAATTACGAAAAACCGCAAGGCTTAAGGACTAAATATAGAATTAGCGAACATGAGCGTAAAAAAATTTAGTGTCTAACTATAGACACAATCGGCGTATTATTAATACGCGGGGAAACGCGCGCAAAACAAATAAGAACGTAGAAGGTTCACGCAGACAATGGTATAAACAGATGCTATCGCAAAGATGCGATTCAACATGGCTGATCACGCGACGATTCTCGCGGGAAAAACAAATGCAATCGGCAAGGATGCGATTCAAAATGGCGAATCGCGGGCCGGAAATTTATGCGTCGTAATAAGAAAAATTATGCGCATCGCCACGGGAAAATAAATAATATGCCGGTTGCAGGTACCTCACAGCAACGCAATGCTCGTTCTCTCGGTGAACGTCCTGAAGAAAGCATCCTTCAGGGGCAGGGGGTGGTCGCAGATACGTCTCAGCAACGCAATGCTCGTCCTCTCGGTGAACGTCTCGAAGAAGGCATCCTTCGAGGGTGGAGAACGGCAGGGCAGCGGTGTCCGTTAAGGACGGCGATGTCCACGTTGAATGCGCGTGCAGACCATGCACGCAGGAAGGCACCGGAGGCAGGAAGACCAGAAGAAGGGTCCGTACGCCCACCAGGATGTCATGCGACCCTCCACGAGGAATGGGTCGAAAGCAGCGAAGAAACGGGCAGCAATCGGCTTACAGCATTTTCATTTGAAATTTCGTCACGATCGAGCCCGGTATCGGCATGCGTCGTGAGATAAGGACGTCGTGCGACGTCAATTACTTAACGTGGTTTAAAAATCACGTCGGGGTCACCAATGTGGTGTGTGCAACCCTTCGGTTACACTTCCACTCGCCCAGAATGGGGAAAGAGAGAGTAATTGACACACACGTTATTTTAAACTTTAACCTTTAATTCTTAGTACAAGAATGAGACATCCTTACGAAAGGAGGTTTGAGCGTTAACTGCGCATGCAGTCTTCCGCACTAGCCGCCACGCGTGTGGTGCTAGTAGCTAGGGAATTTACTGTTGGAGAGTAACAGTTGGCGTTACCCCACATTGTCAATCCCGTTTTTTAAATCAGATCGTAAGAAATTGTTTTGACAATTCGAATGGATTGTAAGAAACAAAATAATAATACAAAGACATTTATTTGAAAATCATTTATTTAAATCTAGAAAATGCATACAAATCTTTTCAGCAATTAGTTGACACTGTTCTGTTCGTTGTTCGACTTACAAAGAAATTGTTCTAACAAGTATATACATGTACAACATGCGTTGTTGCTAACACTATATAGTTAACGTAACGTGCAAGCAAACTGCATTCTAGAAATTTTAATTGATGCAGGAATAGCGGAATGCTTTCGTACTGGACCAAGTGCCGTGTTAATCCAGCGAAAAGCCACAACAAACCAAATTAAACATTCGATAGAATTTTAGAAGGTAGAGAAGTAAATGGAGAAGGGGAAGATTTTATTAAACACATTATTCGTGTATTTCGTAATTTACAAAGTACGTAGCAAGTATCGTATCGTACCGTACTTCCTGCGTGCAATATATGTATAAAATATTATATACAATACCTCAGACGTTTCTTCGATCGTAAGAGCAAAGGTTTTTATCTACAGTTTACATGATAGTGAAGTATGCTATGAAAAGGGGATTGATGATTCGAATCTGTATTAAAAGGTACATATTAATTACGTCGCGCTCGAAGAGTCGTACTAGAACAATAAGTTGGCTAACGAATACTGATGCTGATTATAGTTAATATTCAGCATTCTGTTTGTTCGTACGTATTAAACGACGATGGAAGAGTAAAACATTCCGCGCAACTTACGGAACTGAGAACGTATGAAATCCGACGTTTAATCAGCCTTAGGAAAATCCTCTAAAACTTTTTAATAAATCTCTATTTTGCTTTTGCGAAAGATCGAGATCTTAGATTCTTCTTGGTTGCCTGATCAACTTCCGGAAGATCGTCGTCCTCGGACAGGGCCTTCTTTCCTGCAGAAACACAAAATGTATATTTCTATTTCATATTTCTTATAAAAATGCCAAATTTATTCTTCATTCTCCTACCGTCTTTCTTCTTCGGCTTCTGTTTCGGCTTGACGGCTACCTGAACAGGAGCCGCATTTTCTCTGGCGCGCTTCATTTGTTTCTTAATAAAAACGTACGACAGGTAAAACTCAAAAGCGAGGACAATTCCCAGAGCTGAATATCGTACGGCCGGGACGTTGTACTTGCCAGTGGCATAATCGAAAGAGCTATCAACCAGATTCAAGCCATAAAGGAAAACAACAGCTGCCACGGCAATCGATGCGATTCTTGCGAAAATGTATACCGAATTGGCGATCAGGAATGCCACTGCAATCGAACATGACGTTGAATAACGTTTCAATTTTTATTTTTCAACAAATAATACTTTTAAAACTTACTTTTTGTCACTTTTTCCTTTTTGCTAATAAAGTGGAGGATTCTGGCGCTATGTTGCAATGCATCAGCAGTGAAGTGAAAGACCAGCAACATAAGGGCTACTTGTTGGAAGCTGAATATAACAAAACACTTATTAGAAAACATGGTCGATGATGAAGTATTTCTGTAAATCTACATATGTATTAAACTTTTCTATTAGCTGAAAGGAATGTCTTACTTAAAGAAATAGGCACCAAGGGTAAAAAGCAGTCCGACAGTTGCCTGCACTACACGAGGTGAAATGTCTTCCTTCTTAACTCGTTGGAAATATAATTCTGGATAACAGTGCAGCCAATAAGCCAACTGACCAATGAAAAACAGTTTTGAGGAGAACGATAGAGGAACAGGATATTCTTTCCATAACGTAGGTAAGTTCATCACCAAGTTCTCCCTAAAAAAAACATTTATATTAGTTTTAAATGAATGACTATAATACAACCAAAAAGGGTATTTACATGTTTCTAATGTTTTACCTGACAATTATATCAATCCCCCATATAACAGATAAGATATAGAAGAGCACAAGTTGGCTTGATTCATTGAACTTGGCTAGCTTCACTTTACTGAGATGAAGACGTTTGGAAACTTTCTGCAAAATTAATGAAATGTTTTAAAGTTGTATTAATAAATATTTAAAATAACACCATTAACCCCTCTGTACTACTTACATCAAATATATACTCCTGAAACACTGCATGCATTACAATTGTTATCAGAAAGTAAAAGAACACAGCGCAAGCATCCTTCCATCCAGTTGTGTACTTTAGTGGTGCCATAGGATTTTCCACATCCGAAGTCACATTGTGATGAATGGCGATAAACGTGTAGGCCCATGGCGATGTAACCTGAAAGGTAATTTATACAACAGCTGTGAATGTAGAACATTCTGATGCGAGAAATATTCTATTGGTATGAAACAACACACATTCGTCGGAGAGTTTAATCTATGAAACTTTAGCAAACTGATTACGATACTTAGATAATAAACGTAACAGATATGTCGGTTTCTAATCTGATTTAGAACCTATTTATCGCGTATCGATCAAAGCACCGGCAATAGTACCATGTAACATATGGTCCATATACTGACTAAGAAATTACTATTACGTCCGAAATACTTATCACGTATTCAAATCGTTCAATTGTTCTAATCGAAGCGAAGCAAGTTCCGTTGAAAATCAGAAGACTCAATTGAAAATGTCACATCAGAAGAAACTGTCTGGCCACTGACCTGCACCATCAGGCCGATTACAAAGACCATAGCCACGCAGGAGACAATGTCCCCATGATTTTGTATCACGAATTCGTGACTGAATATCGGCGGGTTTTTGTTTGAGCTTTTGCGGCCCTTTATCGCGACCATCTTCTCACGAAAACTACCGTTTCCCGGTCACAAAATCTTCGGATATTAATTTGCTGGAACTTCACGGACAACTAGCCGTCAAACCCGTGCCGACACACGGAAGAACTGTACACATTGACACACAGAGCCACGACACAGGAAGCTGTGTGAACACGCTGCGCCGACAAGCTGACGTCATCGTTATAGACTCTGACTTTTATTTAAAAAATTTAGCAAAATTCTTTCTATCAAAATTTTACACTCGACATTTTTTTTCATATTTATAACATTAATAGAAGTTGGGAATGTAAAGTGTCCGTCCCTTTTAACAAACATTCGTTTTTGATATAATAGAAATACATATAGTGCAGTAGAAATCAACGTGCACAATGTTAAAAACGCGAAAATTTCAAAGCGCGGATATTTAAAAAAATTCTTTTTGCATTATTGGAGTAATATAAATTTGAATCGTTTCCGATTGGTTGGTTTGTTGGAGATGCGCGTCAACAAGGCATTTTGCATCGTGGAACCAGCCAACACCGAAATGTGGCGCTCGCAGTCTTTACTTGTTGGCACCACGTGAGTCGTAAGTTATTTGAAAATTTTCATTTTGTCACTGTCAGATTTCTTCTATATAACTGAAGTAAGCATTTAAAAAAATGTTTGCATTTTTCATAAAGGTCATTCATTTCTTCGTTACAATTTTTTTGCGATATTATGAACGCTCTGTTGTTTCCAAGTGCGACGTAGCACTACTGGCCGAATTTAAATGGCAGAATGTAGATCGTAAGTTCAAAATGTTTCTCTTTGATAACTCGTTTATGTTTATGTAATGCATAATACGATATTCCGATACGAAATCATGGGAAGCCTTAGACATGTATAATACGTACTTTATTTTATGACATAGGTACATCCTCAGTGGTCAGGATAAATATATATATATATGTATATAATAAATATTATATATTATATACTTGATTCTAAAATTACACGATCACCACACAACAATGACTTTGTAGCGTGCTCGTCGAACTATCGGCGAACAAACGTGGTATTAGGGTATCGTGCCGAATAAGAGAATGTTACACGATTTATTAACAATTCGGCATCGGAACAAAAATAACCATCTGAAACACTATATGTATGTTTAATTATGCCGGAGATAAAATGTAAAAGTCATTGATCAACAATGAGTCGAAAATATATCTCTGCGATCGTAAAAATAATATATCTTTTGCATTTATATGTATATGTATATCCTTACTGTGCTAGTGGATAATAGTTAAAATGGTATGTACGATGTTAAAGCCCGTACATTTGTACATCATTTTATCTGTTTGTAAGGTTTGTTCGATAAGTGTAGCGATGTAGCACTCGATGTTCATTTGGACACATTTGCTAAAACACATACTCGAAGTATCCACATAGAGCCGTACAGAGTTCAACGCGTGCACAACTTTTTAAGTACCATTTCAATTGTAGTCGACGCGTAACCTGTCAGTGATGCACTCCCCAACGTACAAACATGAAAAAACAATCGAAACAGGGAAAATGAAAATTCCAGGGTTGAACTGATTGGCGTGTTTAGCTTCTTCAGCTAATACGATCGGCCTATTGTATCTGTCGCTTTGCTTGAAATATAGTGTACTGCTAAATTTATCTCTATCCTGTTTCAACAATATCTATTGTCCTTCATAGAACTATGAATGATGTCAATAGTAAACGATTTACACGATATCTGCTTTGTTTTTTTTAATTACATACATGTATACCTTTGTTATTATTCTACTTTAGGACTCAGTGTCAAGTATACGCTATTGTACTTTGCTGCATGCAGTGTTCTCGATATATGTATATTCGTTTAAGAGATTCACACCGAAGTATGAATCACGCTTTCAAATGGAAATCAGTTGCGTGTCAGGAAATTATAATTCTTTCTTTTAATTTGCAGGTGCCATTATCGAACGACGTGTATGTGCCGCTAATAAATTTTACGGTTAAAAAACACATGAATAGCCGGTATCCAGAAAAATGTTCTCCTTCGAGCATTTTGCTTGTTTCGTAAAACCCTTTCGGTTTTGTTTTCTTTCGTTTTATCTCTATTAAACGTAACTTTTATTACCGACAATATTAAGACGACAAGTTTCACAAACACGAATAAATTTGCAAATTGGACACAATGTTTCCGTAACGTCACAACGGTCGTTAAAATTGTTTCTAGAATTTCAGTATGATATGAAATCTACGTTATACTCGAGAAAACAATGATAAGTTTTTCAATAACTTGTATGACTCGTTTAAGAGAGAAAGAGAGAGAAGGATAAATAGACGAGTATAGTTGTTTAAACGAATTAAATCTAAATATTCTTGTGGTCACAAGCCTTAAATTTTAGCGAAATCTTTTAACGTTATGTGCAACCAGAACGACTTTGGGTCTCGAGGATTATCCGCTCCGACAGTCGTCTTTCGTTGCAAATTATGTTTTGAGGTAGACAAGTATATTCTTCGAGTAGCCTTTTACAGCTTTCAGTAATGCTAAACCCAAGGATAACTTTTCATCAAAGTAAAATGCCACATTATGTTTAATCTTACATCTTAGTAGACCACAAATATAGCCTAGATTATCATCTGCGAAGTAGTGTATTTCATGAACGCGGTTAATCCGATTTCCTCATTTTCTCAACGTTCCAACTGAAAATTATGTATCGATCAAAAATGGAACTTTATAAAAACGCCATCGTTCGAAAAAATGCGACTTTGTTTTCTTCCCTTAAACACGTAAACAGCTCAAGCATCCAACAAATCGTTTCATACCTATTCCGAATCATGATGCGAAACATCACAAGTCTTGCGCGCGATAATCATATTCCCTTCGTAACATGGTAAACACATATCATGCTAGACAGTCGTTGGTTATAACCTGCGGAAAAGTTTTGGGTAATTTCCCTAACGTAGTGGAATCAAAAATATAGGTTCGAATATCTGACAAATCGTTAGGGGAAACGTTTCGTCATTTTGGAGAATCTTCCCCTAGAGCAATATATCTCTTTATTTCACAATATACTCACTCTTATCACATTCCACTGCATCTCACGTATTACAATGCAGCGTTATCAATATTTTGTCTTTGTATATTAATACCTTAGATTCATTCGTGACATATCCTGTACCAGACGAGAACGTCAATGACAATAAATATTTAACAGTGCACAGCATAACAATGCCACATTTCATGTTTTATGAAATGAATGTGGCCCCTAAATGTGCTATGTACTCGTGTTTCTATTACCTTTAAAAATTAACAGTATACCGTTTCGTTTCAGGTACTGTCTTTGTACCTAATATTTCACTTGAGTTGAAAAAGAAGTAAATTAATCTGTATTATTTTTCTGATGCCCAATCATCTGTAATAATCTGTTGTTTATTCAGATTGATCACATTAGAAGTTTTTTTGCTTTTCTTCAGCGCCAGCACGCGCCTTGCTGTTGTATAATTAAAGGTTATATACGAAGTGCACGTATACATGGCGATTTCGTAGCGAGTAAATTCAAATATCCATTCACTCTACAGCTGTACATTTAAAAATTTGATCGTTTCTTATTTCATTTAGGTTTGTCTCATAAATAATATAGCGTAACATGATGACCGTAATGCCATACAATACTGTAATACTTTTCAAAAAAATATTCTACTCTCCAACATACACACGATTAGCAATGTACACAGTTTACGGAACGTTTTACCTTTCAACCGTACGTACGACGCTAACGTGTACTTGTATAAAAGATCCTTGCTTAGACGAGCGGTGGATCGTTATCAAGATCCATTTCCTCGATAGTGATGTAAAGACCCTCTTCCTCGTATGTCGATTCGTGCTTCGCCAGGACCTTCAGCAATGGACGCAACTTCATCCACCATTGATAGGTCGGAATACGATGCCTACGAGTGACAATGTAAGTTATTCTGAATGCAGAAAATATCCGTAATTGGCAATTCGAAACTTACTCGAAATCGGTAACGTCTATTAAATCCTTGAACGGTGTGAATCTATACTGACGTCTTACAATACCGATCATGACTGCTGTATTCGGGTCTGAGGTGCGCGTTACGCCGTCGGCATTTGTATGTTTCTTCAACTGGTCACTGAACCATTCCACAGCTTTAGAACCCATTTTGGTTCCCAAATTACGATCGAAAGGTGTTGGCGAGCCACCTTGCTGCATGTGACCTACGAGCAATTAGATCCACTTAAGAAATATCTTCTTCGTTATTAATTGAACATTTGAATAACTTTCAAAACAACGGTATAAAATTTTCGATCGAAACAGTAAATTCCGCAGGGTATGCGTTGTCTAATCTGACAAGAGTCGATGCTGGACCTCTAGTTAATCCACTCGATACTTCACATACCTATAACATTCATCCTGCAGCTGAATAAACCCTTTCCCTCTTCGCAGAACAGCCTTTGCATGAAGTCCGTGTTATAATTTAGATTCGCGTTCTCATTCCTGAGAATGAGACCTCGTTGAACGCCCTCTGACATTTTCGCGGCCATCGCGATGACGTCCTGATTCAAATCCTTGATATTAAACTTCTCCTCGAAGATGTACGCGGCGTCTGCACCACCCGCCAATCCGGCAACAGTTGCCAAATAACCGCAATAACCACCCATAGTTTCGATAATAAATACACGACGCTTTGTACCCTGTGCTGACTGACGAATACGATCGCAGATCTGAAATATGCAATTTATAATTAAATAATGTTCCATTTCTGCGAACGTTTACCGAGCGCATTTCGAAATATACCTCGGTAATTTCATTCAGAGCAGTATCACAACCCAAAGAAAATTCTGTTCCCGGAACATTATTACTGATTGTTGCGGGAATCATAGCAATGGGAATTCGGAACTCTTCGAACTTTTCCCTGGCATTGTAGAACGTAAGACCTGTTTGATAACCCTGTAAAAATAGTATTTTAAACACAATCCGTTAAAGACGTATATGAATCTGGTTATTCCGTTACCTCGAATCCACCTATGATAAGAAGTGCCTGGATTCCGAATTCTTTCAGCTTTTGTGCGATTTGAGGAAGCTGTTCATCCTTCGGCGGGGCACGTTTGGTTCCTAAATAAGCACCACCTTGTGCGACCCAGCCAGTTACAGACGGCCAATCCATTAATTTTAATTTTCCGGCCATGAGTCCAAGTACACCGTCGCAAACACCGTACACCTAAATATGAATTTAGCGATAAAATATTGCAAAAGATATGAAACTTTTGCGGTAGATACTTATACGCACCCTGTCTCCGCGATAGATACAGTTTCTGACGAACGAACGTACAGCTGCATTCATACCGCAAGACGGCGAGCCTATATGCATTACAGCCAACGTGTACTTGTCCTGCAACAAAATGACTCGTTAGGAAAGTGATTGAATTCGCAAACCGTTCATGCAGCGTGCGCGTGAAGAACGCAAACGAGAGATGACATACTATAGTTTTGACATGATTTTCAATTGTTAAACTATACACGATGCTTATACTCCCATCCTTTCTAGCAACAATTTGCTACATACAAAAATGGAATACTTATAACACGATAATAATTAATTTGATGATTCAGAAGAGGGGTTAACTCACTTGTCCACATAAAGTGAATTGCTAGTAGAGAGAAGAAAATGTTAGAAAAAGGCTGTGCTAACAAGGCATTACTTCACAAGAAGATACACACTCATATTCTTTTTTTTATATCAAATTTACCTTCGTTAATGTCGGGCCATTACTTTCCTGAAGCAGTATTAAATAAGTACATGTAAAGGTAATTTTGTCACCCTCGTAATCGTGCTAAGATAACTAGAAGCAAGAACCTTCAACCATTCGCATCGTTCACACTCAAATCTAATTTTCTACAGTAATTTTCTACAAAATCGATCGAAGGTTCTTGCTATTACAATACGCCAACTAATATGTATACAATCGTACTGTATGTACCTTGTTCGGGTCGTAATCCACAGGAGCCTTTAGCCGCGTCAGCATCTTGTACGTTTCTAAATTACGAGCGAATCCCCTGAAATATTTCATACGTAGATAAGTATACAACTTGAATATTAGGTTTCCGAGATTGAACTCACTTTCCACGAAGTTGTACGGCAAGATCCCAGTTTTTATCAGCCATAGCTTGTGCTACGGCTTTCGTACGTCGGACGCACTCCATAAGCGGCAATCTAACGGCCTGGTTTCCATCAAGGGTGACTACACAAGCTTCCATCTCCGGTGTAGCTTCCATCAAAGCCATCACTGCTTCCGCACCCATTCGACAACCCAGAACTCTGTCGAAGGCCGACGGATTGCCACCTCGTTGCACGTGTCCAAGAACCGTGATTCTAGTGTCCTGCTGCAACTTGTCCACGACCACTTTGTGAACCTTCTCGGCCGTAATCGGCTCACCATTCCTATCTACCGCACCCTCAGCTACGATAATGATGTTGAGACGTTGTCCAGTCAACCGTTCCTAAAATTGCATTTATTTCAAGTTAAAACTGGAATCTATAATTTTACAATGAACGGAACACACGTACGAAGCACAAGAGTACTTACGCTTCGATGATTTTTTTACATAATTAAGATACAAGAAAAATACTACACGTTACGGGCGTACTATGGAACAACATGCGCACGATAGTAGATTGACCTATCAAGCGCAATGGAGTATTCGCAAAATATTGCGTGCAAAACAAAAAGGGGAAGCCAAGCAGAATAATGGTGAGCTTACCATGAACAACAGAGATCGAACTGAAAGTAATAAAAATACTTGTACACCTTAGCCTGCAGCTCTATCAAAGAAACAAAGCAGAATTCAACAGAAAAAGACGACCTGTTCCTTCACAAGTTTTAACGAACAAAAGGTACATATACTATTCACTTTCTGATGAACCGTAAAAAATAATAAAAAAAAATGTGCGAACCTGCAGCAATTTTCTGCACAGCTTGTTTGGCCAATCCTGCTCAGGTGGCCACTCTGGGATGAACACAAAGTCAGCCTCGGAACATATGGCTGCTACTAGAGCCAGGTAACTGTAATAGCATGTCATAAAAGCTAGCTAAAAATATTAGATAATGGATGGGAATGTACAAATGGATTATCGTTTTGCGCACATAAAAAGTGAAAATAATTTTTAAAATGAATATCGATAAGACAAGTGTTATTCCCGCGTCGTAAAACTTGGCAGTATAAACATTTTTTCTCCAAGTCGTAAAAAAAAATTGTGCTCTTAAGTTTGCGATTTTCCCGGGGCGAAAAGCTAGCGTACCGATTCTTTGCAAAACTACTAAGGCAAAAAGAGCAGATGTACGTATTTTAGATACAGAAGATAATGAATTCGATGAGATATGATGATTTCTGGCCAACGTACTTTACAATGGATAGTTTCCGATCGTAATTCGATTACTTGTCTGTCGTAAATTTTAAGAACAATGATCAAGGACGTGCCTCCTGCAGAGCTTCGCAAAGCTCTTCGACCCAATCATCGTTCGGCGGAGCTTCGGGAACAAAGAGATAACACACTTCCGAAGACAAACTGGAAGCTGCCGCGAGATACCTGAAAGGTTCTCTTCTCTAATTATCTTCGGTACCTTTACTTTTCTTTTTATTCCATTAGTTAGAGAGACAAACTGCATAAACATAACATTGGCTTAATATGCAAAGAGTTTTCCGTCCACTCGCCCCTGTGTTTTATATTTGGAGGAGGAACAAACACGTGTAAATGAGATAATGTTTTATCGATTTCGTGACACTGACAACACATTAAAAAGCAATCATAAAAAAAATAACACGGAGGAAAAGTAGAAAAATCATTGGACTTGTTAAAATCAAGTTAGTGAAAGGTAGCAAATGCGACGTAAAATAATTTCGAAAAGAATTCCTAATTGTTGAACATGCCTGCTCCAATTTTTTACACAGTTTTTCAGGCCAGTCGACAGGAGGTGGAGATTCCGGGCAGAAAACAAAATCTGCCTCTGCAGCTAAAGCACCCACAATTGCCAGATACCTAGCCAAAAGTTCACCCGATTTGTAACTGATTTGTAACTACAAAAAAACTAAACGCTAAACACGCTTCGCCAGAAAACTATCGCGTAAACGCGAACGCAAACTAACTAGTGTTGAAATAGGCGATATTTTCATGGTCACTGAAATTCAAAAGTCTCTGGACATCTCTTTCGATAGTATCATTCTGTAAACTCTTGCGCGGAAAAGTCTTTGCTCACTTACCCACAATGACGACCCATTACTTCCATAATGAATGTTCTTTGATGCGAGTAAGCCGTACTAACAATTGCATCGATACTCTCGATGATACGATGTAACGCAGAATCTGTACCAATTGTCATGTCTGTTCCACAGAAATCATTATCAATCGAACCCACCATACCGACGATGTGCAAGTGCTTAAACTTTTCCGACTGATCCGCAGTGATATCACCTAAGAAACGATTTATTAAATTAAGAAACGTATTTTAACACAAGAGACAAAATCTGTACTTGCACTACGCACCAGATTCGGCTAATTCCTTCAATAAATCTGCCCATTCTTCCTTGAAGAGATTAGCACCGGTAAGAGAACCATCACCACCGATAACAACCAAATTACTTATTCCACGAATTACTAAATTCTTCGCGGCTTTTCTACGTCCGGCTCGCTCTCTGAATTCTGTACACCGGGCAGAACCGATTACGGTGCCACCCTAAAGAAACATTCTCAGTGTCAGTGTGACTGAAATGTGATGTAATAGATAGAAATGGGGGGATGATACCTACCCTGTGAATGATGCAAGACACAGAGGACCAAGTTGCCTCTACAATATTTTCACCACCATCCACCATACCCTGATAACCTTCTTTAATGAAAAATACTTTGCATCCTAAATAAATACCCATTCGGACAACTGCACGAACGGCAGCATTCATTCCTAAAAAATAGAAACATAATCCAGTAAAATACAGTTCTCGAATAATAGTTATTTTCATTATAAATACTCGTTTTTCTACCTTGAGAATCACCACCACTGGTAAAGACCGCAAGGCCCTTGCCTTTATGACTGCCAGGTTTAATAAACCTCTGTGCTGCTAGATCGTCCGCCATGATTGTGTTGCGGCACGTATAACTTTCCTACAACAGATTAAGTATAACGATTACCTAAAATGTTAATCTTTTTCTATGAATTGAAAATCGTCGCTCCGTAATAAAGCAAAGTAACATGCCCTATACACAGACGGACTACATTTTTCAAGAGAGGGCCTCATTTTTCCGGGGCAGGATGTTTTAACCTACTAAAGGAAAGGGACTTGTTACAGTGGCTGAACATATGTACATATGGATAGAGTTGTAATTGCCTGATGCGACATTTCTGGGAGAAATGGATTTACAGCTTGATCGTGAATCTCTGAAACTGTGTCTTCCCATTCATCAAACCACAAATCAGTGGGTGCAATGTTAGGTATACCAAGAAAATTCTTCCAGAACATCTACTTAAATTTGTTACTGATTAATTACGTATGCATCTTTAGAAAATATTCTGTAATCCTTGCAAGTCCATCATTCAACTTACGCCTGGAAAGATCTTTGACAAATGTGCATTTTGCAAGGCAACTATGCCTCTTCTATCGCAAACGGTTCGATCTTGATGGGTTTCATCTTGTATAAACCCACTATGACTACGACCTTCATAGTTCAACTGAATATTTATGTTACTTTCATTGGCATCTTTGAATCTTAAATTTTTTAAGCGGTCAGTGTTATTTCTCTTTTTTGAAATGTCTTTCCCGAAGTGACTCTTCTTAGACTCATCCTCGTCATTACAAAGACATAATTGATAATTTCTATACATGTCTCTAAGAGAAATTTAGAAACAGTGTGTCGTCCAATAAAAAGTTTAACCTAACAGTAAAGGAACTGAATCATACGTATAGTACAAACAAACGAATTTTGCATATACTACAGATGTTCTACTCAATGTGTGTATGCATATAAAAACGTTAGTCCGTGTTTGTCACTTTATTGTATGTATATCTATTGTCCTATTTATTATCACGTCGTAGTTTCTTTCGTGCATAATACCGCTTGATCAAACATTCAAGTAGGAGCATGGGAAGTGTGGTATAAACGTTTCTGAAATCGTATATAACAAGCAGATAACGACGCGTGATCTCCCATAATCGAATATTCTCCATTGCAACACAAGGAGACATTGCATCGACGGCAGTCCTTCGCATTTTAAAATTAAATAACGTGTGTATGAACCAATGGAATCTGGCACCGTCTCAAAGACGCGTTGGACAAAACATCGAAACGATAGCGATTATAACAACCATTGTAGTTAAATGGTATTGTAATGTGACCCCGTGTCACCCCGTAAACTCTCCGTAAGGCGATCGTTTTAATTCATCAGTCACGGGAACAAGTAGAAATTTAAGTGAAATTCTCTTGTTTCTTACGAAGCCTGTAGGATCTATTACAAAATGAATTGATTATCGTAATCGTATTACTTATACGTTGCATTAGCAAATAAATAGTTTCTCTATTAACTTTATTCCAATATCGTGGGCAAATCATGTCAGCTAACACAGATATTTGCTTCGTCGATTACAGAACGACTAAGGTTATTTTCTTCATAGAATTTATATGATAAACTTCATTTCCATAAATATAATACTATCTTCCCGAATGCCTAAATACCCAAGAATAGACCAAAAGTGAGAATCTGAAATTCTACTTCGATAAATATCCCAATTAATTGACTTTTTCGAATCCGCCTAGAATCGATTCGAATTCGAATTCGTACTGTGCAGACGACGTAACGTGTCCAATTGTCAACCGTCATGTGCGGTTGACAGGCGAATGTAACTGTTCCAACTCACCGAAGTTTCCGTGGAGCGTATAAATCAGCTTATTTAACAAGTAGTACTGAACGGTTTCAAGGTAATCGGCGGTTTATCTGTCAGAACGTCGAGCACTGTAACGTTCCACCGCGTTCGACTGACGGAGACTGAAACCGAAACTGAAGGTGACCTTTACGTGTGTTCCTGTTACGTTACCCCCTCCACGACAACCGCTATTCAACACCCCACTCTGTGAACGAATCAAATGCAGGAGCCGACCGTAGATGGTGTTAGCGGTACACACCGCGACCAATGAGAAGCCGAGCTGTTTTCTGCGAAACTATTTCAAATTTTACACACGAACGATCTTTTACTGTGCAAAAATTTGTACCATTTTCCCTTCAGAATATATCATTGATCGATGTTTCATTTTGGTTAATGTTTGTCATTGTCCAATGTGTTTACCTGTACTATTTGCAGAATAAAACATATTTTTGTTCCGAGCAAATTCATGAGCATTCCTTTATGTACAGATTAAAATATGCGGCAGACGTTTCCTTAGCATCCCAAAAAGAGGGAAACCGGTTATAAAAATCTCATGTATCTTCTGTCACTATTCTGCTGCGTAATGATATTCTGACGAAAATATCGTATACGTTGCCCCCATGCCGAGTTCCGTTCGCGTAAAAAAGGAACGCCAGTTTCCCCTCATCGATTGAAATTTCGTTTCGACACGCGCAAACGGACGCGATACGGTTCGTGTGGCGTTTCTAACGCGACATGTGGCTATTGCAAGTAAATGCGAATCGCTTCCTAAGAATAGACGAGGAAGACGAGATCAACTTTAAACTTCATACACAAAAGTATTTCTGTATTCCAACAAGGCGTCTTCCGCTCTTTGTTATATCTTCAAGCATGTCTTCCAATTGTTTCTATTTGTAGGAGAGAAACGCGGGTGTGGTTTCCATGCAAATTCCGCACGCCTATCTTCGTTATCTTAGGAAGATTAAGATTTATTTTAACCCTTGTACCGTGGAGCATCGATCACGTGTTAAATACGTACATACATGTGTATAGTATTATCGTTTAAAGTTGGATCGTTTACTGCGTACTCGTTTGACGTTCGATCTTTAGTCGCGCAGAGACGACTTGTGAAACACCTCAAAGGGAAGCCTGACACGTGTGCGTTACGTTGAAACGTTGAAATTCATCATTAGAAACCTAACTGAAACGAATTAGAAACTGGGTAGAAATTTCAATCAGGCTGTCGGAGCATCGCTTCGTGTGCATTACGTTTCCTTTGAATCTCGGTAAATTGCGATGCCGGCCGATAATGCGCAATCACATTTCCGCGGAAGCAGTAAACTGAACGCTGCCTGCAAGACGACGGGCACAGTACTCCCGAATAAAAATGCCATACCTTACCGTCGGTCTTGGTTTTTCCAAGCTTTCGTAGGGAGAGATACCGCCACAGTGGATACCTTCGGAGATACGCAAGTACGTGCCGCCGAACACGTACCCCTTCGGACCCGAATTCGCCTAATGGCGAGCATTCTTTCTACGATCGTGTCAGCAGCCTTTTACATGGGAGAAATGAGAGTGACGAGAGCGTTCGTCGCTTTTACACTTTTATTTACAAACACCACCCCGCCAAATGCGCATCATCATTCTCTTATTTTTTGTTTCTTTAATCCATTTAACGTTTAATATAGATCGATTAAAACCGCATTGATCTACAGTAATTAAGGGCAAGGTCGGGACGACGGCTAAATAAGTGGTCGATCTACCCGATCGAACAGCGAAACCGAAGACAACGTGTTTCGTTAAGAAAAAATTCAGGGGCCGGCAAAATGTGCGATCTCGCGATCGTCTCTGGCCGGGATTTTCTAACGTAAGAACGCGGTTACACTGTACGCGTAGCAATTTCGGCTGTCGGTGATTCTGATGCAACAGTTCTTCCCGTTGTACTCGGACTCGGACTCCAGGCTCGTCCAGTGCAACCCCGCCTACCGATTGCGAGATCGAACCGTGAACTTTCGTGGCTCTTGGTAAAATTTCGTTCGCTCGCTTGCACTTGATGCGTAACGCAGTAAATTCTGTCTATCGATGGAAAAGTCGATCGACGTTTAACGCGCATCGTCAATTGCAACGACATCGAAAGATAGAACGGGGGAATGGTGTGCAATATCGTATATAGAACTCCAAAGAAATACCTCGAGTCGATCGAGATAGCGCGTTACGCACGCACACGTGTAATATGCTACGTAACGACGTCCCCGGTTCTTTCTACATTGATTGAACCGAGACACTCCCAGCGAAACGGGGACGATGCAACCTATGAGTAACATCGAGCAGTCGAACGGAGCGTTTCGAACAAAAAAATCAACAGAGATCTACTCGAAATCCTGGCTGTAGGTATCCCAATGGTTTCAGGACGCGTAAGAAAATATTCGCGTAAATTTCATCATTTCAAAACGGCCGCGGATGCATCGAGATCAGAGTTCAGTCGCCGACACCTGGGATTCTACGCGGGGAACGACTTCTACGTGACAAAAACGATAGTCTACGCCTAACTCAGGGATTCTCAACCACATCTTGGACGCGATGAATCGGCGCGTCTTTTAATTAAATAATTTTCTCTTTGTTTTGTTTTTTGTTTGTTTCTCATAGACGGTCGAATTTTGATTCCGCTGGTTGAGACTCGCTGGTACTGTCGAACTACTCTCGCGGCAAAACGCAGTTATTTCTCTTGTTGCTTTCGATTCGAGCGGGGAAAGCCACATGTTTTAAAATTTTCTTCTCACTTCGTAAATAGTCGACTACTCTTAGCAAAAACCCTCGTATCGGCTACACGTATAAATTGTGCAAAAAATGTAGCATGATTAGTCGTAGATAGGCCCTTCTTGTCGGAAAAGGCACATACATACATATATATATATAATATTTATATATAATATCTACATAATACGTAATCGTGTATACAAGTATACGTATAGATATATCGTCGACACGAAAAAGGGGAAGAAGGGATATACATCTAGTACAATGATACTCATGACAGTACTCTGTAACCATAATAAATTGTACTTGAGAGGAAAAAAAAATCTGTTGTTAAAATCCTGCGCTCTCTCTCTCGTTCTTGAGAATAAAATATTAATGAAAATATCGAGTGCCTATACCCCTAACGTTCTTCCCAGAAAAAGAATAGAAAAATAATGAGTCGTCCACCGATGCCATTGTATTCTCATTTGCCTCGAACCAGCAACTATTGGTAAAGTGTTGAGCGCAGTGACACAATTTCATCCCGTAGCTCCTGTATCTCCTTCCTCTCCCTCGTTCGAAAGTTACCCCTTGGATCACGTGGAAGGAAACTACGTTCCTGGCGGAAACGAACCCGGCAATCCTAGCTCGGAACCTTTTGAATCCTTTGTATCTCGGACACGAGTCTCGAACGAACAGCATCGCCGAGTCACGTGAGTGCCGATAACGAACGAAAATAAGAAATATCACGAGTTTCATGTATCGCGTATAGGAACATTGAACTGGCCTAGAGTCACTGTAGAAACGAACTCGGAAAACTGACGACACGGATTGCGACGTTTCGACTCGGGGAATAGAAAAGCCACGTTTCGAGAATCGGTAGTCGGATCGCGACGAACGTGCTCTCTCTCTCGCTGTCCGTTTCGGAATCGGCAATCTCGGAAACTAGATTGCACATCGAGACGGTGTAAACCTGCCCTCGACGTCGCCGGATTCGTCGTCGGCTTTAGATTCATTCTTCCCCGAAGAGTCCGACGTATCGCACCGCAAAGCAACACACAGCCGTGGTTATATAGTTTTTTTTTCTCAGACATTTTATCAGAATTTATTATTTCGTGTAAACGTTTATAATAATTATAATTTACAATTACGATGGTTGATGATAAATACAAATAGAACAACGTAAGTCGGGAGGAGGAAATCAGGGGTGGTTTTTGTCTTTAGCGGGCGAATGGATTCTTTTTGGAAGTGGTTGCGGTGGCTAGCTCCTTTAACGACGAGTGGAGAGAGAGAGAGAGAGAGAGAGACTAGACTAGACTAGACTAATTGGTTTATTTGTCCTAGGGAAGTACCCTATAAGGACAGGCTTAAATAAGTACATGTGTAGAAATAAAAATAAAACAAAAGTAACAATAAAATACAGAAATAATGCTAGGAACAAAAAAAAAAACAAGAACAAGAGTAAGTTACACTAAATAGCTAAGACTAGGTGAGGTAATAATAGTAAGTGAATACTAAATACAAATAAGAAACGGCAAAGGAGGAAGTACAGTTATTATGTAGTACTTAAACTAAAACTTAAAAACTTAAAAACTTAAAAGTTTACAAGACAAGGGCCAGAAGGTGTTCAAAAAGAAGGCTCTTAAAGACCACCCGCGAAGAACAGTTTCGAAGGTGAGCAGGAAGAGAATTCCATAATCTCACTCCCGAAACTGCCACAGAATTACTCAAAGTGGCCGTACGATGCCTAGGCAAAGCGAGCAGGCCCGACTCAAGGCGCGAAGAGCATCTGGTCCCAGCATCTCCGATAGATCTGAACATTCCTGAGAAGGGATCAGAAACACCCTCCCCGATCGAGTGCAGACGATCATAGACAAAGCAGCCGAGAAAATAATTTCTGCGAGCTGCCGGCCTCAACCACCGAAGACGCAAATAGTAAGGGGAGATGTGAGCATCCAGAGGGATGCCAAAGACGAACCTCAAGGCCGTATTAAGCGCACGCGTCAGACGAATATCATCTATCACACCGACATCACAATAAACCAGAGCGCAATAATCAAGGTGCGGCAGAATAAGGGACCTGACCAATTCCGCCTTGGTTTTAAGCGGGAGGCCAGAACCGTTCCGACGAAGCTGGAAAATCGTACGCCTAATCCGACCACAGATCCCAACAACATGCTCACGCCAATCAAGCGTCGAGCTGAGCGTCACACCTAGGGACTTAATGGAGCGAGAAAAGGGTACGGAGACATGACCAACCATGATAGGAGGAGGAGGAGAGGAGTAGATAGTATTGACGAAACGAGAGGACCCAAAGATGATAGACTGTGTCTTCGCAGGATTAAGTGTGAGTGAATTACGCGCACACCATCCCACCAAGCGCTCAATATTCCTATTTAGGAGCTCAATAGTCGCCGGGAGATCCGTGGGCAAGCAATGCACGTACACTTGTAAGTCATCCGCGTACTTGACTATCTTAACATTACTGAGCACAGTATCAATATCAGACAAATACACAGAGAAAAGGAGTGGACCAAGGACAGAACCTTGAGGGACACCAGATGTCACAGAGACCCAAGGAGAGGTTACACCATTGGAGAACACAGCCTGTCTTCGACCCGATAGATAAGAGCGGATCCACTCAAGAACAGGTCTCGAAAAGTCGAGGCCAGCCAGTTTTGATAAAAGGATCGCATGATCAACAGTGTCGAAAGCTTTCGAGAAGTCAAAACAGACGAGCACCGTGACCATGCGATCATCAACAGCCGAGCGAACGTCTTCCAGAATGCGTAGAAGAGCACACTGAGTGGAGCGCCCAGGAGAGAAGCCAAACTGGGTAGGATCACATAGATTTCGGGAAGAGAGGAAATTAAGGATTTGTAGACGGACAATACGTTCAAGTACTTTAGACAATTCAGGAAGGATAGAGATAGGCCGGAAATCAGAAGGAAGAGTAGGGGATGGAACTTTAGGTATAGGAAGGATGTAGGCAGATTTCCATAGAGCTGGAAAGGAGGATGTGGAGAGTGAAAGATTAAATAGCTCAAAAAGGTAGGGAAAGAGGTGTGGAGTACATATTGAGAGGAAGCGAGGAGGTAAATGGTCAGGAGGGGTGGTCGTTGAAGAAGATAAAGAAAGGGAAGACATGAGGGATTCAGGGGTGATATAAGAAAAGAAGAACTGATTGTCAGAAAAGGAAGGAGATAAAGTATTAGAAAGAGTAGAGAAGAACGAGGAAAGAGGTGAGGACTGAGGGGTAAAAACAGAGGCAAAGAAAACATTTAGTTGAGAAAGCGAAAGAAAAGGGGGGAGTGTGGACGAGGAAGGGGAAGGCACAACACGAAGTGACCTCAGCCTTCTCCAGGCATCTGCAGAAGAGGAAGCCCCACTCAGCGACTCAGAGATATAGGAACCTCGACTGGCTCTAATCAGGGAAGAGACCCTGCCCCTGAGAACCCTATAGCGCTCCTGCATCCCAGGGTCACCCGAGCGAGAGTAAGCTCTCCTATAAGAATCACGTTCCCTAATCAGAGAACGTATCCCACGAGTGATCCAGGGCGCAGGAGGTCTCCCCACAGGAACGGACCGAATCGGACAGAGCCGATTCAGGGCACCAGTCAGGAAACTATTTAAGGCCGCTAGCCGCTCATCCACCGAGCCATGAAGCCAGGTAGCAGAAACATGCACGGAATACAAAGAATTGGGAACGCGAAAAAGCGAGTACACAGAGTCAGAGAGAGCACTAGAGTATGAACGACGTGAGATAGTACCGGCATGCAGACGACGAATGGGAAAAGTGTAAGAGATATGAATGAGGTCATGGGAGGATAGAAAAGGAACGGGGAATTGACCAGAGTCAGAAAGATGATCAGGTGAAGAGACAGCACAGACATCAATCCAGGTATGAGAATGAGAGGTGTGATGAGTAGGAGAAAAGGAAACTAGGGATAGTCCATAGGTGTCGACAGACCGACGCAGAAAGGCCGAGTCATGAGAGTCAGATAGGAGATCCGCATTGACATCCCCGAACACAATCACATCCCCCGTCCGCGAAGTAGCCCTATCAAGGATGGTGTCTAAATCAGATAGAGCAATGTGAGGCGGACGATAAATCACACTGATAGAGATAGAGCTCGAGGTGTTATCAGATGATAATAGCCCCACGAGGTAGTCTATCTGACCAGCTGGGCAAGCGGAAGAGGACTCCAAAATCTTAAAAGACAGCACATCCCTAACATAAATGCACACCCCACCCCCAGCCCTCGAGACCCGGTCAGCCCTAAAGAGGCTGAAACCATGAACAAGAAAGATGGAATCATCCATGTGGGGTTTCAACCAAGATTCAGACACTGCCACAATATCAAACGACTGGGATGAGATGAACAGACAGAATTCATCAAAATGCGCAGGAATAGACTGCGCATTTACATGACAAATCCTGATAGTGCTGGAAACACGACTACTCAGGTGGAGGTGAGACGAGTCATCCAAGGTGGCATTGGCAGAAGCAGGCGACATCAGAAGTCAAGGCAGAAGGGCAGAGGGATCATCATTCAGACCAATCCGGATCAGTGGCGATGATTGGTCTTTTTTAACCAGGATGGCATCCGTCGTAGCCCAGGCACGAAGGTAACCACGATCTTTCGCCATCACTCTGACCTTGGTCAGTAGGGCTAAGACAGGAGGCGGTAGGAAGCGATTTACATAGACATGGGACCCACTGAACGAGGGGTCCACCGCAGATGCCAGAAGCGATCTCTTGACACGCTTAGCCGTGATAAGTTTATCACAGGCCTCAGGAGAGCGAAATTGAAGGTGGATTGACCGCGGTTTATCAGTCAGCTTCGTACTCCTAACCCTGTAGGCCTTTACAATGTCACTCACAGAAACATTTGCATCAAGAGAGAGAGAGAGAGAGAGAATGTGTTTTTTCTTTGTCTGTTTAATGAATTCGCGCGTGAGAAACGCTATATTTAAAACTGGAATGAAAACACGATGCTTCGCCACTCGCGACTTTATCAACGTACGCGGAAAGCGATGTGAAATATTCGAGTAAACGAATTTTACTTATCACTCTAAACTCTCGATTCGATACGATCGAATTAAAAGAAAGAGAAGATAGACATAGAGTTGGAGGAGGAGAGGGAACGGTTTAAAAAAAAAGCGGTAACAGGAAGCGGCAAAGGAAATGTTCCAATAACGAGAATAAACGTTCGCGGTATTCCTGTGTAACGAGTAAACTGACAGGCATTTAAAAAAAAACATAACGTTTATTTTTTCTTTTGGAAAAATTCATAAAGTCCAGAAAATGAAAAGAACACAAGAGAAGGTCCGAGCGTTGAGCACGTCAAATACAGGTTCCGTAGGGGGTGGATAATTGTCTATAGATTATCAAGGCTTGCGGGGAACAGTGGAGAAAGTAAAAAGAAGGAAGTGAAGGATGAACGGGCTGGGATGGTACAATTACATCATCCGAACCCACTGCAGGAGATCGAGAGCGTTGGCGAACCGATTGGCAGTTTGCGTTCGATTTTGATTTGAACCCTAAATGCCAGCCGGTCCCGCACAGGCGGCCCAATTTCCAGCTGGTTCTAACAGGACTCTCTCGAAGGTCTTTCTGCACCCCTTCGTCGTTTACACTCTCACCGTAGTCTCTCTTGCATCGGTAACTGATAACAGCGATAAATAACGAAGAAACTTTTCGTTTTTCCGGGTGATCCCGCGATTTCGTTTATGCGTCCCGAGTGGAACCGTCATTCGACTATCGATGCCGTTTTAGTATCAGTGCTGTGCATCGAAAGGAATTTTAATTAAAGCACTTCGGATTGTCGTTTCGAGTAACTGAAACGTCGCTAAATGATTATCCATGAGGTATACAAGTCAAAGTAGTTTTGTACCGCGCACTTGTCACGAGATTCGCAGCAAGTGCTCGAGAATTGACTATGAATTATGGCTACCTTTGCAAAATCGACTCGTTCTTTTCCCTTTTGATCGTTACGGTTCCTTTCTTTCTTTCTCTCTTTCGTTTTGTTCTTTTTTTGTTTTCTTTTTTTGCGACAGAGACACATCGATACATCAAGAAATATACCAACAACACGACGGACAGAGAAGCGTTTACCCACACACACGTTTTGTAATATCGATTATCGTTACTTGTTGTTGTTCTTGTGTGTTTCCACATTGTGTAGTAGCATACATTTACAAGTATCGAGTGTGTTTTTCTTATTTGTTTGGATGTATTCTTCTTTCCTTTAAAGAAAGGGCGCGCGTATATATATATACATACACCTAAAATATACATGCATTCGTGATACAGTGAGGACATTTTGCTCCAGTTCCAAAACGAGATGTTTCATGGAATTTTAGAACGAACGAGCGGTTGCGTTCGAACGATAGATCGCGTGAAATTTGAACAATTTCTGTTGCAGTTTCATTTCGAGTCACTACAACTCGAGGTTAATATGCGATCCGTGCTCAGATTTTTCCGAGAACCGAGCAGAATCCCTCCCCGATTAAAAAGTTTGACGGCACGCGGATGATAAGTTTCGTCTTCCTCCAGCAGGGGGTCAAAATTGGAAAAAAACAGACAGCTTGTTAGACACTCTACGACAGCTACTTTTTTTCATGGAAACAATTTGTCACGAACAACCACGAGAACTTTTAGCGACGTATCCTTTCAAAAATAGGACAACGTAATGGTTTTGTTCATTTTCAACGCGTACATCATTTATTCGGTCTCGTTATGTATCTTCTTTGACCCGCGGTACGAGTTTACTAATTAGCGGTGTAATGTCTGTTGATTGCATATATATTATTGCGTATAATATATTTGTATATATATAATACATATATATATTATATATATATACGGGAGAGAGAGAGAGAGAGAGAGAGAGAGAGAGAGAGAGAGAGAGAGAGAGAGAGAGAGAGAGAGAGAGAAGTGGAAGAATTAAGAGCGATAGGAAATCGAGAGTCAGGACTTTGAAAAAGGACCAGGGAAATAAATTTCTTGTTATCATGTCGTTTTTTTAGGTGTCGTATCGTGTCGTACGTAATTTCGTTGATCAAAAGAAAAAAAGAAACAAACGAGAAACTCGTATCATCCCCTTTCCACTTGATAATCGCGTAAACTGACAACGCGGACGGCCATTTATAAAGTGGAACGCTTAAGAAAATTACAACACAGCGCCTTGCTCACCCTCGATAATGCAGAGCAAATGCGCCAACGATAATAGAGTACGCTAATTAACGATCGTATGAATTTGATCGAAGAGCTTCGTTTTCGAAGATTTGCAAGTGACAAAAACGCGAACGGTGTTTAGAGACGTTCCCGAGTCTTCCGATGACGAGAGTGAAAGAAAAGAAGAAACGAGTGCGCGCGAAAATAACATAGCGATATATTATACGTGTATGAGTATGTCAGGTGTGTATGCATGTGCGCGCGTGTGTATGTCTGTGTCTTCTTTTGTTAAATGTCGGTATGTGCATTATACGTAGAAAGTATCGAAAAATGTAAAATCAAGTCACCCACGATGTTGTTTTGGAACTTAATAACTTAATGTATTTGTTTTACTCTCCTTTCTCCTCCTGCGTTCTTCCCTTCGTATAATAATATCGTACTTGCTAGACAATGTGAAATTTAATTTAATGACAACTGGATATAATGTAGTAGATTCATGCGTGCTTTTCTTTCTCTTCGCTTCTTCTGGAACCTCTGCTTGCATTTTTTTTTCTAGCGATACTTATTTGTTGTTTGTATAGATGGTAGATAGTGAGCAGATCTGGGAGTAGTGACAGTGGTGTCTTTCTTTCATCAACCCTTTCGCATTCCTTGTCTCGTCGTCACTTTTCCTCCGAATCTTGTACGCCTCTACTCCTCCTTTAATCTCTTCCGACACATCGGTTCTCTACGATCTTCAATTGGAACGGAATTCTTCGAATAGCCGCACTCCACAGGCGGATGCGGACGCAGACAGGACGACGAGACAGGGTGTGCGAGAGACGAGTGGCAACTCTTCCTGTCCTTTCCTCTGTTCGTCCACAATTTTGCTCCTTCCCGTGCTTTTTTTCTGCGTAAACGCGGAGTCGACTCACACACAAACAGACATCTCTGTGAACCTTTTCTTTTCTCCCGGTGTCACAAACTCGTCTCCCACCCGACCGCCTCCTTTTCACGAAGGAAAAAGCACAATCCTCTCGCCAACCTCTCTCCGCTATATCCTTTCTCTCTCTCTTTCTCTTCCCATTTCTCTCTTTCTCTCTTCCTTTTTTTTCACCCCCTCTCTCTCTCTCTCTCTCTCGCCCTCTCTTTCTCTCCTCGAGAAAACGTAGAATTCGAAAGTGACAAAAATCGCGCGCGCATAAACTCGTATGTGTGGTTTGTTGGTATCGATCCCCGGAGGAAAGGACACGGTCGAGTCTTAGACGAGTAGAAGAGTAGAAGTAGAATGTGTCTGGCTCTCCGTTCGAGCTATCGAACCGGGCGTAGAAGTAACAGCTGTGGCGGTGGCATCGGCAGCGGTGTGCGGTCGCATCGGGATAGAGAGAGGTCAGCTTTCGAGGAGGAGATCAAGGAAAAAGGGACTCGGAGGGTGGCCTTTCGCGACTGTGGAAGTAGGGAAGAAAGGAAGAAGTTCAGGGAAAAGGAAGTGAAGGAAAGGGGTAGGAAGGGAAGGACAGGTGGATGGATAGATCTCGGATGGATGAGCAGTTTCGGGGGGGGGGGGGGGGGCGATAGAGAATAGGATGTTCTTATTAGGTTAGAAAGGACTTAAGCTTAGGAAGGTTAGTTGTCGCCGCCCTCCTGTGGTTCTTCCCCGTCGCCCTGCGTGTCACTGGTCCAGAGAGTGAGGTTGTCGCGCAGGAGCTGCATGATCAGCGTGGAATCTTTGTAGCTGTCCTCGTTAAGTGTGTCCAGCTCCGCGATCGCGTCGTCGAACGCCTACAATATTAACATACGTGTCAGACAGAAATTACATTCGTTTTGTATATCACCACTGCCAAGGAAAAAAGTGCTAAAAGAATAATCGATTGACTTTTCATTTATATGTCCGACTGTAGGTTTTCTCTTGGGAGTAGCGATATCGATCGTCGGTACTTTCAGTTTTATTTTCCTTCGAATGTGTATTCACGTTTCATGCAAACCCAAGGTTTGGAAACGAAATAAGACAACAACTACATACGTGCTAATTTCGGATATAAGTAGCGAGCGATGCTGAGAGCGGTGTTATTGGTACACTGGAGACGTTATTAATTCACAGTGAAAAATATCGATATCTTCGCTGCGGGTTAGGTCTAGGTTAGTAAAACACTCGGGAATGTTATTTCTGTTAAAGGTATTATATATAAATAAATAAATAAAAAAAAACGGCACACATAATCGTGTTACTAGAGTTGTAAAGTAGGGAGATTGGAAGGATACAATGTTAAATGGTCAGCAGTCGAAAACTAAACGACCAAACTGATAATCAAGCAGAAACGCATCGGTATCCCTAACCTGTTTAGCCAGGTGACAAGCCCTAGCCGGGGAATTAATAATTTCATAGTAAAAAACGGAGAAGTTGAGAGCAAGACCGAGCCTGATGGGATGTGTAGGCTGCATTTTTGCCTTTGCTATGTCAAACGCCTCTTGGTACGCCTTCTGCGAGTCCTCGACTACCGCTGTAATGCAAATCAGGGACTCCGCTCAGATTAACACTTTCCACGACTTTATTTTTACCGTAGCCTTCGCTAAGAAATCGATTCCCGCCGGGACAGGTAAAGGGAATACGAAGGGAGACCAATGGGAGTAGAGGAACGCGTTTCGATCTCGATATTTCTCCGCGTTCGTCCTTGCCAACTTTCTTTCATTCGTGACGTAGGGCAAAAACTTCCATGTATCGAAAGAAGAAATTACAGTTTCTATTCAACGTGATTGAAGCACGATTACGTCAGGAATGAGGCACAACAGGCAAAAGTGACGAATGTGAGATCCGACCTGCTGGATTATAAAAAAAAGAAAAACTTAAAAAGACAGGAAAACGAAATGCCTCCAGTATAAAAAAAAAAGGAGAAGGGGACATATGACACAGTTACGTTTTTCGTCCCCACTGCACCAGTACACCTCTCGCATCTTTCTCGTTCGCTGCAAAATGAAATAGAGCAATTAGCCTCGACTGTGATTTGTACCTGTTTGGCCAGCTGGCAGGCCTTGTCTGGTGAGTTGAGGATCTCGTAATAGAAGACGGAGAAGTTAAGGGCGAGACCTAGCCTGATCGGGTGGGTGGGCTGCATCTTTGACTTGCTGATTTCAAACGCGTCCTGGTATGCCTTCTGGCTGTCGTCTACCACGGCTGTATTACGGATATTACACGTGCATAATCATCAGACACCGTTTATGTACCACTTTCATTTAGAAATTTAGATTCGTTTCGAAAGCTTTTATTTCGACGAGTTTCTCCGCAATAGTTGCGTTATCCGATCCATCTTAATACGTAATCTTATTAGCGAAATGCGATTTTAAAGCGCAGGAAGAAACACGCGAGAACATAGCCTTCGACCGAACCTGTTACATTCCATATTATTTAAATACAGCGACGTAAAAACGATACGAAAAATTTTTCGCGAAGCGTGATACGAAAGGTCAGTCCGGAGGAATAAATCATTTCTGACAGTCGGGAGTATAATTCAAAGTAGAACGAGCACGGACCGGCCGCGAAACAAATTACTAACGAATTACGGAAACTCGAGTACTCGAGTATCCGATCGGACGAATAATTTAATGTAGCAATTTTTTCTTCAGACTCCCTTCGAAATCACGCGACACTTGACCAGACTTTGAAAAAAACTTTTCGTTCGAAATCGTCCGCGGCTATATGGTAACATATATACATATATATGTATATCTAAGATTGCGGCAACGCAATCGAACATCTGCCTCGGCAGCTGCGTTTCCCGCAGCTTCTTACAGGGACCGCGTGCATTGTGCACCTTTCCAACGACGAAAGAAGTGCATCGAACTCCTCAGGACGCCTTTCTACAGGTAAAAATATCCGCGACAAAGACATCGAATTCTAAGCGTTCCGCTGCCTTCGATCCTGCGTTTTTAACTGTTCGAATAACTCGTATGTTAGTTAGTGGACACATCGTGGGAATGGTTACATACCGTTTCTGGTTTCGCCGGTGGCGACTTCTGCGAGATACCTGTAGTAGTCACCCTTCATCTTGAGGTAGAATACTTTGCTCTCGGCATTGCTAGCCTTGGGGATCAGGTACTTGTCCAGGAGTCCCTGCAAGATCGTTCACCTGAGTAATTCGTTTCTCCACACGCGAAGCTCTTGGCACGATCCGTTTTAAACCGAACCAAGTTAAATAAAAAAAAAAAACTATTTCAAGGTCAACGATACGATATGTCACTCTGCTGCCATGTTCGCGCGAGTTTTCTTCGGGGCGATCGTGACGCTTATCGTTCGAGTCGATACACCACGTATTTACGGAATTCTTTCATCTTCGAGCGTAACAATCTTGCCTAGCAAAGTTCAAATTTACCAATCCGGCGATAAACGTTTCTTAAAACGTAGCGTGTTTACGCGTTCCCGCCGGCTATCTATTTTCCTTCGCGGCATCAATCGCAAAATTACAAAACGAAATCCGTCCGCTGAGCGAGCATGTGGCACGGTATAACGGTAGAATCGAACCGCCCTTTGAGAAAGGGCTTCCCCTATCGCGGAATGAAAATGAAACATGTGGCTTCCGGTAGCGAAGGTGTGCGCTCGCAGACGGGCGTGTCGTTTCCTCTTCCGTTTCCCCTCTACTTCCGGAAAATCCAATCGTCGCCGACGTCAGCTCGCATTAAAATAAATCGCCGCGTTATAATACCGTTAGCTAGACAAGTTTCATAAAATCGCTCGCAACCGCGTTTCCCGTGTTCGTACACGTCTCGGAACAGGCTACGAACTTCACGAGGAAAGATAATACGTAGTTGCCAAATATTTCGTCGGATTGGATTCGATCCAAGACGCGTTGGCGCGTAAGCGAAAGACTACGGAGATTCATCGGACAATGGCACGGGCTGATACAATTTTCAAGTTACGTGTCCGCGATGTTAAAAATCTGGCCAACTTCTCAGCCAATTTCACGGTCGGAGCGTTACGCGTCTTCGTCGCTCGCGAAAATTTCGAAACGGAACTCGGTGCACTTTTACGCGTCTCGAATTTCAAGATTCGCTGTTCGTACAGCCGCGTGAGAGTGCCGACGAAGTTGACAAGATTTATAACGTCATCCCTTTACACACGGTACAGAGGCTATACGGGAACGAGAGACTGGCGGGAAGAGAACGGGAGCGTAACGTTGTAAAACACACGGGTGGGTGGGAGGGTAAAAAAAATTAAAAAATAAAAAAAAGGAAAAGGAAAAGGTGCGAGGGTGGTGTCTCAACCTTTAAAACTCGTTTGCAAAGCAATATGTATACCCGTTGGCTCGGTTGGATCGTCTTACTGTGGGCGCTTCTTCCTCGTCGCGTGTTCGCGTTCCCTCTGTTCCTGTATTCAGGATCTAGCGAGAAGAAATGGGAAGGGAAGGAGGTCGCCCTCCGGTTTGAATTTCACACCGGTCAATTACGACTCCTCTACTAGCTCGTCTTACGATCCTCCCGTCATCCACCGGTCATGACAAAGCATTTCAGGAAGTGAACGTCCTCCGCGACGCGAGGACCAATGACCTCGATCGACTTACCACGGCTTATAGGTAGCATTAATTACCGTGATTCGCGCGTACAATAGCCGCGTTCTTTTTTTCCCGAATAGCATCGTTGAAATTTGCCCCAGCTACCGTGTTCCATCCTCGATTCGGGGCTTAATTAAATCCGGGGATTAAGTCGAGCAGCTTTTCAACGTTCGCGGATACGCGTGCCGTGAGATTTTCAGACAGCTAAGCAACAACCAGGCGAAGACACTTGGTTCGGCTCTAGCACCGTGGAAGGGGCACTCGAGGCGAAGGTTAAGAGTTATTTCGACCTTACTTGGTGCACGAGGAAAAGTACTTCACCTTGGACCGACGACGTGTGTCGCTCGGTCAACGGCAAAGGCCAGCCAACTTTTCCTATCGACCAAAACGTTCGCGGGCACCGCTTTTCTTCGCCGCTTAGGATAGGTGGAGAATAACGGGCGTTCCGCGAGAAAATACTGTCGGTTCGGTAGATTTCTGCCGCCACAACGATCCCGATCCCGATCTCAGCGAGATTCGGCAGAACGACAAGTCGAGAAAACGGTGCGACATCGTAATTCGAATTCACGAATAAATATTCGTCGCAACGTGACCGCGGTGCGCTGCCAAAACTCCGTAATACCACGGGGACCGTTCGAACACGATACGATCTTGTAATACCACGTCAGCGGGATTCGCGGAACATAAAATTAACTCGGACGGACACGTGCTAAAAAAAATAAAGGCTCGTGAGAAATTCTAGATTGCGATCTACACGCTCGCGAGACCATTCACATTATGCGTGTTTAACACGTTCCCTATCGGACCGATTTTTGGTAACTTTCCGTCGAGGCTGCGTGCAGCGGTTCGTCCCACGCTATTGCTAGCTTCCGACGTATTTCTAAGTTTGTTTATAATCAAAAACAAATTCGGTGTTTGTCGGCTTTCACGACGAAGAATAAGCTTTGATTTCAAAAAACCGTGATTTGAACGTTTCCAGGTCCGTTAGACCATCCTTTGAGAAAATTTTCCAAACTTGGTTCCTCATTGTGGATATAATGCCTTGGAACCTGCTGGCCCAGTCCTTTATACCGTGCCGAGTATAATTTTTATACGGTCGTACCATAAACCGATAAACATTGATTTTGTATTTCAATATATTAACGATCGTTAGTTAAAGAGAAAACCATGTTTTTTTACAGTAGAAAGATCGTAATTCTACTAACAAAAGCGTACAGTCCACTGATATGATAACTAAAATGTCATTCAGTCGTTTAGACATGATTTTACAACGAATCTTTAAAAGCGTTTGTTTTTGCGACGAAAAGTCTTCGCGACCTGAACGGAAAGTCCAGTGACGGGCACATACGCCACGACACTACACGAAACGTGTTAATTACGGAACGACGATAATTCTACGCATCCGTACCCGTCGAATATAGCTTTGCGGAGATTAAGGCAGGACTACTTAGAAACTGTCGGACAGGAAATTGAATGAGGAGCTACAAATGCCGTTCAAGTTTCACACATTTTCGCAGGTCTTGCAATTGATATTGTTAAAAATATCGAACGTACCGACGAGTCCTATCATCGTTATCACGCGTAGAACGCCACGTTTGATTTAACATCGAAAGAATGTAAAGAAATTCGCTCGAATCGTATGTTTCTACAATAGTAAGGTTGTAGTTGTAGTGTCGCTCCTCGACGCGTTAACATTCGTATTTACATTGAAGATGAGAACAGCGTCGGAAGTATTTCCTCGCTTCCGGACAGTCGTTGTACCGGTGACCATCGAATAAACGTGTGCAAATAACCAGGCCACGTGGTTGACATGTAATTTACGCGAAGAATAAAGGCGCGTTGCATTAATCGAACTCGATCCGAAGGACGTTCGACTGCCCCCTGACATTTCGCGCGGCACAGCGCGAGGACGAAAGTTTATCCAAATGGGAAATACGTGTTCTATAATAGAAGAAGAGGGTGGCGTTGTCGAGGAGGGGATAGGTAGAGAAGAGACTTACCAACACATCGTAACAGATCTCGCGCAGCTCCTTTTCGACCTTTTCCCGGTACTCCTTGGCCATCTGCTGTTTGCGCTCGGAGCCCTCGGTCTTCTGCTCGATGGAGGAAATGACCCGCCACGAGCTGCGCCTCGCGCCGACCACGTTCTTGTACGCCACCGAGAGCAGGTTCCTCTCCTCGTTCGACAGCTCAACCCCCGTCTCGGTCACCGCCTTCATCGCGGCCGCCATATCGTCGTACCTCTCCGCCTGCTCGGCGAGCTTCGCGCGCTGCACCAATTCCTCCTTGTCCACGGACATTGTGTCGGCTGAAACATCGAAACGGTCCGTGGGTCAATTTACATGATCCACGGGAGGTGTCTGGATCGCTCCGGAAGTGCTTGTCTTTCATTTAATCGAGGAAACGGACAGAGAGGGAGACAAGCGACAGGGAAACGTCGAGCGTTTGACATTTCCGTCGAATGATATTTTAAAAGGACGTCCGAGGGAAAAAGCTAGCCGTGCGACGGAAAGCGCAAGTGTCCAACGGTGGCACTTCAATGTCGCAAAGTTTCTTTTGTCGGCCATCCGCAGGAATCCGCGCGCACCACTCGCACGTACGTACGTTCGTTCGTATGTACGTATGTACGTATGTATGTACGTACGTGAGAATAGATTTCACCGACGCGTTTAGAACTGGATGACGTCGCGGCGTGCTACCGGTCGAACGAGGCTGCCCTCGTTCGCCGATACCATCGCCAATATCGTGCCATTTTTCTCCTTTTTCCCCCGCCCCCCTATTTCTCGCCCGAGAGAAATCTCGCTACCAAAGTCCTCGGCCCTTTTCCTCTTTCCTACGTCAGACCGTACTTCCCTTCTCTTCTCTTCAACGGTTTCTATAATACGGTACGCGGTCAAAAGAAGCGGCGCATTTTCTAGCTGGCCAACCGCCAATCGTTTATCCTACGACACAAAAGTTCAGTCATCTTTTTCTCGCCGAATCGATAACAAAAGGATACTGACCGACCTGCGTGAACTATAGAAACCGCTGAAAGAAGAGTCCCCGGAATTCCTCGACTCCGAAGGTCTTCTTTAAACGCGTGCTCGTCACATTATTCGCGACGTTTCGCGACAAAGGGACGACGATTGTTCCGCAGCGATTCAGAAGAAGAATGAACAGCGCTGCCGGGAGAAGTGACCCCCGCCGTCGCGAGAGCGGAATTACTTTGACGAAACAACGTTTCACGAAAAGTTGTAATCGATGAAATATATTTCGGCGCGTTGCAACACGACGCGGAAATTCCAACGCAAAATCGAGAGCTGCGATCCATGGGTAAACTGTGATCGGCGGAACGCCGATCGAGATTAGGCAGACGGCGATTATCTTCCTTTCGATTAGGGTGAATAAAATCGAAAAACACAAAGTAAGCCGTTATATATATCCCAACGTTTTTTACGCTCGGTTTACTCGGAGCCTTTGAGCACCGCCGGGCAAAACAAGGAAAGAGAACAGAGGGAGAACAATGGAACGATTCGAGAAGCTGTCCTTTTTCAAGGTCTTTCCGTGAATTACCCACGGGATCCCCTTAACGTATCGTAGGGATCAGGATTCCTCCAGCAGACTTTTGCCCCCGCGTTAGAAAAAACGTGACAAAAAATTTCGCCCAGCTCGGAGATCTAAGCCTCGTTCTCAGAATTTCGCAGTATTTTCGCAGTATTTTCGCATCGACCGATAACGTAGTAAATCTCTCTAGAGGCGCAGCCGTGGCCTCGTAGTCGGTGGGATTGCATCGCGGCGTTAAAACCGTCGGATTCTCGATATACGGTGCGAACGGCGGTTACCGTAAGTGCGATAGGAACACGCCAGCAGACCGGTTATTAAATCGTCCGACAGTAAAAGCTGTCTGCAACGTCACGTCTGGCTTCGGACTTGCAAACGAGCTTGCGTAATCTACACCGAGGAGTCCAAAAAACGACCGCGATACATCGATAGCGTCACACCGATCGTCCCCCCCCCCTTTTACGAGCCAAACAGATCGACCGTTATCGTTCGAAATTGAGAAACAAAGTCTCTGCGTCGATCGGCTCTTGTCGTCGCCGGCATTTAATACGTATCCCAGGAAATATTTGACGGTCGTGCGAGACCGCTCGACTTTTGCCCGGCGCGTGGACGCACACGGCAACGAGAGGGACCACGTAATTGAGAATTTTACTACGCGTCAATTCATCGCGACGTAAGCCGGGTCTATCGACGTGCAACGATCGGACGGCGTGCCGGTAATCGTGGAAAACGCACGAAGCTTTATCGAGGTCAGCCACGAAACGCGGTGTAGAAGAATTAATCGTTTGTCGACCGCGACGAAAGAGTAGCGCGTCGATAAATTATAGACCGCTATAAAAGTATCGTGTGACTGCACGTTTCACTTTGTAATTATTGCATCAGGTGGCTAAGCTATGCAATAAGACGACGCGTCCGTCCCGCCGACGGTAATTAAACGGAAATGTTTCTCGACTCGTGCATTAATATTTTTCTGTTAGCGTTAAATATTGTTTTCGTAACAAATAGATCGGTGTATCCGTCGAACGTTCGAATACTTGTCCGCTATTTACGTAGGAATGGAGACGTTGAGAGAAGAAACGTTTTTTCAGCACTGAAATCGAGATTGATCAAAGATACCAGAACCGTATAGCTTCCTTCCAAGTATTTACTCAGTCTTTCACGAGTAAGATAAGCGAGCAATTACGCGTACACGACAAATTACCGTTCACAGTGACGTCGTTCGAAGAACCGCCTCGGATCGGGCTTTGCGCTCGGTTCTCATTTAATCAAACGTCAACCTGGCAATTCGTGTCCGACGGTGGACACTTTATCGGTACTCGAATTCGTCATCTTCTATCGCGATTACGGTGCTTTGTTAAATCTTGATTTACCGCTTGCGCAACATGTCTCTACTCGTCAACGAAGAGAGGTAGCGTGACAATTTTTATTGCAAATTCTTTCGCGGATATTCGTATCCGTCCTCGGATAACTCACCGGGGAATTTTATCGGATATGGTAAAAGAAAAAGGAAATTAAAGCGGGACCGATCGAAAGTCGGTTCGCATAATTTAGCGGTACGCGCATGGATGGAGACGATCGTCGACGCAACGATCTCTGGCGTGGGTATATCGTATGGCAACGATGACTCATTGCACAGGACTGTGTTATGACGCCAAAAACTGAGCAAGATCTAAACGTCCCGACGACTTAACCCTTTATTTGGCGATCGGCCGCTTCTTAACCGGCTTTTACTCGATTCTTACATAGGACGTAATACACGTAGTATACGGTACCATCTGCATTTCTAATCTATAATTGCGTCACATTGCGATACAGCAACGTGATTACAGAGAATATTTCACATTCCCTTGCCGTTAAAACAAAATGCCGCGGTATATAAATATCTAAGCAACGCGAATGCGTTACCGAAGAAAATGATGCATAGTTAATAAGCGGTAATCAACACCTTCGGATTGACGCAAGCGTCGTTTTATCTGTCGTTTTATGCGTCGTTAAATCCGCCGCCGATGTCACGAGCAAGTTGTTGAAAAAACCTGTTACAATTCACAAAAGTACAAAGAGTACTACTCGTCCCGCTAATCTAATTTCAAGGCGTGCGTGTAATTCTGACGTAACTCATTGAGGAAATGTAACAACGATAAGGAGGGGAACCGAGGGAAGCTACTGACCCGTGCAACCGAATCCCGGAGAAACGACGGAACGACGGTAAGGAGCTCCCGTGGGACACGCCCATCGGGTGCACTCGATCGCTGCGATACGTAATCGTGAAAAAATCCATGGAATCGCCGACTCGTTTACGGTACACTATCGCGGTTCTGGTGACTCACTGCTTCTTCCCGTCTACACGTTTCAGTGATTCAAACGTGAGACGTGAAACGATGCCGCTTTCACGATGAATCAAACAACTCCGCTGTAGAAGAAGATGCGGAAAATGACGTTGAAAAGCGTAAGACACTCGCTAGGCAAATTGTCTCGCTTAAAAACGGGAGAAACTTGGCCGTCGCCGATTCTACGTCGAGGCAGAAAGTAGCGCGCGGAATGCACCTATCTTTCAGCCGGCTCTACAAACCAGCTACAAAGACGATTTTCCAAATTTGCGAAAGATACTAGAATTAATCCGGTCGCCACGGGAACCTTCTGGCACGGAGATTTACCCTTTGGCTACTGTTCCATGGAAGTAAACACGAACGAATTTGTCGGCTACCGAGAAAAGTCATGCTAGCGTGCCGCCGCGTGGGCGTAAGATCGTACATTAGCGATGCAAAAAGAAGTCTAAAAAAAAGTAAGCCAAGAACGTATATACCCGGTGGGTTAACGCACCGTTTTACACAAACGGTTATTTTAATGGATACTTCGTGGCCCCCCGCGATTCGAGTATACGCGAAACATCGTTGTACCGACAAGGAAGGTACATCGATTTAATATTGTCGTTTATCGAATTAACTACACGGCCGGTGACGCAGGGAATTTCTAAATTTACCTTGGTTTATGCTGCCACCGGGGATCGTGCGTCACTATATTCTTATAGCAACAGCAGCAACAACGGCATAAAAAATTGTTTAATAGTCCCCGCGGAGGGGCGTGATAGAGATAATACTTTAACGCGCAAGCATTATCGAGCCACGTATCGAGCGTTCTTTTCGTTTCCTACAGAGTGAATTCGGTATTGGACGAATTCGAAGTAAGGTTCACGAGATTGTGTAGCCCTCTCTTCTAGTTCGCTATACTGGCGTATTGCGCAACAGAGAGGAGTAGCTCTTACCGGGCGAATGAAATTTTCAAACGTAACAGTAATACACTTCTGTTCGAGGTTTAGCTTGAAAAGCCGGTCGATCGATAACGGAGCGGCGGTACGTACGCTCATCATTAATTCCTCGTGCAATTTGTATGTGCTACTTAATAAGAGACAACGATCAGTAGCGTTTTACAGTAGCGTTCAAAGTTTCCTCAGATGTCGTTACGTGGACTCTAGATACGTGATTCGTAAATGTTATAACTCTGTCAACCGTGTACAATCTATATGTAGCGATTGTCATTTCTTTACATTATTTATCAGTTCGCGCCTTGGTATTCTTCAAAAATACTTGGAATCTATATTCGCGTTCGCGAATCCACCGAATGACTGGGCCATCGTCTCGACGTTTGCGGGCATAGTAAAAATTGGTCAAGTAATAAAAACCACTATCTACCGATTCGAGTGCGCGACGGGCGCCGCAGCGACAGCTTTCGACGGCTTTACGGGGCAGAAAGAGACGACAGAAAGCGGCAAGATCCGGTTTCATTTATGTGGCATTCGCGCTTCCGGTTGCCGGCATTCACCGGCGCGCGTTCTCAAGATACGCGGGCGCATACGACGACTGGATAAGAGGAGCACGGCAGAAAGGAAAGCATTCCGAGAATACTGCCTTTTCTATCCACTCACGTACGACACGTCGTGCACGGATTCTTCCAAGAATTCGTAGAGAAGTCGTCCGTTCGCGGAAACGTATCAGCCACGGCGCCGAAGGCAGCAAGAAAATTAGTCGGAGGTATAGTTGACGAAATAGGTACCTCGGGAAAGAATGATAAAAATCGATCTAATCGAGCGGCAGGCTCGAGTCTGATAAATATCCGGATACCGATCAGGACTGATGGAATTCTTGATTACGATTATTATCTAGCATCGAAAGTAAGATTTCTCCGTAACGCAAAAATCAATTAATCCGAGCGCCTTCCCGTTCTTTTACGTAAGCATTTCCCTTCGATGCCTCTTGGCTTATCTCGAGTCGGTTTAAAAGCACGTGACACGCGGGACACTCTCACGAACGAGCCGATCCGAGTACGAAAAGAACGAACGAAAGAAATATTAAACCGGTGGAAGGTGTTGTTCGACGTCCTATATTTAATCGCCGGCGATCACCTGGCTTTGGGTTAGCGGAGGCTCGACGACAGTGTTGCCGGATCTACGAGAGGAGCGATGTGAGAAACCCCACGTTGCCAGTGAAATATTTCCGGCGCAGACTTTTCGAGCGGATCGCGAATGGAATGTGACGAGCCCGAGCCAGCCGATTCGCTTTCCGCAATACACTCTCTATCGTATCTACGGACCTGCCATCACCCTACCCTACCCTACCATACCTCCCCCTCTCCCCCGCCCGCCCCTGCCGCCTTATGGGCCAACATCAAAAATTATTTTTGAAGATTCGTGTCCGTACGGAATTTCGATTTAACGAAAACTACACCCGTCGATTACCGGCTCTCGAGGCTCGCGTGCTGTTACGTTGGAAGCAAAATCTATGATTCAACGTTTTCCTTGAAATCGTTGTGCCGTATTACAGCCCGTGCCAAGTACTGGCCATTCACGGACGGAAATGTGAATTTCGATTCAAGTAGCGGATGACGACTGGAACGAGACGGAAACGGACGTATCGCCGGGAATCGACGGGAATCGACGTAACGTCGTGACATCTTCGACGCACGGAGATAAAGCATGCTACATTTATCAGTAGCCGCCCGGTTTATCTGCGGCCCTATCGCGTCCAAGTAGCTATATCCCATCGATAAATCGCCCTGCTCGTCGTTCCCAACTAATACGCGTCGTAGCAGCGGCGAAATTCCGAAACCACTCGAGTGACTGGCGAACGAGTCAAAAACTTGATAACCTGCCGAGCATGCACGGAAAAATCGCGAACTTGCTAATTCGTTGATCGTAGATAAATCGCCGATCGATTTCTATCGAAATTTTCAGATACTTCCAATGGTGGAACAACTCGTCGACTTCGAAGCACCGAATATTTCAACAGGAACAAATAATTGAAGAAATTCGTGTCTTTTTCGAGAGACAGTAAATTTAGACGCTTAAAGTGGAAGCTTCCGTGGGAGGTGTACAGAGCCACTCGCTGTCAGGCCGAAGGTCGTGTTAAGAAGGGAAGTGTGTGAGTGAGTATGTGGGGGAGAGAGAGAGAAAGAGAGAGAGAGAGAGAGAGAAGCAGCAGCCAGCCCAAAGTCGCTATCACTAATCGTTTGAGGTTATGGTCGTAGCTCGCGGCCGCTAAAGAGGGAGCCGGACGGCGAGCGCCACGGCGCTACTTTCACGGGGCCCCCGACAGTGAAATTCCAACTGCACGTTCTCTCCGTCAAAAATCTATCGCGACATAGGCGAGTCCACAGCGTAAAATCATTCGTCTCCGTCAGCGCCAACGAATTTTACCTCCCGCCTCTCCTATATCCGAACTGGCGTCACTGCGGACCACACGGATCTGCTGGTTCTGCGTCGCAGTACGATGCCGCAGGGATCGATAGAGACAGCATCGAGTGCCGGCACTGTTCTCGCGAATTTTCCACGATTTTCCACGAAAACTGGAATCCCCGAGGACACGTTCCCCAACGATTCGACGGCCGGAAGGGACGTGAACTACGCAGCATGCTTCAAAGGCCTGGGGAAAAGAAGGTGGAGAGGGGGGAGAGACACAGAGCAGAGGAGAGGAAGGGAAAGGGGACGAGGAGAGAAACCGGGGATAGATAGAGAAAGATAGCGAGAAGCCTAGAGGCAGACAAAGCAAAGGAAAAAGACACGCATGATATAAAAAGAATTCGAAATGGAAAAAAGAACAGAAGAAGTAGAAAGAGAAATACTTTGAGAGGCGTTACTACGTAACAACCTCAAAGAGACTTACCCACCTATAGTATTAAGAGTCTTTTGTACAATAAATACTTAAATAAATACACGGGGTCGGCGTTATATTCCGTAAGTCCCGTCGCGGTCCGAAAAACTGTTGGGGGGAAAACCGGGAGGGATACCGAAAGTAAAGACTAGACTTCTTGCTAAAATGTCCGCAAGCCTTCCTTTGTTAGTTTCTTAGTCCAACGGGGGGCAGGTATATTTCGGATAAACTCGTTTTCGGGAAACTACTACCGCGGGTCTCGTTTTCTTCCTCAGTCACACTCAGTTACGATACCACACATCCCTCAGTGACCACTCCCGCACAGCGACTGAGCCGGCAACGCCGCTCGTGGTGGGGACTCGGCGCGCCTCGTGCCCCGGCTCGGTGCTGTTCGCTACCACTCGGCTGCCTTCGTTCGACATCGGCCCGGCAGCCGAGGTATTGATCTCGCCCGGCGTGCCCTGGGTGGGGCAGCACTCCCTGTCCCCACTAAGGCCTGTCCCGGGACAGGACGACAGACACGCCGAGCGCGAGACACACCGCGAGGAGATACGGCAGGGGGGGGCTTGCTCCTTCTCTTTTCTACTTTCTTTCTTTTTTTTTCCCCCCTGAACTTTGGGAAGATCGTTTTCAGGTGTTGATGGAAGGACTTGATGGATGACTGACTACCCTCGTATCTGGCAATTGTGTTAAGCTTTTGTTTGCTCGGAAAGTAACCTCTTGTCTTTTTCAGTTTTTTCTTTGTCCAATTTCTTCGACATACTAGCTTGAAACGCTTGCAATTCGCCGGGGAAAGGGTTAAAAGTGTCTCGAGTTGTACAATTAGAACATTGGTAATGTAAATTATTCTTTCGCATGCCTCCGCGTGTGCAAGCGTTGGTTTCGCGTAATTTCGTGCGAAGATTAAGCAGGAGAGACGAGTATCCACTTTAACCCTTTTCACCCCCCCCCCCCGCAGCCCACAATTTTCGCGCCAGAGGTTTTCCAAGTAATACCACAGCTAATTACCGTCGTGGCTCCTGCAGTTTCCTTGGGAGAACTGTCGCTACCTTCGAATGAACATTTTCCGATAAATTTTGCGAGATGTCTAGGTGGACGAGAAACATAATCTCACGTCCAATGAAACTTTACGCGTTTTGTAACTGATGCTTCGTATAAATCGTCCCCGATCTTCCTCCACGATATTCCACTACCCATGATATGTCCTACGAAATGGCTGGACGCTAACCTATTAAATCGTCGAGAAAGTTCCCGTCCCCCAAGTACCCATAAAATTCTGGGATTTTTAACGTATATATTATATTATTAAATCACGTTATCGATATAATTTACCCATTTCGCTTTATTTCTCATTATTTATTAGCCATTCGCGGTGCAGCAAAGACTGATCACGGGAAAAAATACTCTACAGGGTCTTTAACGGGATTTAGTTTTCCTACTAATGAACGATATGGGAAACAAAAGTAATACGAGTAGACAGGGAAAATGAAAATTCTTCTCAGCCCTGACTATAGCAAGCAGCTGCATAGTATAGTATTTCATTAAAATGCCTAGGGCCACGAACGCCTGATGAAATTGCCGTTTTTTCAGGATCGCTCGTGTTCTTGCCAAATCGGCCCCATCTTCCATAATAAATCAAAGAGGTTCGAAAAACAAGATTTTCAGTAGTCGTTTGCTTCAAAGAACCTCCGCATTCGCTTTTACGTCCGAAACGTTAGCGAATATCCAACGAAAATCTTCAAATAGCGAATCGAACAGCATCCGTTACGCTTCTTTCCTTCGATCCTGCGGGTGGTGTCTCGAATGGAATCGATTGTCGCGAAGTTTGCACGGAAGTTCTCGGATTTCCTCCGATAGTAATGAAAGGTATGCATGTATGGACAATGAGCATCAATCGAACGCGCAAAATCGAGCCTTCAACGTGACACGTTGAGCACGTGCTTCGACACGTAATATCCGGTCCTTGCCGGCGGCAGGCCGTTTTCGAAATAAATATTACGTCTGTACGATTCCGCGACGTAATCGGAATTAACGGAAATCCTGCAGTGACATCCTGCATTACCGTCAAATTAATTCGGTATAATTGTAACGTAATGCGCGCGAAGTTCCAGTAGTTTTGTACCATTACCGCTAGACAACCGGATTAATGTTTTAAACATTGCGAAAAAAAAGATTCGAAATAAATCAAAATGTACTTCGACCTAGAGTGCGGAGGCCTTTGACCCACTGCGTCATCTGTTTCTACATTTCCCCGGCAGCTATCGGGGAGTTAAGTTTAAAACGGAAGGGATTTCCAACGTAAAGCGTAGCAACGATTACGTTCAGTCTAGAAACCTCGTTACCCCGCAATTACACCGAGTTCGACGTCCGCAAGATTTAGTCTGCAAAAATTAGGTAACTGCCCAAGGCTTGTTAGTTTCAGTCAGGTACAGATCGATCCGCGCAACGTGGTCACTGACCATGTAAATTTCCAACGTTATTACCCGGACAAAAACCCAACGCACCAAGAGAGAACAAACCGAATGGTTTTTTCATCGAAAATTCCACGGCTAGTAGAGACATTGAAGTCAGTTATTTTTCAAAGGATCGGAAGAAAAAGAAAAGCAATTCCTTTAAAACCATTCGTAGTCCAATCGATGATCGCTTATTACGTTCGCGTAAAGAATACTGCCGAAACGGCAACGGAACGGGATAATTTCGCCAACTTTGGGGCCGGGTTATGTAGAAACGGGGTACGAACATAATTGTCGGTGCCAATTAAAATAAAGGATACAACCGCCGGCTGGAGGGTTCGATATTCACCTCGTTTCATCCCGGCAATCCGTCAGTTCTCACGTTGTTGCTGTACGTCACAGTGTGAAATATTCATCGTCTCGTCGCTTTGGTTAGTCCGCGATCAATTTAAGAGAAACCGGGGGGCACGCAAATGACGAGAAAAAGATCAAGAAAAGAAAGATGGTGAAACAATACTAATATGCCGAAGCGAGAAATTGTTCGATGCGGTGAAGCGAAAAAGAAAAAGAATCGTAACGAGGAAGATCCGAATTAGAGAAAAAGGGGCGGTCGAAGGGTAAGGGTATCGGAAAGGGAAAGAGGAAGAGAAAGAGAAAGAGAAAGAGAAACGGAATAACAGTGGAGATAGAAAAAGAGGTAATTATGCGGGGTTGGAATGGAAGGAGTGAGAAGCCGAGCACGGAAATAGGGGTTGGTGAGGCTGAAATGAAATATTGATCTGCGGAGGCGCGCGCAACCCCTGCAGCCGACCCGCCCTTCCTCGTCCACCATTTTCCAAAGCTTTCCAGCGCTACACCATTCTTAACCACTCCGAACCATTCCGAACCGTTCGAAACCATTCGAAACCATTGGAAATCGCATTGAAATGCCTCCCTACTCTCGAACTGCTGGTCCCTCCTTTCCAGATTTCCAACTTCCCTGCCCTGTATCACCCCTTCCGTCCTCGGACTTCCGGAACCAAAGGATCGTCCTTGTCCGCCCTTTCGAGCACGTAGTACGCTCAATTTTTTATTCGATTTAGCGACGTATTCGTCGTTCTTTCAGGTTGCACCGGTAGAACTCGATCGATAGACATGGAAATGCGAAGGAACACGTGTAATTGTACGAATTCGACTACAGGTTGGGGAGTACGCCGGTTATAGTTCGGATATGATAATGCACGAGGGTATACGGGGGACCGAATGTGGAACGTATAACGCGTTTAGTTCGCTGTGGCGTGATGTTGCAGGTCGAGTTCGGGGAAACCAAGGGAAAGAAAGGGTTAATAACGCTTGGGAGGAATTACAACGAATCGAAAGGCGTATCGTTAAATCGGTGAAAAATAAATTCTTGTTCGTGCAAACCAGTCCGATATCGGAAGCCTTCTCTCGTTTGGTTCGACGTCTCTCTATTATCGCGACTCGCGTGGCAGGGATATGGTTGTTTAGGTGAGCTTCGGGGCTCGAAGCATCGGAGCTAAACGTGGGAATTTCTACGAGGCCATCGTAAATCGATAGAAAACAGCAAGTTCCCGGCAACAACCGAACCGGACTGACTCTCGACAACTGCGCCTGTTCTCCGAGATACATTTATGCGCCACACGCATATCCCTATTAATGCACAACGACCGATGCATACGCTGCTCGGTGGACTTCGTCGATCGCGAAACGACTGCGGATATTGCGAAACTTTCTTTCTACATCCCGATCGATCCATTTCTAACACGTGCTTCGATAAACATGGAATACCGAGTGGCCTTTCGACGAGGTACCATCAATTAACTCGACGTACAGTGAACGACTACAAAATAATTGTGTTGGCTACCGCCTACACATTACTCGCTCCATTATCTTCCGTTGAAAGCGAAAAAAAAATGCTATTAATGACACGCCGTGTTATAATATATTATTGTTTCGCATACGGCTTTCAAATAGGAAAGCCCGTGGTAATGGTAAGCAACGATAATACGTTTTAGCAATGCACCGATGTGACGTCTGTATTAAACTGACATTAATTGCGTCAATATTGAGCAACTGAGTACACCTCCGCGAACACGTAACGCGGTCGTTATCGAGCAATCATTTGTGTGAAATCGTTTTCATTAAAATCGCAATTATCTCGTCTTCCGAGAGGATCGGCCCCCCGCCGACTTTTGATTTCGTCGCTAATTACGATAAACGGGTTTGTCGGAATATTTGTATTTTTACGGCTCGCGCGATATTACTATCGTTCTCGAATCAAAAGGCAGAAGTAAACAATCGTACGTCCGATATTTCGCGTGTATAATCCCGCTGGACGGAAATTGCATTCATTACCCTAGATATTCCATCCGCGGACCGATCATACAATGAAAGCTCCAACAAATAACGAGATAACTTTTCCAACGAAATGATAGCTTTTCAAACTACGTCGCGTGAGAACTGGAATATCTAATGCGACTCTTTTTTTCCCCCGCTAATGGACATTTCGTCGACTTTCAAATCGAATTCTATTCACCTTCGGCAAAGTATACATGCATGCATACATAGCGATTCCATAAATTCCAATAAAATTCAAATCTTCCTAGCAAGTTTCGAAACTTGTAAGTTTCTCGTTGGACATCGCCCGTGTTCCCAGGTCCCTGGGAAATATAGACATTGATCGAAAACATCGAGCGAGAGGAACGCGAGCTTTATACGCGCTTGTTCTACGTCAAAGTTTTCTGCTCGCTGGTCGCGTGCATGTTCACCTGCGCACATAGCGAAAACGATAATACGTTTACTCGGCGGTCGACCGAACACTTTACTGAAATTCGAACACGTTGTCGCACTCGGCTCTTTTTCCGACCAGAAACGGCATGCAAGGTTTGCAGGATGCGACGCGAATCCTGGTAAGCCCGGCTTAAATTCAATGTTCGCACAGATACGACGGAAAGTCGTGCTTAGGGTTATCGTTTCGCGTGTCTCTCTATCAGGCCTCGATAAGTCAATCTGCAAATCAGACGCGACCGTTTTAGGTCGACCTCCGTGCCGCGGGTAATTCGATTTATCGGAGGTCCTACTAATGCCGCCGGTTTGTTACCGACAAAAACTTCGCTACGTTTCCCTGAGAAGAGGAGGATCGATATAGCGACATAGATTTGGCACAATGACGTGCCAAGTCTCCTTAGTTCCTGACGCATAATTTAGCGGACGCGAGTAAGTCCGCAGAAGCTAGCGACTGGAAAGCTTCGTTCCGCGGTAATTTATGATCGATCCTCGACTGAAATTTCCCGACCGGGATCAACGTGTTCGATGTATACCGATACAAACAGCTGGTTAACAAGTTGACTAAAGAGCGGTCGCGACTTGCTGAAAAGAAGCCGCCGTCCAAACATTCTTTTTGCTGTCTCGAGAGGAGATGCAAAGAAGAGCGACAAAAAAAGCATTTTCCCTGCGGACTGTGTATGTGTGCGAGCGTCTCGAGCAACACTCGTCGCAGTAGAGGGTAAGCGACGCGTCGCGTCGCGTCTCGTCGCCTAATGGAAATCGATAAAGGCGGTTTTACGAACCAATTTCCGTGCTAACACAGTATCTTCCTAAAGAAACTTATCGGCGAAAATGATAGCAAAGAGATCGGGTAAAACATAAATCAAAGCGGACCTAATGACAACCACGGTCCTCGATGGCGCACCGAATAGCAGACTTTTCTAGCCGCACCTGGCCGAAAGATAAAATGTGAATTAAAGTGCTCGCATCACCGCGAGGATCAATTGTCGGATTGCAAAACGGCCGCGGAAGATTGGCGCACGTGAGCCCAGTGAATTAATTAATCTAACAATGGGGCGACTCCATGCTCCTGGTGTAAAACCAGCCTTAATGCTCCGCTGAGAAACGAGCTCGTACGATAGGTTAGTAACGAGTAGATCAATATTAGGTCGTCTGTGATAGCGAGCCTATTTTCATTCCGGACCTGCAGGTTGCGGTTTGAAAGAGCACCTGTTCGGAACACTCGTTACTCGAGGACCCAATGAACCGCGGATACCTCGAGGACGTCGTTACTTTCCACCTGTGCCAAAAATCCATCATTTCCAATCAAATTTTCATACAGCCCTCGCAAAAGAGAAATTGCTCAAAGAGCGTAATTAAGTGTTTCCGACTGGATCCATGTTCCCTTTTAACGGCGATCCATCTTTCAGCCTGAAAATAACGAGGATCGATTTCGATAGAATTCGTATCGATTTCACTATGCACTCGCGCTGGTACCTTTAGAGGAATCCCGGCCGGTTGAAACTCGAAGAGGCAATCGGGGAAGAAGTAGCCGTGAAAGAATTAACAAAACCTTCCTGTAGGGTGACAAACTGAAAGACTGCTTCTTTTCCTCTTCTTCTCGTTGCCGTTACTGTTTCTCGTGATTATCAGACGCGCGCGAGACACAATGCCGTCCGGGAACACAGGCGGAGAAAGGCCAGGATAAAGGGTGAATCGTCCGAAAGTCGAATGGCCACGCTGAATGAAAGCTGAAAGGCAAACGGCATTCGCGAGAAAACGTCGCCTCCGAGAAGATACGCCTCCCCTCGTGCGACTGCGAATCGGACTGTCGTTCTCAGCAAAAATACCCTACTTTTGTCGTTGGCGGCCGTGTTTGCACGCTGCTCGGTCTCGGCTTCCAAATGTCCACGTTATCAAGTTGGCCGATGCGCCTGCACGACCGGCTACTTTTCCCGTCGCTGGCCGAGATTCGATTGGAAAATTTCCACGGGACCGCCGGAGGGCTTGCGTAAATCGAGTTTTTCAATTTGTAATCGCGAACGGATCTCGAAGCAAAATTGATACATTGTCGGGGGACAGCGGTAACTCGGGAAATGGGCAGTTTTTCGAGGAGACCCGGTGGCGACCGATAGGACCAACTCGTTTAATTGGCAGCCAGCCCTGAACGGCTTCCACGTTTCCCGTTTCGCGCCAGGAATCAACTTGAATGTACTCTTTCCCGCAGCACGGCGATCGTATAAATGTATTTGACAAAACTCGAGGAAGCGGAACAGTTACGACACTGACCTTGCGCGCTTCCTCGCGACCGCGGTTTTTTATTAAATACCTATTTCTCCGGACGCGTGATCCGCGAAAGATAATTTTCCAAAAAATTCACCAAGCATGTTGTCCGGAACACGCGACGCGACGCCGTCGCGTTCACGGATGCTCTTTTCCCTCCGCAGTTCGTATCGATTTTCAATAGTAAATGCGAACTATTTTTGTTTACGACGTCGAGAAGATTCCGTAAACATTCGCGACTCGACGCGGCAGAGCCGACCTCGGCAAGTTGAAGCTGTCACGTGGAAGCAAAAGTCGAGGCTGAAAAACAGAGGGATAGAGTCGGAAAACTTTGAAGGCGAGACGTGGCGTCTGCAGTTTTCAAACCGCCCAGAATGGCCTCTATCTTTCGGGGGAGGGGGGGGGGAGGAGAAAAAAGAAAAAAGAAAAAAGAAAAGGAACCTGTTCGGCAGAAGCCTGTGCAGGTGCCGTCTGACTCTGCACCTGTACGCGACGTTCTGGACTAGACAGTGAGAAGCATGACCACGTAGCGTCTGCGACTATCGACTGGTTCGAGCATGCTCGAATTAATGGGGATGTACTGCTTGAAAATTTCTCTCCTCTACCGTATGACCTTTCCCTCCCGTTACTTACATCTTAATTAACTGCGCTACCTCGCAGCCGGCCCTTCGACTCTCTTATATTTATTTCTCACGAGAAACCCCTCCGGTGCGCGACGCTTGTTCCGTCTGCTGCCGAGATCTTTTTTCACTTCTTTGCATAAAGATTCGTTTAATTCCACCGCACGTCTTCTCTGCTGGAATAATCCGGCGGTAGAAGTTCTCCGGGAAAACAACGAGATTCGAAGCTGCTCCTATTTTCAGACATTATCGCGTCGCCGTCTGCATAGAAATCCGGGGGCTGGTCCGATACACTAATCGGGTATTTACGTGCCCGCGTCTCTGTGAGTATATGGTAAAACTACTCGAGACCCTTTGTGTCGGTAAGCGAGCCACAGGTGGCAGTGTGAAGGTGTCGCGTAGGTGCGCACTCCAGCCTTGTCGCCGACAAGGGCTTTTGCCCTCTAAATGAACGCGCCTCCGATACGATGGCAAAAAAAATCTTTCTTACTCGTATGTAGCTTCTGAATTCACTACATCCACCGCAATTACCGTTCCCACCCTTTTTCGGATGAGCCGACGGCTCGAGTGCGCCAAATAATAAGCCGCGTGTTTTTTCTTTCTTCAGCTTGGTTAGCGGCAAATGCGAGACATCAAAATAAATGAGAAAAACCCGTACACGTACACAGACACATACCCGCAAATCAGCGAGATGAATGGAACGGGAACGAATGTCGCGAAGGAGTGGAAAGAGCTGTCCGATTATATGCCGAGACCCTCGAAACAACGCGTTTACGCAACGATTAATCAATTTCATTAATTCCGAAATAATGAATTTCTGTTTAATGGAAGAGAAGAAAGAAACTCATTGTTCCAGCCAATGCGATATCGGGCAGGGTTTGAAAGTAGAAGAAAGAATGATCTGAAGAGGTATTCGGACGAGGATTCTTATCCGCGTTCAAAGTGATTTTCCGTGAAAGAATTCTCTTACGTTCGCTTTCCTCTTCTAGCGTATATTCTTTTCGCTTTAATCGGATTATTTGCGAAGCGGCTGCCTCGTTTCCGAGCGAACGATCGTTCTATCGGCATCGATACATTCTCTCTCTCTCTCTCTACCTGCTCGACGTGAACAAAAGGACACTCGGAGTCTACCGACGAATTTTACGTTCAACTCCCGTGTCCGCGGATAATAACGATCTAAACGGCATCACCTGATATTCCATTTGAACGCGCGTATTAGGTTCTTGGGACTGGATGAAAAAAATGGTGAAAATGGAAGCGGAAAACATCGAATGGTACTTTAATCAAGTCCGCGAGCGAGTTTCAAGAACGATTGCAGGAAAATTGGATGGCCGTATCGTGTACGCGTTACACAGAGACCCGACACGTGTTCAGCTCGCGCGCACCCTATGGGCGTCGATAAAGATGCGCTATTCCGGTGTCGGTTACCTTACGCAATTGTCGTGGCAAGTGCGCGCCATTCGCTCTTCTAACGTTTTCTCCTACCAACGGTTCTCGGTTTCATTCATCCGCCACGAAATCCTACACGAAGCGAGGACTCTTCGGGAATTCGAGGTAGGGAGAGCAAAAAGGCGCGTGTGCGTACGCGCGAGCGACCTGAATACCATTCGATCGGATTACAAATTACGAACGTCAATTGCAAACGGAACTGTTATTTACCGACTAGGTGCACGGTTGCTTTCACGCCGGAAAGTCCATAGGTTTCGCCGCGTGGCCAAAAAGATGTCGAAAAATTCCCATCCCGCCTCGCTGGAGACATTTTCGTGTCTTCCCCGCATATTACACGGTCGACCTCCCCGTTGTTTTCCGACCCAAAAACCTGATCCCCTTTCTACGTGACCCGAACGAATATACGCCGAGGAATCTTTATGGAACAGCGGCACGATTCCGTCCGACCACTTTGTTACATTTTTCCTTATCTTTTCCGCATCGCGACATTCAATATTTCATGCCGACGCCGAGAGCCTGCGACCAGACGCGAATTATTAACGGACAATTATTAGCTTCCCGCGTTACAAGTATTAATAGTCCTCCGGGAGAACACGAAGGTAAATGTAAAAACGAATCCACACGTACGTATGCGTACAGGGACCGTGAGACGTGTCGTACGGGCATCTCGGAACCGTATAGGTGTACTCGGCTGATTCGTGTGCGAGTGGAAAGAGCTTGACATCAGTCGCTATTCCAAGACGGGTGACGCATTAACTCGAATCCATCGCGTAGCTATGTACTCGTACGATCGTCTGCGTCCACGTGCGTAGCGTAAATATACCTCTTGCGTGCAATTTCTTCCCGGCTCTTTCTTTATTTCTTTCTTTCCCCCTCTCTTCTATCCGCCCCCTTTCCCTAGAAAAATGCTCATTAGCCGCGCATAGCTACGCGGCACATTATCTTCGCGTTACGAAATATCGCATCCCCGTCGAACGTCGTGTGCGAGTCTTTCCGTCGAGCACGTACATGTATGCAGTAGGTTAAAAAACGATCGTCAACGTATCCGCAGTTTTACAGGTAGCTGCAAGCCCGAGTGTTTTTAATTACGACGCGTATCGATTGGAAAATTAAGGGGGAACGTTGCGCCGTTGAATTTTCGAGAGAGCGTACATTTAGCGCTTAACGCGATTTTACAGGTGCGTGTGCGTGTCGTGCGCGCGCGCGAATGTGTGTGTGTGTGTTCGATTACAATTACAGGGAGATTTGCCCGCCGCAACGGTGGAAACGAAGAGAAATCGATGTAATAAACGTGGGCGTTTCTATCGTTGAACATGACGTATTTTTTCATGATTTTCATTTTCTGTAATAACCGAGCCCGCGATTAATATCGCCGGAGCTAGTCAGCTGAAACAAGGCAATAATTCTTTCTTATCGTCGAGTTTATAGTCTCTGCCGCATCTTTGGAGCGTTACCACGATGCCTTGGGAATGCTAATATTCGTACGCTTTTATTTCTGCCCTCTCCCCGTCTCCCTTTGTACGTATGTACTTTGCAGTTGTATAATAGTAGGTCGAGCTTGGTTGGTTTTGTTTTTTAAATTGCCCAATTTCATAAATATGCATGAACGTTTCCGTACGAAAAGGCACGAAAAAAACTGAGTAACGATCGTCAACCACTCGACGCAGCTAGTACAACATACACGAAACGTTTCATGTCCCAATCGTGCACAAACCAACCCAGACGACGCGCCACTTGTACGATGCTCGCTGCAAAACCCAACCGCACGATTTCAAAAGATCCCGAGAGAATCGCTCGTCGCGAGATTTCGATGCTCGGAATCGAATATTTTTGACGAACCGCCGCGGGAACATGCGAAGCACATTAGGGTTGCGCGGAGGTCGCAAACACAGCGTACGTCATTCGCATACGTCCGAGAGTCGCGTGAACGTCGGCAAAGAAGTTAAAAACTGCATTTGAAACGCGTAGAAACAAAGTGACGTTACAGAGGGAGATAGAGAGCCGCGCGAAGGACGCGTACGATGTTATTAGTGGCCGTTCTTTCACTTTTCTTTATCGTCGCGGTGCGTGAAGAGCTGCCGGCAGAGGGGGAGGCGTGCTCATTCTCGTGAATGCGAGATGACGTGTCCGGACCGCGGTGGCACACTCGTCACTGCTAGTACATACGCGGAAATAAATCATCGAAACCGGCGTTCTTTCATCAGATCGTTAACCCTTTACGGTACCCATTGCACTCGAAAGATATGTTCAAAAGCTTCGACAACTCCATGCCATTTGCAACGAGATTGTTGAACCATTAAAAAGGGAAAAAAGTCGCGTTACATTGTCTTAACCCTAGGTTTACGGAACGCGTCGTTTTGACGCATTTCGAATTTCTTTAGAAAAATTACAAAAACCGTTGGCATATTTATTTTATCTCTTGTACTGAATTTTATCTGTTGACCGAGGTGAATATGTATACATATATTGAAGTCTATTTTCTTCAAAAGTGTGAAAACATTGTATGTAATTCTCTACGTGGTATACCTATCTCTACGGTGTAAACGCCGCCTAACGAATCCTGAACCATCTCGGCGGGAAGTGCGGCAAGGGGATTGATTTTGCCTCGCGCGATTCGTCTGTCACGGCGCGGCGCAAAGGCAAAGTCAGTTCCCTCGCCGCACTATCCCCCTGAGATGGTCCAGGTATGTTTTGACCCGCAGTACGTCAATTTGACGCGGTCGTAATGTAAATAAAATTTTTTAGCAAATACGTATTACCCATGGAAAAATTGCAACAATAATAAATATGAATGCACCAATTATACCTCGATCCCGTTATTTCAAATGACACAAGTCCAGTAAGCAACAGTAAAAAGAACGGAACGCAGAATGTGAATTGCATCAAAGTGCGAAAACAATTTCAAATGTATAGGTAGTTGCTATTAGGTAGAGTATTGAAAAATAAAATACTATTTTTTTAATTAGTAATATTATTGTGAAACTCAATTTTATACTATTTTGACAAAAAGCCCTTCTTTATTTTGGGATATGAAATTCTGAGTTGCGTAGTTGCGAAGTGTGAAAGAGAAGTATTTAGTCTGAGTATTAAGAGCGAGCGAAGACTGTTTGGACCGAGTGACTGCATAAGGTGTGAAAGAAGAGTGTTTGGGTAGTGACAGATTATTAGACTGATTTCCGGCGAATGTTTAGAGTGAATGTTTCAACTAGGAACGTGAAGAATAACATATTACAATGAGATAAAGCTTCAAGTCAACGTAGTAGATCAGATGTCGCGCAAATATACCACCAAAGCAGCTTCTTTTATGGCCTCTCCAGGTGTTCTTCAATATTTTAGATTTAGCGGCGATAAACGCGTGGATCTTACACAAAGAGTGTACTGGATGAAAATTATCCAGAAAGGATTTTCTATTTCAATCGGCCAAAGAACTTGCAGGTAAAGAAAAGGAAGAGTACAAACACATAGATTATAATAAACCGTCACCTAGTACTTTGCAAGAACGCAAGACTTGCCAAATCGGATTTTGTAAAAGAAACAGAAGCATTAACACCTATAAAAAAAATGTCAAAATATTGCGGAAAGTGTACAAACAAAATTGAGTATTTGTGTAAAAGATGCGCGGAATGAATGTAGAATATTGAAGTAATTTCCTAAAACATTATTGAATAATAAAAACTTTCTATAAATATGTATCTAATATTTTTATTTTTTTATTTGCAGTTTTTAATTATATTTCTTTCTAAGTGGTTGTTTTTCATTAAATATATGTATTCGTTCATGCTTCAAATTGACGCGTGTCGTAGATATAGATACATGTTTAAGAAATGTCCGCAAACCTAGGGTTAAAAATGTAGGGATTCGTTCTGTGAAACTTTTATCAAGTTTGTTGGGCACTGGCTTGATTCTTCGAATAAAAAAAAACAATAAACTAAATAATTTTATCGATCGATTATATAAATTTTGTGTAAAAAAAATAATAGGCCAAGTAAGTGATTTTTTTACACAAAAAAAAACAATGTTTGATACGTCTGGACAAACGAGTTCAAAGGGTTAATAAAAGAAACACGCGAGAAAGCTTTTCGCGCCTGAGAGGTTCTTGAAAAATTCTGCCACATAACTCGCTTGATTAAATTCAGAGTGTTAACATTCCCGTGAGACAATCGTGAGAAAAATAATAGGAAAACGGAGAAACGAGAGCCAAGCGAGTGGTACACGTGTAATTAGTTCAGAATTGCCATCGACGTAGAACCGAGTACCGCCAAGTTTATCGTGGTATCGATAACCACGGTAAAAATAAACGACCAAACGACGAGGAAAACTCGACAACGGTTTGAATAGGTAGATTGAACGTGGAAGGGAAGAGAAACGAACTCCCGGTGAAGGCAGTAAACGTTTTATTCTGGTTAGCAAGACGGGTGGCAGTTGGAAAGAAGGGCAAGAGAGGAGAAGAAGAGAGGAGAAGAGGAGGGTGGCGAAGAAAGAAGCGGACCACCCGCTGTAAAAGCTCATTTCATTAGGTGAGTTACATCGTTGTTGAATTAACCAGTCGACCAACGACGGGGACACTTTAAAAGAAGAGTGGTTCTGGTTAAAAACGAGAGAAAACGGCCACGGTAATTTCTCAAAAGGGCAGGAAAAGAAGCGGGTGTATTTCCAATTGAGCGAGGCACGCGATTCGCCGTTCTCTTCAACGTCTTACGAACGAGGAAAAATGAATTTCCGACAACGTACCTCTGCGTTGCAGAAAACCCGATTCGATATATGAATTTCCATCGCGACTGCCGCGAGACGTTCCGTTGGATCGTTCCTGATTCATCGTTTCGTATCTGTGTCAACGTGGCCTCTCTGTCGTACGTCGTTATTTCACTGTCGCACCAATTTATCATTGTTACATTAAGATAGAGGATGAACTAATTCCATTGCAACAAAAGATACACATAATCCTGAAAGTACACGCGTACATAGTAGGTATATACCTTTGTTGTTTGCAGACCTATTATCCGATTTAGCCTCGAATTCAGCCGATGATCGGTCGTCGTAAGCTCTTGATCCTAACCGGTTTACCTGGGAATACTAATTAGCAGGGGGGTGGTGGAGCGCGACGATATATTGGTTTCCGAATAACGAACTGACCTTGACACAGAAAAAGATACGCGCAACACGTGGGAATCCGAATTATCATTCGATAGAAACAAAAGCTCTCTACAATTGGAGGAGCGCAGATTTCCAACGTTATATTACTCGAGCGAATTACTCGTCTAATTATCTGTTATGTAGGAAGTTGGTAATTTAGTAAATTGTTCTCGTTGGCGTGACATAATGAATTTTATGTGGATCGATATTCTTCTCTCGGTTATTACTCGTTCTTACGTAAATCGTTCGATCGTCCTCCGTCCTCCGTCCTTCGTCCTTCGTCTGTACAGAGAACCCACCCCAGTGTCGAGCTCAAAGTACGATAAATTTGCGAAGAAACGATCCGTGGAAAATTAATTACAGGCTCTAGTAAATCAACTGTTCGATACATGGTCGGAACAAAGTTTCAGGGTTACCCTCCAGCGTTTACTTAATACGTATGTATTCTAAAGCCGTCTCGAACAAACGATCCAGACGACTCTGTGGCATAGGTAGGAAAAGCGGACTCAATTGAAACCAAGTTTCACTGGAATTAAGACGAGTCGACTGCAAGACAACCCTATCGAAATAAGACGGTATTTTTTTCGTCTCTTTCGGATAGACCGGCGAAAGAAAGGGGAGCCATTTTCCATGCAAAGGCTTAATTTCTATCCAAGGATGGGATTAAATCAAGGAGGTAATCCATCGTTGTGCAGACCGATTATGTTCTCTCGCCGAACTTACGAGTGCATGTCGCCCGTCGAGACGTATTACGTAAACGTTTTCCAGGTTAACGCAAACGCCCCTTGTGCAGTTCGTACATTAATTTCGACAAGATTCGAGGCAAATTATTCCGACGGCAGCGACGTAACAAGCGAAATTCTCAGGAAGCTGAAATTCCGTCCCTGACGACCGACTGGCAAGATGACAAAGATAAAAGTAACAATAAGTAAATTAATTAAACCGGAGACAGTGGTGAGGAAAACTGGAAATGGAACGTCAGTGAAATTCGAGAGCGAAGCACAATGTTTTCGATGGCACTCGAAAGCACTTTTGTATCGCTATTAAATATCTGCTCACGTGTAACCAAGATCCGAGCGATAGCGCATTAATTGGCACGGGCGGTGCCTCCGTCAGAACGCGATTGCTATCCTATATGACGAAATGACAAAACTCACAATACACCTTCGCCTGCGAGACCCGGGGCAAATGCAACTTTCTTTGCCGAGCTCCTGATTCGATTCCGATCACGAACGGTACTTTCCAACCAGGAAATGAATTCCCCTTCGCAAATGAAACAATTGTCCTCCGACGCGCCAATTTACGCTCCAAGTATTCAATTTTCATTTTCACGGATTTCGTGACGTCACTATCGCCACCGAGAAATTTCTTCCTTTATTCGACGAGATTTCGTCCGATTTAGTTTCCCCGTTTTTGTATGTTTTTTCCAAATCTAAACGAATGGACACGACGCGACGGCGAAGCATCGACAACGTTGACGATCCGTGCTTCGACATTTCAAACGTTATTACGAGCAAAGATACGGCATGCGAAACCGTCGGGCATAAATTTAAGTCGGTGGTCTGCAAACACCTAGGCCGCCGAAGAACAAATTCGCGTTCCTCCACTCGCGAGATATTAAACGAAACAAACATCGTACTTTGGATACGGCATGCGGAAATTTGTATACGCGTGTATACGGGTACACAATTGTCTGCGATAATGTTCAAAACATGCCTCTCGATGGAAACCATCTTCCACGTTCGCGACGCAGAGATAACGGTAAGAGATGCGAAAACAACGAGTAAAAAATTCTTTTGTCATCGATTCTCCGTAACGCTAACCGACGATTTCGTTGGTGCGTCATTCGCTAGACTGCACGGGAAATTCTTGGTTTTTAATTTACATGACCAGTCGACGGTAAAAACGTCTCCGAGCGGAGGCTTTTACCAACGTCCGTGATAAAACACGTTCTATAAAGGAGTACGGCAAAAGTCTGAAAGGGTATCGCGCGTTGCGTATGCTACATAAATAATGGTATCGAGAAATCGGTAGAAAATTGCGGAAACCTATCGAAAAGAAGCAACGGAAACGATGAAATATCGGAAGCTCGACCGGTCCAAGGGCCGGCATAAATCGATCGAGTTACATCACCGAGATTTCTCTATTCTCCGATAGATTTGAAAACAAAACGCGATACGTTTTACGGATCGCTGGGAATGCTTTCGATCTCCGGCTTTTCACTTCTCGCGGAAATTCGAGTAGCCATTCAATTCCAAGGAATAAATCGAACGAACCCTATCGTCTGACCGCAACCTACGGTATTTCGCTATTACAATTTCCCCCGCCGCGACATCGCTTCGCGCCACTCGTCCGATTAATCTAGCTATTACCTACAAATGTCAAATGTTCTACGCTGTTCCCATCGTCTCGAAGTGTTTCCAACTGCCGTACCATCGGGGAACGCGTTATACACGCTCGACGTGTTACAATGGACGTAAGAACAGCCGCGTTCGAAATGATTTCGCGTATAGTCGAATGCGTGGGCGGGCACAGTCGATATACAACAGGCACGTCAAACTCATTTTGGGTCACGGGCCGCATAAGCGATTGCTCGCCACGTCGCAAGCTCTCGATAAATCGAAATTACCAGTCGAAGGCGGACGAAAATTGTATCGCTTAATGTATCCCACCCCTGACACTTCGTTTTTTTCTGATTTTAACACGTAGAAATGTAATGGCCCGACAATGGCTTGGATTCGGAAAGAATCAAGGACAGCCTCGGTTCACCAGGTCATCGATACACCGACGACACCGTCCCATTTTCGCAGGTTCGAAATCGTCTCGATACCCGTCCGGCGTAACCAAGTGTAACTAGCCGAAGAGCTTGCAAAGAGTTTGGGATGAATGGCGCGAGAGAGCTCGACGGACTCGCTCTCCGCGAGTCAGCGTAAAGAATGCGGTGGCCCGAGGGGGAGAAGCCTTCTCGTTCGTTACGCAAATACGCAAATACGCAAATATGCACGAGGCCTGGTGAGCGAGCAAGAGCGACAGAGGGGTAGAGAGGGAGAGGGAGAGAGAGAGAGAGAAAGATGAAAAGAAAGAGCGAAAGAGACGGGGCAGAGGAGTGAAGAGACCGGCGACACGAGGAACGCGTACATAAGAGAACAGAAACGGAGGAGGGCCGTCGGCCTTGGCGAAAAGAGTAGACCTCGCCGGTTGTTCGATGACCGAGAAAGAGAGGGAAGGGGAACGGAGAGAGAGAGTTCACGGTCCCCCACTACCAACGCCGAACGCCCACCCTCCTCTGAAATTGGCGATTAACGTTATTCTCGCTCCCGCTGCACGATTATCTCTAGGATTCTATGCGGATTCAAACCCGATACGAGTTCGACAAAAGATAGCCGTAGGTTTTTTTACAATGGCCGCGAGACGAGTAGGCGGCTGACACCACGCATAGAGTTGCTTTTTTAAACTGCTTTTTAAATAAATCAATTTTAAGTCAAGTCCATGAGTAATGCACGACAATATAAAGTAATGTAATTAGTACATACAGTCTGTCCGGGTATCAAGAGTATCCTTAAATACTTAATTCGTAAGTAGAAACGTGAGTGGAATCGGTTAAACGACATTCGATGTAGCTTATCGATATCGCCCGGAGAAAAAAAAAGCTTAAAAAAGATTAAATGTTGACTCGCGTAACGGTCAATAACGATATGACACGTAAAAGGAAGTTACTCGCAGTCTCGTCACATGGTGAGAAAAAATCGAGCAGGATAACCACGGTGTTCTCTAGATCCCGATAATTATTAACGATGATCGCGAACTACACGTAATATCGGGAGCAGGGTGATCGGTTCACTTGTCAAAGGGCGTGTGCCCGTCGCAACGCATGCATGCCGCAACGGAGAAAGAATCTCAGCATGTGCTTTTCCAGGCGGATTTCAAGCGTAAGCGGGCCGGGTGTAGGGAACGCAGCAAAAGCTGTCGGACCGATGTATCTCCGATTTCTCCGTGCCATATAAGGAGTCAAATATCGAGAGAACGAATATTCTGTACGGTGTGCCGACGGATACTTTTAGGAGAAAAAGAAACGAATATTCAAATTCGTCGTAGGAAAATTACGTGCAAAAATGATCGGGCGCTTTTCCCGTGTAAAACGAAAAACCGTTGGTGCAAAAGAATTGGACTGTCTTTTCCGAAAAGTATTTTAGAAAAGAAACGTTCGCCGGCTATGTGACTAAGATGGCGGACGAATCCCGTCCCCGGCGCGTCGCGTGCGTCGCGACAAGCGGCTGCCTTCAGACAGCCTCGCTAATCAGACGGCAACCTAGCAAACCTTGCCAAAATGGTGTTTCCCTGAATGAACAACGGTATCATACGTATCCGGCTACGAGGCAAAGCCGTCCAGAATGTCGTTTAGAAATGATGAGAAACGCGTAAATCCCACGATACACCTATGCGGTGAAACTGCATGGCTACGGGGTCCACACGACCCAACCGCGAGCACACCGCCTATTTATACGTTTGCGAACGATATTTCGCGAGACACCGCATCCGACAGATTTGCACGACTCCTCGGCGAATCGTTGGATTTACGAGGAAAAAAGACTCACCTTTGGAGTGTTGTAAGCGGCCTGGAAAAACGAGGCTTCGGCGTATTCAACGGCTCCCGTCCACTACGATCTCACAGAGTGCACTGGAGCGACGAGCGGAAGCCGCCATCTTCGACTGCGTTCACTTCACGCCTTCCGCCGGTTCGAATTGTCGCCCTCGTTTCCCGCCACTTCTGAAAATCAACGGAAATATTTCGTTGAGTTTAGATTGTTCCTATTTTCTGTGCGCCTGACGAGGAAATCCCATTAAAATGTATAACTTTTGTATTTGGCTTGAATATTTGTTATGTAGGTCGATGCAAATAATGTTAATAAATAAAATTATGTGCAATCTCTGTTTACATGTTATTTCTAACCTATCCAGATTTTATTATATGATTTTAAATTAAGGAATATCTTTGTTCGTTCGAATTAATCATTAATCATTAACTACAAAGGAATTTTTCCCTTGGAACTCTAATAATCTGTACGAACTAAATGGCGCCATCTTCCTTAACGTGAACTCTAAAGCACATGTTTGTCAAATTCATAACATGCTTGGTTAACCCGTGGTTTATTTTTGTGTGATTTATAAAACGTCTGTGCGAGAAAAATGCCGAAGTCGAAGAGAGATAAGAAAAGTAATGTTATATCATTATTATTTGCAACTCTAATACTCATTTTTAAAAATAAATGCTCGATTCTTCAAACTAACCTAACAATGACGTTCTTAAGTTTAATTAACTCTCAAAATTGATAATAACATAGTACTGTACTGACAACTATATTTCATATTTTCAGTATCCCTTACGAAAACGAGTAAGAAAGGTCTGGTTCTGAAACAACAAATCATCGAAGATGTCCGAAATTGTGTGGAGAAATATAACGCTATATTTCTTATTTCCGTGCACAACATGCGTAACAACAAATTAAAAGACTTGAGAGGAGATTGGAAGGACAGTAGATTTTTCTTTGGCAAAAATAAAGTGATATCTTTAGCCCTTGGCAAAACCCCTGAGACAGAAGCTGCGGAAGGACTACACAAATTGTCGGAATCAATGAGGGGACAGTGTGGTTTGCTTTTCACAAACAGAAAGAGAAAAGAAGTATGTATTTGAGTCCTCGTGTCAACACTCTACATGTATCTTTTTGGACAATGGAATATTATTAATTTCTGTTCGTTTGTCTAGGTATTGCAATGGATGAAAGATTACAAGGAAGCAGAGTATGCTAGATCAGGTTTTGTTGCAACTGAATCTGTAGTATTACCTGAAGGAGCTTTGTCAGAGTTTCCACACAGTATAGAACCTCACTTGAGACAGCTCGGTATGCCCACAGCTCTGCAAAAAGGAGTTGTAACACTACTTCAGGAATACGTAGTATGTAAGAAAGGACAGACACTGACCCCGGAACAAGCTCGAATTTTGGTAAATACAATTATACTAGTCTCTACTGTTAGAGCCAAGTGAAACTATTATAAAATTTGTATGTTACAGAAATTATTGGGGAATACATTAGCTACCTTCAAACTGACACCACTGGGTGTTTATTCTAAGAAACATGGATACAAGAAACTTGCATCGGTGGATGATGATTCAAAAGAAAATGAAGAAGAAATGGAAGTAGAAGAAACTGAAGAGAATGACAATACGTGAAGCATGTACTGTACCTAAAAAGAATATATGACAATTTGTAAATAAATATACGTGTATACATATTTTGTACACCATGCTTGTGCACAACAAAATTCTTTTTTCAATCAATTTCTTTTCATTATTTAACATAACCGCCAAATTATTCGCCCGAGAGCCCCCTTTATAAACAGCTGAACACAGCACTAACAAATTAAATTTTTTCGTTTCCTTCAGACGTCAATATTCGCCTATGTAAATTATATTAACACTACGTATTACCTTAATAAATTGCTCTGGCAAATAAATACAACGCAATGTTGTTAGCATTATACTTTACTCTGTTTTGGATAATCGGCGTCTTATCGGTAAATCATCTGGACGAATCCGCTAACCTGTTCCTATTAAATGGGCCAGAACACCAACAGAATAATTCTCAAAGTTCAATTTAACATTTGTAGACTCTCTATTACTGGTGTTTGGATAATTCAAACGACGACGGTAAAAAGGGCTTTGATGTAGATTTTTCTAAAAGATACAGCGCAACATCTATCGATTCTTCGGACCAATCTGAAAATGAAGAAATTGCGAGACGTAAATCGCGAAGATTAAAACAGCAGGTATACATTATACATGGATTAGGAATGATTTGGTTTATTTACAGAATGTAAACAAATGTATACCATTGCAGATCAAAACGCGCTGGCCAAGTAGAACCTCGATAGATGCAACGTAATGGCTTTCAAAAGATGTCCTCGACTTCAGTATTCTTTTTGTTTAGTCGACCAATACTCTTCAGTTACTCGTCATTTATTGTTTCGAAAGCTACAGGATATACGATTATTACATACAGAAAGCTTAGCTGCTTAATGACAGATATTTCTATACCGCAAAATATTTCGTTAAAAACAAGTATTGTGACGAGATAATCAAATAAAAAATGATATAAAAACAGTAAAATCGCTGGTCAGTTTTTCATATCCTGCAACAGACAGTTTTTCGCGTAGAAAAAAAAGTTCGAACGTAGTATGTAGTCAAATTCATGCGAAATGAACAATAACGCTCTTATGTTTACGTAATCATAATTAATTTTTTTTTATCACAGGAAATAAATTGTAGGAAAAGTGTACTAAGTTAGACGGTAAATCACTGCATCTAACGACTTGAGAAATTCTATAAAATTGATTCATTACGTACAAACACGCTGCTATTGTAAAGTTTTGTTCCTTTTAAAAACGTTTAAGTCTAGTAAAGCAGCACTTATGTTTATTGCGAACAAGCGTTCAAAGTACTATTATGCGATTTAATTATTGCTAACGAACGTCTCGAAATCCTCGAATTTGTATAATTTAAACGTGTAGTTATTTCGATGTAGATAGTACTTCTTCGGAACAAAGTCGCAGACTCTTGTTGTCTATGCCTGAAGGAAAAGAATTGCTTCTTTCGAGTGTTCTCTGCGTTTTGCTTGCTACGAGTTCAATTGTCATTTGCGAATGACATAAGTTTTCGTTCACAACTAGATGCCAGTATGACGAATCACACGAAAGAAACGAATACTTTTTTGCATGTTGCCATATAGTCCTCGCAACCGCTTGCATAAAAAACATAAACCTTCGTAAAAAATTATAAATGAAATTATAAATAGATTTAAATTTATTTGTACTAAGAGTAACGTGGTTAACAAAAGGGATAAAATAATACTAAGTATTAAACATTCGTCGACTTACAAGTATCGATCTCTGACGATAACTCAATTATATACACTCTTTACAAAATGATAACTAACATAATATTAAATGAAAAGTTCGAGTATGGTTACAAGAAGGATACGATCACTTCCACGCGTTTCTTTCTTCCTTTTCGTTCGTCTCATTTTTCATACGCCACTGATATACCCGATTACGCATATCAAAACTAAAGGCGAAGTAAACTCGAAACGCAAAATTATTATGGTTCTATCCTCTTTGGTTGAACGTAGTTGTACCTTCATGCCCTTTAACTGGAAAATATATCTTTTATAAAAAGACTATGTAGTTTCTCACTGATTTTTTTTCTATCGCTGTCTCCCTACATTTTCTTAAAAATGAAACGACAACTTATTCTACTCGCTAATATTTGAATATTAGGTAACGTACTTTGAAAGACACAGGCATAGAATGTATCGTGAGAACGACAATTCAATAGCGTACACAATTACGATCAAATTATTATGGATTTCTTAGTAAATTCGTTGTACCACTACATTGCCGAGAGGTAGAATGAAAACCTCCACCGATGAATCCAAGACAAGATGCAATAATGTTATATGTATAATACGAACTATCGCCAATTTATATTCACTATACCAATATAATATTTAAGGGATACGTGAACGTTCATTTTTCCATTTGTTTCGTAAAATTCCCATATTTCTCATAAAATCCATAAATTTGACCATTACTGTGAATTTTAAAAATCAATAACAGTAAAATACATCGATTGTGGAACATAAGAGTAATTCATCATAGGAAACTAGGAGTTCTCGTTTCTCCTCGCGTGAATTTATGATGAACTTCCCTCTGTACACCGGTCATATCCTGACTGTTCGATAAGTGCTCATATTTCATCGGAATATCACAATGCGAATGACAAACGTCCTAGATATGGCAATCTCACAGCACACCAATATAACAGAGATCTCGTAAAAAAATAAATAAGAATTTCTTTAAGGAAATACATGATAAGAATAAACTAAGATAGATATTTAAATTATATTACAATAGTAAGAACTCCTCACGTGCTAAATCGACTGGTCGGATGAAACCGAAGAAAGCACGCGTAGTAACATTCCTTCTTTCTTTTCTCATCAGAATTCTGATTAGCACAACAAGTTCCATCGCAAACGTATCGATGAACCACTTCACACGCAAGCTTACCGTTTTACTGAATTATCGATAAGTTGGAAATATTTTGAACATCAATCGACAGCTATAAAGTATCCGTTTGGAAATATACCTGTACGTACTAAGCACAGCATGTAAGCAATTGAATTTGATCTTCAAAGCATGTAACTATATCGTAGCTGTTATTAGCTACTAGGCATGACTCGTGCACTATGACTGGTGTGATCGGTTTACAAAGTAATACATATATGTATATTTGCGCTCAAAACTGAGTATCAACCTCACTGATCGAAGCTATTCGTCACTACATAAGTCGCGATGGAATGTATTCGGAATTGGATTGTTCGCAGCAAACACGTAAATATACATTTCCCGCACAAACTTTTGCGTCTGGCAACGAGCAACGAAAAAGAACGCGAACAGAAAAACCAAGCGTTCAGGTCGCGGATAAATATATTTGAGAAAGTGTCGCACCAGTCATGAACACTATGGTCGATACACGGAGTATAAAAGTTTAGCTAAGTATGACAACCGTTCTTGCGTTTCAGAGAGCAAAATATTACTTGCACTCGTAGTAGAAAGAATTATTTCCTTCTTAGGTAGTTTGACTCTGAGCGTAAAGTTCTTCCAGCTTCGGCACTTCCGGTATTGGTTCCCGCCAATACGCAAAATTACTGAACTCGTCCGCGGCATCCTCACGCCAAGCTGGGAATAGGTGATCGACTATGAAACTCATGTTTGAGTACCTGAAAAAAGTATAAAGAATATCCTGTATTATAAAACATGTATTTTCCCACACAAACTTCTTCGACGACAAGTTAAACGTCGGGTAAAACGTCAAACACTCCGTTAAAGGTGGTGAAACATATGACATATCACGTTACTTGTATGTACAGAACACGAGCAAATTAACGTATCATCGGCAGAGAACATTCGCTGTACCATTTCCAATGAAGATTCGGGGATAGAAATATTCAAGGTTTCGAAAAGTGAGGAAATGAATTTTGTATGATGTTGGAGTTACATATCCTTTCCGTGGGTCAATGACCAGATTTTTTCGCTGACAACTTTTTAGTGCGTAGTAATCACTGATCCTACATCTCGCACCCATTACTGTGTGCTGGATATATATATATATATATATATATGTATATACATATATAGTCAGAAACACACACATACACACACACATGTACAGAATCAGGAATATGTCGAAGTACAGATGGAAAATATCGTGCACGATGAAACAAGATGCAAATTTCGTTAACGAATATCATACACATTCAGCAGGTGTTTTTTTCGAAAGAGTTCAATGCTCGTTAGGAATCATTAACAACATCTCTGGATAATCTTTAGAACACGTTAAGTGACGATCTCATTAAAACGGTGTAACACTTAAGGCGATGAACTCTATATGTTAGGACCACTAAGTATGGATGGACGTGAAAGCGGCGATGATGAAAAAGCATCGGTTGAAGAACAAGTGCTTACCCTATAAATCAGAAGTTTTATAAGAAGATAGGTAGGAGTTCTTGCACAACCAAAATACTTCAAACAATACACGTAACGACGCGGACCACTGGTGCTGACCAAAATGACAAGTAAATTCTATCTACTCTGTATTCCGTTAACGCGTTGCCATGGGAACGAAATTTCACTATGATTATCAATTGTACGTATTTTGATAAAACTATTTGTTCTCTCCCTTCATGGGACAGTTTGTACTAATATGTTTTATTACCCTAAACATTACGTAAAAATATGTATCTCAAGTTATCGTTAATACCAAAGAACGTTACAACTAAAATTATAAACATCGTAAAACGTTAAACAGAAAGAATAAGTCGTAGCGGAATATCAATTCCGGTCACAGCGGTACGAAAAGGTAACGAAACGTACCACATTGGAATTCGATACCAATGGCACATGTACTGTAGTATAGCTTCACGAGACAGATAACTATCGAAACGTTATCAGTTGGACTAATAGAATAAAACAGCTATGGTTGTGCCGCCATCAGTAGACGTTTTGCATGGGCAGTGGCGGGAACAACTCATTGACGATATCACATTGACACGCATAACTGCAATCATAGAAATATCCGACCTATCAGTATCTCTTTTCGATTTAAACTGTGCACATAATTTCCTTTTCCTGAACTTTTGCTGCAGTCCCTTCTGATCGAAGTCTTAACAATGAAAATTCAGAACTTGGACGATCTAAATACGTATTCCGTTGAATAACTGTACAAGTACAAGTACAACGTGTCATAAAAAAGACACAACAGTTTTCGTAAACTACAATCAATAAGCGAGTCTTGGTTCACCTAAAAGTATACTAGAAAATTCCTACCATTGTAATGCACAGACATGCGTCATAAAACTAGTAACATGTTTCTAACTGTTCGAAATGCATAACCATCTGAACATTGTCTACAAAATGATAGTATACCTTTTTACCGGACGAACAAATCGCATGCCAAAAGTAATAGCTTAATTTCAAATGCTTTGAAAATCCTCTAGAAAAATATTATACCAAACAGTTATTTACGACTGTCTTATTCATTTCCATCGAACAAATAAAAATTTGAAGCTCAAACATTGAAATTTTTATATTATTTTTCATAATAAAAGTAATCGATAGAATGCTACTTACGAGGATTGGAATGTTTGTGTTAATTCATGCTTTAATTCACCCCTGTGATTTATGGTGAATATTCGCACTGTAGGAATGCCCACAGCTCGATAAGCCCAAACGTCCTGGAACAAGATTACAAATTTTAAGCTACTTCGTATCAGCGCTTTTAATAGTATCTATTCTTTTTTAATTATTCATTCATCACTTTCTTTGACTTCACGGCAATGGCAGAGCTTGACTTACATTTATTCGGTTTCCGTAACCAGCGTAGAACGGTTTCGAACCCTCCGGAAACAGTGCCTGTATGTCGCTAAGACAAGATATCTTGAATTCCTCCGGTTTCTTTTCAATGACCTCGCGATGGAATGCCGAAATTAGACTGGTGGGATTGAGGAGCAACGGTCCCTCGGGGAGCGACAAATCTCCTTGTTTAATGCTCTTCAAATATTCCCTGGTGACCTTCGCTTGGCCTATAGCTCTCGCAGAAAGGTACAGCAACTTGTATCCATTATTCTTGATCTTCGTGAATAACTGAGCGACCCCTGATTGCGCCCAATCCTTGCCAACGATCGGCAGAATGTGTCCCAACACGTCGGATTTCGTGATGGTACCATCGATATCGGAAATGACAATTTTGTCGTTCCATCGCCATTTGTAAATGTGACACTTGCAGCGAGTTGTGCCCTGATATGCTGTTGTTACGCTAAACACCACTTCGTTAGGCCCATCTTTCAAACTGAGACTCGCCTATCAAGTGAAAATAATACAAGGGGTAAATAGAATATATTAAAATACATGGATGAAATCTACAGAAGATTTAAAAGGACATACGATTTGCGCAGACGACAATCTTAGAGTCTTGCGATACTTTTCGGTAGACTCGTAATACGGTCTTCTTTCGATGGGTATTTTGACTCCTTGCGATTCATTTTGGTTACTGTCAGAGTCCTCGCTGCCGCTATATCCTTCGCCCTCCGTTTTCCGTGTCTTTTCAGTCTTGAGAATGGCTTCTTTCGACACGTCTGTTAATCTCGTGCATCCGTCAATCACGTCAGTTGATAACGCAGAATCGATGTTCTCGTCAGTCTTTATGTCCCTAGAAAATGTCGGTCGCTATAAAAGCATCTTATACAGCAAATGTTGATTGTTCAAGCTTTGAAACATACCTATTATCGGATATCTCGATCGCAATCGCTTCTTTCACTTCGACCAATTGGTCCGAGGGTTGCATATTGACTCCTCCGTCGGCTGTAACGGATAAGTAATTGGATACTGACAATTTCTGATAGAATTAATTAAACGTAAGAATGAAATCAGTCTTACTTTCACTAACGTCCTGCGACTTCTTTGGAGGTTGCGTGGTGGTACGTCTCCAAGAGAACCACGAACTGTAACCGCTGCGGCTTTCAGGCTTTCCACTACTTTCTTGCTTTTTTTCTTCATGCATTGGTAATGACATATATTGTGCATATAGATTTTCTACGGTATTTTGCGGTAAATGTCTTTGAAAAACGGCATAGGTCATTACGATCGGACAAGCGGTGGCCCAATTATAAAACTTTCCATTAATTTTTATGACTAAATTTGGATTCTCGTATAATTTCGGATCAGAGCAAATGTCCTCGAAATGGAGCAAATTTTGGTGAAAAGCTTCTTTGGATGGACCATTTTCGCAATCTAAACCACCGCACAGAGATAGACTAATATCCATGCTGTTGTCAAATATAGAATGCTTTGGTTCTTCAAAGTCACTATCCAACGACTTCGGTCCACCAATAGCTCCCTCAACACTGTTTGGACTTTGGGGTAAACTTGGTCCGTTACCTGATTCGGTATCTTCTTCGTCCAATCCTTTTCCATCTAAATCAAATTTAAGCATTTTTAATTACTATCGGATTTGACTAGAAAATTTATGTTGTTCCATACACCCCTTTCTATCTGATTACGTGTTAAACTTCAAGTATATACAAATCCAAATCTGTTTTCATGAGTTTTCCAAATGAACTTAGAAAATATGCCATTTAACAGAACAAATCCCATTTTGATATGTATACAAATAATATTTGGCATGTAAAATGTATGTCGAAAAATTCTTTAAAAACGTGTGTGAGAAAACTATATACATATACCTTGTATGTATAATATATGTATACATATTTAATTCATTCGAACATGCAGATTTAGTAGCAAAAATTACATGAAAATACGAAACCTGTGAAAAACCAATAAATACACACAGGGGGTGAAAACATCAAAGAACATAGTTAATGACGCGTTAGTCGCGGAGAAGATATCGATTCGCTGAAGCCAAAGCGAGTTATATACCTTTAACCGCTGTTGGACCTCGGTGTGAGGAAGGAAAATAAAGAGCCGCGACTTCGGGGTCCAGTTCGTCGGCATTAAGATCACTAAGGTATATTCCCTCTGATTCTGGATTGTGTCTTACGCGAGAGGTCTTCTTCATAAAGGAGAACATACCACTGAGCATAGACCGATGTGCCTCTGCTGCCATTTGAAAAAGCAGTTAGCAAACTGTTAGTATCAAGCGTGTGCGCGCGTCAAGAATGTCTTTATTAAAAATAGAATATTGATTCGACTGTGTACGATTTTTCGTTTGTTTGTTATAATCTTATTACATATAATACAAATATGATCGTTAGTGCTCTAAAAAGATGTGGGAAATGGAAATTGTAGGCGTACAACGTGTACATTTCGTTTCTTGAAAATGTGCAATGATTAACGAGAAATAAATGGCTGGTCTCGAATAATGAATATCGAATAGAAGATGTTGATACTAACTGTCGTTGGCTTGACTAACGATAGCCGATGAATTCAATGAATTCCTGTGGGATGCGTGTGTCGTTTCTGGTGGTAGAGTCGGCAGTTCACCCCATCGCCAACTTTGTTGATGACTTTTATCCTCCTGCTCGCAGCCGTCTTGTGTGATCTTTCGCATTTCGAACTCAGTGTCCGATTGTACGGGCGAACATGGCCTGGATTCCTGATTTCTATCAAACATATTAATAGGTTAATTCCAATCAGTCGTATTTTCAATGAAATCGCATCATCGATTAAATCGTATACCTACTTTGTAACTTCGGTATCACTGAAGAAATGGAAATCTGTTTCTGGTCGTTTTTCGACAGTTTCTTGAATCGTAGTTACTTGCTCCTCAGAAGCAATTTCTTTTCCAACTTCTGCAACTGGACTCGGTCCCTTTATTGCCTTTAAACAATATATAAACGTGAATGCACAACTCCAACGTAATGTAATAGATATTTCAAATGTGCAAAACTTACTTGTTCGCCAACAGGTTCGTCGAGAACGGAAACATCGTTTTCGCTCATTTCCGTTTGGCTGCTACTGCCATTGCTAGTTTTCCTTTGAGATCCCTTTTTCTTCATGGTACTCTTCCTCCTCCTCTTCCTCTTCGTCGAATTATTGGTTTTCACTTCTTCCATTATCTCTTCTTTGGAATTCTTTTTACTTAAGGATGTGTTTGATTCATCACTTGATTTCTCTTTAAAGCTACTTTGCGCGTCATCGGTGATCGGTCTGAAGTCATTCTTCACCACGCTAATCTTTCGAATCCTGTCGGTTGACGTAACAGCGACGAACGATTTCGGAGTGGATACTGCTGGACGAGGATCTTCATCATTAATACCATCCATGTCAAATATTTCTTCATCGTCATTCTTCAGAAGATCCCGCTTCTCTTCCCATTTCTCTTCTTTCTCTTTCCAGTCGCTTAGCAATGCTTTCTCAAACTTCTGTCGCTGCTCAGCAGGAAGTTCAGGGAAATTTTCCTTGAACAGTCTCTCCTTCTCTTCATTTTTCAAAGCAGAATATTGCTCACGAATCATTTGTTGCTTCTGCAAAGTAGATATTGTACCAAAGTTTTCTCTGAACATTTCATCTCGCTCTTCAGCAGTTAGTGCTGCAATTTGTAGCCACTTCTCCCGATGCTTTTCTGGCAGATCTGAGAACTGTTCGATCAAGAATTTCTCCCTCTGATCTGGCGGCAATGCAGACATTTGTTCCCATTTCTCTTGTTCGGTGGATAGAACAGAATCAATTAGAATCTTCTCTTTTTGCTCTCGCGGTAGATCTGATAGGACGTTGAATCTGGATGGTGGGAAACAATTGTCATCAGGAATCGGAGAACATGCCAAGTGTGGTGGAATTTCTGTATCTGTCGGAGAGCCATTCGAACTGACTTCTTCTACAAAGAATGCTTCCCCAGAGTCTCCAAGTTTCATGTGAATCTGTCGTGGCTCCCCATTTATCTCTATGTCAACCTGGTAAAAGAATCTTAATTAAGTTTCTATACAAACGTACCACTGTTAGATGGAAGATACAGAAAAAGAATGGCTGCAATATCCGTGAAAATTCTGTGGAATGGGATTAAATAAAAACTCTTTTCCTGACACTCACCACTTTTTCTCTGGAACGGAGCACTCCGAGTTTTCCAAAACGGACGTGAAACGGCGAGCAGGTGAACGATCCGTCCGGCTGCTCGACGACGACAACGTCGATTGCACCTGTGAGTGTCGCCGCGTTGATCTCATTATAGAAATCTCGAAAGTTGCTTATGAACTTCCCGATGTAGTTCATGCTGTACATCTTGGAGCAAGTGCCCTCGGCTGTCCACCGAAGCACGTATATTCCCGAAACAAAACACGAATTCCGAACGTATGTATCGAAGGAACTTCAAATGTTGCCGCGACACTGCCTTCAAGGTCTTTCTCCTTTCCTTCCCGAGAAAGATGCAAGTTCGTGAATAGACTACGCTCCGTTGAAAATGATTTACCTAACCATGTCGAGACATATTTTGACGACATCCACCGAGTTCCTGGAAGATCGCGTCAACTTCCGGTCGTATGATGAAACCGGAGAACGCGATCGAACACGAAAAACTCTTTGTCGAAAATATCTGACGGCCGCCACTGAACGACACGGGAACTGTCAAAGATTCAAAGCCGGCCAAATATTTACCGACAAGAGAACACGTCTGTCCTTTAACAATCACCCAAAAACTTATGATATACCAGTCGATCTTCGACAACGAACAAGCACACCGTTCGTTGCGAAAAATAAACGTTTACGCGACCTCGTATCGCGAATCCTTTGTTCTTTGAAGGTTCGTTGAGAAGTCCGGTGAGTCCGGCCCGACCACCAGCAGACGGTAGTCCGACTTGACGTTACGCAGGTCACGTGGGCCGTCTCGACCAATCAGAGTGCCGGAGTTTCGTCGCTCGATAACTCCCGCCGCCACGTGACCACCTCCAACGTTTACCGCGTTCGTTTAAATATCAATCTGCGCCAAACTGAAACAAAGAACGTGATTTCTTGGCTTACCGATTATGCTTTTCGTAAAAAAAACACATTTTTTTTTTCTTTGTACGATGCAATGTATCATTCGGTCTTCTCTTTCTCTTAGCGTTAAACTATCAACGAAACCTTTTAAAGATGAGTTGAAAATTATTACGGTTAAAAAAGAACGCGACAGTCGAATTAATGCAATTAGGTAACAAATATATATACGGTTGCTAAAATAAGAAGCAGTATTTAAAAACGATTGCTATTAGAATTGACGTTTCAAATAAGAAGAATGATAATATATCGGTATCACAAACGCATATGGTAAATCAGGAATCGAAATCGTGTTCGCATCGAAGGAAAACCATAAAAGATCGTGGATATCGGTAAATTTAGTCGCGTGTTGTTGACCCATTGTTTCCCGCGATAATGCGTGTTAGATTATGTGGCGCAACGAGCATGTTGCGCAACGTGACATATCGTTACGCACGAATTTGCATAAAACCGTTATAGAACTGTAAAAGAAATAATTGTCTACTGTAACGCGAACGCTACGCAAACCTTTTTTGTCGATCGAACGACAATAACGCCGGATTACAAAGAGCGACTCGAAGCAAATCCGATTTGACCGAATTGATTGTGTCGCGTGTCGCGTCACGTTTCACGCGTCAGCTGTTCCGTTTCAGAAAGATCCCTCTACAAGAGAAATCGTATAACAGCCAGTTTAAAACAGCAAATCAATCTTATCGGTTGCATAAGCACGTAAATTCACCTGACGTCTTCGTCAAAGTCGTTCGCATTTAAAAGCAATTTTAACATGTCAGTTATTCGGACTTTCCGTTTATCCCGAATCACGTTTATTTCAAGACTCGTTCGCGTTTCTTTGTTCGACCCGTTAAATACTTCGCCGATCAGTAACGCAGTACACATTTATGTATGTAAACATGGAAATTAATTGCAAATCAAATTTGCAATTTCCACGAGACATTAGAGTACTATAACTATTTCCAAGATGAGATTGGATTACATTCTATGTATACTAGTTGAGGCAAGACTGTGAAATTGGGGCGGAATTGTTCATTGCGGAGAGGTAAATGCGCTCATTGATTTTAATGAACCCCGGAATTGGATGACTCGATATTCTCTCTAATATACGTACCGCAGACTAACGAGAAAATGAAAGGCGATGCAACAAACACCTGCCTCGGTCTATTTATCGTTAACTACGAAAGAGTGATCGTTGAACCCCTACATTGGTAAAATCAACCGTAAACTGACTCGAGTATCTTTTGAACAGTGTACTTTGTTCTACGGACACTGTACATACACGCATACGCGCACCTGTGCGTACGTACGTACATACATACATACGTACATACATGGCATCTATTATTGAACAGCATTTTACTCGTAAATTAGAGGTCATATGAGATGATTCGACCGAACGACAAAGCCCGTCTAAATATGTAAATCTTATTTCATCTGTTCCTTTGTTCTGTGTAAGAATTTAAGAAACAAGTGCAATATTTAAAATATAACAATCGTGGCGGAATTATGAATGCATTATGTAAAATAGATTTTATACATTATCGAATTAACCAGTCAGTGACCTGTAAATAACGGTATGTACTTGGAAATTTTTTTTCGTGACGAAATATACGACCATATAATCATATCGGTTATGTTGATTGCAAAATATTTGACGTCACGAAACAGTTCGCTTTATGATTACGTGAATCTGTAGAATAGATCTGACATTCATCGATCAAGGAACCCTTCCGTATCTTTAGCTAATAATTGTTCAGTGTTAAACATACGTATAAGCCACAGCTCGACAGTTTCATTTTATATTGAAACAATTCTAAATCAATATTATACCGTGATATTGCGCAATGAATCGTGTTGATACAACCGCCGTTTCAATATGTAACAATCGACTATGTGTATTTAAAGGTGAACTTTATTTAATCATTTGCAATTTGTTCTATCTTGCCACGATAGATAAAGAGCGATGCATAGATAAATAATACGTAGTGTGTACAAAATCCTAAATGACTCACAGATATTACATAATAGGGCATGTATACATAAAGTATATCGAATAACGGAGGAGTAAGAGAATTTCTGCGTCTTTTCCCTGCGACTTCCCGTTTGGAAATAAAACAACCTACGGTTTCACGAGAGATTCTTTGATCCGAGGTGGTACATACGTACACACGAATACTTTGGTAAGAGACTCGTGCAACGTTCGGGGGGCACTTCATCGCTGGTCTCGCCGAGCGACGTAAAACAGTCGATCGTTCTCCTAAAGCTTGCGTAAAAGAGAAGGCGACAAGCGAAACAGTTACAGACCACAGGGAAACAGGGACGGTTTCTGTTTTGCACCACTCGAAAATCGTTTACCCGACCCGCCACGCGCACGTTTATCGCTTACGAAAGTTTCGTGTTCTTTCTGCCTGTCTATACAAAAGCGTCATATTTATCGCGTACCTCGCTCGGAATGCAACTTGGCTTCCATTTCATTCCGTATATATTTGCTGTTTATAAAATTATTCGTCTTTCATTCATAGACAAATCAGGCAGAGCTTCACCTCGAATACGCTTGAAACGCATTCTTTCACGAGACTTCGATTTAGCAAGTGACACACGGGGACAATTCGATGGCCCTATCGGAACTCTGAATCAGATTTGTCAACGGTTGTTTACGGACCGCAGCACTGTTTGGCACTCGGTCCCTGCTCTGTTCGTAAAAGTTTCACTGTCCGTTCCCGAGTGGCAGCTATAGAAATAGTTCGATTCGCGCGTAAGCGGTTTTCGCGACTGTCAACAGCATATTGGAACGCCAGCGCTAATGATATTTACACCTGCCGATCAATGTCAGGGTAAAACAGACCGGTGGAGAGAGGGACGCATGGAACATTCCGAGAAATTTCGGCAGAATATTGTTCTAACGAGTTTCTTGAAAGAGGTCCAACTGTCAGTCTCATTCACTGTCGTTACGCAACGTGTGTCTCTCGAATCTCTTTCTTGAATATTCGAGACCCACCGGTTAATCCGCCGGGGATTCACGAAGCTTCTCGAGAATAATTGAACGACCAGAAGCGTATAAAAAAAAATGACGGGCCTTGAGGAGATAGCGAGACTAGTCGATCTGCACGTGCTGATCGATGAAAATCCCAACCTCATTAAAACTACACGATCCCACATCCGCCGAAACGGCTATTTTACTTTATAATTTCAAATACATACATCTAACGAAAGCGTACACATTTTCTTCGATACTATTGTATCGAAGCTGGACGATAACGCGTACTTGTGTTTGTTAGACTTTGAATTCTCTTTGAAATTTTGAATGCTGTTCGTTGTGGATACTTCTTGCGCGAAGAAATTTCCTTCTCGATCCGTAGCCGTAAAATGCAAATATAGCACAGAATGCAACGCCGTTGAGGAAGTATGTAGAATGTAACAGTGATTTTTTTTTGTAGAAATCAACACAGCCATCCATGCGCGACGCGGTGATTGAATTATTCCGCCAGGAATTAGATAATCACCGACTCGATCGGACTGCTTCGAATTATCGAGTCGAGTCTGACGTTCCAGACATGATATCACGGTACACAGAGTAGAACGACGATTCCAAGGTTTTCGTTTTCGTGAAGATTAAAATTCGATTTATCGCGTCGTTCAGAGGTCGAACCCGTCGATTAGTCATCGTCGTTGACGTTAATCATGCCCGATTACGCTGATGCATTCCCACGTATGAATTTCGAAGTGACCCGCATTCTACATGTATGAAATTCACAAAATTCTACGTGACGCGAGTTCATATTATTTCCGAGAACATTTGCAAATATCAGCTGGAGATAAAAGACAAGAACAGGCGAAGAGCAGGGTAAATACAAGTTGAGCAGCTGCCCAGGGAGTCAATGTTTAGGCTCTAGATAGAGCAGGTGGTCTGCACGGTCGATCGCTTCCCCTAGGATCGAAAATTAAACATTTCCTTCGGGGAAACTTTAATATCACGACCCATCAAAGTTTCCGTGCGCCAATTTTTTCGTTCGAAAATTTCCACGCACCAAAGTTTCTGCCCCCCAACATATCGACTCCTTCAAGTTTCGTCAAACTTTTCCTTCTGAAAATCGAACATCGACCCGTCTCGCTTTTTCCTTCGTTTTTATTACGCGACGTCGTGACGTAACCGACTGTTTACCGGTGAAAAAGCTCCCTATTCGGCGGACGGCCAAAAGAAACGGTCGTTTCGAGCCAAAGCGGAAGACCTCGAAAAACTCGGATTTGTAAATACATGCATACGCTCGTAACTAGCGTCGATCCGTGCTAGCAGACGATCCCGCAGACGATCTTCCTCGATGAGAGTGCACACTATCGAGAATCTCTTAACCCGGATAACCCCACCGCCCCCCTCTCTCTCTCTCTCTCCCTTCGTATTTTCTTCCTGGTTATATACTTTTACGCTGTACAACATGCACGGCGTTTCACGTGCAACATCTCTGTCTCAAATAAAACCCCAAGCCTGAATAAACACGTTCGAGCGGGTCCTAACCGGATTCTTAAATAACCAGATTCAGCGCACCTGCCGCTGAATTGTATCTACGATCGGATATTTTCATCGATAAATAGGGTAAACGCTTCGACGGGTTGGAGTAACGCAATTCTAGACCGGTTTTGACAACCCTGCTTATTATATTTTTGCCCCAGTCCTTAGGACGAATCCTTTGTCCTTTCACGATCGGTGCTCGTCATCGTCGGTGTAACGGGTCTACCACGTTGTCCGCGACGAAACGATAGGACACGCCAGGTGTCGCGAGTCGTTACATGTTTAATCTTTCAAACGTTAACAATGAACTTGCCACCTTATCGTCCCACGTGCTCCTCGGGTCGGGACATTTTACAGCTGACTTTTAGCATTTCCTTTGTACTAGAATTAACGATTCGGAATGAACACTCGATAAAAGCGTACACGCGCCGCGGAGGTAACCGTGGTGTAATAGTCAATTTTGTTCGTTGGCTCGTAAATACCATCGGGTGGTTATATAAAAAAAATTCACGATGTAATCGAGTCGCGCATTGATCGAAATTTCTCCCCTTTTGCATATTTATCGGCCTCCGGTTTAGAATCTGCTCCGGGGAGAAGGTAAACAAGAAACTTTCGAAAAACGTCAATGACGAGGAGGTTTTTAAATGCTCTATCATTTCTACCGGCTACGTTGGTCGTTCTTCAATAACTACCAGAAAAAGAAACTTTCCATTAACCGTGCTAGCTATGTATGTGCGTACATACATAGATACATAAGTACATTCGTAGGTAACCGCGTCGAGTATCTGCCGAGTGTGTAATCGGAAATTCCGGCGGGCGATGTGTAACGTATTTACCGTAACGGATCGACGAGTGCCTCCGATCGATGGAGACACTTCGCACGCTTTTATCATCGCCGGTGATTCGATTTGCGTGAACGCGGGCGACAATCCCCGCGTATTACATCATATTCCACGCGATGCAAGTTTATGTAATACCGGCAGCGCCGCGTTTATTTACACGCCGTTTCAACGTTCACCGACGTTCACTAACGTTCACTAACGTAAAAGCGGCGAGCGAAAGCAACACGACGGTAAGCGCGCAGCCTGCAATTGCCACTTTTTCTCTTTCCTGCGAGTTACGTTCGCAGCTAGCCATCGCGTCACAGGTATTAGTTAGACTTCGGTACGCGGCACGTAAGAGCAGGGTTTTTGCTCGGAATTCGCCTTTACATAATTTCTAATCCCCCTCGCAGGCTTGACCTTTCCCGCCTTTGCTCACGGCATAGACTTTTCCAATAATTGTCTAGTTGCCGATAGGTAATTCGCCAGCGATTAATAACGGTTTAAAAATACTTGCATCCCGAAGATCGGTCTTGTCGCGTGACCACGTTACGCGAACATACATATATGTATTTTCGAGGAAATTTCCTTCGATGAAAAAAATGGTTCGCCTGACGGAGAGGCTAGCTCATTGGTAGGATCAGGTGTATTACTTGGTATGCACGGGCTGATTAATAATGGAACGAAGCAGGAAACAAGAGCCCGTTTCATTTTCATGCGGAGCATTGGAGGTTCGCAAGGAGAAAGGAGTTTACTGCGCCGCTGCACCGTTAACCTACTTGAACAACCTGGGAAGGCTTAAAAACCTGGGAAACCGTATAAACGCGCCCACGTCCGTGTACTCGTTCTAACACGTTTTCTAATTACCAGAAAAGAACCGCTGGTCACGATAGCCGATGGTCACGCGACCGAGTAATACTTACTTCTCGTATTGCAAAACTACTGGCACAGCTGATACGCATGACAAACGGATCGCAAACACTCGTCGCTATTGCGATTTAGAGTGTAATTTCTCTCTCGATATAACTTTACACGTGAACGACGGAATTTCGGAACCTTGACACCCCGTAAACATGTTGTCTTTTCATAAATTTATACGCTAGGCTATTGCGACGGGCCGCAGACCACTATTCGCGAGGGAATGTACATATTACGTTGCTCGTTACGTGGGATACAATGTATCGATGAACGCGTCCCGAATACGTAACACGGCCCAAACCTCGATAACGCGTTAATCCATTATACATTAACGCGATCTTTTTCGTGCGTCACGTTTAGCGACGGTTTAATCGCGCCGTTTACACTTCGGTCCAAGTATTTTCGAGTTCCGGAGGTGGATACGAAGATGATAGATTTTCGCAAGAACGACTGATTAAACGGAGACTCAAATAGATTGTCCACGATCGCGATGAATCCTTACGAGTTCGTTCAATCACCGTAGGAGCGGGTATTCTAATTCCGTGATCGGCAAGTTTGCCAAAGCTCGTGGGCGAGGAAAATTCTAATCGCGAGATTACCGCTGCTCTTACTCATCCACGAATTATTCGGTAATTTAATCCGCCAGCATCACTCGATCCGAAATTACTTTATTAGCGTTGTCTGCAATTTCATCTACCGCTGATTAATGACCGCGAGTCGGACTGAATGATCTCACTCTCGATAACAATGTTTATCTGCGACTGTGAGTAACCTGTAAACGCGACGTACGTTTCTATCCGCATTTTTCACAGTTCACTAAAAGAAGTAGCATGACGCGGAGCGGTAAATAATGGTCCAAAGGTGGAACGTCGGTATTCCCGAAGATGGCTGACCGCTGACCAGGTTAACCCGTGCGCACGATGCTGGCATTAATGACTCGATGATGGGTTTTCGCTTATTTTTACGTCAACCATGTGCTTGCCGTGTCTGTCTCTCAGACGTATTTGTTTCTCGAGAATAATGTCCAGCTACTTGGGCGAGAAGATTTCGAAAAGTCAATTGATTTCGTGGACGTTCTTGGAAATTTCAGGCGCTAGGAGCCAAGTGAAAATGATTAATGCCGCGAAGAAATACATGTAGCGACCTTGAATGTTCTTGAACCGGTCCTTTCGACCAAAATAAGATCAAAGAAGAGAAAATGCCTAGATCAGTTTTACGATGCCTTTGCCAAGACGGACGCACGAATACATTGTGCAACTCTTTTCCGCTTTACTACGTAAAATCGTCGATGACTAACCTATCAAGCAAACTTCAAAACGACATTTCAACCAGATAGCAGCCTGAAGTTGTCAAACGAATCTACTAATTGCTTTCGGCCGCATACTAGAGTCTTCTGGTATTTCTAGATAAGCGCACAAAATTGGAATGCCGTTAACAGCAAAAGTGTAAGAAAAGTATAAAAAAAGAAACAACGTGTCGCAAGGAACGTGTTCGAGTTCGACTTCCGTGTCGCAATAAAAGTAACGTTAAAACAAACTCGGCAAATTATTTAACGCAAGTATTACACGACAATCAAATTGGAGTGTGGCGATGTAAAGGAGGCCAAGGATTCAGGCAATGAAAAAATAACAAATTTGTTTAAACATTCGGTAAATTTTTGCGCGCCGAGCAAGTCTAGGCCTTGGATATTCCACGCGCACGAACGTACGTACATATGTATATCGTTTATAGGTGAATAGCTGTTCTAATTCATTCATAAAGCGAACTCCATTCAGTTGTAACGACACGAATAATACTCACCGAAATCGAAACCCGGAAAGCCCCCAGAAAAGCAGAAGTTAAATTCTTCAAGGAAAAACTCTGCCCGCGAGAAACTGGCTCGTGATCAAAGACCTCACTGTGCAAATAATCACGCGCGAATATGCATTCGCTTAAGTCCTTCCGCGAATTATGAAAATACTCGAAGCTGAGAGAATAGCTCGCTCGCGTCCGCTTCGCGCAAGCAACCGAGTCGTACTGAGTGAGTGAGTGAGTGAGTGAGTAACCGATGAGGAACCCCGAGTCTCGATACCGTACTTATCGTGGCAGCCTCATCGAAACCGCTCACCGAATATATGTACGTACTTACATACATATAGTAAAAGTGTACGCGCAACCGTATACAGGCCGTGTCTAAACTCGTGTTTATTTTTCGATTCGGCTCCTTTCCGACGGCGGCGATGAATTACGCGCCGATTTCTCTAAAACCTGGAGATTCTCTATTATTCGAACACAGCGGCGACACGTGCCATTTACGCGTGCAACTCCTGGACTTTAGACACTTCTCCTTGAAACGCAAGGATCTTATTAACCGACGATGTGCCGATCGGGAAGGCGAATTACAATACATATATCGTGAAATTTCTATAGGAAAAAATCGTTCCACGCGTTTAGAGGCGACCTGTACACACATCGTACACACATGTGTCTACAATTTGTAAGCGTATAACTCGTGAGAGGTGAGAAGGACGGATTCTGAAGACGAGGACGGAGAAAACGCGCGACGTGTTTTCGCGACGAGACACGCTCTTATTGGTGGACGTTCGTCGGACCAGCGGCCGAGCCCCTTTTGCCAACGCGGAGAAAAGAAAGGAAGCAAAACACGTCGGATCGTTGGCCTAGATTGCCCCTGGTCTAACCGCGTCTCGCGATAACCACGTGCCGCCGAAAAAACATTTTTTCGCCCCCACGCACGTCCCTGTTCCTCACTCTATTTCTCTTTCTCTTCTTTCTCAACGGCAATGACACGAGCCTATGCGAACGCAGTGTCTCTCAAATGCTCTTTCACGGAATAGATGCCCATGAGAAACGGGGAGAAAATTGTGTCCTACTTTGAAATTCCCATTCGGTAACGTTTCACGGATATTTGTTTGGATTAAAATTTTTCGACGTTCAAGTTTCCGCTGGTTCGTTGGCTAACTACAAATTAAATTGGGAAGCACTGTCCCAGCGAGGTTTATATCCGAAACGTTGATCGTTATCGAACATGTGTTTTTCAAATGGAAATACTTTATCAATATCAATATTATTTTCACACCTTGGGCGATAGAATTTTCGCGAAAACATCGCCGTAACGAAATGACAATTCGATGTGCCACTTTCTGAAAAATATTATTCAAGAGATTCTAATGTGGTAAACACCCGCTTTAACAGTCACAGTTATACGTATAGTCGTTTGTCTTTGGTAATTTATTACCTTCAATCTGTTAGTATAATATCACAGCGGCATATTACATAATTGTCCGACGCTGTTCTGGCAAAAGTCATTAAGTGACAGTTTAACATACGCGAAATACGGTGAAATGTATTACCAAATCTGCATAAATTCATTTACATGAATATGCATGCTATAAAACCGTGAACATTATCATCCATGTTTATAAAGTGCTTTGGGAAGAACGTAAGTAACCGTTTAAACTCACTTACATACGTTTTTTTACACAATCGAATGTTTACGGAGCTGCAGTATAACATATTTCCACGCAGAGTGCAATTACCGAGATAATATTAACAAAGTAGCTTCGTCAACGGCTGCTTATTTTTCACTCGTCCGCTCGTTTTGTTCGCGCTTGTCTTCCAAACAAAGACAAAGCGAAATGTTATGCAGCGTTTATCGGAACGTTAATACCGACTAGAAAAAGGGAACAACGTTGATTGCCGCGAGATGACTGTAACAGACACAGGGACGCGAGCCGTTCAGTCTTTTTCTGACAAGTATCACCGGAAACACGATAAACCGCAGAGAACTAACCTCCTATTGGCTGTAAAAAGAGACGCGCACCGTTCTTACAGATAAACTGCGAATACGCCACGAGGTAAACGTTGCAGCTGCAACGTTTCCTACGTCAGAGGCGGAACGATAAACTTGTAAACTTAATGATAAAAATACGTCGCGTTAATTGTAAAACGCGTTTCGCCCCGATAAACCTAGCCCTTCCTTTGTAACGCGTACAAAACAGGGGAAGAAGAACGACAGCGAACGAAAACAACAGTTGCTTTTGAGTTTGACCTCGCTGTCGCGGCGCCAAAGTCAGAGCTGACCGAAAAATAAATACATATACAGGGTGTCCCAGCTAATGTGCACGTCCCTGAACCGGGTGATAGCTGAGGTAATTCTAATATAGGGAAGTGACATTCGTAATATCGTATCTTATTTCGTGACCGAGTTATTAACGAAAAACGATAGCGAATCATAGGGCTCCGTTGGGCCCAGCGGCGCGACAGTTTCTACTAGCGCAGTACCCTACTGGTGCAGAACTTCTACTGTCGCGCCGCCGGACCCAACGAAGCCCACCGATTGGCTATCGCTTTTCGTTAAAAACTCGGCCATAAATTAAGATACGGCATTAGGAACTTCACTTCCCTGTATTAGAATTACCACAGCTATCACCTGGTTCAGGGACGTGCACGTTAGCTGGGACACCCTGTATGGTCTCGTAGCTTGGTTCGATGGCCACGGCGGTAACGTTCTCGCAATATGTATTCTCTGCCGGATGGCACATGCTTTCTATTACATCAACCAGCATCTTTCCGAGGTCATTGGCCTCGAATCAAGTGCAACACTCCTCCCTGTTTTTCTTCTGCCTTTATCTTCGTATTTCGCGGTGCGCCGCGTACGAAAATCAATTGAACATACATATAACGCGATATACCAAAGGAATACTAAATCAGCTGCTTTTCTAGACACCCTTTAACGGAACTTCAACAGATTTACATCACGCACTCATTAGCGAACATGATGGTGCGATTTAATTACATAACGTACTCGTAACGTACGGTGCTCCCCGGAGTTATTAATGTTATCGCACCAATGTATTGTCACTCGACATACAGCGAATGAAGATAACCGTCGGTCAGGCAGCACGTACATAATTTAACATACATGTATAATTGTCGCCCTAATTATGTAATCCTCGTTTTACAGTCGTACCCAATACTTTCCACGTCTTGTAGTTGTAAAGCACACACGGACTCACGGTAGACATTGTTAAAGCGATGCACGAGCTTTTAATGTCCGGATAGAAAAAACGTTAATGGTGTTGTGTCTATTCGAGGTGGTCGTGCAAGTCAAGATACATATTTGAATCATTTCCAACGTGCCATAGGTCGTTAGAGTAATCTGGTTTTACTCCATCGCCGCTTTATTAAAGGAAGACATTCGCATTCATTTAGAAAAACATCGCTGACCTTGATAACACCGGGAAAATATGATCTTTAGAAGAAAAAACAACGTTTTCAATGATCCCATTGTCGAATGATTCTTTGCAAGTTCGTGAAATACCAGATGCCGTATTCGTTTCCTAAAAGAAAAGGGGGAAACTCTCAAATGACGAGAAGCTCGATTGTAGATACATACACACATACACGAATCTTTGATCCGCGTCGTAAATCGTGTTACGCAGCAACCTCCTCTCTGATGGCATAATCTACGCCGGCAATTGGACAGACGGCGGACAACACGGCGATCAATTTAGCAGATATGTCGTACATTGTTTGTACCTCTAGAAGGGCTGTTTACGATCTCTGAGGTGTTTTCGATCCGAGCAGTAGTACGTAGAGAACGCGCGTGGAGCAAAACAAGAGTCGGATTTCGCAATTCAAGCGGTATAACGTAATACTGACGCGTCACGACGCGATATACACCCACCGGTCTAAGAGCTCCTATTGGAGGACCGTAACTCGATTGGAGGACAGACGCGGTAGACAAACAAACGCTATTTTGCCGTATTATACGATTCCCGGTACGGTAACCACATCGGTGAATCTACGATCACCGCGGAGTGGAGAAAGAGTAGGAAAACTGCGTAGCCAACAGGCATTGCCACCTTATCGCTGAAAACAACAACAACTTCTACGAGCACTTCTGCGCCTCGACATTTTGCAGTCCCGAAATTCTGACCGTTGAAACGTTCATAGAAATGCTAGCTCGTAAAAATCGCACGAACAATGAACCGCGGTGTTGCATAATACCGAGATACATCTTGACGTGCATTTTCCCAACTACTCTGGTATTCAAATCTTATCGGGAAATTTATTAGACTTGCAATAAATCTCATTCACTTGGACGAAACTGCACACGTCCGGCTATGCACGACGAATACTACTAATATGTACTCGGTTAAAAATAAAAGACTCCCCGCGGGGCGTATTTTCGAAACTATAATAATGTAACTTTAGAAGAGATAAGCGAGATTGCAGAGTAGGGAAAAAAGGAGCGATAAGGGTCGGGTGAGGGAAAGCAAAACAATATGATTAATTGAGTTTTGTTCCCTAATTAAACGTACAAAACTACAGTTTAAAATGAACGGCGATAACAAGTAGGAAAAAAATGATCGGTGTCGCGGCTGTTGTTTTTCGTGGTTAAAAACCACGCGTCACGCGAGAGTTCTATGATATTTCAATATTGTAAACAATGACTGTACTGTTGACAACGTTAAGACCGGCATATATCTAATGGTGTACACGTAACAACACTAACGAGAGGTTCAATAAATATTTCGTACAAATTCCTCCCACACATCAAAATAACGACGCCTTCTTGATAATCGGTTTCCTTGCGGCGTAGGTAACTGCTTCCACGTATTTACTCGCGAAAGTGCAAAGTGCACCTGATTTACCGTTACGTTACGATACGTTCCGAGGTAAAGGTTAAGCGATAGACATAAAACAATGAGAAACTACGCTCGAATCTTGGTCGTCTGCACGTGGATAGCTACTGATTTTAACAATGATCCGGGAAAAACCGAACAAAGACGAGTGAAATATATGAATCATGTGTTCAGTCATTGGTACAATGTGAGACGGAAAACAAAAAGGGACCACTTGTGGGCAAAGTAAATTTTTCAGAGCAGGTAAAAACGCATCGATTAGCAAACTTTCCTTGGTTAAACAATACGTTAAATGTTTGTTAAAAGGGGAAATTATACCGATTGAAAACGTACGTTACAAAGTTTTATTTCGATGTAATTTTTGTTTCGTAAGCATGTATAATTAAATTACCCTGACAATGTGAAATACCCCGTTTTCGTGAAAAATATTCATTTGGCTGTAACTTGGTTAAATTTTGAAATCATTGTTTGAAATTTGAACGTAACCCTTCGCAATTCAACGTAGAATTTGACAATAACAAAACCACAAAATCAAAAACTTGACTCGACAAGAGTTTTCGTTTCCCAACTCGCATACGTACGATATGTTTAAATCTTGCAAAGTGTGCATCGAGATTTTCTGCGAATGCGATTAGAAGAGGAAAAGGTAGTAAAACCGTGTAGTAACATGCATTGAATATACATATTTAAATTCGATACGCGGGCATTCAATTTCTTATCGCGTATTAGAGTGAAATGTTTTCTTGACACCCAGCGGACACAAAGGCTGAGACAGGAAATTCGATACCGCCGGGTGTAAATAATAAGAAACCGTATAGAAAATCGCGACATAGAATTACGTTAAAAATATGTTGCGTACGAATTCGATACACGCGATCAATTTCAGTGGATTCGGAAAATTATGTTTTTCGCGTAATGAATTACCTTTCCATCGTCCTTTATCTGGTTCCTTAACAGGTACTCGTGGAAAAATAATTTTCTTACGAATCAATGAAATAAACCGATGACATACGCACTAATTAAATACTGAATTCGCTGCGCGTTACCTAAGTAAATATTAGCTTCTCTTCGGCCGCGTGGAGGCGCCACTTAACGAACAAGCTGTACGTGCGTCGATAATATCGTAATTCTCGGCGGTAAGCTGTGCGTCAATTCAAACACCCGTGGCATTCCATCCAGCACGGAGACACGTAGTGTCGCCTCCATAACGATTAATAATAAATAAAACGAGAAGTTTACTGGCAATCGGTACGCATCGATGCGAGTAAAGTTTTGCGCCCGGTCAGGTTGAAATCGAGAAAGCCGGAGTTTCAGTTCGAAATGGAAATTCGAGGTCAGTGGGTCACGGGGCGAAAGTGAACGCTGGATCCTTCGGGCGAACGAAAGTGAAAGGAAACAGTTTCGAGGTTCGAACGAGATCGAAAGTGAGCTGTGAATCGCACTTTCGGTCCGTTTGACCGTGTCCGTCCATCTTTATTTCGAAGGCCGTCCAAGCACGAAGGACCAGAAATTTAATTATAAAATTCTGTCCGCGGACACGGACCATAAGAAGTTTCTATATCCCTGGACCCACTTTCGAGAACATCGAAGGATGTCGAGCGCTAGAATCCAAGCGAAACGGAAAGTGAACCATCTCCCGAATCACGTATCACGCGCAGAAATAATAAATGGCATTGAACTTGCCTGAAACCAGGCGGAAACCCCTTCCAACACGCGGGTCAACCTTGACCAAGCAAAGTGAATCCTACTGTTCGTAATTCTCAAGGACTACGTTAGAAATCTCGCCGCGAGAAAGCAGAAGGACGAATCCAGGAAGATCTTGGGAGCCGAGTAAGGTCGTCAAATCTCGAATCTACTTTCTTCACGGTCGAATCGCTAGAAATTCAAACTCCCACGCCACGAAGGACACCGTTTCACCGTCGTTTTCCAATCGATGGGCATAATTAGAAACTCCGAGGTGTTCGAGGATTCGTTCAAGGTCGTCGGAATAAAATCGCTGGCGACGGTCGCGGTTAAATTCTACCGATAGTCGATAACGAGAGATTCTCAAAGTCGGAACGGGAAAGAGGAATTCGGGACGACCTCGTTAACTAAAAGCGTCGGACGGTCATGGCCGAATACCGGAGTTGGGGCTCGTTGTTGGCTCGTTAGACCCACTTTCCGCCTGGTCCAAGGTAACAAACGCTGGATTTGAACTTGAACGGCCGGCTCACGGCCGTTTCTCTCTCCCACCGTGCGTTCACCTCTTGCGAAAACTCGATACGGGCGCACTACACGTTTCCCGTCGATAAAACGACAGAAATCATGTATACCTCCGCCAAATACTCTGTATCCGTAATCTATACGATGCAGTGATATATGCTGTAACGCTTTGGTTTCCTTTTATCGTATTATTTTGCCAGGACGTTTCTGATAAAAAAACAGTGGTTGAATCGAATCAGCCTTGACGTGATCGTCTTTTCACCACTGATACGACAAGTACACGGAACAATTTACCTGCGACGAACGAGTCCTATGCTAGACTTGACACGATTTCGTAAAAGCGATGTAATCGTGTTTACGAAAATTTCAAGTTTTCGAATAACAAATGTGACGCTACTTATCGTCTTATCAAATGAATGCCACTGATTGATCAATCTCACCGGGCTCTCGAGATACGGTATTTGTTATTCCAGAATCGAATATGCCGAGATTTGCGTGACCGAGGAAAAAAAATATATGTATATATATATATAGATATTCTTTGTGTGGAACTTGTTTTTATGTGTTTTACGAGACAGCGTGAAATGATTCGATTCTCCTTTATCCTCGATTCACGGGAAAACGAAAGAATGATCGGGAGAAAAAGTGAAATGAAAAATTTATTTTGTATTACCTTACTATGCATTATCGATTCTTGCCTGCTGAGCGCGTTAAAACATTATGACGGAAACATTGATACAAAGTCAAAGTACAAATTACAGTTTCTCTAAAAAAAACTCGATTGCGACCGTTAATCTATAGAAAGGTACTCGGCGATAATTAATGTTTCATCCAAGTTAACCGTGACTGTGATGTAAAAATTCTAATCAAAAGCAAAGCACAATTCAGTAGGTAATCGTAAAAAAAAGAACATAAATATCTCTTATGCTATCGTTCCTAATTAATACTATGTATGTTTTTCCTACACATAGAAGAGGATCATTATCTAGAGGTGGTCACGGCGATAAGATGCATCAAGATAAGAGAAATGTTAATAAAATTAGGGGAGCCAGGTGAACAGTAGTCAGATCGCGTGATTGACTACTCACTGTCATCATGGCTGGTCAATTTCAGATTTGTTCCGTGCTCCTTGTTCTCGCACTCTCCAACGCTGCACTTTCATTCCCCAGCGATATTGTGTAAGTTTTTCACGGTCTTTCACGCTATTCATTCTGTATTCTCCGAAACTAATCCTGGGGATTGAAACCCTTTTGAAAATAATCGTGTCAAACAGGCATATATCAGTTCTAACTAAAACGATTATGAGAACCGAAATGATAAACAGTTTTGGAAAAATCGGTGCTCGCACATATCGAATTCGGTTTCTGTTATTCACGAACGATATTGTATTGGTTCTATATCGATTACGAATTCGGTTACTAGGGATGCTATTAAATTCCTTTTGTTCAATTCGATTTTATGACAGAAATGGTACGCATGTTAACAGTGGTGTAACATTATCGAAAGCGAAAATCGTATCAATCTGAGATTATACGTTTTACTACTTATGTGAAATCATAACCGTAATTCATATTTTAACTAAAAGATAAGTATTACAGATATTTCCATAACAGTTATGAGAACTGGAATCGATATCGAAACAGTTTTCAACCCCCAAGTCTAGGACTATTAAATAAAATATAATTCTCGTTGACAGAATTAAAGATGGTGGTAAAAACGAGGACGGTGTTGTCAGCGCAAACGTCGACATATTTTTTGACGCCCTTTTGCCGTTGTTACGAAAGAGTATCATCGAAAATGGCATGGAACCCATGAAGTTGACAGACTTCTCCGAACCCGTCTTGCCTTTGGTACGTAGAATCGCTGATAAATAACTTAAAATCAATTTCGAATTCGACAATGGAACTGAAAATTTTAGCCAGGAAAACTGCAAGGCAGCGTCGACCTCACCAACGGATGGTTGCAAGAGATGTCTAATTTGAAACGTGCCAAACACGTAGTCGCCACGTACGCCAATAAGACGCTGCATCTGGATATGGACTTGGGATGGTCTGTCCTCGACGTAAGGATATGCATAATTACACTTTCTCTCGAATGTCAATTAAAACGTGTCGGACTGACAACGAATGCGATTTTGCTCGTTACAGTTCAACTACACGTATCTCTTTAAATACCTGATGGTCCGAAGAACCGGAGACGTTTACGGTCGTTTCAAGAAGACCGAGGTTCGAGTGGCGATGACAGTCGACATGGACGAATACCAGGTATCCCTCGACTCGATCAAGTTCACCAAAGTCGGGTAATTATTTCCGAATGACTGTAATCGTAGCTGATTTTCTCTGACGACAATCGGCTGAATTGCATTCAATTTTGATTTCAGAAAGTTCAATCTGAAATTCGAGGGACACGTGTTGGATCCCCTCGTGAACGTAGGAGCCAAGGCAATCACCACGATGTTCCGGCAGCACGTTTTAAGCAATATGGAAAAACGCGGATTATTTATCTTCCGGGAGGCTGTAAAAGACCTGAACGAACGTCTGGCGGAACACAGACCGAAGAGAGGCGAGCAGAAAGAATTGCAGATTGAATTTGCATAACCATCTCTGTGACTAATAAATTCCATGGCATAGAATGATCGTTTCTGATTATTCCTATCGGAGAAAAGTCAATCCATTTCCGTGAACCATCGGATGTAGTCGGGCGTAGGCTAACGACCCAAAAGTTTGATTTTAATCTGCCCGCGGATGCAAACTGTACGGCTCGCTACATATTTAGCGTTGTATAATGCAACGGCATGCCACGGATTCGAACTTTTAGTAATACCGCGCAAGTCCCGGAGGTTTGCGAAACTTGCAACGTGAATTCGCAAGCCTCTCATCTAACTTTTCGATTACAAAATGTAATTAAGCTGGGCGTGCCGTGCCTCGATTCGAATTACATAACAGACTTTATTATCGGTTTAAAAGTCGTGAATGTTGGATCAGCGGAAATGTTTCAAATTTCTGCGAGTTAATTAAGGAAGCGTTGTCATTAACGGTTACCAGGTAACGGGGGTATAATTTTCCTAAGGTCGGGATATGATACATTATACCGCATAATTGGGTTGGTTATGGATCGGCTGCGATAGCGACTGCACAATCTGCATAGAGATGGCTCCATGAAAATCCATGCTTCCTCCCGGGACATTGTGAGAAGGATACAAGGATAATCTCGTTTCTAAACACGATATTGCATGGTCACCGCAGGATCCCTATCAATTTGATGCTTCATCGGTAGGACAGAGTACAAACACGCCGGTGTCTATCTATCCATTGCGGAGATTAGCGAGCGTATTAAAGTGAGCCGGTTCTTATCGTTTCAGCCTGACGTCGGTTACTTAATAAAATCGGGTCGGTGATATCACCGTCTGCTCTCTATCGTCGTAATTATTTTCTGAAAGTGACGGACTATGCAATAACGATTAGCGGGCTCTCGACGAAAGTTGTAGGTAAGTTTTTCCGATAAAAGTGTCCAGGCTGCGCCGTTCGAAGCGATTAAATCGTTTACGGTAGGAACGTGAGATTCGATCCTAGCTGTCGAACGGTCAGAGTTTTCTATCGTAATCGTGACTTGGCGCAAATTGTTTATTAAACGAATGTTCAGCGAGATAGAGATTTATTTAAACAGCCGAGGCCTGCGGTGAAACGTGTTTCAGTTTACCAGTCTGCAGAGTAACACTGATTGAATTCGAAATGCGCCACTGTTTGTACACTATATTTGTATATGTATGTATGTATGTATGTATGTACGCGGCCACGCTCTCTACAATTCTGCAGGTTTCGACGCGTGAATTGGCACGAGCCGCCCTGGCATTTATGTTCCTTGGTTCGTCGAGCGCCGAGTGTCAATTAAATCGTAATTAAACAATCCCATCCTCCCGCCGACGATGCCGAACCCCAACCGAACAACCATCGACGTAGCGGCGAGCTACTGAAAAACAAATTAATTGATTCTCACGCATACATACGATAGCCTTTTTTACCGCTAGCGCCAGCGCGGCATCGTTTGCGCGATATCCTACGGGTACTGTTTTCCGATATCCCGTAACTATCGGACAAACGTTTTTGCAACGCGGAATTGCCGGAATTACACAAGTAATTTCCGTCCAATTTTGTACCGGTCGTAAAATAGTTTGCTTTTTTTCGCAACGCGATAATTACACGCGTTACAGGTTTGTCCGCACGATTGCCTTCTCGCAGGCGCTACAAAAACTCTCGACCATGTGCTCCGTAGGAACGCCTACTTTCGTTCTCGTTAAACGACCGCGCGAAACAATCGTAAGCAGAGAAACGAATACACGTTTCCTCGCAAATATGTACATATGTACATACATACATGGTTGCCTCGGTTAAAAATGGTACGAGTCGTTTCGTCACGGGATAGGAGCAAATAGAATAGATACATCGAATATCGAAACGTGCATGCTTCGCCTCATAATACATCGCACACAAATTGCCAATAATTCCTGCTCGTATTCCGGCGTTTCCGATCACGAGGACAGATGTACATGTACAATATATTCATATCCATCAATTTTCCGACGTTCCGTTCGCAACGTTCGGCCCAGACGCTATATCGTCGCAACTGCAAGGAATGTTGGGCAAAGATTGACAATTGTGTCACGTACGGATATATCGTATCGTGTGGTTAGAGATAAACGCATTCTAGGGTTACATCCGGCACTACGGCGTACCTGAATTACGCCTCGCATACTGCATGAAACTCGATATGCAAGCAAGCCGAGTAAACCGCCATTGTCCGCGAAGACGGACAATGGGTTCACCTAACTGCGGTCCTCTATTATCGATCGCAATACCTGCATACCTAAAGATTATCAACCGCATTTCTCGGCGGAGCGAGGGCCGCTCGAGTTCGCTGGAAATCACGCTGCGACACTCGACCACGGACGAAACGCGACTTACGTCTCGTTACCTATAATTTGCGTCGGCTAAAAGAATGAGACAAGCGTGTCGATGCTAATAAGAGCAGATAATGTCGCTGGTTATTCGGGTCAAGGATGCGTTAATGCTTAAACGTTTGCTAAGAAACCAAGCGACGTGCTTGTACCGCTATCGTTTCGCATTCCCTTTTCATTACTCGGACCGCGGAGCATTTTCTACGAAATCCGAATGAAAGAGCTCGTCCATACAATTACGCGGTTTAGCGCAAACGACAGGGGCAAAGCGGTCTCCTAAACGGTTCTCCTATCGTCCTCCTGGCGTTTCCTGCGAATTACGCGCGGCCGCCGGTGATCGCGCAATTCGGACCGAGTGGAACCGAGCCGGGAGGAGCGTTTTCGAGACGAACGAGGCAGACGAAGCCGATTCGGGCCGAGTCGCGACGGGAGAAGTCGAAGCGAGAGCGCAGGACAGCGGCGAGCGGATACACGAATACGCCGAGGAGACGAGAATCGCTCGAATCTCGTCCTCGCGGCTCGGCATCGATCCGACGGAAACGAAGGTGGCACGGGGTGGTTTCGCTACCTCCCTCGAATTCAGCCAACGGGACACGTCCTAATGAACGACAACAGGGTCAGCGTTGTCAAAATACAGGAGGGGCAGGTTAATCGATATCGTGCGAACGAACAAGCTGATAACTCGGGCGCTAGAGAGTAGGGACGAGGAGTCGAGGAGTCGAGAGGGATCGACGAGGACGAATGATACGAACGACGTCGTCGGTCCTCGAAAGGCGGATAGGACAGGAAAGGGCAGGGGTGAAGTCGAAAGGTTCGGGCAGGCAAACCGCCTCGGGTGGGTCTCGTAAACGAGGCAGACTTAAAGGTAGGACGGAAGGTTTCGCTCGCGGTAACTCGCGGCGGCGCGCGGAGCGGCGCGCGGAGCGGCGCCGAGTCGTGCCGAGCCGGACCGAGCGGTGCCGAGCGTACGTTCGAGCGAGACCGAAGCTGAAGCCGAGGCCGAAAGCGAAGACGAAGACTCGCAACGCCGAAAGGCCCTCGGCCAGCCAGGTTGCGCGACCCAAAGGAGACCGTGTGCGCGTATCGCGAATCCGACGTCGACCGTCGGGCTGACACCGGGCATATTCCGATCGAAAGGAAGAAAGTAAACGGCTCGCGAGCTTCAGGGAAAAGTGGTAAACGTGGTCTTTTCGGGTGAGGACGCGCGCGTACCGGCCGTGTATGGACGTCGGCACGCGTGCACGAGTCGAGGAGGAAAAAGCCCTGGATTCGTCTCGTCTGCGATCCTCAGCTCGGCTCGGGTTTCCGTCGGCGAGCTCCTCCTCGACCGTCGGTACTCGTATCGCGAGGCGCAAAAGAAAGAAGAGAAGGCGTCAACAGAGGAGAAACAGCACCGCCGACGACGACGAGGAAGGGATCGTCGGCGCCGAAACCGATACCGGCATCCCCGAGAACGTCGTCGACTCGAACGTGTCCGAGACGGTAGTCCACGACGAACCGGCGGATCATCTCGTCTGCCTCGACGACGATTCGAACAAACAATCTGCCGACGCACAGTCGGAAAACGTACGGAACGTAAGCGGAGGAAGCGGCACCCGCGCGGTTGCCTCCTCCCACAGGTCCGGCATCACGCTACTAACTCGTCGACCCGGTGCCAAGCGATCGTCCAGGAGATGCAACGCGACAGCTCGTAGGAACGCGATGATGATGGACCTCCAAAGGCTGATCACCGAGGTACACGCCAGGCCCGCGATCTGGGACCAAAAAAACGTCAACTACCACAACCGCGATGTCATCCTGAAGATGTGGCGGGAGATCGCGAGGGCTTGCGAGGTCTCCAGTGAGTATAACTCGCTCTCTTCGCTCCCTCGACCGAAAAACGCGCCTGCGTCCTTCCCTCTCTTACCTTTCCTACACCTTCCCCTGTCTCCTCCTCCATCCCTCCTTTTCGCTTTGGTCGCGAGTACCCCTTCCCCTGCCGATTTCGCGTATCCCCGCCACTGCCCGACTACCGATCGACCCTCCCAGGTGCTCTCGATCGTCTATTCGTTTCAATACAATTCGGATACCCCGGCCCGTGGGTAATGACCTCTTACAGCAAATACCATGAAAACGACCACCTTGTAGGTAAACAGTCCCTAGGAACATGTCGGCTTTCGAATCTTGTTTGTCATCGCGGCGAACGTACGTACACGTGAATGCAAAAACACGGGCCGCTCGATTCGCTAGCGTGCTTGCTTAGTTTCGGTTTGACAGAGAGTAACTGAGCAGGAATTACCCTGGAAGGTCGATAGCGGGTACAATCGGTGGTTCGCGACACGGTCCGCGCGAGGTCGCGTCGCACCAGCTAAGTCAATTCCGAACGAACGGTTAGCCGCGATGTTAAATTAATCTCGTAATAGACATTCCCGAGAGCTTAATCCTTCCTCCATCTGTTTGCCGATCCGATCCGGAGTTAGATTTGCAATTGATCGCGAGCTCGTGCTCTCGACAACGCGTCCGATTAACCTCGTTCGATTGGTAACTCGATGATCAAAGAAAACTGTGTTTTCAGCGGACGTCGCGAAGTCGAAATGGAAGCATCTACGGGACAACTTCCGGAACGAATTAAAGAAGACCTACCGAGGGAAGTGCGACGGCAGCGCGAACGAGCACGACTCTAAATGGGTCTGGTTCAAAAGCCTGTTTTTCCTTCGGGACCAAATGAATTCCCGAGTAATCGGATGCGCCCTGTCGCAAAACTGTTCGGCCCTGCGTTCGTCGCCCGACGGCACGCAAATCGAGCCGCAAATCGACATTCTCGAGGGCCACGAGGAGACGCAATTCGACGAATTGGACGGCGACTCTTGCCAGTCTTTGCTGTCCAACGATGACCTGCATCAAGTCATGCCTCCCCCTAAATTGAACAGAATCGGTCGAAAACGTGGTCTCATGGACGTCATGGAGAACGACTACCAGGTGGAGGTAGATCGTAAGCGATACGAGTCCCTCCAGAAGCGACTGGCTGTCTGTCAGGAAGAGGAGGACGACACCTATCACTTCCTGATGAGCGTCAGGAATCCCTTGAAAAGTCTACCCTTGGACCGACAGATGTTCATTCGTCTGAAAATCCAGGAGTTGGTCTACAACGAGATCAACTCGCAGAACCAGCAGAGGTGCTACGAGGGCTCGCAGGACGTGAAACCGAGGGCGGGGATGGACGTGGCCGGAAGTACGGCCACTGGACCAGGACCGGGACCGGGACCGGGGCCGGGTTCGGGGGGTGGAACTGAAATCGTCAGCGACGCGTCGAATCCGGCGTCGTTGCTGCAGAATTGTACGACAGAGGGCTCCAGCGATGACGCCTTCTTCGGTTAATTTAATTTACCTTCTAAGATGTAAGAATGATAATTTTATTAATAGAGAATAAACGACGATATTTTTTCAATAAATCCTCGCTATGCTACTTCCGCTGTTCTTCAGATTAATTCGGAAGAAACCGAGAGTGGCAGCGAATGAAGACTTTTCTTTAATCCCTCGGTGAGAGCGTGAGCGTATTTTCAATTAACGAACAAGCTACTCTCGAAACATTTATTATTATTATTACCATCGTGACGCATGTTAGACCAGAAGTACATTACGCGAAGCAATTATTTCGCGCACTAATTGGTTTCGCGGCGCCCCTCACTCAAGGGCGTATTCGAGGTTGTCGCACGGTCGTGTGTGTGTTTTTGTTCGGCGTGATTAAAAATGCGGATCGGGCTGACGGGAATTGCCGAGGATCGGATTACGTCAGGCTTGACCTAAACCGACCTGACTTGGCACACGGATAACGGAGCTTTAACCTGAAATACCTTTTTACCAGGAAAAAAAATATTCGTGAAATCGAAACGTCGGAGGAAAAGCACGCTAACGGGCGAGCCACACGCTTCTGTAGTTTGAAATTGATTTTTTTACCTCGGGAAAATTGTAATTCTTGCCGGTACAATTCATTTTACGATAATTCACCGTGCAACCGTGGATTTTCCGCGACGCGGTGATCGTGGGTAAATAAATACATAGTAACTCCGTAGAATATTCGCCGGGCTGGAGAATTACGCGAACGAGGTAATCTCGCAGAATAAAAGCGGTAATCTTGCCATCCCACGGTGCATACGTCACCGATGAAATACAACGCTGGTTAGAGTAGAATATCTGCTCCCTGACGCTGACTGCCTCTACGGACTATTGTCTCCGTGTACTGCAACGTTTGCATCGCTAAAGCCTTTCGCGAACCTATTGAGTATATTCCGAGCGGTTGATACATTCGGTCGCGACGAGTCTACCGAGTGACTCGTTAAACGCGATTCTTTGGCCCGAGCCCCAGGACTCCTGCATCGTCGATGAAATGGTGAAACGGTACATATTCGAAAGGCTCCTTATCGATAGAACAAAATTCCCGTAAATCGCGATTCGGTAATCGTACGCTGAACAATTTTTAATGACTGGCTGAATACGAGATTAACGAACGTTGCAATTGGAGCAGTGGAAACGAACGAGCGAAATTCATTAAGAAAGAAGAAATTGCGTGCGTTCTATCTTGTCGGGCACTTTCTACGTAGTCTCCGTGTAGACACACGTGATTCCCGCCGGACCCATTCTAGTTATCGCGCATCACCGTGTATTGACTAGAAGGAAACTGTATCTGTCTGTTCGTCGCTACATTGTACCAATGTGCCAGTGACACCATGAAGTGGCGACATACTCCCGCGGCGGCATTGTGCGTTCCATGTTCAGATAACGTTGTTCGGGGAGTCGAGTTTGCGAGTTACCAGTTGGCGAGTTCAGCGCACGACACGGTTATTGAATATCGAAGAAGCGGTTGCCCGACTATTTTCAGTTTAATTAAATCAGGTTATTAGGTACGCCGCGGTCCGAGTCTACGGTTCGTTGCAAATTTTCCCTAAACGCGATATACTCGATGCATAACGGGAAGAACTTTACCGTGAAAGAAATATCGGTAAATTGATTCGAACGATGCCTCTCTTTTGACGTTATTCATGCACAATTCCACGCCGGGAATAGCTTAAACGGCTGCGTAATGGCGCAGTATCAGCCTTTTAATAAGCGGCAAAACGGCAAGTAAAATTAGGGGGAACGGTTTCGGCGTTGCTTCCGAACGTCTCGGGGCCCTTCTTCTTGCAGGCCTCGCTTCCCTTCCACGGGGATTCGTGGAATAACGAGGTAACTTTTCGTTCGGATAGAAAAGCCGCGTCGTCTAGACGGGATGCACTATATTTGCACGGTATATTGCACCGGTTGAATAGCTTATTCGAAAGTCTGCTTCGTAGTGTGCTCAACGGACCACTCGGTTTTTCCATACAAAGAGGATTAGCATCGTCCTCTTTGTCTCTCTGCACGTTCCCTCTTCTCTTTCGCTAGCTTTGTTTCTCTCTCCTTCTTTTTCTCCGTCGACGGGCCATGCCTTAACAGCGCTCTTACGCGGAGTCCTGCGTTCCCTGCATTACCTGCATCGTTCGCGCTATTGCGCCCATAATTATGCAACCCTTCGACGGGCGTCGTTGCTTCGGAATCTCGGCCCGCGAAAATTTCAATTTCACATCCGATGTAATTATCACGGTACGTCATTAACGTCGCGATACCGATAAAATGGCTGGGGAGAAAAAAAAACACACAGATATCGTACCGTGTATGGGCAGCATTAATGAGAAGCACTGCCGCGTGTTTTACCGTTTCGACGTCGATACTTCGAACTCCCATAGAACCGCGATAGGGTTCCTGTTTGCCCGATACTATTCATTCCGTCCGATGACACCCCGTACCAATACAATGTGCTGTCTGTCCGTCCTTATTAAGCGGTTATTGTGACCATGGTAATTACCAGGCGGTAGTCCCATGGAAATTCGCCGCGACTTCTACGCGGCCTCGCTTTTGTTACGCTGGGTCCTTTTGTCAGCTTGATTTTCTTGCCCGTTTCTCTCGCGGCATTAATCGTCGGACATTTCAAAAGATTCTTTAACAAACCATGACCTGAAAATCTTTGGGGTATTACGCTTGCGTTATAGGAATAACGCTACAACTATTCGACGGTCAAAAATCAGACTGCGCTGCATAGATATGTATGCAAGTAGAAAAGAAATTGGATGCGAGCGAACGACTTTGTCTTTCATTATCGTGCTCCGCATCCGACCGATAAAAATTTCCCAACCATACTTTCCGCGGTGGATGTCGCTGAGTTATAAAGCGTCGCGGGAAAATCGCATCTGGAACAGACGGTCTCCTCGAACGCGTCTCATATAATTAAACGAGAATAGGAAACATGTTTACGTTTAGTCTGGCACGGCGCGGCGCGGCGAGTACCACGCGAAAGAGTCGCCCGAGACTTTCTTTGATCACAAAGTAAAATGCAATCACTTCCCGTTCTTTTTTCTATCCCGCCGTATCTCCTCCCTTCTCTCTATGAAAGAGTTCATCCTCTATAACCCGAGGCTTTACGTCCAATATCGCTTGCGTACCGGGTGTCACAAAAAAAACAAAAAAATGAAAAACTTTCCAGACCCTCGGAAAGATTCTAAAGATCAAGGTAAATCGATCAGGCCGCACGTTCTCGCGGAAAAATTGCTGACTTCCTATTTTAATCGCCATTGCAAACATCTATGCGATAACGCATCCCCTCTTCTCCAGAAATATTCATTGAGAAAGATTATCTCGATGGAACATCGCAGGACGACGAGATACGTAGCATGTATTTACGTATACATACTCGGAGGAGTCCGTTCTCGGTGTTCTTCCTTTCAGCTTCTTTCGAAGGCAAATAACTCCTGGAAAGGAGGAGACTACCGAATGCTGAGCCAAGCCACCAGCAAATCCGACAAATTCATTTCAATTTACGCACAGTGGGCGAGAATTCCGGGAACCGATCGCTGGGAACAAGATTTTTTCCATCGAGGAAGAGCACGATAAAGGATAAAACGCGCCGTGGAATACGGCGCAACCCGAGGCAATGGGAAAGCAACAGCTGCGCAGCTTGCAAGCTTGCAATCCATGTATGTATGTGTATGCGTTTGCAGCTCGATACGTACACACAGCATTCATATATGTACATATGTACGTGTATATAAGAGGATACGCCGTAAAAATCATTTCCTCCTCTCGACGAGTAATGTACCATTGAGTTTCTCTGTAATGAGATTTTTTTTCTAAAAGAGCAGTTCGACGATAAGGAGTTTTCCCGTTACTTTTTCTTCCTTCCGCTGGGAATTCTTCTACCGATGAATTACTTATTACTCCCGTCGCAAGTTTGATTTATGTTTCACCTCGAGAGCTCGTGCTTCGCTAGTTGTTTACGATACTTGGACATATCGATAGCCTGCCAATTATTTATTGGACATCTTGTAGCGAGAATATTCAAGACTCTCCGATGCAATCTTCGGAACTTGCTACATACTTCCAGTATCTACAGTGTAGTACTTAAAAGACCTCTCCAACTAACGCGGTATCAGTAAAAAATATTCGCTGCAAGTACTCTCGGCCGGAGCAACAAACTGCCATGAATTCCGGGCAATTGTCGTGTATCGATATAAGCCGAACGAGCACATTTTTATGCATAACATCAAAAGCGTAGGGGTTACGGCGGAGCGAAGTCTGCCTGCGCGATATTTCAAATTCGCGAATTTCCGGTAGCACGTGCAACGGCGATTTTAAAGCAAAGAGGTAACGCACGATTTATTAGCGTCGAGCGGAAGCTTCGAAAGGGGAGGCACGGATTTAATTCCAATTCGCTACACCGCCATTGGCATCGAAAAAAGCTGATCGCAATGTGTATAACAAAAAAGTTGTCGCGTCGTAAACTTCGAGAAACTGGTCTCGCTGCGAAACCCGGCCCGACATTTCTTTCGAAGTGCAAACCTAACGAAACCACTCTCCGCACAACCTATTATCGTTCATGCAACATTAGGTCGTGTAGCACATTCACAGAAAACATCCGTGATTTTAGAGATTCATTTTCCCTTTCTCAACAGGGCGACAATCGCGAGAGATTCTACGAATACGAGGTACATATATGTAATATTAAAAAATAAGTCCCAATGAAAGGAATAAAAGCACAGTCGTTCTTTACATCGCCTGCCATTACATCGGAATTAATTTAATGAAATTCCCGTCCGCAGGAGAACGTTGATTGAATTCGTTCGTCAACGCGTACAAGTTCGGAAACATTGAACGAACCATACAGAGAGTACAGTGTACTTCTCGTCTACCGACTGCACTTTGTACGTAATCTCGTTACCGATACTAATCGTCCTTAATGATACTTTGTCGCGGCTCTGCCCTTGCCGCGTGCTATTAATTATACGCATGGGAGCAATTGTAGTTCGAAACTGGCGCAGGTTGAAAAAGTTTGTCGATATTGTTAGACACGCGTTCACTTTTATGCAAGGGACCACGTTTGATACGACGACTTCTACATAGGGAGTCTCGTAATGAAATCGTGCGAATAACTTCGGTACTTTCAAGCTTACACTGTCCTTGTTAAACTATGCAACACCAAAAATTCAACGACCCTATCAACGTTATCCACAGACATTCCGAAGATACGCATTTGAATACTGTTCCTCGATCACTCGTAAATGCAGTATCCTTCGTGAAAAAAAAAGTATTTTATTAGCCGATGGCCATTCCTGCGATGAAATATACGCGGGTGGCGCCGAGTCGCAAAAGCTCGTAAAACTGTCGCAGAAAATGGCTCGGTAAGGTCGCTTTTGGCTCGCGCGAATCTTCGTTTCCCGTTTCGCAAAGGTCGATCGCTTTCGAGGTTTTCGTCGGATTAAGTAACATCGTACCTTCCTGCAACGCATACTCGCCATGGTATCGCGTTTAAATATTCTTTTTCCTTATACATACACGCGGCGGAGAAAATATCGCGAAAGGACATAATAATTATGCCTGTCTTACTTTATGAAAGTTCGAATTTATCCTGCGTCGTACTTACAAGGAGACTCATTTGCAAGTTGCGGGACAACGAAAAAGAAAATAATAATAATAAAGTACTGCGGAGCCAACTCTTTCGTGGCGTATACGAACTTATAATTGGCCAATTAGAGAAAAAACATGCGGTATGCGCGCTCATTTACCACACCACCGGCAACATCGTAAATTCAGAATAAATCCAGTTAGGTAAGACGATCAGATCGAAGAACCGTACCGATTCAAGAAATTTGCATAGGACAATGTTAATCCCGGATGGGTGTTCGTTACTTGTGTAAGGTACCGATTGGAAACATAATAGTGCACAAAAAAAGATAGACGATATTATTAAAAAAGTATAAAAGTTTAAAAAGTCGGTTTATTTTCTCTCGTTTATTCGTAAATTAATGCCGCAAATTTAAAGTTTCTACATTAATAGTTTTGTAGATATACACGTTTCAACTTTGAATATACTACATATAATTCTTAAGAGTATACACATATGATTCTGAACCGATAGTATTGCGTATTTAAAATATATCATAAATTCGAACAATCATCCTCAGGCATCGAGACGTGTTTATTTTCTCTGTTAATAAATACTTTCATGGTGCCAGTCGAAGGTACATACATACCTAATCAAAAGTTAAATATTCTCTGTATACAATTTTAAATATTGTTCGCTCCACCGTGAAACATACTTGCATGGCCTGCGTAAAAAAAATCAAAAGACATCACTTTCAAAATCCTTAATAAATCAATTAATATATTTCACCGATATCATTACGTTTTAACAAAATTACCAAGACTATATTTGCCAATCACTTTTATCATTTAAATATCTTATTCATTGGAATAATATTAGAAATAAATATGATCGATTTACCTCAGACTAAATAAAGTAAATATGTATTCTATACTTGTAAATAATAAATCATTTTTTCTTTATATCTCGCAATTGCATATAACGATAAAAGAAATTATTCTTAATTTAGCGTATACCCATTTAAATATTCTATTCGTATACCGTTACATCCATTTTTTACAAAGAAGCAAAATTAATTATTTGGCTTTAAACGAATACTATATCTCGAAGACTAACAATTATTGACACATCCAGGTCGCGGTATTATTTTTCACGGAACAAATACCATATGTTACAACAACTAAAGAACCCGCACTCAAACGTTCGAGGAGAGGTTCATAGAATCTATTTCGTTTTAGAAATCAATTGCAGAGCGCATCTTCTTTTTACCAAATGTCGTCCACTTAGAAGCACGTGGCGCGGCCATCCGCTTTGTCACGCGCTTTCCAAACAGGCGAGGCTAAACAGTGTCCCAACCACTCAAGGTGCGTCAAGTTCGAGAAAAATCTGGCGGGACGTGAGAAAACGTTTACGCTTGAAGTATGCAATGGGACGGTCTAAAATTTCGCATTGAAATCGAGTGGAAACAAGCACTCACCAGCGTGTGGTAGGGTGAGAGGAAGCCGAGCGGTGAGAGCCACGAGTTCGGTGGTACGTCAGTAAGATTCTTGCGGGTGCCGGAATCACTGCACGTATCATACACGCCGGGAAACGGTCCTCGATAGTCACACGCGTAAATAATCGTCCGCGCCGATAGAATCTCGCAGACGAGAGCACGCTTTCTAGCCGAACGGATAAATCGCGGTGTTAGTGTTAACCTAAGAGTGGAATTTCCGCAAATCACGGATGTGCATTAGAAAATGAAGATCGCGGTTTGCATCCGTATCGGAAGCGGTGCGTACAACGGGCCGTGAATTGTCGTTTGCACCGAAATGACCTATATCGCAACGCGAAGGTTAATCATGCCAGTATTTGCCACAGTCGCGCGTGGACCTTCGAGTGTGCTTCATCGTCCGTACGGTAAACAGAGATACTTTTTCAACAGAGTGCACTTTTTCCGACGGTATTCCGACGGTATTCCGACGTTCAGCTCTATGTTCGATCACATGACGAACGAGGTTATGTGACCGGTGTGATCACCGACGCCGGCAATTTTTAAAGACACACGAATCCGCGAATTTATCGCCAAAAGTGAAAATTTGTCCGCGGCAACAAACGTTCGTTCGTGATAAAGAAAACTGTCCGCAAAGTAAAGGTAACTCGTATCTTTTGTCGTCTATATGCGTCTAGCATTTACGGCGAATCGTTACGAATCATGCAGTCGCGGGTGACGATACGTTGCCGAATAATTGGCGGGGCTTCGTGAGACAATGACCGATGGAGAGATTTTTCCCGTATTTCTGAATCACCATTGGAGACCACCGGGTGTCGTCTGCCGCATTTGCAATCTAAAGGCTGCTGTGATAGATACTCGACGGATTTGGAAGTGCACGGATGAAGATACGGGAACGACCAGACACGTGAGTTGAAACATACATATATCAGTCGATTCCGTCACATTCGTGACCTGTTAATAGGATAGCTCGAAAAAAAAAGCTGCAGGCACTTTTAAACTTAATCGTCACGTCGATTCGTTCAACTATTTCAATAACAATGGTTCTCGCGCTCTCTAGGTGTAATTAACTTGACCGACCTTATAACACTAATAACGAACATGTCGCGCTCGATTGATCGAGATAATTAGGGTCTCGTGAGATGCCAGTGCCTGATAAAAGTCGTTAATTTCATCCTGTAAGTCGTTGATCGTAAATTACTATCTTGATCACGATTTATCGCGGATTTTTCTTCGTCTAAATATACTTTTATCTTAGAGCATATTTTACCGATGCAAATTTAATTTTATCACATTCAGCGGCTATTCGGCGGTGGTGAAACTGATAAATTATTAAACCGGTAATTACGCTACGAATTCATTAATGATAATTACGTTAGATTCTTGAAATAATAGCTTACTTTTGACGCACGACTGCCTCCCGTAAAAGTTGGTAAGATCGTTACATTTGCGTCGCATTTGCATCCAACAAGAAAAAGAAGTGAAAACTTGTAGATTATTTGTTCCACGGAGTGCATGGATTTGTAGCCTGATTTCTAGATTCGCACTAACTTGTATTTCCAGAAATATTTTAAATATGACACAAATTTTGACTGACAGTCTATTAAATGATTCTTGCGTTCAGAAAAGTTGGTTAGAATATGTTACCCAAAAATACTCGCGCTCCCTTCGATTAAAATTAGTTAGTCGAATCGTAATTTTGTTTTGCATCACTGAGAAGTAAGAAAGCTGACTGAGCGATGAAAAAGATACTGATAATTGTCCATGTGATTGTTTATTCTAATGGCCTTTATTTGAACGACTTGTATGTCTGCTATTGACTGATTTATACGTTATTTATTAGGGAATTCTATATTTTTATGATCTATTCGAAGTTTTCGAATGTTTCAATGTTTCGAATGCCTCTCCTGGCGTCGCAGAAAATTCGAATTACTACTGCGGTGAACACAGCTGATTGGTAAACGATGATGTTCCCACCCCGTGAGCGACCGGGAGAGGGAAGTCAGCTTGAGATCGTTGAAACTGACCGCGAAGACGTCGCGACGTCGGTTCGGAAAACTCGGGTGACTCACCAGGGCAGGTATTTCCGAGAACGAGCCGCGCGGAGAATTTCTGAAAATCGGTCGCGACAAGCCCTGCCTGCCACATGGTCGAGTCACCCTTGCTGCCTTTATTATGCTTTACCGGCAGTGAATACCGATGGTAAACAGTGTCCTTGAACCGTTGAAATATTCGCAAGGGCTCGACACAGTCGTCGTGCCGAATGAATACATGGCCACCTCACTGATGATTAATTTCGAGGTTTTTACGTTTTTCTTTGTACCATCGTCTCGGAGAATTATCGTCCGAAGTGTCAAGTTTTTCAATGAGATAACGCGAAAGTCGAGATACGCAATTATTCTAGTTAATAGTGTCTCGAATTTCCAAGTTTCGATCGATAAGAAATCACGCCACAACGATATTCCGTGAACGGGGATTTTCCTGGAAATTTTCGTCACGTGCCCGCGCGATTGTTCGATCGTCGAAATCGTTGGATCGATTCTCGGCAAGTCTCGTTTAATGACACCGAAACTTATCGGGCGTCTACTTGGAGGTTATCGCGTTCAGAGTATCAAGTGACGAAGCTACGACAAAGAGTTCTCGATATTGGTCGGCGACTCCCAGTTAATTAGATAATCGGCGTTCGTGTTTCTACTTTATCGACGTGATCATCGATAATCGATTCCTGTAACAATGTGGCGTTATGGAGAAACAAAGGCCCGCCAGTAAAATATACATATTCCATTAAACTGTTAATTAATTCATTATTAGGTCGAAACCTAATCAGTAGTAGTCGAAAGAGGTTACATTTTACCGTGCTGTAGGGCGACCATAGAGGATTTTGGTAAATCTACGAACACGTAAACCAAGCGACGTCGTGTTCGTCTCGTAAGAGAGGATCGAATGAAAGATTGGAACATCTGGCGGGAACGTATAATAAACGGGAACTGACGGACGATAACGTGGTTGCCGATTATACGCTCGGGTTCGGTGTTTATCGCGAAATAACGGGTCGAGATTACGGGGGGAAATGCAGCACGTGCATCGGCGACAATGCACATCCGGAGAAAATGTGAAAACGTCAGCATCGTGAGATTATTTTTTAGAGAACGAGACTAGAGTTACTCGTCTACAGCGAGTATCGACAAAAATAGAAGGAAACGCAGTCGATCGAGCGTGAAAAAAAAATGATCATCGAACGATTCCCATGAGAATGCATCGATGTGTCGTCGAGTCCTCGTTGTTTCTGCGTAAAAACTTCGTCCCAGATGATCCCCTGCGAGCGGAAATGTTTTTTACCTGGTACTTTCGGTTGATGGGATTGCTTGGGCAGTGCGCCGCGGTAGTAGGAGCTTTTTTTTACTATCTCGACGTTGGGCTTTTATAAAAAATCCGATAGTCGGATTGTTAGACATACATACAGATACGTCAGAGAATACGTATTCTCGTTCTCTTCCAGTGCTTCTCCAACGTTTCGTGACACGTTTCCTGCCACCACGTGAATTCCGCAATTAGTGTGCGGGCTGTCGTAGGTCGACACGTGGGTGAGTCTCACTTTTTCTTTGTGAATGAAAATTTGAATAATACGTCTGAAACCCACTTGTCGGACAAACGGACGAACGTTGACCGTTTTGAAATTGTTACTGCTCGGGTGTGATCGTTTCATTTCTTGAAACTGTTATTTATTTATTTATTTTGGTAGATATTCAGACAGGAGACGGGGCAACCCTTTGAATCGTCTCGCCGGCATCGCGTCGACCGTCGAGTTTTTTATTTTTCTTCCTTGAAAGCGAGCGTTTCGTTTCTTTCATAACGAACGAGACCGTCTCGAACGTTGCACCCTTCGCGATTCGATCGGCCGTGATAGAGACAAAAAGAACGGCAGCTCTTTTTGTCGCTCTTTTATCGAGGCGATTTAACGCCGAAGAATAAAGTGCCGCTCTCACGGTTCACGTATTTATCGCTCGCTCGGTACAGATACTAGATACCTTGTTTTTTGTTTTATTCCCCTAGCGAAACTTGAGGGGGCAAAGTCTGAAAAAGTTCAACGATCCGCGAGTGAAATTTACGAAATGTTTCGTTGTATCAACGGTTCCCGTTCGGCCGAGGCAAGTGACGAGAAAGGGTTATCTCGCGAGTCCGAGCCTTGTTCTTTTATCCTCGAAAACTTATCCCACTTCTTTCGCGGATGTAATAATCGTATGTCTGGGTGAAGGTATTTTACCCGCGATTGCGCCACCAGATACGACAACACGACGTGCCGCGTATTTAGCGCTCTCGAATTGAACCAGTCCTCACGCTGATTTTCAGGAGCGTATCGCACACTTTCGAATCGACTCGTTCACCCGGCGGGAAACGTTTGGCATTCTCGTATCTATGAATTAAATAGTTGCCGTCTGCTCGAGTTCCGAGTTTTAAATATGTATCTCACGTTATATGTAAACGGTGTTACATCTTCCGGGCGAGAGTTATTTTTAGCGAGTTGCATTGTGCCGAGGTGCTTACGAGACAACAGAAAAATGTAAAAAAGAACGACTCGAGGAGAGGCAGACCCTTCTTATTTATGAAGCTGATTTTTCATATTTAACCCCGTACCATCCGAGAGGGCCGGCGTGCGACGATCGATCAAGATTAAACATCCAGTCTTGAACTTTAATTTATATAAACGTGTGCCCGTGCCTTGTACGCCCGTGCCTCGCCACTTTCGGCGTTGTTTCGCAAATCCGTTTGCGCTCGCGTTTCTCGTTTCTTCTTACGTAAGTCTCGTAGCACGACCTCCTGCCATCCTGGAGCCGAAAACCAAGGTCGTCGAATTCGTCCTTTCAACCTCCTTGGGTCCTTTGAAAACATTCTTCGCTCTTTTAACGGCGTAGCACGTATTATTTTGTTCGCGGTGCGTTGTCGCGGGGTGGAGCTACTACGCGGAAGAAACGAATAAAGAGATCAAATAAACGGACGCTTTCGTCCCGATATTCGCGGTACACGGAACGGGCCAAAAACCCGAAGCAAAACAGAAGGAGACAATAGAGAACGCGAAGCGCCACGGTAATTAGTCGACGGTAATGGTCGGGAGAGGTAGCGTGGTAATGATCGTGGCAGAAACCGCGATATAACGGCTGTTGTGCGGCGATAAATGCTCGCGGTTTAACGCACCAAAGGAAAGCCACGTTATTAACCTACCTAGCTGCCAACGAATCACTCTCCACGCCGTGCTAGTTTTCAACAAAGCCAAGGACCAAACTCTCGTCTCACAATGTAGCTTCCGCTCTCTTTCTCCGAGATTGTTTTTCCGATTCCCAACGAGAGAAGGACGCCGAGACTATTTCCGTTTCGTTTCGCTTTGCAAACCAACCCCGGCTTCTGCTTGCCTCGGAGTTTTATTTTGTTTAGTATTCCCGCGACGTAGACGGATAGAAATTAGACCACGTCGTGGAAACGACGAACGAAGCACCCGGATTAGCGACAAAGGATGTTCGCGTTTGATCCCCCACGGTTCGCGCGAAAACTCGCTCGTGACGAACGTACAGTTTTCTTTTTATACACGTGCAGGGTGCAAGTATTTCGATCCGTCGCGAGTCTGCAACCTAAATCGAGATTCGCGATACCGAATTCAGAACGAGTTGGATCGATCGATTGACAGACGTGTGGACGGAACCTTAACCGGCGTTGACCTTATCGAGAGAAACGTTGGAATTGGCGCCAGCGAGCCTCTACGCGGCGCCTACCCGAGCCACTTGTAAAACTCACGACTCGATTTGCATTTACGTATGGTGGTAGGGTTCCTACGAGCCTCAGCCTACAAGTGAAAGTATCGGTGCAGAGTTTAACCACGTGCCTTCGTTAAATGCCATAAAATACAGGTGTAGGTCCTCGGGACGTAAGGTTTCACGTATGCAGCGGACTTGCCCACAGCTTCCTAACGAAATCTGGAGCGTTTGACCCGATGCCGTTACAACGAGGAACATTCCGACTGGTTGCTAACAGGGCCGAGATTATCATTTTGATAAGAATCGCGGTGATCATTCGCGTTTCGATGCACGATTGAGAAAAAGAATAAATAATCGCTTATTGTTCTCCCCACGATGATTGGGAGGTAGGCAGATCTCGGAAAGGCGAACGGTCGTTGAATAGACCTACGCGAACGCGAACCGTCTCTCACGTAAGGTTCGATTATTTTGCGACGCGAATCCGCAAAAGATTTCGAGACCGAAGTATGTATGGTTTTTCCATATTTAAATGGCAGTAAAGTCGAGCCGTTGACACCGCGTCAAAGTTTGAAGTCGCTTCGTTGCCCATTGTATTCCCATTTTAATTTTATCCGTCAAAGACCAATTTACGTCGGCCATTGGTGCCAATAATTTTCTCCCACGTGTCGCACGAGGATCCTGATAATACCACTTGCTTCCCCGGGGACTTTACGACACGGAAATTCTGTGTTTCGCGAGTCACATAAACACGTCGAAGATAAACGATAAAGTACCTGCTCCACCGAAGTATGGAAGGATAAATAAAATTCCTTCGCCGACTTTCTCTGGATTCGTCGATAGCAAATATAAATCGAAGCTATCGATCGAAGATACAATCGGAAACGTTTAATCTCACGTATCGAGTATCAGTTAGTCGGTTTTACTCGATGATAATTAGAATGTCAGGGATAATGAAACCCTATCGCGTTACAGGTGTCGATCGCGATTCGTATCATGATTTAGCTGAAGCGGCGCATTAACGAGCGTGGCGTGTACATATATTATCTGCGATCGACACTTAAGCCGGCTACGAAACGATTTTTTTTGCCAGACTACCGATTCGCGACGGCAGCCTCACTTCGACGCCGAAAATGCTGTTCTCATCGATCGACCTATTTGTCATGCGTACAACTTCTCCATCTATGCTCGTGCAACTATGTCTACCACCGGTTACAGAAGGTTACAGGAAATGTGTTTTTAGTAACTTTGAGATTACGCAAACTTGTCCGCGAAAGTCCGGGCACGTTCGCGTAAACCTCCGCTCCTTATAAGGTACTAGCCGCGAATGCGGAGAGCAATTATCGCGATATCATCGATCGCGTCCGGGGCCCCGTGGACTCGAAAATCCGGATTACATTCAAGGACCATTGTTCGCCGAAAACGTCCGGCCCTGATCTCTTTCGACCAGGGTCCATCACGACTTTATTACGTTACTCGGGTCTACTATTCACGATTATCGTTAGCCCATAGGATATCCACCGGAAACATAAATGTTATAATTCCACGAGAGAGTCATTAAGTCGCCGGATCGCGAGCATAATTAACGAGGACATTTTTTTCCGTGTAATTTAAGAAGACGGAGAATCCTCGTGAAGGGTTTCGCTCTACATAGGTCGAACGAAAAATTCCCACGTAAAATCAGCCACAACATCCGAGCCCAGTAATTTAACCGACGTCGGCTACAATTACGAGAAGACTCATGAACACGTTCTCCGTCTATGCATGAACGGTTCGTTGCTCGTCCCTTCGAAACGCATTTCCTCTTATTGCTCGTAAATACCAGAGAGTGCATTTGTCAATGCTTACATTCGTTCGAGTATTGTTAGTTTCCATTTTAATCGCGACGGTTAAGGAATCGATAATCACGCGCACGGAACAATTGTTGCTTAATGAGTTCGCGGTGATCGGAACAGCGTGGATTGTCGTTTACGCGATGAAAATGAGAAGATTATCGGCTCGAATCAATTAACGCTCGTTTTCAGTTATTTTGTTTACGGAAGGCGCGTAGGGACACGCGGTAATCGTATCGGTGCCGGTGCATTCACCGTATTGAAACCCGATTATTTGTGACTGACAATCCGGCAACAGTTTGTCAGGGGCCCGAACGACGTCCGTGTAGAAATCATTTTCTCTGTGTAAAACGCAGATAAGCATCGTACGCGATGCCATTCGTTATGTCATTGGATACGGCATATAAACGTGCACGGTCAGAAGTTTTCTGATAACCCATACATTTTCAGCGCCGAAGGTCAGCTGCCGGTAGATTACGTTTAATAGATGACACCAATGGAAGTAAACGTTAGTAGGTTTTTTGCAAGTGTGTCAAGGCGTGTTTCGAGACCGTTTAAAGTATCGTTCTTACGCGGCCCTCAATTGCGGATCGTGTTTTATTGTTGTATCGCGGTATTCGGTGTGCAAGGGGAAAACGAAGCTAGACGAATAAAGGAACAAGTGCTGGTCCGAGGCGTGGCGGCGCATAAACCGCGTTGCACTCGACAAACCCATGAAACGTGTTTGCGCAGTCACGTTAGCCGGCGCTGCTCGAAATAAACCTTCGTCATCGAAGTGTCGCGCGAACAGTGGACCAGCCTGGTTGAACACGTTCGGCTTTGGATTTGCGCAAACCGGACTACACGTGACTAATTACGTTCACAAATGTTTGCATCCGAAAATTTCAACAGTTGGAAATTTGTTCCGAAACGTCGAAAGAGGAGGCAGTTTGGAGGCGTGGAATAAACACCTTCCGCGGGTCAGCGTACCGGAGTGCCGGCCAAAGCGGAAAATGTGAAAATGGCAGAGATAGGAAAGTCGAAACGCGCACACGCGGAGAAACACCGTGATGCGGCGTCGCGGAACGGAATGAGATGCCCATACGCGTCGAATACACACCGTCATACCCTCCTTTCTTATGTTCGTACGTCAAACAGATTCTGCAAACGCGGAACAACTCGTCCTCTGTGCGTTATTCTTCGACCACGAGCCCTCTTCCGTGATTTACAATTTGTCTGCTTCCAGATGGAATATGTATTAAATATGTCACACGTCCACGTTCTAGATCGTTCGATCGCTACGAACTCGTAGGTCTGATTTGTTTCACCCAACGAGGCCGCACTTGGTACACGTAAATTCTGTTTGTCGTAATTGTAAGTGATGAACAGGTGTCAAACGTAAACACCGAGAGGTTCCTCGCGTCGTTGATAGTCGCGTCGCGAATCAACGAATCTGAGGCATCAAAGGGTGAGTCATAGCGTCCGTAATTACGGCCCTGGCCGGTTGTCGCTTGCACAAGCGCGGGCAAACTTCGGTCGTGCTGTGTGGTACGCGCCCGTACGTGCAATCTGGCAACGTGGTTTGATCAAACGTGTGGTAGTGTGGGCACGTGTGTTCGTGGATGACGATACCGCTCGAGAATCGCGTCGCGGCCTCCTCAGTCGATCGTCTCGTGTCCAACACACCGCGTTTCCTGCCGTTTCGCAGTCGCGGACTTGTTCAAACCGAGCTAAACGTGAAACCCGAGTAGAACGAAGGCAGAGAACTAGGGTGGCAGATGGATAGATGGATAGATAAATAGAGAGTCGCAGGTTTAAGAGTATTTCTATCATCCAACGGGAGAACGTACCGGCACGTTCACAGCCCGCCATTTTGTTTGATACGGAATAGAAGTCGTACGAGACTCGTCTCATCGACGCGTTATCGATTAACGTTCCACCAACGGAATACGAATTCTTTCCCAGGTTTGAGGCGGTATCGTTAAACCGACTAGCTAAACCTTTGATCGTTTGATCATCGAAACAGATAACGTTTCATTCCAACCTACCTAAACCCCGAAGTTGCCTCTCGAAAACATAAATATTTTTCCGTGGTCTCGCGATGGACTCTATCGGATACACGCACGACTTTCTGACGGAGTTCATCCAGCTGTACCGAAGCTATCCCTGCTTGTGGCAGGTCAGGTGCAAAGGCTACAAGGACAGGCTACTCAGAAACAGCGCGTACGACGCGCTCGTGCAGAAACTGCGAGAAGTAAATCCGGTGGCCGATAGAGAAAGCGTAATAAGGAAAATCAACACCTTGAGGACCGCCTTTAGAAGGGAGTATAAAAAGGTGAGGAGCTCCCACAGGATGGCCAAGAATCCTATGCACAGGTATAAGTCGTCCCTGTGGTACTACGATATCCTGAAGTTTGTTGCCGAACAGAATGAAGAGAACAAGTGCCCTGCTGCGATTGACACTGAAAAGACTCACGTCAAGGAAGGAGCTATGCTTGACGGATATCAGGAGATGGTACGCCTGCTGACTTTTTTTTGGAATAACGAAATAAAATGTGGCCCCGTATTTTCTTTGTAAATCAGTCAACGCTTTTCATCGGTCGGTCATGATCGAATCGTTCAGTCTGTACATATGTATCTCTTTTACCATTTTTCGATCTGTTGTTACTCGATACCCGAGAAAATGAGAACCCATATGCTCCTCTGCAGGCTGATAAATACTCATTTTCTCGCGTGTATAACAAAAGTCAGCGATGCATTGAAACAGACAGCGAACTGGAGATGCTAGATATTTCACGAGTAATATCTCCGGTACTGTCGAGGCTGTTTCTGTCTCCAGCGTTCTCTCTCTGTCGTTCCCTTGTCCCCTCCTGTTCTATCCTACTCGCTATCCTTCTCTCTCCCGCGCGTTCTCCCTCGCGTTCTCTCTCGCTCTCCGTCCCTTCCTCTTGCCGCGCGGACCTTTATCGATCCGAAAACTCGACAACCGCTACAACGCAGGAAATTACATGTAAATCAGAAACAAAGCCGAAACACTTGCTCGTAGCTGGCGAGAGTCTGTCTCACAATCGGATATTTAGGATCCCGCGACGTGCTCGTAAAACTCGACACTGACAGAGAATGTCGACGCCCAAGGCGACTTTTCCACGGGCGATTTTTTCACGCCATATCGCGCGTCCTAAAATATCGCACGTGGGATCGATATTTCTTACACACATTCAGGGCTTACGATTGCTTAATATAGTAAATCAGATGAAATATTCTAGTCGGTTTTCGCGGACGTAGAAAAGCTGGAACCACCGTCACCAGTACCGTCCCCGGAAGTCATTGACCATTCGAACTTCCAACCCGTGATCGTGGAAACCGAGGGATCGTACGCGAGAAGATTATCCTCGCCCGTGCCGGAATTCAGACGGAAGTATCTCCAGGACAATTACCAGGATCGGACGAAGGATTCGATCTGCGAAGTCTCTCCGCGACAGCTAGCACCGTGCGTCACCGAAGACGACTTCGAGACGTTCGGTCACTACGTGGCTAGTAAATTAAGGAAATCGATGCCCAGACAGAGCATCATCGCCGAGAAAATTATTGCAGATGTCCTGCTGAAAGCTAATCTGGGCACCTTAGAGGAAACTACTTGTCTTACGGAGAAAGTACCCTCCCGTTGTTTCCTTGTGATGGAAAATCGTTAAACGGTCATCCTAAAATTTTTGAGACCAATCCAACTAAAGTTGGTCAACCTCTTAACATTTCTGGGTATGTTCTCTCTCCTTGCCAAGAGAATAACGTGCCCTACGACAGAACATACCGGATGAAATGTTAATCGAATTGCTGTTTTGATATTTCATCTTACTTATCTGTTCCACCGTTTGAATAAATGTGGCATATGGAATGTATCGTTGAAACATTTGTATGTACATGCTTATCTCTTAATTCCAGTTCATACTCCTCGTTTCTCTGTGTTTGACTACACGAACCATTAGCAGTCCTCTCACTAGATATGTGGATTCTTTGTAAATAATCGCCTTTTATCTTGTTAATGACCGGCGTTGCAAATTTGTCTGCTAATTAACCGTATACCACGACGCAATATTCACGCGTTAACTTTTCACTCGTACTTGACGAGTTCTTATTAGAATAAAATTCACTACACGATGAAAACTAATAACTGACGAAACGATACTTATTCAACGATACCTATACCATGGTCTCATCTAGATATTTTAGCTTGACAAACAGGGCCGGTTTTTCGATACTGGAAATGTATGAGAAAATTTGGATGTCGTATTAGAAAAAAGTAGAAGATTCGGTGCATAGTTTCGCGTACACTTCCAATTCTTTTTTCGCCAATGAAAACGGAGGTTTGTTCATATTGTTCGAGCGATCCCGTGGGGTGCAGAAAAGAAACACCCTGTGAAATTTGCGTGTAGTGGGTAACAATAGCGGACAGGTCGCATTGCAGACAAATAAGAGCTGGAGGCCTGCCAATAAAAGCGAGTTTTCGACCATGTATGCACAAAGGATGTGGACGACCGCATACACGAGTATCTTTCAAATAAGGTAGCTGCTGTCGCGAACGGAATAATACGCTTCTCGATCACTCGAATGGATTCAAATGATAGCCTACTGGTTTTCGAAAAAAGATTCCTCGTGCTAAAACAATGAAACATCGAATATTTTCCGTGATTCAACCATATATTACGATGCTATAAACATCAATTTTTCAACCTCCTAGTAATTTGCATGAACGAGTTAATCGTTCGACGATGTTATTGCAGCCGCGGCATAAATTCCTGGCCTTTATTTAATGTGTCCTGATCCAGCAGAAAACGAGGATAAATCGTTGTTTTGGGGGAGCTTATAGGCCGCGTGTCAACAAAATTGAAAGGAACAACCGCTTAATGCGCCGCAATAACTCGTTTAACTGTGATTTCTTGCCTCCGCGATTTAAGTTGAAACTTTCCTTACGAAAGTTACCAGCAGGAATATTTTAGTGTAGGACCAGCAAGCGTTGGAGGTCTTGTTAGGTACGTACGGAGATCATTGCGGGCATAAAGAATGAACACGGTAATTACGATTTCAAGATAGCAGTATACAAGCTCTCTTCTTCTGTAATCACTTACCTCGTATTTTTAACTTTCATTTTAGAAAAGATCGTGATAATTTACCAACGCTCCGTACACTTATCGTGAAACAGCAGAAAATTGTATCGAGGATCTGTACGTTATCGATTTAATCAATTTCTACGTTCTATAAATATAAATTTTATTGAGGAGAGAACTACTGAAGAATCAATGGGAATAAATTACATTCAACGTATGTAAAGTGGTATCGAATTAAATTGACATTAGAACGATAAACAAAGCGCGAATGAATTCTAGCCACATTTTGTTTGGGAATATATCAGGTTTCTTTCCTTGCGTATTCTTGACTATGTGTATAATAGAAAAAAGTGTGTGGTGATAAAAGCTGTCGACGTAACGTTTGGCCCCGGCTACATTTCCCAACGCGTATCGGAACGTTATCGCGTCGCGACACTTCTATCCTTCTTTCTCTAATACCGACACTTGTTTCCGTCACTCCTTTGTCGATCCTAACTCTCTGAAGAAAGAGACTGCAACAATGTTTTTATCCATTTTAAAATTATTGATAAAATCTACGTAGTTTTTGAATTTCGCTTCATTTTTGCTACTTTTTATTAACATGCAATTTGCAGTGAATTTATGACTTACAGGTGTGTCGGTGGGTAGAAACACAGTGTAATTTCATGAAGTGAATTCATAAATTTGGGGCTCGAATATGTTTCGTATAATGAAACAAAAATGCACATCAAGACGAGGTGGCCGAGTGGTTAAGGCGTTGGACTGCTAATCCAATGTGCTCTGCACGCGTGGGTTCGAATCCCATCCTCGTCGATATTTTTTAGCTTTTTTTCGAAAATTTATGTTTATATTGATTTATTCTCCAGAATCAATTTATTAGTTCTGACGAAATAATAATTACAATTTTTACCACAAAATCGTAACGTAAACATATACAGGGTGTCCCATTTCCTTGGACGCACCCGGAACCAGGTGATAGCTGAGGTAATTCTAATATAGGGATGTAACATTCTCAGCGTCCCATTCCTATCCGTGGCCGAGTTATTAACGAAAAACGACAGCCAATCAGAGGGCTCCGTTAGGTCCGGCCGCGCGACAGTAGAAGTTCTGCACCAGTAGGGTACCGTACCATTGGGAACAGTAGAAGTTCTGCACCAGTAGGGTACCGTACCATTGGGAACAGTAGAAGTTCTGCACCAGTAGGGTACCGTACCATTGGGAACTGTCGCGCGGCCGGGCCTAACGGAGCCCTCTGATTGGCTGTCGTTTTTCGTTAATAACTCGGTCACGGATTGGAATGGGACGCTGAGAATGTTACATCCCTATATTAGAATTACCTCAGCTATCACCTGGTTCCGGGTGCGTCCAAGGAAATGGGACACCCTGTATGTATGTATTGTATACGCATGTTGTGTCCCTTCCGCATACATACTTTTAAAAATTGTGTGTACCTGTTCACGGTACGCTCCTGAGCCGAAGTGGTCTCGAATCGTCTACCTGCTCGCTCATTGGTTCCAATTTGGAAGTGGTGGGGCAATGGGCGAGCACCTCGCAAATCGCCTGAATTGTGACCGTCCTTTGACACCACTAGACTAGAGTAATGACTCTATTTGAGCGCTCGTAGTCTAAATACATTTTTGATTTCATATTGTTTTAATCGCTGGAGATTTACATTGCTTAGGAGCTTTGTACAAAAACGGCAGTGAGAGAAAACTGTACAAGTTTGAATATTTAGTGATGGGGATGTCAGAGAGTGGGGAGAACTGAAAATCAAAAAGGAAAAAAAATATATTTGAACTCCTCGACGGGGAATCGAACCCCGGTCCCCCATGTGACAGGCAGGGATACTAACTACTTTTTTTTTCAAAACATACGTTTATTAAGCCAGAAAAATAAATACAAAAGAAAGGTAGAGATAGTTAACAATTGTCCTTAAACGTAATGCAAATGGGATACAATGAAAAGTACTTAAAGCTAAAGACTCTGTTCGAGTTCGCGCAGCTTAAAACTATGAAAAATAATTGCACTTAATGCATCTTTGGTAAATAATTAATAGATATACACTAGATCGTTGTACTCTTTTTAGTATAGAAAATGGCTTAAAAACTATACTAGCTGTGAATAATAAGGAAGAGGGAAGGATGAGGGATAGGTGGTTGATAAAAAAAGTTTATTTAACAGTGTTTGCTATGCTTAATACTAATTGAGTAATAATACTGATTTAGTAGTACAGGGTTTAAAAAGAATATATACATATGAATATACATACATTAAGGAATATATAAACTATATATAAGATATAAAGATATAATGTGTGCAAAATATAAATAAATATAAACAATAACAAAAATTATATCCTCCCCGACGGGGAATCGAACCCCGGTCTCCCGCGTGACAGGCGGGGATACTAACCACTATACTATCGAGGAATTCTGAAGACTTATTTTTCTAAAACCACAGATAAACTGACTAAACATGTATATGTTTGTACTCTACTCATTTGTAACTTAAAACTGCATTATAAAAGTAAATATCCTTTGGTATTTTATGGATTATTTGTATTTGTTTCGTAAAGCCACCAGTATTTCTTATTTGTTTTGTGTTTTCCGTTTCTATCTAAATTAGTTAGTTCACAGTTGAATCTGATATTGTTGTCAGACCTGTGAAGGTTTTTAGTGTAAAGAATTTTTTTGTCATAAGCTGCTCGGTTAACGTGATAAATTATAGGTAAATTATCTACGTTTTGGATATAATTTTCACTGTCTAAGTAAATAAAGGATTCCGGTGGAGTATAGCCGGTTGTTCTAGCTTTTTCCAAATAAAGTGGATTAGGATATATAGCTCCGAAAATAAGGCTATTGTTTCTAATCATGTGTATGTTGGCCCAGTGATCTCTGATTAGTTTAATAATGAATAGGTCTATTCGTAGCAATTGAGCCTCTTGGTAGATTTTCTTATTGCTTATCATTTTTGTGTAATCTGATTCTGGAGATCTGTATTTACCTAAACATGCTCTGATACATTTTCGCTCGAATAATCTTATTTTTTCCATCGTGCTTGCACTGATATTGAACCAAATCTGGCATCCGTATGTTAAAATGGGTCTTATTAGAAGTTTATAGCATAGTAATTTTACTGATTTGTGGAGATATTTTGAGTAAAAAAGTCTTTTATGACTTAAAAATGCTTTTTGCGCTTTTTGAATTTGGATATGAATGTGTTGGGTGTAGTTAAGTCTAAAATCCAGGTGAACTCCTAAATAGCGAACGACTTGTTTATGGGGTATTTGTATTCTGTCTCCGCTATTGTCGTGGATAGAGAAGTGTTTCGAATTTTGAATAACATCATTATTTGCGTTTGATATTTTTGAAATATATGGACGGAATAATATGGTCTCGCACTTGTTTGTATTTATTTTTAGTTTCCATGTGTTGAAAAAATCCTGAATCTTATTGAAAATCTCCTGCAGTTCTATTTTAATGTGAAACGATTTGTTTCCTCTGATGTAAATTAAAAGGTCATCTGCAAAGGCTATGGCTTTTTTGTTAACGTCTGAGTTTAATCCGAATAATGTGAGAAGGTCGCTTATAAAAATATTAAATAAGATCGGGGAATTAACCGTGCCTTGTTGTAAGCCGTTGTGTATTTTAAATATTTTACTTGACCTTGTTTGGCCATCAACAACTACGAAGTGTTTGTCATGGAGCATATCCCAAATCATTTTAATCAGGTGTTTTGGAAATTTTTTGTTAATCAATTTAAAAAAGAGCCCATCCAGCCAAACAGTATCAAAAGCTTTTTCTAAGTCTATAAAGCAAGCACCAACGCAATCATCTGCATTTCTGGCCCAGCATATGTCGGAAGTGAATTTTGTGATGGCATGAATGGTGGAGTGTTTATGTCTGAAGCCAAATTGGTGTTCGGGTATGATATTATTCTCTGTGCAGAAGGAATTTATTGAATTGTTAATTGTTGTTTCAAAGATTTTGCTAATATTAGGTAGTAAACTGATTGGTCTATAACTATCTGGTTTGGAACCGTCTTTTCCTTTCTTTTTAATGGTAATAAGTTTTGCTGTTTTCCATATGTTAGGGAAGTACATTAAGTTTAAGCAGTTGTTGAAAATAATTGAATAATAAAATATATATCTGAGTGGCAAATTTTTCAGCGATATATTAGGGATCCCGTCAAAGCTGGAGGACTTTTTATTGTTTAGATTTTTGAATGTGGTTTTTAGTGTGTTAAAAGAAGTAAAGTAGTTTGGAGGAACGTGTTCACTGGATGGACTGTCGGCAGGGTTTATTTGTGAGAATGTACAGACTGGCCTGTTTTGCTGTCTATCGTCGTTGATTTCAGATTTTAGTAAATTTATTTTGTTATTAATAATATTCGATAGTTGTTCTTTTACCATTGCATTATTTTGAGTGTGAACTGTTTCAAAATGAGCGCCTAGTATGTTTAATTTATCTTCGGTATCGTGTATTAGAAGATTGTTATCCGTATCCTTTTTTATTTTATCAGTGTCTAGGTCGGCCTTTCTAATGATCTGCGTGTTACTATTGTGTATTTTTAATGTTTCTATAGTGCTACTTGCTTTCGGGCGAAAAATGCTGTTAACTTTTACAAATAGCTCTTGTGGCTTTTTTATGGAAATGGAAGAAATCTTCTTTTTCCAAAAGTTACTCATCGATTCCTGAAAAGCTTTTTTTATTTCGTATCTGAGTATTTTTAACGCGTTTTTAAGCGATTTTACTATTGTAGAATTTATATCTGAGGAATTTTCCGGTCTTGAGAGTCTATTGATATTAGTGATGATACGACTTTTCTGTTTTCTGAGTTTTTCGATTTTCGGCGTGATATACCTGTCAGTTGCATTGAAATGAATAGCTGTCTTGGGAATTGTAACATCTATTGCTTCGGATATGTCTGAATTTAATTTGTCGATAAAATAGTCTATGTCGGTTGTTGAAAGGTTCTTGTCATATGGAATATTAAGTTCCGGCTTTTCCGTTAGGAAACTTTTAAACACATTACAGTCGGTTTTATTAAAATGGCGTTTATGAGGAGCAGTTTGTTCGTCTATTAGCAGTTCATCCATTGTATCAATAGATATTTGCATTGTTAGTGCCCTGTGGTCGCTGTCATAATCAATTGTGTCGAGTTTGTTGTCTATTAAATTATCGATTATAATTCTGTTATCCGCTAAGGAAAGATCTAGGTATGACTCACTTTTTGGAAAGGATGGTATTGCTGTACTGTAGAGTGTCATTTTATACGGAATTTGTTTTTCATAATACCATCTATTCAGGGAAACACCTCTGCCATTATTTAGAGAGTTAGCCCATGCAGTGTGTTTGGCATTTAAATCGCCTGCTAATAGGAAGAAGTTGTTTGTTTTATTAAGTTCTAATTTTAAAAAAGTGCTTCTAATTCTGGTATAAATTCTTTTTTACAATTACTAGTGGCGTAGGCTGCAATGAGATAAAGCTTTGTGTTGTTTTGTAAATTGATTGATATAGCTGTTGTTTCTAGAATCGTATTATTTTCAACGTTGTTTAACTGGATCGATTTATGTTTGAATTTGTTTTTTATTAGTACTGCGGTTCCCCCACCCTGTCTCGAATTTTGTCTATCGTTCCTTATTATTGTGTAATTTTTAAAATTAAGCTTATGTCTAAAGTTTAATTTGGTTTCACACATTAGAATTATATCCGGATTATATACGTTTATGCAGTCAAGGAGAGACGCTCTTCGTTCGTTAGCGATGATGGAGTTAACATTTATTGAAATGATATGTAGTTGTTTAATGGTTAATTTATTATTTGGATTAGTGTGACCTGGTATGTTAGCCATTGTGGGCTATATTTAAACTAAAGGCTTCTATGATTGTGTTTATTTTTTGTGTGTTGGATGCAATTTGTTGTACTAGACTTTGTAATTGACTATTTAAAGCTTCGGAGATCATGTTTTTAATATCTTCCATGAACGAGGGCTCTGTAACTTTTATCGCGGGGGGCGGCTGAATTTCTACGGATTGGTTATTATTGATGCTGTACGACTGAGATTGACTATTTTTATATCCAGAGAGTACTGAGCTGTATGATTTATTCGGTACGACGGTATTATTTAAACTTTTCATCTTTTTAATTCTTTCTGACATAATAGTTTCTTTTTTCAGATCGATTTTCTTTTTAAGTTCTTTTAATTTAGGGCAGCCTTTATAGGATGCTGGATGACCATAACACTGACAGTTTACACAATAGGGTTTCAGTTCTTCGGGTCTGTTTATATCGCTAATCGCAGGGAGTTTACATTCACCCGGCGCGTGGCTTTCGCTGCATTTAACGCATCTATAGCTTAAGTTACAATTTACAGCTACATGACCAATGCGCTGGCAGCGCTTACATTGTATCGGTTCGCTCTTATTTAATTTTTCCCATGTTATAACTGAGTGTAGTAGAATTTTTATTTGTTTTAGGTTCTCTATTTTACTGTCTGGAGATATTTGTACCATAAAGATTGGGAGATTTTTATTTTCTTTGACTGAGCGTTTTGTGTGAAATTTATTTACATTTATAAAATTAATATTATCAATATTTTGATTTTTTAGCGCTTGGAGTACTTCAAACGTATCGAAGTCTCCTTCTAGGTTTTTTAGTAAAATTGTTAGATTTTTTTCTGATTTTGGCGTGTATGTAAAAAATTCGAAATTGTTGTCTTTCAGAGCGGTGCAAGTGTTTTTAAAATCTTGGAGGGTGTTTAAATATACTAAGTGTTTCGCAGCACTAATTTTCTTGACATAAAATTTACTTGCCATACCTTTGGACGTAAGCAGGTCAATTGTCGATTTCGATGATTGATTCATTATATTTATCGGCGGCAACTTACCGCTAACCTTTTTAATTGCGGGTGACGGTACGGTTGACGATGTCCGTGCTCGCTTCCTATTGTTCGCCGCATTCTCGACGTCCATGTGGCCTACAGTTGTTGAGCCTTTTTGACCTGCAGGTTTTCCCTTCTCCGACGACCGTTGCGGCGGAGTACTCGTAGCATCTTCAATGGCCAATACATCGAATTTATTTTTCGATATAAATGAATGTGGGCTGTAGGAAGTTGAGGGTTCCGGAATGATTTTCCTGGCTTCTCTTTCTTCTTGGAGCTGCTTAGACAATTGTGCCACGGTATTGTTTAACGTGGTAATTATTTTTTGTAACTCTTCATACGAGGGTTTGTTTTCTCTCGTATTTTCGGTGCTCTTCGTCGCGATGTCGGTGGCGGGAGAACTCGTAGATTTTTTAATTTGTTTCGTCTTCATCTTGTTTTCTAATAAACTTACGTTACTTGACGATAGAATTGGTTTCTTCCGTAACAGGTTTGGTGTTGGATTTAGTCTTTTCGTACTCTTTTTAGTCTTCCATTGTCTGCTGAGTTTGTCCAGTGTTACATATGTCGTCAATGCCGATTTTTAGATCAATCGCTTTTACATTGCTATTGCTATTGTCGGCATTTTCCTCTTCCCCTTCTGTTTCACGGGGGGTATTTCTGTGTGTACCCCCCGGTTCGGATGTAATATTTTCTTGTATGATTTACTTAATGTTTTTACTTTGTTGCATTGACAAAAGTAACTACGTAATAAACTGCACTAATAACCAAAATGATTTAAAGTACTTTCACTTCGATTTCTCGGATCACGGTGATTCCCTCGGTATTTCTACGAATGGGGATACTAACCACTATACTATCGAGGACAAAACGATGTTTTTTCAAAAATAGCCATACAAGTTGGGTTATATCTTATTCAATATGTTATACTATTTGATATTAATATAACAACGTAAATGAATTCTGTTTTGAGCATGTAAAAAGAATAATAAAGAATAATTATTTAATATCTAAACAATATTGAGTGCCAATAGCGATGCTAATTCTACTAGACATATACATATACAGGGTGTCCCATTTTAATCTTTCCACTCGATTATGTCGAAAAATATTAATTATTCGAAAAAAATATTTATACGAAAGATACTCTATTGAAAGGGGGACATTCAATGGTGGACACTGTTTTTTCGTAGGTGGAAGCGCTTCCGAGATATGAAAGTGATCTTTATTTTTTTAAATGGAACTGTAGCATTTTTTTACGCTAGACACATAGCCTGACTCAAGACAAATCTACTGACCTAGAATATGTTGACCTTGAAACGTCATTGAAGGTCATTTTCAGTCACTTGAAATTTTTGAACATTACACTTCCAGAAGATGTTTCTCATCTTCTAAATTCAAAAGGGCGACCTTGGACGTTAAGGCACTTGTTGATTCTGTCCCTAAAGGAGCTTGCCGAGCCCGAATCTCACAATTTCTGATCACTGTGCTATTTCAGTGCCGCCGATTCGGAAATATTTCCCGATACATTCGGGCAGCTACCCTATAATTTCGACGACATTCTCCCCAAATTAATATCATGTCAACAACTTCATTAGGCGTGTAATCAGTCATCGTAAAATTGATCACTATTAAAATTCAAAACGCTTATAATATCTACCGACTCACAGCTTCGAAGCAACTACAGTTTAATGCCCTAGAACATTCTGCTAACAGATATTCCGTGTTTATAAACATGAATGTCAATAGTAGTAGTACTCGACATCGTTCTGCTGATAGATATTCTGTGTTTGTAAACATTAATATGAATAGCATTGATGTCCAAGGACGTCCTCTTGAATTTAGAAGGTGACAAATATCTTCTAGACATGTAATGTTCAAAAATTTCAAGTGACTGAAAATGACCTTCAATGACGTTTCAAGGTCAACATATTCTAGGTCAGTGGATTTGTCTTGAGTCAGGCTATGTGTCTAGCGTACAAAAATGCTACAGTTCCATTTAAAAAAACAAAGATCACCTTCATATCTCCGAAGCGCCTCCACCTACGATAAAACAGTGTCCACCATTGAATGTCCCCCTTTAAATAGAGTATCTTTCGTATAAATATTTTTTTCGAATAATTAATATTTTTCGAGACAATCGAGTGGAAAGATTAAAATGGAACACCCTGTATTCATGGTAGAGTGGATTTGGATATGTCGAACTGAATATGAGGTTGTTTGATCTAATAAAAGGTATGTTGACCCAATGATTACGGATTAGCTTCAGTATGAACTGGTCTATACGAAAGATTTTGGCTTCTTGGTGAATTTTTATGTAGCTGATTAATTTTGTATAGTTGGATTCCGGCGATCTATGTATATTTTCCTAGGCAGGCTCTGAGACATTTCTTCATAAAGCATCTTATTGTTAGACTTTCCATCGTGCTGGCACTGATGTTGAACCAGATTGACAACCATAAGTAAAAATCGGTGTAATTAGCAGTTTGTAGCATAAGATTTTTACAGTTTTACATAAGTTTCTATCATAAAATAGTCTTTTATGCATATGAAACGCGTTTTGAGCCCTTTGAATTTGGATATGTATATGATGGTTATAATTTAGACCTGTTTCTGCGGAATTTTTGTTAATGGTGTATTGTTATCGTGTAAAAAAAATTTTTTGAATTTACTCTTACATCTGAGTTGACATCTGAAATTTTTATATGTAAGGCCTCAATAAGATTGTTTTGCATTTGTTTGTATTTAATTTTAGTTTCCAGGTATAGAAGTCGTTTTGCACTTTGTTGAACAGTTCTTGTAGTTCGATTTTTATTTGGGAGGGTTTATTGCAGGCATGCCAAACTTATATGATATTACGGGCTAAATGACTTATTTTATATTAAGTTGGGGGCCGCATATTTTCAATGTTCAAAAAATTAATAAAATACGATTTTTGGAACGATTATATTACGTAGTATGTTTTTTATTAGACGCAATGTCAAACTCAATGTACATTATACATATCCTAGTCGTTTTATATTTCATGTCTTTTTTTAACTAAACATATTTTACATTTTATTGCATATTATACAATATACAATACATGCATAGACATTCTATATTTCACGTTAATTTAAAAACTAAAACAATAAATATTTTATATTTTTCATTTGACGCCTCGCGCCAGCGCGTAGCGTCCCAAGCCAGCACGCAACTACTCGCGATGCCAGCATTAACCAAAAAATTCAAACTTTCCAACTTCAGCGTCAAAGCATGATATTTAAAAATTTTTTAAAAGTCTCGGCGGGCCAGTCTATGTATTAGCGGGCCACGTGTTTGACATGCCTGGTTTATTGCCTCTAATATACAACAGTATAACGGTAGGTCGTCCGCAATACGATGGCGAAACGACTGTCGCCCTTGTTTAAATAAAAAATCCTCATGATATCGCTTATATAAATGCTAAACAAGATGGGAGAGTTCACTGTTCCTTGTTGCATACCGTTTTTAATTTCGAAAGCCGAATGAGATTTTTCTTGATTGTCAATTACAATAAATTTCTTGTCGTGTAAGATAGACCAGATGGTCTTTAAAAAATCTTTTCTTTTTCAATTTAAAGAAAAGGCTGTCGAGCCAAACCGTGTCAAATGTCTTCTCGAGGTTGATAAAAACAGCTCCCACGCAGTAGCCAACGTTTCTCGCTCAGTATGTCTGATGTAAATTTGGTAAGTGGGTGAACAATTTAATGATTATTTCGTACACCTTGCTGATGTTTGGATACCACCAGAAGTACAGTCTTTATCTTTTTCTTTATGGTTATTAGTTTTGCGATTTTCCAAACCGTAGGGAAGTGGTTTAACCTTCTTGAAGAATTGAAGAATTGTTAAACAATATTGCGTAGTGAAATATGTACCTCGCAGATAATTATATTAGAGCAATTTTCGGAATTTCGTCAAAACGGAGGATTTTTTATTATTTAACTGTTTAAAAATTGTACTTTAAACGCCGATGTAAAGTAATTAAGGGATATAAGATTTTCATTAGGATTGTCTGCCGTATTTGTTGCAGAGAATTTACATAGAGTGGTGTTGTTAATTTTGTCCGAGCTGATTTTGGTTTTTAAAGTGTTTATTTTATGATCTACGATGTTCGATAGTGGTCCGGTTCCCATTCCGAGATTTTGTGTAATATTATTGTTCGTGTCTCTTTTCACGGTGTTTAGATTTATGTTTGTGTTTTTGATGAGATTTATGTTAGCTAATGGAGTCTTTAGTGTTTCGATTTTATTTTTGTCTTTTCGTCTGAACAAGCTATTGATTTTAGGGGAAAGTTATCTACTGTTTTTTAGTGATATTTTGGAAATTTCTTGTTTCCAGTGATTGCTCACACATTTCTGAAATGCTTGTATCAACAAATATCTGGTGGCGTTAAGTAATTTTTGAATGCGTTTACAATGTTTTCATTTTGGGGTGAATAGTTTTGAATTTTTGTGAGATTATTAATCTGGGTTATTATTTGTGGGTTTCTGAGTCGTGGATTAATGTATCTGTTAAGTTAAAGTTGGTAATGAAACGTGGAACCGTGTTTTTGATGGCTTCGATTACATGTTATATGTTGCGTTTATTTTCTGTACGTATTTGTCAGTTTCGTTCACGGTCAAGTTTCTGTCATCTGATATGAAAATATTTGTGCTCTGTTCTAAGATGCTTGTGGATTTGTCCCAGTCGGCTTTATTGAAATTGTACTTTTCCATGGGCGTGTGTACGTCTAGGAGCCAGTCGCTTTTGTCTATTGAAATATACATAAGTAAGACTCTCACTATTATAGTCTAACAATCCGTTTACATCAGGTTTTCAACTTTAAGTCGATTTTTTATAAAAATGGCCGGCCATATACCGGTAATATTTTACAGGGTGTTTATACACGTCACCCCCTACCATTTGATACCAATTTTATCCAAAAAGCGCTGATCGCACTCGTAGCCTCCCCTTGTAAGCCTTAGACTTTAAGGTGTCCAGGAAATGGGTGTTGTTGATTTTAATCGTGTTGTAAAATGTGATTCTATTGTCCGCTAAACAACGGTCATGACATGAGTTTCTTTTTGGAAAAAATGGCTTTGCGCTATTGTCAGTAGAGTTGTTTTATACATTACTTGGTTTTCCAGATACCACTTTCGTAGAGAAATTCCTCTGTCATTGTTGAGGGAATTTCCCCATGTGGTGCGTTTGGCGTTCAAATTGGCATCAAGAACGTAATAATCGTTTAAATTGTTTAGATCCAGTTTGTTGAAAAGCGATTGTAGGTCCGACATGAATTCTTTCTTGCAATTGCTCGATACGTAAGCAGCTATACAGAAAAGCCTCGAGTTGTTTTGGAATTTAAACTCGGTTACGGTGGACTCGGGGACGGGTCGTTCTAGCGCACGGTTCGCTTGAATTGTTTTATATTTAATGTCTCGCCTGACTAGAACAGCAGTTCACCCACCCTGTTTAGCATTACTTCTGTCGTTTCGGATTAGGTACTAATCCGCAAAACTTAGTCCATGAGACGAGTTTAATTTCGTCTCGCATAAGAGTGATACGTCCGGTCGGTGCGTTTGCAAACAATTAGGAGAGTGGCTCTTCTTTCATTTGTAATAATAGAATTTACGTTAATAGTGATAATTTTGATGTTTTCAATTGACATTGTGTTCCGATTCGCAGGACTACTCATTTTGGTTACCGTTAATTAAACCCAAGACCTCGGTAATGGTGTGTATTCCCTCCGTGTTGCGTGAGACCTGTCTTGTTATTTCTAATAAATGTACATTAATTGTATTTGAAATTTGGTTTAACATAAGTTCGAATGATTGCATGGGATTGTATGAGCTACAATTCTGGTTACTAAAGTTGGTACCGGCCTCAGAAATCCTGTGTGAAGATGTTGCTCGTGAACTGTTATTAATCTGCAGGTGTTGTGCTGCAGTTTGAATGTTATGTTTTCTTCCTGTGACTACTTCGCTAAACGATTTGTTAGGAGTTATTGTATTGTTGAAGCTTTTTAAATTTTGAATGCGCTGTAAATTTACGAGTTCTTTTTTCTCTTCGATTCTTTGTCTGTATGCCACCAGTCTCGGGCACCATCTATCAGAAGCTGGATGACCGAAACTGTCGCAATTCACATAGAAGGGTTGACTCGAGGTTGAATCGCGATCTGTATGACCGAGAGACAGAAGTTTTGCACCCCCCTGAATTGTGATTATGGTTGCATTTTACCCACCTGTACTCGAGATTACAGTTCGCTGCTGTATGACCAACTCGCTGACACTTTCTGCATTGGATATGCCCTTTTTTAATGAATTTTTCCCACGTCACTACTCAGTAAAGGAGTATTCTAATTTGTTTCAGCTTTTCTATTTTACTATCCTGCGAGTGTTTAACTAGGAATATTGATAGTTTTTTTGTTTTCCCAGATCGAGTGTTTAGTGCTAAATTTATGTACACTTACGAAGTTAACATTTTCTATGTTAGTACTCTTCAATTCTTCTAGGACTTCATTTAGCTCCGAAGTTGCCTTCGAGATTTTTTAGAAGTATTATTTGTATTTTGTCGCGTTTGGGTGTATTTGTGCCCATAATAATGAAAGTGGTCTAAGTCGTATATTTTTTGTTTCGAGATATTTAATGAATTGTGTTTGAAAAAATTAAAAAATATTTTTACATTATGCGTCATTTTAATTTATAATTTTATTAGTCTTGATTAATGGAAATTTATTATGAATATGAAATTTTGTGTGAATTTCATACGAAAATGTTGTTTTTAAAGTTTGAACTGACTTAGACTATTTTCAAAATGAACTGAATGTCCTATAAATGACTTAAAGCAATAAAGAAGTATGAGATTTATTTGAAGCAATAACTAATGAAACAATTCATGATCATTTTTAAATATTTTTAAAAAGTAATACATTTTTATCCTTCCGAGTGTTTAAGATTCTTAAAATGTTGCTGAAAAACTGGAGGTCTGTATGATAGTAAACACATACTACCTTTATGTTTTACTTCCGTTACTGGTCTAGTGGTGGTGTATAATGGAAGTAATTTTATTTTTCCGTATATTTTTGGTTTTCCTCTTTTAGGTAAAAGATCCAAAACTCGGAATTCATAATCATCTAGAGAAGTTTTATAAAAACATATTGTACGGTTTCATATTCAAGAATCTCATCCATTGAATTTGCAGTCAAGAGACAGATTCGCCTATCTATCGTTAGATAAACCGGAATGAATTGTCGTTTCTGTTATTATTTGATTGTCATTTATCGGCTTATTATGTAGTTCAGAAACGCGTCACAGAGGGCCATGCGCCATTTTCAATTTATGTTTATATAATTTCTTTAAATTTTTGACTTACAAACTTTGTTAGACCACATTCACAATTAAGTCTAAATGAATTCCATATAATGTTCAAATTACAACCACGATCTAATGGTTCATTTTTGACGATACCGTAAAAATTACATTGAATAAACTAATTTTTTAAAAATTTTGACTTACAACTTGTTAGACCACTTTTATAATTATGGGCACATACGTGAAAAATTTTATATCATTTTGTTTTCATATAGCCCAAGCGTTTTTGAACTCTATTACGTTTTCAGTGTGGAATAGGTGTTTGTTATTGTTTTTCGTTATATTCCTACTAGCACAAAATATTGAATACACATGTATTTAATATTAAAAAGAAATTGAATCTCATTTTAACATTTAACCGTTTGCGTACCACGAGCCACTTTCGCGCTCTTCCGATTTCGTGTCGAAAAAAGCCAGCGCATTTAGCCGATACAGACAACCAACGGCGCGCTCGCAATTTCTTAACCCTTTCGCTATGGGCGGGTTCTCCGCCGCGATATCACTGCACGCTACGCTACGCCGATCGTCACAGTAGGAGTACCGCGGCGGAGAACCCAAGCTGCTTGAATGTGTTCGAACGAAAAGATTTTTCTGCAAAGGGTATTTATAAATAAAGGGTATTCCAAGGTATTTATAATGTTTTAGCATGCTCTTTTTAATGTACAGTATGAGAGGAAATAACATTATGCAATGTAATAAAATAATATAATATAATTGTAATACGTTATTTCCTTCCACCTCTCTCTTCCTTTTTTTATTTAGCTTTAGGTTAGAATCTAGACTCTGGGGTATAATGTAGTCGAATAATCCGAATTGTTTCTCTATAAACAGAGTAAGGGTTAATCCTTGTCCTTTATTATTTACAAAACTTACAAATTATAAAAATCCTACTTATAAACAGAGAAACAACATTCGATGTCGAATTCTTCTACGTTTTTCTTAGTTCGCTCCGTTCCGCTTCCGCGTGTTGCCTTTTTATTTTCAAATGTTTGTTTATGACTCGTTCGTGGTTGTCAATGCGTCGTTAAGGAAATCAAGGAGGTTTCCTTACATAATTATAAAATAAAATATTATAATATAATTATAATGGCCTTTAATAATGTAACTGCATATGATATTTTTCAAAACATGTGTAACAACACACAGGCCAACATTGCAAATTTGATACTGGTATCGCGACGTCTTTCTCTTGTCATTTTCTGAACAAACTACGCACTTTCGCACCTGTTTCTTCCGTTTTTGATTTTCATTTGTATATAGCGACGGGAAATGTCTTCCAGTAAGGCGAAGTGGATTCGTTTCTCCTGATTTATTCGCAATGGTATTAATTAATTCTAGATGAAAGCTTGCCATTGACATTCGTTTTCCAGTTTTTAACTTATATGTATAAGCAATAAGCGTTCCAAACGCATATGCCAATTAAATGAAAAAAATATTTTTTATACCATTTCAACGCTTTGCGTTGTGAGTGAATGGTGCTGATAACCATATCTGTTTTGTCCACAGTTCCTATTAATTTATTGTAATCAAGAACACACTTTGGTTTCTGAATCATTTCTCCAGTCCAATAATGACGTTTCGTATCAACAAATTCTTCGCTATGGAAAGAGGATAGCATGTGTACTTCTCTTTTATCACACCATCTCATCGCTAATAAATACCTCGAAGAGCGAAAACTCGCTTCACCAGTTTTTAATTTATTTTGGATCACTGGCATGCCTTTTCGCCTTTTACGTACCGTTGCACAAGTGTTAGTTAGATGTTGGTGCAAAAAAATAAAAAGTGCGGGGCTTGTATACCAATTGTCTACGTATAAAGTATGGCCTTTCCTTAAATAAGGTTTAAATAATTCCATTACTATGTTTCCTGACTTTCCAATAAATTCATTTACGCAGTTTATAGTAGATAATGAGCCATTATAAATAATGAAATCCTGCACAAACCCAGATTGGGTATCACATAATACAAATGATTTTATTCCAAATCTGTTTCTTTTAGAGGGTGTGTATTGCTTAAACGATAACCTTCCTTTATACAGGAGTAAGCTTTCGTCAATACATAGATTTTGAAAAGGATAAAATGCCTCCTGAAAACGTTGTCGCAGCTAATCACAAATTTCTCTTATTTTATATGACTTATCAACATTTGCAGTCACATTGCTCGTATTAAAATGTAAAATTTTTAACAAATATAAAAACAGATCCCTATTCATGACCTCTCTAAAAATGTTGCTCCTCAAAAGTTTATCGTTAGACCAGTATTCAGAATATGATAGTTTTTTATTTCGCGACATCAATAATTTGAGGGCAAGAAAGCAATACATTTCTGGAAGAGAAGTATTTTGGGAGTATATCGTATTATTATTATTACTAAGGCTACTGCGATAGCTGTTTGTCGTGCCGACAATGAAATTTATAAAGTCTTCCGAGCAGAATAATTGAAAATATTCTAAAATCGGTGCCGAATAACTAATTGATGCCTTTATTCCGAAATGCTTGGAATTGAATTTATGGAAAGTCGGGTGGAATAAGTCGTCTGCCCATGTAATGTCCGTGAGATCTTTTTTAGATTTATTGTAAGATGAACATTCTTCTTCGTATTCGGATGTGCTGGATATCATTTCTCGAAATATTTTACTATTTCTATGAGGTCTCTCTCTTGCAAAATTTAAATTTATGTCATCACCTTCTGACAGGTCCGAATAATTCTGGTTTTCGTCAATACGTCTTTTTTTGTTGTTATTTGTCATCATTTTAGAGGTGAGATAAAATCTGTTGAGAAATAATTAATCTAAATAAACAAAATTTTAAACAAAATTGAAAAACAATAAGGCATACCTGTTTATCCGTTAGTGATACTTTGACTGCCTGTAACTTAAAAAATATTTAATATTTTGAAAATTCCTTCAAATGGGTATTTTTTTTGACGTTATCTATAACATATTAAAATTTTATCAAAATCCGTGACATGTCGGAAAAAACCCTGATCACTTGACGTGGAACGCACCTATAGTGACCCGTAGTACCTCAGTGGCATCTTATGGAAGGCCACTGTAGTGGCTCGTAGTAGTGAGAGGGTTAAACCGCGCTAAGCCTTTCAGACGCACATTCGTCGCATCGCTACTACTGTCAGTAATCCAAGCAATACATTTAGTATTTCGTTGTCACCTATTATAAATTAATAGTATACATTTATATATATTTTCATTTGTAACTTTTTGTTTTGCATATACTATGTACAGTATATGTATATATTACAGTAATTCATAAAATAATAAGTCACAAATTAACAATACGAAAAATTTAAAGGAACAAGTAATACTTTACTGAAAGTAACATTTACAACTTAAAACATTGGTGTTTATGAAAACAGGTTGGATGTACTCCCTTTTAACATTGCACACAAATCAAATGCGATCTTTTTCTCCTATCTTTAGTGCTACACACACCGCGACTCCGTAAGTTACGTTCTGGCAAATTTGACCAACCTAACTATATTTTCGTTTAAACTATCACGCTGGAAAACTCTTTCCCTCCTCTCTTTCGTCCATTCATGCTCAATATCAACAACGATTTGTGAAATGAAATCTAACCGGGTCATTGCTCTATTACCAGCTCTTTCTTTATAAATAATCCACAAAAATGCATAAAAAATGCAAAGATATAGGCCAAGTACAAGAGTACGTGACTTTGGAATCGATTGCTCATTAATATAAATTTCATTACACAAAGTATTTGAAATGAAATAAATGTGAGCAAGTACAAATTATTGTACAGCATCGACACAATAGTGTCGCTAAATAAATTATGGTACAGCATCGAGACAATAGTGTCGCTAAATAAATATATTCAATTACCTAAATTTTCCGAAAAATTTTTTCTCCTCATTTAATTAAAAAATCTATTTACTGCTCGATTACTGTACTTGGTGGCCCGCTTTTTACGAAGCTTGATGTCCAAAATGTAACGTAACAGATATTTGTACTCATTTCTAAATTAACCAATTAAGAACCCGGATGCATCTGAGTGGAGAAATTTAACAAGTTAACAATCTGGATGTGCCTGAGAGGAAATTACACATACATATTGCGATGTGTTTGAACGATTGATGGTAACATAAATTAAAAAGAAACGACATGAGATATTTAGAGGATTTTCATTCTGTACAGTAAGAAGCCCACTTCATACTATGTTTTAACAACTCTCTTTTAATGTCGAACATCCCGAACTATTTAAGCTTCGGGAGTTGATACTACAGGTATTTTGCACCATCGAACCTTCTTAAAAAGCGGGCCACCAAGTACAGTAATCGAGCAGTAAATAGATTTTTTAATTAAATGAGGAGAAATAATTTTTTGGAAAATTTAGGTAATTGAATATATTTATTTAGCGACACTGTTGTCTCGATGCTGTACCATAATTTATTTAGCGACACTATTGTGTCGATGCTGTACAATAATTTGTACTTGCTCACATTTATTTCATTTCAAATACTTTGTGTAATGAAATTTATATTAATGAGCAATCGATTCCAAAGTCACGTACTCTTGTACAGGGTGGCGCAAAATGAATCATCCGATGTTGATTGGCTGCCATTTTTTTTTAAATGAAAAACTTGGAATGTTTTTTTTTATTATGTTTATTTAGTCCATTAGAATTTATTCTGTCAATTCGAGAAAATGATATCTGTCAAATGGGCGCCACCAGAATTAATGGCGCTGCGGGCTCGTTTTATGGCATTTTTCATCACTTCGGCTAGAATCTCGGGCGACAGATTTTCGCAATCGTGTCGAATGTTGTCCCTGAGGGCTTCCAGGGTCTGAGGCTTGTTTACGTAAACTCGACACTTCAAGAAACCCCATAAAAAGAAGTCTGGAGCGGTCAAATCGGGTGATCTGGCCGGCCAGTTTAAATCGCCAAAACGAGAGATGAGGCGACCCGGGAACGCTGCCTTCAGAATGTCGGTTGTGGCTTGTGCAGTATGCGCCGTTGCACCGTCCTGTTGGAATCACATGTCCTCCAGTCCCAATTCATCCAATTGCGGCAGAAAAAAGTCGGTCAACATAGCCCTGTAGCGCACACCCTCCACAGTTGTTGTTTGGCCCGCGGCATTCTCGAAAAAAATGGCCCGATGATGCCTCCAGCGTGAATAGCGCACTCGATTTGACCGCTCCAGACTTCTTTTTATGGGGTTTCTTGAAGTCTCGAGTTTACATAAATAAGCCTCAGACCCTGGAAACCCTCAAGCGAAAATCTGCGAAAATCTGTCGCCCGAGATTCTCGCCGAAGTGATGAATGAAAAATGCCATAAAACGAGCCCGCAGCGCCATTAATTCTGGTGGCGCCCATTTGACCGATATCATTTTCTCGAATTGACAGAATAAATTCTAATGGACTAAATAAACATAATAAAAAAAAAACGTTCCAAGTTTTTCATTTAAAAAAAAATGGCAGCCATCAACATCGGATGATTCATTTTGTGCCACCCTGTACTTGGCCTATATCTTTGCATTTTTAATGCCTTTTTGTGGATTTCACTTCATTCGTAGAATTATGTATACTTGCAAACTGCAGTATTGTTTCCATTAAGATATTCGTTATTAAAGACATTATGTTAATGAGCAACCGATTCGAAAGTGAAATCACCTGGTAATTGGCTCATATCTTTGCATTTTTTATGCTTTTTGCGGTAAAAGTATACACAGATATGTGGGGTTTCAGAAATTAAACAGATTGAGTGTCAGGTGAATTCGAAAGTTAGATATATTTAGGAAACTTTCCTCTTTTAAGACTAAATTGTGGTTCCTAAAGTTTTTAATTTTGACGTAATTTTTTTCATTTTTGCGAAAATCATTCGATTTTCTTTCATGTAGTAGGGGTAATAGAAAAAATGACGAAATGAGCAATCGAAATAGATCGAAGGAATTCGACGATCTTTTTAATAAATGTGTGTGACCCTTGTCTCTTGATAGCGGTTAAATTACATTATGCTTACAATGTCAGTATTGTTGCGAACATGGATATTTCTCATAATCTTTATTTCGAATTTTAGCTTGTTTCTGTAACTAAAATAAAATTTTGTGTATATTTCGCTTTATTAAATTAATGTTACAAATAGTATAGAAGAGGAAATTTCGAAAAATTCCACAACGAGCACTTTTTAAACGCAGTTCAACTGAAATGATAGAAGATTATCAATCAATGACATAAAGACCCAATAAATCGAAATATCTTTGAGTCTTATATGAACCATTTTAACCCTAAAGAATATATTGTACTCAATTTACGTCACTATTTTAAAATTGTCATTTTCGTCCAATTGCAATGAAACGCTCTCTGAAACGTTAAAGTTGGTACATTCCTGATCGATCTTATCGTAGTTTAGATGATATGACTTTTTTAATAAAGTCTTCATTAAACTCTCCCTGCAACTTGAAATAATCTCCAACAGATAATAACATATAATAAAAATCTATGTTGCCGGCAGAAAAATTATCGTCGTATGTAGGAAATCTATATTGACGGTATAGAAAAAATATCGTCGCGTGTATGAAATATGACTAACTTCACGCTGCGAGACACGGATGACGGAATTATAAAAAATGAAAAATGTGACTAACTTCACTATGGACAGAACGATATGGACAGAAAATGTGGACAGGAGACGGAGGAGAAAAAAATTACGAAAATCACGACTTTTTAGGCCGCAATATCTCGTAACTGGCTTGACGAATTTTTTCGTAATTAGTCTTAAATTACTCGTATCGACGCCACCTTTCCGAATCATATCATATTTTATGGGAAATTTGCTGTTTTAATGCCGTTTGACTGCCCCGAAAATTTCGGCCTAATCTTTCCGGATAAGATACAGGTCTGTCGGCCGAAGCCTCAGTGCTCATGCACTTGCCAGTCGGGTCGGGGACTCTTGTACAAGGACCGGCGCGGATTCTGTACTTGGCCCGAGACAAGGCCTTGTCTCTTGATATAAACATTCAAAACCGTGCGGTTCACAATATTGAAAGCAACTTTTTCTCAATGTTTTAAAGTTCGATGTTCATCAAGATATGTGTACAATATCTTATCTGACTCATCTACACCACCCATGAAGGTGTTGTAAGAGTGTATTATAGCAGGTTTTGTTGAATTCGCTTCTCTACCGCGCCTTTTCTTTGTTACCGTCACATTTTTATCTTCGCATTTAGTTGAAATTAGAATTACAGGTTTTTTACGCTTTTCTTCACACCATACGCACAAAGGAGCACATTATTACCTGTGAAATACTTAATTTCATTTACATTAGCAGTTTTTAAGTGATCGGGAATACATTTTTTATTTCGCCTAATAGTTCCGGTTAAATAAGGCTTCTTAGAGTATACGTATTTAGCTAAATCGATACTACTAAAAAAATTATCAACAAAAACGTGAGATCCTTTGTTTAAACAATTACTGTCACTTAATAAATTTATCACGACATTATATCCCAGCCCGAATGTATTATTGTCATTATTATTTTTTGATTTTGCCCCTTTATAACAATAAAAGAATAAACAATATTTTGATACTGCATCACATAGCATCAAAAATTTTATGCCCCAGCAGTGGTGATTTTTGTTTGTCATATATTGCGTAATGCCCGAACGACATAATGTCCCAACTAAGGATTCGTCAATTGATAATAATTCGTTGATATAATTTGAAAACTCTGTTAGCATGTTTTACGAGAGGTTCAAATCTAACACAGGGATCGTAATTGCAATGACCAGGTGGAAAACATAAAGAATTATCAACTAAATGAAAATACTTAAAAATTTGCTGAAATCTATTTCTGGCAAACATTTTTTTAAACCACGCTATACGCCTTGAATTCTCGCTCCATAGATTAGGCCTTCTTGTAATGCTCATTTCTAATATTACTGCTATAAATGCTTTTATCTCCAATAAAATGACTGGTGTCCATTTTTCTAGATTAGACAAATGTAATGTTTCACGGAAAAGCCTCGAATATTCCGCGTATTTATTCGTTTCGGCAGCTATTAGTGACAACAATTCGAAATCGAAAAAGAGATCAAAATATTTGATTGGTTTATTGTCATTAGGAAAATTTAATTCTAAATCAGAATTTTCGTTAATTTCTTCAGCAACTCGTCGGCGGGTTTACTGCACATGAATCGCCATTCATCGAAACATCGCTGTCATTCTCCTAACTACTCAAAATAACTTGTCTCTTGCTCTTCCTAACAGGAATGATGTCCGAGTCATCGGTATCACTCAGACAACTTGAATTTCTGTTTACGAGTGTAATTTTCATTTTTCGGCTCATTCTTCGGGGATAAAATAAAGTAATTATAAAAGTTACTCACTAAACCTCAGTGAGCACTACACTTACCTTCCGCGTTTCTTCGTTCAATAGTTTCGAAAAACACGGTATGAATAATGATACAGTAAATTCGGGATAATTGTCCGTTCGAGAATAACGCGAAAAACGCACGTCTTTATCCCCACCACCGGGGGGGTTCCCCCCTGGAACCAGTCAAGCGATTAATGTAACACGACAGCGGCATCCTTTGACGAGCTGCGATATGCTCCTAAACAAATAATAGAAATAAAACTTTTGCACTTTTAATTATTATGTCGCGAAAATTAGATTAACATATCGACGAGATTGTTTCGATTACAACGATACCAAACACGATATAATTTCGATAATATTTACATAACTAATAAGCGTTTCTATGGGTATATATTACGAGCGTACCCGGATGGATGCGGCTCGTCCTTAACAGAATATTTTCCTTCTAACGGTTTACAAACCCCCTATTGAATAGTCTAACTATGGGAGAGAACTCAAGAATTGTTCTTGATAGACGCACGCCAAAAGCAGAACGAACTTGAATTTCGCACGCCAAAATAGCGGGTAATTCTTGAAAACCGCACTTTTCTCGACGATTTCGAGTGGCGGTTTTACAAAGGCCGACGCAAGAAAAACAAACCGAGACTCTGAGATCGCAGATAAGGCTCATATATCGGTGTGTTACACACTAATGCATCGATGAAACTTTTTCATTTTTGGATTTTTTTTTTTGAAAATTTTACTAACATATTCGTGAGGCTTTTCTGATTAAAATGATACCAAACACAATAACATTTATATAACATTACCCATTTATTAAAATAATCCTGACAAATTATAAATAATCCAAACTATGCCGTATTTGGTATCATTTTCATCAGAAGAAGCTCACCGACCCGTTAAAAACATTTTCATAAAAAAAAATCCAAAAATGAAAAAGTTTCATCGTTGCATTAGTAATAGTGACTCACCGATACGCAGGGATTTAACTTTTATCATCTACCTCGAACTCGGTCCCCCCTCACTATCGCTCGCCGAATGTGTTTAAATTCGCTGCTATCTTAGTATAACATAGCGAACGCCACGTAAAAAAATAGCTTCCTTAAACCTGCAAAACGCACGCCGCCGGACCCGAGTTTGGAACACTATTCAAGAATCTACTGTAATCGCATTTTTTTAGAAAAACGTCCAATCGCTTTGCCAGTTGCAATAAAAATGTTACCAGAAAAGAAGCAAACACGAGAAGCGCGGCCCCGTTGTTTACCGCATAGAATATGACGAGCACTATCGCCCTCCTCGGCTTTTTTCGACATATAAGTAATCGGAGGAGCTCTATCGCGCTCCTTGACAGTTTTCGATAGTGTTTTTTCAAAACCCTCTGGTACGCAAATGGTTAAATACATATATCAAATATTTATTTTATATTTAGAAAACAAATTTTTTTTAATCTTTTCCAAATGTTTATTTTAGATCTAGAAAGAAATATTTTTTTTCAAATATTAAATCTAATATTTATTCCATATTACGGAGAAATATATTTTGCAAGATATGAAATACATGTTAATCTAATATTGGAAATAAAGTATGTTCTTGTTGAACTTTGAAATTTACTTTTATTTTTGTGTGCATAAGAAAAGATATTTTACGCGTTTCCTTATGAATTAGAGGATCTTTTAAAACATATCCATTGACAGTGCAACCAAAAATATGTTTAAGACCCCATTGTTTCAATATCGGTCGTTAAATAGTACTGTGATGTATACACATAAATTTCAATTTATCGTCATCGTCTATAAGCCACGATCGGAGTGCGAGCGCGACAGGCAGACGGAAGGAAAGAGATGCTCTTATGCGAGAAAAATTCGGACAATGGCGAAAACCGAATTTGATGCCTTCCTCGATCGACGACTGTGCTCTCACACACGCCTGTCCGGCCCAAGTCCGTGTGCCTCGATCGAACGAGAGCGACGCAAAGTGGTGCGGATTGAGAAATCACGTGCCAATTTGCCAAAAAATGAAGTTATTACTATCGACTTCTACTGTATTTCTATTACTTCTTAAATGTCCATCAACCTCAAAAGTGAAAAAATTAATGCAATTAGAAAAGTATTTTTATTAAAACGAGCTGTTAACGTCGGATGTGTTTAAGATAGTCGTTTTCGCGTGAAATATTTGCTTCTTTTCTTCGAAATGTACAAATGAATCTGTTTAATATTTCCACTTCTTTTTTTTTAAGTTAAGAGGTCTTTTTCGATAAAAATCACATGTTTAATTAGTCATTAATCTAAATAATTTATTTAAAAAATAAGGCTGAATGAAGTTCGAAAAATTTGTGAAATTCTTCAGATTAAGGAATCGATATCTTTTAAGTTCCGCCGAGTTCCGCTTTCTAACAAATTGCTATATTTTCAGCACATCTTCCTCTTCATAATCATACAAAAACCATTTCCTACCTCGTCCTACTTTTCAAATTATTCATGTTTAAAGTTGTCGACGTTCAGTCAGTCCGTACGTTCTTTTGTACATACACCTACGGTTCGCATCCACTTCCTATCTTCACGGAGATATCTGGATTGGCCAGATTCACCATCGCATTCCCATTTTGCATACAAGCATTAACTAAATATTATTAATAAACGTGTCTAAACGAGTTACAATTCATGAAGCAGTGTGATTTAATAAACTTTGCAATTCAACCTTTCCATGAATTTCTAAGATTTCTGTTTTACCCTTTAAAATAAATATAAACAAATTTAAAAAATATACCCAAGACACTGCAAAACATTACGTGGACAATTATGGGTGGTATTATATGCCTGCGTCTGTGCAGAAATTATTAACGCACGGAACTGAAATAGTGCAACATGCATTACATCCGATTGGGCAGCTTTCGGAAGAAGCCCAGGAAACGAGGCATAAAGATTTTAAGAGAATTAGAAGCACAAATACACGAAAACTTTCCCGTTATATAACGAACAAAGACATAATAAACAGACTGTTATTAACATCCGATCCATTTGTATCCAGTGCACGGGTTAAATCTTATGAAAAAAAAATACAAGAATTAGATCTTGAAGCGCGGGAATTAATAGTTATATAAATTAAGGTGTGTAATAATAATAATAATAATAATAATAATAATACCATTAACAACAGAATTAAAATCATATTTTTATAATTTATTGATTAATTTATTCATAGCCTAAAATTAGTAGATTATTGTACAGCGTAGTCAAAATTTCGCGCCAATATCTCTTACGGATAAAAAGTCATAATAAAATGGCACGCGATTTCCCGATCCGGACCATTGCGCGACGGGGCGACGAAAAATAAGAGACGAAGTAGTCGATATCACTTGTTACTATGCCGAGACGCACGTCAGAGAGAGAAAGAGTTATTAGAAAGAGAGTGCACGGAAATCACCTACGTGAAACAAGCATTAGTAGTTGCGTATATCCGCGCGCACCTCGTACCCCGCAGTGAAACCATTTTTTCTGTTAATTGTACATATGTACAATATTTTAATCTAATATTTTTCTTATATTAAAGTGTGGCTTAAAAAATATTTTTCTAATGTTCAAAAAAGATATTAAACCAATATTCTTGTGCTACTAGGGATAGAAATTTGTAATACTACCTGCTCGTTTTATAGTACCCATAGTAATTTGTGAGAATGTACTTAACATGTTAATAGGCGGCGGTCTTGTAGGCTTTGAGGCAGGTACCGATGGTTGGTATGTATCCGTGTTCACAAAGAAGCGAGCGCGTTTGCCATGTGATTGCACATCTGGGTGTTTTGTTTGGCGTGCCTTGGAGGGGTGGTTGGTACGGTCAGGTCCGCCTTTGTTTCGAGTGGCGTGCAAGTATTCGGTTGACTTCTTTTTTGCCGCATATCTGCGTTTTCAGGCACTATTTTTATTTTTTCATCTTCTTCTACACTTCTTAGTATGTCATATCTGTTTTGCCATACGCACGGACGATTGTTAGTATGCTCGTCTTTAATTCTGCCGCTTGGTCCGGGTTTTTCGTGTTTTTGTTTGGTTAATTTCTTGATAATTTTTTCGAAGTCGTATGTTGACTTATTTTGATCTTACTGCAGTTGTTTTGTTTTAGCCACATTTTCTACCTGGTGAGTTTTATGTATTTTTATCCTTAATAGGTTTGCAGTAGGGTTCAGTCTCTTATTGTTAGTACATTTTTTCTCCTTGTTTTTGGATTTTTCGTATTGTTAATTTTTTAGAATCGTAACTAACAATATCTCCAACTATTTTCGGTAATGTTCGAGATGGAAATTGTGCCGGTACATGCAGTTTTTGTCCATTTATTTGAGAAATTTCTATGCCGGTAATACGATTGCTTTCACTTTTGTATTTTTATTGAATTAATTGATTTAAATAACCTTTAGTGGATAAAAGAAAAGGAATAAAGGCGTACAAGAAATACACAACCGTTGCGTTTCGGTGTACATACTTTGATTTAAACACGCGGACGATGTGGCGTGATCGAGATTACGTTGCCGATTGCCACGTTTTCTTTGTTCTCTTCGAGCCGTTGACCCCGATCGTCATTTCATATTTGTCGCGAAGCGCGATCGTTATTTTTCTATCGCGCTGACGTGCGACCGCGTATTTTCGTATATGTACGCATGTATATACAGCTACAAATCCATCGCGAGAGACTCTATATTGTTTATATTCTTCGTTATTCACTATGAAAATCTATTTTCACTAATGAAACGAAATTTTATGCACTTGTACTGCGTCGCGTTTTAGAAATCGACACCTGCTGCCCTAGACTTTGTCGCACGTTCTCCTTCGGGTACGGTGGTCCAGTGACCCTGGGGGGGGGGATACTAACCACTATACCAGTGGTGGGCAAACTTTTTTAATGGGGGGCCACAAAGTTTAAGAAATTCTAGAGGAGGGCCAGAATTATAGAAAAAAATGCATTTTGTGTTAAAGCTACTAAGTAGAATCTACTTTATACTTCTCAACCGTCAAAACGTAATTATAGCGGGCCATATACTATCCATGTCGATGGACCTTCGGCGGGCCGGATTAAATACTTTAGCGGACCGGAGCTGGCCCGCGGGCCGTATTTTGCCCATTACTGCACTATACTGTCGAGGATCAAACGATATGTTTTAAAAAATAGCCGTACACATCGGATTGTGTATTATTATTTATGCAATGACACCATATAGTACCGAATTTTTTAAGTAGAAGGCTAAGCACTATGCGAAATTTATTGTAATCCAGCACCTGTAAGACTAAATATTATTTAAGTAAACTACAAGATACTAAAACAATAATCTAAAATGCTAGTCACACTCAAACATGAGTATTCGCTCGCTAAACAACTAGATCCACTCGATGACGTAGACGAACACCGAATGTCCTTCGGTCTCGTCGGGTCCTCCGACGTCAGCCCCCGCTCATGGGTCCTCGCGGGTCCTGCCTTTTTGACCCTGCCTGGCCTACGTGTCCTCGCCTCGTACCGCTATACCCTGCGTTTCCTCTCCTTGCCTTACACACCTTAGCTCCTTCATATGTAACACCGAGATTAGTCGAAACGTAAATTGCAACTGTCTGCAATTGCCTAGGAAACAGGCCTCGACCTCGACCAGTGGCGGATTAAGTCAAATTCACGTCCCAAGCGGACGAAAGAAAATTTATGGCCCTTCAAACTCAAGTTAGAAAAAGAAAGATTCAAGCAGTCTTTGTTGTTTCCCCGTCGAAAAATATCGCCCGTCGTATGCGATAAGTTGTAATTCCTTCAATACGGTGTTGACATTTATCTACACATTTTTCTATGCATCAGCGTGTTTAAATCGACAAAAACCGTATTTTGCGGTTGCTGCTTTGCGGACTTCGACGCTGGCATTTTTCGAACGAAACAGAAGAAACACAAAATCGCTACTTGATACTAAAACGGTTAAATAAATTTATTAAAAAACATATTTTTTCATGAATTTTGCGTCTTGCTTTATTTCTCGCAAATTTTTCATTATTTTCACTTTGCCAATTCGATTTTCAATTTTCTGCACTATACACAGAACGGCAATATTGTTTAATCTTTCTTCTCGTTCAGTACTGACTGCACAGATAATTTTATACATGGTTAACAGAAAACAATCTTTCTCCGGACACATTAAATAGAGGTATTGTAAAAAACAATGTCAATAATATAATTTTTTTCTTTTTGGAATATCAAAATCCCTAATGTGCGTATGCATATTTTTTTTACATATATTTAAAAACTTATTATGATAAAATTTCGTACCGAAATTATTATAAAATTGTTATTATATAATAACGACAAGTAGAATTATTTTAAATATATAAAAAAACGTAATTTCCTTTGAAACCTAATGAAAATATTTTTTAAAACTTTCGGGTCCTTTGGCATGTCGGGGCTCTACGTGACCGCTTAATTCGTCATTGACTGACACCGCCGCGGGGCCGCTTTGTTTATGTTCGGCCTATCGCTGGCTCGTTCTTTCGTCGCAGCGTCTATTACAAAGGAACCGATTGAATCGGTCGCGTTCTCTAGGGGCAGCCCTGAAAATAATCAGAATAATATCGGCGATAACGTCGCTCGCTCGTGGTTGCACGAGAGTCATTCGTGTTGACGACGTCGTGCGTGCAACAGTGGCAGAGCGATTTTTACACAACGCGACCAAGTTTATCGTTTTGTAAAATTAACTGAGAACACTGTATTTGCTAACAGTGGAGTGTATTCTTTTCCAGTGAAATGTCGTTTTTGGGAAAATTCTACGACGTTCGGCTTTGAAATACGGAAGTGTCTTGTGTCTAGCCCCGGACAATACTAGGCTGAAACTGGCTGTACAAGAATGAAGAAGGCTGAAGAAAGCACGTGGCACCTTGAGCCACAAAGCCGGGTCTCTTCTCTCAAGTGCCGCCTCATTGTATAGCTTTCGCGCGATCTGAACATCTGGTCGTCACGTTTAACCAATCTTCCCTTTCCTTCTGCTTTCCTCAGACAATACCTATGTATTCGTTATAATGTAACATCTAAAATTGCAACAACGTTTCCCCGTCATATTCATCATTGTCCGAGTTATAAATCAAAGTTTAAAACTTTTGTGTTTCGCTGGACATTTCGTCTACGATACAGTGGTGTGTTTTATCAGTGAGAAATTCCCGCAGTCACAAGGCACTTACAGTTAATCGATAGAAAGCACCGTGAAATACACAAATAGCCTTAAAAGTACCGTGCACGTCACATCCCTGAAAAACAAGAGGAGAAACTATGGATGTCCGTTCATTCGTGGCCGTCGGATCGATTCCTTATGGTACGTTCCAAGTCAAACGACCAGGGTTTTTTCCGTCATTTCACGGATATTGCAGGTAACGTCAAAAAACCCATTTAAAGGAATCTTAAAAATATTCAATATTTGTAAATTATAGGCAGTCAAAGTTTTGCGCATGAATTTTTTTTTAATTTATAACTTTCAAAGCATAATAGATACAGAAATTTGCAAAATGCCAGACGAATCAGAAAGCCTCAATGTTTTAGAAAAAAATTGTATATTTATTGTAATTTGTTGTTAAATTGTTGAAAAAAATGTTTTTAATTTTTTAACTTGTATTCTGCCCATCATGTAACTTTAAATTTGTTTTAATCATTTTTTTCGTCATTGTCGAAATGTTCTCTGAACGTAACTACCAGGTGCATCTTTGCGCAAAGAATAGCTTTCAATTTATGAATTTTTTTGCACTGCGGTGCTGGTATTTAGCGCGCGACGTCGTCCATACTGCGGGTGTATGTATGTAGCTAGTGACAATAAGACAAACCGTTGATTAATATTCTATATTTCCGTTTCAATATCTTGAAAAGTGTACCCTTCAATTTTTTGGGGATTTTTTTTTCTAGAAATGTTCTAATGTCCTCTAAGCGTAATTTCTAGCCGCAACGTTGCACAAAGAATACTTTTTTCGTTACGAATTTTTATCTGCCGCAGTCTTCGGTTTTTGGCAAGCGCTTCCGGCCGTATCGTAACGCGTAAACTTGCCGTTATTGGGAAAAACCCTTGTTCAATGCTTTATCTGATTTTAATTTCACAGTATGCCTACAGAACAAGATATCTCAATAAACATTTCTGATGCATTGTGATTTGCAACTTGATTTGTCTTTCAAGAAATAATATTGCAATTGTTGTAGAATATAGTGATGACCTTCGTTTTCGTTTTGTGTTTTCTGGTCTTGAGACCGGCAACGGCCACGTTAGAAGCATTTATGCATTCTAAGTTCAAGTAATTTACAGGTTTTACTGCACTATTATCATTAATAGACATATACATATATGTATAACATTTTTGTTTGTAGTTCATTAACGCCGAATTTGAATAATATCGACTTCTTTAGTATTTAAAAACTGTACCAGTTTTACGACTACTTCGTTTTCAGTCAAAGGTGTTACTACGTGCAATTTATGAATACCAGAGATTTATTTTGCTGTACCGTATCGACTATGAACTTGTCACCTGACCATTTTCGAAATTTTATAAACTAGTACGGTGTGCAATTTTTTTAAATATACCTCCAAAATGACAGACAAATATTGGTACACTTCTTTACATTAACCCTTTTCGTGCCTGACGCGGATATACATATGTATCTACGTTTGCAACACTTGCGAAGAGTGCCAGCGCTGTCATATCCGCGCGCACCTAGTAGTGCTTTACTATTCGCATTGCGGGAGAACTCTATCTCAAAATATGTACATTCATAATACGCTATAAATGGTCTAATTTCATTACAAGATGATACAAAAAATAGTTTCTCGGTTTACCTTCTTGTTACTTTCTATGCCGGTTGGTGCCGAGACTGCCTATACGTTGGCGCGATAGAATAGAAATTCGAGACGGGCCTTTATCGCAAAATATACAATGGAAACGCAATGCGGAAACGCAAAATATATACTTCGCACTATGTGGTTTATATAAAGTTATCATGAAACGATAATATTTGCTATGTACAAGTACGTTTTGTAATAGAGAACTCTATTTTAATTTTGTCCACAATGACTTGTATCTTTGTAATTTGTATGATTTTCAATGAATATTGAAAAATTAGTGAAATTACTTTATTCTCCGTTCCTTTCTTAATACACGGCTTTTTGAATCATGTAAATATCATGTTTAGTTTGGTTTCTATGAGCCTTTTCCCAAACCGTTGTAAATTCGTGAAATTCGACCGGTTATCTTCGCATAGGTATCTCTGTTTCAGCTGGTACTAAAAGGGTAGATCGTGTAAGACAGAAAACACATTGAGCGAATTCCAGAAAATGCGACATATGTATTTAAAGCTTAACCTTGTTGTAGGTACGGCAGAACTTTACGCGTGGCTATTTCCCTGGACGGCAGAGTCTGACATGAAGAGTGTAAAAACGTTACAGCACTGCAAAGTGTAATGAGCAATGCCATTTTGTGCAAGAATATATTCAAATGAAGTATTTGATGATAAAATAATAATTTTAAAAAAATATATAGGCAATACGTATTCCATATTGCTACGTCAAGTAGATGGATAAAATTTCTTATACCATTTCAAAGTTGACAAAGTGTTCAAATATGACATCCGCGAAAGCCACTATAGTGGCTCCTCGTCCAGAGAGGTGACATACACGAAAGCCACTATAGTGGTGCGTCGCCCTGAAAGATGGTATCCGCCAAAGCCACTATAGTGGCGCGTCGTATCTAAAAGGTTAACTATCGCACTGTATATAAAATGTTTATTGAGGTCTCTTGTTTTGCAGGTATATGTACTGTGAAATGAGACTAATACGATAGACTCTATCCGATAGAGCATTGAACAAAGGCTTTTCCCAATAAGGGCAGGTACTTGTATGTGTTACGGTACGACCGGAATTGCGAGCCTAAAACTGAACGCCGCGGTAAATTAAAATTCGTAATGTAGACGTTTTCTCACGACCCTTGCTGATTTTCCCGAGCTCGGCGAAGCTCGAGTGGTTCAAGGATGTTTAATTTTAAGAATGCGCTGCGCATCTCGGGGCAGTACATACGTTTTGACCTTTGTAGACGAATAGATCTTTCTTTCTTTTAACCATCCGAGTCATTTTTTGCATCACTATCCTAGATCCTCCTGACAATACTTTTATTCACTTTTTACTATTTCCGCTTCCCTTAACGACAATGCTTTTGTGCAAAGTTGCGGCTAAAAGTTATGCTTAGGACATTATGACGTTATTATAAAAAAAATCACCTGTAGCGACGCAGTTTCAAAAAGAGAAAGTTTCTCACGCTCGTCGATGATCGGGGGAGGCATGGTTAGTCGAGGCACTCGAGTTGACTGTCGTCAACCTCCCCTACGATCTTCGACGACGTTTTCTTTGTGTAAGAGATCGTGCGAGGACGAGCATTTGGAGAAATGTGGCATTCTCGCTTGAACTCCCTCGGCGAAAGGATCCCGTCTTCGTGCACATTCATAATTTTATACTATAATCATATATTGTTAGCCGCAAGGATAAATTGTCTTATATTATTAAATAGTGAGTAAGGGAAGTGTCGGTGTGTCTCAATGGCGGTAGCTCCACATACCAGCGGTATCACAATAGATCGGATCACGATCGTAGCGCGCAATATAGCAGCTTCCACATTTTCGTGTAAGTATGATATTTGTTTAATGGTTTAATAAAACAAGCTAAAGTACACACAAAATTATGCCATAATAACTTGATAAGACTTGAAACCCGTTTACGCGTGTAGCGTTTCTACAAACTTATATTAGCGGCCGCGGATCGTTTGCCAAATACGGTTATATACGTTTATTTTGTGTTGGTTTTGCATATTATTATAATAAAGATCGATACTAGCCGACGTAAGATATCCATTTTTTCATGTTTTACCATTTGCTTTTGTGTCAGATTTAAATTACTATAATTTTGCGAATTTCACAAAACGTTAAAACATTTTATAAAGTGTAGGCAAGCGCAGGTTTTATAACTTGTTTTTTTTTCAATAACTATGTATGATAGCTTTAATATAATAGAAAAATTATGTGCTAATAAGTGGTTTTCTGTTTTGTTTGATTCTTTTCAGGATTGGTATCTTCAATCGTATGGTTGGAGCTATTCAGTGAAAGGATAAAGTTGAAAAATTTGAGGCAAAACGTTTGTTGTGACGAATTGCAAAAGTTCCTTTTCAGAAAAGGAAACATAATTCAGCAAGATAGTTGGAAAATTAGGAATTACGCTGGAAAACGGCTAATAGGAACAGCACTTGATGTATTAGAAATAACAAGACATGATTGGAATCAAAATTCGTATTTTCTGGGAAAAAAGAGTACCAGGCCAATCTGTAGGTGCTGATACATGGTGCCGAAATAACAAATTTTATCAATAGGATAACTTGATAAAAACGTTCAAGAAACGCATGATAAAGATTTTAAATTCATCAGGGGGCATACAAGTAGAAAGGATTTGACTGAACATACAAATGAAGATTTGTTGAATTATTGTATACTCACGTTAGACATTTGTTCTTAGAGAAATTTAAGAAAAATAGATTACAACTTGAGACTGAAGGTATGTATTTGCTAAAAGCTCCCTCTATTTCAGGAGATATGTATAAACCCTGAATCTTCAGATTCAGAAACGGAATAGCGGTATTGAAATATTATTGCTTTCGTTAAGATATTTACCGGTAATTTTAACACTTTGATGGTCGCACGTCTATGCAGTCAAAGATTGCCAGTAGCCGGCAATCTTTTTTAAGAATTAATTTGAAAAACTTTATTGAAATTCACGAAATAACACATGTGCGAACATGCATATTAAACAAAAACAATAACAATTTAACAACAAATTTGTATTTTACATGCAAAATAGTGGTAATTTAATTTCCGAATGTATTTGTGTTAAAATGTTCATATTATATAAGAAATGATTTAAATGTGGCTTAATCAAATATGGTACTGGCCAATATTCTCCAGCAGTAACATTTCACATATTTTGTGTGGGCGGCCATTAAAGTGTTAATGTTAAATATTCAATATCGTAGTATTAATATGTTTATTATTAAGATATAATTGCAAAGTATGGATGATATAAATAATTGTTGTATTTTATTTTATGGATAGTAGAATTATTTGTTATTGTAATTAACAAAGAATTGTGAGTTATTATTATACTTGTGCTAATGTTTCGAATTAATTCGCGCTATGAGCGCGGTTTAGATCACTGTGTATACATATAAGCAAAGTCGCGTGACAAATACCGGCACCGCGGTACTAACAAATTTGAAACACGAAAAATATTCTTTGGGCCAAGATGCGACTGGAAATCATGTTTAGAGGACATTTCGGCAATGACGAACAAAATAATTAATAAAAGTTTACAGATACACAGGTATTGGGCAAAATTTAAGTTAAAAAATTAAAAACATTCTTTCAACAATTTAAATACAAATTACATTAAATTTATCATTTTTTCCCTGAAACTTTGAGGCTTTCTGAATAGACTGGTGTTTTGCTAATTGCTGTATTTATTGTGGGTTGGGAGTTATCAATTTTTAAAAAGATCCACGCACAAAACTTTCATTGCTTGAAACATAAAAATTATTTAATATCTTGAAAATTCCTTCATATTGAGCCCTTTTCCAACGTTACCTATAACATATTAAATTTTTATTTAAATGCAACATGATGACATGTCGGAAAAACCCTGATCACTTAACGTGGATCGCACCTTATGCATACAATAGTTATCGTGACACGCGTTCGCTTTCTTTCTGAGTGCTAACTTCATAGTCGGGCTACATATATGTATACGACATGTGTACGCCGTAGAGTCTACGCTGTAAATTCCAGAAGATGGTTACGCCTCACTTTACGTACAGTTCTATAAGACAACGTAAGACAACACTGTCGGAACTAGCTCTGGGTTTTGTATAACCCGTAAGTGTCACGGAATCTTGGCACCGTGTGCCGGGTTGTCTAGGGACAGACCTGGAAATAAACAAAGGACTACTGGCAACGACGATGCTTGTTCTCAGCTGCACGAGTTGTTTGTATTGTCAATCGTATTGCAACCGTCGTTAATATACGGGTGATTTTTACGTACAACCATATGCTTTAAATTATATAAAATAGATCTGGCGAATGCGACTTACTGTGCACCGTTCACATTGTTGAATTTAATTTCGAAAATACAAGAAAAAAAATTTTCTTTATAATAGTGTTTAAATCTCGTATAGATGCAGTAAAAGTGTACAGGGCTGTTAAGCAATATTTGCGCCCTGGTAGTACACAGGCCCGGCTAGCTCAGTCGGTAGAGCATGAGACTCTTAATCTCAGGGTCGTGGGTTCGAGCCCCACGTTGGGCGATTTATTTTTTTAATTTTCACTAGCAAATTTAGCTTAATTCTTCATAGTTTTTGTTATTGATAAAGACGTCTCACGAAATCTGTAGCAAGATAACTTGGATAACAACTTGCAAGTTACCAATATCCACTACAATATCTGTGACGATGCCGACGAATTGAATGCAGTGGGTGCGGTTTACGTAGAGACCTATTCTCCTAAGAGTCTTGGTAATGATTTTCCTCTTAAAGTCCTGGTGACAGATCATGTAAATACTTTTAGGCTAGAACCTTTTCCTACCATGTCCTGCAAATATTGATAATATAATTTACTTCTGCAAGTTCTTCTCGTTGACCAAATCCCTCAAATCTGCCAAAAATCAAATCGAGTGGTTCTGATAGTATTCCTCCTATTTTCCTCAAACATCTCTTTCGGAACATCATTGAAGGTTATAGATTGGGTACCGAGAAATAGATAATCAAGATAACATAGATTAAATAAAATAGTAATGAAGATAATTTGGAATCTACAAATGAACCCGTGCAAGCGTGAGACTTGTCTACACAGGAAACCACTTGACAATCTGAGGTCTAGAGCCTACGTAGGTGTAAATGATTTCTGCACTACGACAGCAATACGCGGGAGCAACACATCAACCATCATTCCTTACAAGGCGACAGTAGACTCCCTAGAGGTAATTATCGACCAATTACTACGAGGTAGAAAAACATCTTGCCACCCAAATAACCTAAAGAAGAATGTGTCGAGCAAAACAAAAGCCATTTCCTATATGGTACTAATACGCCCGATTATAATGCATGTGGCGCCAATCTGGCGTCAAAATGGAAGTGCCGTTACCACTCTGTGATGAAGAAAGTGAGAGCTTTGGAACGTAACTGTTTTCGCATTTGCTTTAGGTTATATAAATCCCAAACCTAAGACTAAGAGATCGATCATTTCATTATCAACCTAATCAAAGATTACCTCAGCAGCCTTCCCAATAGTGACAACGTCATCAGCCGCTCCCTGACCATGCAGACACCCTCTCTCGCGGGCAGTTACAGCCAGGATACATCACTCCTCAAGCCTTTTACGCTACAACAGGAGTTATACAGGATTCGAATGGCACTCCGGTGTTCTATCACTGGCGACACAACAAAGTAAATAGAAGAATCTTCCTAACCCACAGGGATTGTTAACCGTCCCGCGATAAATTTAAACTCTGGACGGCAATCCTTCGAAAAGATTATATGGACTGTTACCGACTTAACTTCAAGGGATACTGGCGGCCTTTGTGGTAGAGCATCCATATGGCCAAATTAGGAGTGCAGGTATTGTAAGTCGAACTGCCATAGTTTACCGGTAGTAACTCGGCTACATATCGCTCCAACTACCAGTTATCTTGGTACTGATGCATCTGATAAAAGCTATTTTCTTTTCCCGCATTGTAAATAGTGGGGAGCCCTGGTAGTACACAGGCCCGGCTAGCTCAGTCGGTAGAGCATGAGACTCTTAATCTCAGGGTCGTGGGTTCGAGCCCCACGTTGGGCGATTTATTTTTTTTCTCCTGCCGAATCTACCGTTTCTATCTGCCTAACTTACAAGTTTTACTGCCCTATTTTATTTTCAAGGCTGAATTCCAATAATACCGGCTTCGTTTATATTTAAAATGATATTTAGGGTTAAATGTGATACGGTTTTGCGGCTATTTTATTTTCGGTAGAGGTATTATTCCATGCAATTCACACAGATTGAAGATTGCAGGATTATTTTTAATAATGCTCTCAACCATAATTACTTTGTAAAACTTTGGAAATGCGCCAAAGTCGCCCAACAATTCATCTAGCTATCGTCCTATTAGCCTTATCTCCAGCATTAGTAAAGTATTGGAATCTCTCATTAATAATCGTGAGACAGTACACTATAAACAATTTAATTCCAGTTAATCAATTCGGTTTTAAACATAGACGTTCTTCGATCTACGTCATCCTTAGACTGGACATTTATCATCACCTATTTAACAATAATGTAGTGGCCATTGCCTTAATATAATTCATTCCGTTTGGGTTTGGCCTCATCTGCAAATTATTTAAGAAGAATTTCCTGAATTGGCTTATTCTAAGTATTATTGACATGGTTACCAATAATTCCTTTCAAATCTGGGATGGCGTTCGCTGTTCATTCATTATATTCCATACCTATGAAATTCTCCAGCAACGTGAACTTTCCCATATTACTTAACATCTATGCAAAGATCTCCTAAATCTGTTTTATCTCAACATAAATTATTACAAACAGGCACTTACCTTTTCAGACGATCTTATCGTCTATATTAGTGGGAAAAACTCAGTTTCTCTGCAGTCTGAGTTAACTACTTTAGCTAACAAGATCAATTCGGATAAATGTGAGACTATCATTTTCCATTAGTCAGTTTAGTACCTCTCAAACGTCAGTAAAAAGAATTTACATAACTTCCAAAAGAACACATTCAATCCGGACTCACAAACAATTACCCTAACCCAACACAGGAAAATGGTCAAATAGCTTGGATATACTCTGAACTATTTAATCAGAGGAAACATACATGTTGACTCTCAACTAGTTAAAGCAAAGATTGCCTTGAAGTCAAACAGTAGGCTTTTCTTCAATTAATACATATCTCCTAACGCAAAAATCATATGCTATGAACTTCGATAAGACCTATCATTATGTATGCGACCTTTGTTTAGTGGAATATTGACGTGCCCTTAATGGAAAAATTTAGACATTTTGAAAGGGCGTGTCTTAGAGTTTGCTTGAGGCAGTACAGGTCAAGCATCACTGATTTTCATAAGTTTATCAGCAATTCGGATATTCTGAACGACGCTAACATTGATAGAATCGACACTTTCATCCTTAAGCCTACCCGTAATTATTTCAGTTCTGCGCTTTCTATCTATAATAAGATCGTAAGTAATCTGACGTCTTTAAATTAAACTCCTTCGAAGGGGCTAATGGGACTGGCTATGCTCGTTCACGAATCATTTTTATAGTTTGACCATAGAAGTGTAATTCAGGATTTTCGTAACATTCCCATTTTGTATCATAGGTAAAAAAATAGAGCAAATAAGAGAATACAGAGCGGTAGCGAACAATACATTAACTCTTCTACAGTTTACTGTACAGGTATATCCTTACGAGACCGCAATGACTTTAATTGATCAAATACTCAAAGATACTGGTGGCTTGCAAATACAGACACCATCGTCGAACTTAAATCTAGATCGCTCCGAGTGATGAGAAAAAAGACTGTATCTTCCATAATGCTTCGGCGATCAAATCGCTAAGTATTCTACTTTTTGGATTTATACTGCAGTATTAGTTTTAAGGTTGTTGTACATGTGAATAGAATACTAGTCTTTACTTACAAGTTTATTTTTGACTTTTTCTTGCTGATATACAGGGTGTAACAAAAATTCTGGGACACTTTTTCAGTATCAATAGTACGCATCAAAAGATGAAAAAAAAGTCTATAAAGTCTTGTCTAAAAACCACCCCCTATCGAGATACAACCCCTTTTGTAAAAAGTTACAAAAAAATCATATCCCCGAAATGGTACGACGTAGAAGACCTGTTTTGATTGCAATATCACCAGAGAAGATCAAAGATAATAGAAAAAAATATAATTGCTGCGATTATCGCTGTTAAATAGCATTTATCCTTGTTTAATCCAAACAACGTCGATTACCTGTATCGTAGCAGATTTGTAACAATTTGGGAAAAGTTAAGGGCACTCACTAAATCTTCCTTTTCGTAGATAGTGATATTTTTCCCGTAAACTTTAGTCTCTCCCGGCTATATTGCAATCAAGATCGGTTCTCTACGACGTACCATTCTGAAAATATGATTTTTTAAAAATTTGTTTACAGAAGAGGTTGTATCTCGATAGCGGGTGGTTTTTAGACAAAACTTTATAGACTTTTTTTCATCTTTTGGTGCGTACTATCGATGCTGAAAAAGTGTCCCAGTATTTTACTTACACCCTGTATAGCATAGTGGTTTTTCCTTTCATATTCTTTTTCCACTACTTGTTACTTTAATAGAGACATAAGACTGCCTTTTTTAGGCAAAGTATGATTGTTATTCTTTTTTTAAACAGTTTATATATGAACAATCATCCCCATATTTAGCTCAATCATTACATCCCACGCGTAGGTCAATCATCGGTTAGTACATTAATACAAATTAGATTTCGGTAATTCGATAAGTTTTTGTACCTGCTATAGAGGAATTGTCTCTATGATCTGTAATAAATATAAGATAAAACTCATTTTATTAAAACAACGGTAGACTACGAAATTTTAATCTCAGGGTTTTAAGTTCGAGTCCCACGTTGGGCAATTTATGTTTTCCCTATTGCGAACTTACTGCTTCTATATGTCTAATTTACAAGTTTTACTGCTCTATTTTATTAACGCAGAATTGGAATAATAGGTGCTTCGTTTATATTTCAAAGGACACGGTTTTATGGTTACTTTATTTTCGGTCAGATATATTTCTATATGCAGTTTACGAGTACCGGGAACTGATTTTGGCGTAGTGTATTGACTACTGAGAAATATTCGCTGTTCGTTGGGTTCCTCAATTTGCATAATATTTAAGCGAGATGTTATTGAAAAAATCTTTCGCGTATTCGAACAACTCTCGCGAATTTGTAATGTGAACTATTGAATCAGGATTTGTCCCACTAAGGGTAGGTTTACGTGCGACAGTACAGGCAGAATCGCGGGTTAAAATATCTAATGCAGTACTAAGGATAGAATCTTCATTCGAAAATTATTCTTTGTTCAGACACGTCGCTCGAAGTTATGTTTAGAGAACATTTGACGATGCTATAAAAAGAACAACAAAAGTTTCAGGGATTCACGTTTGAAGATATTGAAGTGCAAAGGTAGAACATTGATCACTGGTTCGTCTCAACAGCAGCAGTTATATGTGGGGAATCGCGTGTCAAGTACCCAATGTCATGGTAAATAAAAATGAATAACTTGAAAACAAGACAACCTCTATAGAGTTAGTCCCCACTGGAGACTCCACTTAATCGAGCAAGCGAAGGGCACGCTCAAAAATGTAACCAAGAATCTTTCAATCAGAAGGTATGGTATTTGCTGAACTGTATTAGTTAAACCGTGTAAAAGAAATCGGAATGAGACGCGGTCTTCCCTGAACTACATCCTTTATTCGAATTCAAACTCGACAGAAGTAAATGCAATACCAACACCGCGCATCCGACTGATGACAGATACATCTTGACTGCCCCCTGAACAAACTGAATATCTTAGGTGCAGACTATGAGTCTCTCTACATTACTTACATGTAAATACACGCTTGAAATAGATGATTAAACTTTTAGGCACGATGCGCGACTATAGTGGCTTTCGCGAATGTCATCTTTCTGAACGGCACGCCACTATAGTGGCTCATACTAGTGGCTCACCGTTTGAATTATTAAATGATCGTTTTCATACGTATTGTTCCACACTTTGTTTGCCTTCACCTCGATTTATTACAGCGTTGACAATGTACAGACAGAATGTACAGTCTTTGTTTTTTATACGAAATTATGTCGTATGTTCAAAGAACGATATAAGACGAAGATCGCATAATTCGCGTTGAATTGTTCCGTACAGAGAAACAATACCACAAAAATTCAGCCGTGTCTAAAAGGTTAACAGCCAATCCCATCAAATAAGATTTCGATTTCAGAAAAATCCAGAATACTTTCTTTACGCAGTTTTCGGCCAATAATTGTTCTCTCCTTCCAGTTATCATAGATTACCCTTTTCACCCATTCTGCAACCCGACCTATCTCAGCAAAACCCTTAAAAAACTCCTGAACATAACTTCTAGTGGCCTCGACATATCCCGCCGATATCACTTAAGTACCTCCCTAAGAATATCACCCATGACCTAACCATCGTCTTCAACTACGCTCTAAACTACAGCTATTTTCCCAAAGCCTGGAAACGAGCAAACTTTTACTTCTCGTCAAAAAGTGGAAGAACCCAAATAACCCTTTCGGCTACCGCCCAATCAGTTTATCTTGCAGCCTAAACAAGGTCTTTGAGATCATCACTAAGAATAACATATCCCACATTTGCATCCGTAACGCTATAATATCCCGTCATCAATTTAGCCGTCATTTCTCGACATACGTCATACACAAGCTACTAGTCTATATCAATCATGAAGTTGGCAACAGCCAGCTGATAGGAGCAGCTCTCCTAGGCCTGGAAAAAACCTTTGATACAGTGAGGTTAAACGGGGGCCTTTACAGGCATTGTCAAATGCATTTTTCCAGGTATATGATCAGTAGTAAAACATTCCTCACGTGGGACCAGACTCGCCTCTTCTTGAAAGGGATCACTAGAATCTCCATAGCAGAACAAACATAATATTACCTACATGTACATTAGGGTGGTCGTTAAAAATTAAATCTTTTGCGACACCCCTCCCAAAAAGTTTCCTTATGATGCAAAAACACTGGGGACATATTTTTTTTTAAATTAAAAACAACACGTGCCTCAAGACGATTTTAGTTAATTTATAATCACGTTTTTGGGAATTTTTATGAGAATACGATTTTATTCGAAATATAAACAATTATAGAACCCAAATCAATAAAAAACATTAGTTAATTAAAATAACAAAAAATTAAAATTTTTGTTTATTGTTATTTTAATTAAGTAATGTTTTTCTTATATAAATTAATCTTATATAAAAATTCGCAAAAACTTGATTGTATAAAAAATTAACTAAAATCGCCTTGAGGCACGTGTTGTTTTTAATTTAAAAAAAATATCCCCAGTGTTTTTGCATCATAAGGAAACTTTTTGGGGGGCGTCGCAAAAGATTTAATTTTTAATGACCACCCTAATGTACATGCTCCTATATACATATGTATAACCCCAGTCCGGTGGAACAGCAACCCTACAGTAATGGAAAAAATCCGAGTTCTTAAATGCAGCTGACTTGGAGCAGGCTTTCAACTATACAGATCCCAGTCCTCAAACTAACATCTGTTCGTTAAAAAGTAAATACTCTGCAATACTGCAAAAATCCGCAAAGATCGATCTCTTCATCGTCAAATTAACTAGGTAACTATCTCATAAACCTCCAAAGCAGTAATAATAGTATTATTCGCTCTCTAGCCGTGCAATCTGACGCTCTCTCTCTCACAGACAACTATACATATACAGGATACACTACTCCCCAAGCATTTACCTACTGTGATAAACTGGGGCTAATACAAAACTTTAACAGCGCCCCGCTTTTTTTGCCACTAGGGGCGCAACAAGGCGGACAAAAGGATCTCCCTTTCTCACAGTGTCTTTTGATAGCCTCGCGATAAATTTTAGCATTCAACGGTAATTTCCCACAGAGATTATACGGACCCTCATCGTCTTAACTTTAAGAGTTACTGGTACCTATCATCCGATAGCACCCACATGTCTGTACTTCGAATGCGTTTTCGTACGCAGACCTGCTAAAGCTAACCGGGGGTAATCCAATTACCATACTCCATAATGACACTAATCTGGCGTACGATGCGCCTGATTGACAAAATCTCGTACTTTCCATTGAAATAGCCTTTTTAAGCAATCTGGAATGATCAGTATAAGCCTTTAATCTTAATTCCAAACACTAAACCATCCTTAACCCCTTGCACTACGGTGAGAAAAGGAGCCGAAGCGGCACAGATATCTGTATACAGTATCTACGTTTGTTTATATTGTAGCCGGTATCTCTAAGCCCATGATATTTTTCTTATAGGAACAAAGGTTCCACTCGAGACATTTAAACTAGGCTCAAGAGTAACCAAATCATTAAATTAATTGTTTGAATTCTTGTTTGGTGAAATTTCGATCACGAGTCAGACTCGTCAAAGTAGTGCAAGGGGCTAAGAATTAGACTTGGAATCAGCAACCTGTTTAGCTAGGAATATTACAAGCAATTGAATAACGAAGCTCTGACCTATAATACTGAACGACTCTTTTCTTTGTATGATTTATATTCTTATAACGCTTTAGTGCCACGACTGTCCTGTATTTTTGTGAATAAACATCTCTGATTTAAGAAAAAAAGGTAGAGCATAGGACTGTTAATGTCAGGTTTGTAGGTTCTAGTTCCATGTTGCCGGCTTTATTTTTTCCCATCCTGAACGTACCGTTTCTATCTGTCGCGCTATTAAAATTTTACGTTACTTCTTACCCTTTTCATGACCGGAATGCCCACGGGATTATGGGTTGAGAAAACGGAAAGAGCAAAAAGAACTCACAGGTGTTTTCCCTGCTTTATGTTCAAGGAAGGGCTTTATTTCCTCGACTTTCAAGATTTAAGTACCCTACTAACTCAGCCGAGAATTCTAAATTTAACTGCTGAGCATCGTGTATTGGACAGGGAATGCCGTTCGAAAAGTTAACCTTGTCGTATGGTTCTATCAAGTGGGCCGGAAGAAAGCTGGTCTACAGGCATTAATTTCTTCTCGTCTGATACATTTTTCAAATAGTTTCTATTGTGACAGAACATATTTCCGATCGTTTAAAAGTAACAAAAAGAATGCAAGTTAAGAGTTAAAGACTCAATATGGCTAAAGTGTATAACGCAAGTTTCTTCTCTTGTTTTTCACGGATCAATTATTCAGTTGTTTCGAAGCCGTGAACCCTTTCGCACCGATCGTTCAGGAAATAACAAAAGAAAGACGCCCCCGGGTGGGCTCGAACCACCAACCTTTCGGTTAACAGCCGAACGCGCTAGCCGATTGCGCCACGGAGGCGACTTGGCATCCAATTTCGTAAAATTCCTGTAGTTCTTATCGATCTGCGTTACTGCCAAAAGTGGGGGGAATGGCGAATACGTATCCGACTCCTCGGTTGCACTAGGCCTTGAAGTTGAAAGCAGAAATTAATTGATTCTTATTTACACAAGTATAATAGAACTCCAGCGCGTGCCTCAGTACCCGGGTTAGCCAAATGTTTACTTTCATTTACATGATAACGATATACGGAGTATAGCGCTCATCGCGTAAATGAAGTTCTTAACGAGATATGATTTTCAAGGTTTAGGCGGAACGGCTAAACAGACGGCCCGCTATCAGTAGCTGTCCGTACAAACATGTTTTTCTGGAAACGCGATATCACCGCAAAACTACGAGAAGTAGCGGGCGGAATAAAGACTCCGTGGAATTTTCTTACCGAGGTTTACCGTAGCGGAAGTCGATGGGTCGAAATGAAAGTTTCTGTTGACTTTTCGTCCGGAACGATCCGAACCACTTGACTGTCGGAGAAAGATTGGAATTCCAATTGTTAATTCGGGGACTCGGCAGACGTGAAAAAAAGCAGAGTAATCTTCGATACATCAGACAGATTAATCCCGTCGATGAATCGCGAAAATTTAGTTTAACTTAATTCATCAACTGCCGGGAAAATTATGCACACCATGCCTTGGGATTCAAAGGATTATTTTAAAGAAAACAATGGACTTTCTTATGATCTACAGTGAGTGACATTTCTAAAACGCACTTAAAAATTTAGCAATTTGTCCCCTTGCTTGAAGGTAGCGAACAGACAAAGTTGTTAGAAAGGCGTCTTTTTTTACAAGGCTTTGACTGTCAACTTTTCTATGCCTCAGTTACTTGTAGAGTTAAACGGCAGAGTAAAACGTTAATAATAGTGCCTGGAAGTGTGAAATTCGAATAAACGCAGTGCTTTTTTCGATTCATATTCAGAGAACTCAAAGCGGTAAATACTTCATAAAGTGGAATTGAGTAGTATTAAGGTGTATATGTATAGCAGTACATTTAGTAATAGACATGTGTTAATGAAGAGGAGAAGACTGCCAAGAGGAATTTTCTTCCAGAGGAAATAGAAAATAACGAAGGACGCTCATCGTGGTCCGCATGTAGTATAAAATGTTTTAGAACTGGTTGGATATGTCCTACGAAAGGATATTTTAAATGACGAAACGGAAAAAAGAATACTATTCTCCACGAATCTACAAAAAATAGATTAGATACAAGTTTAGTTGTTGCAAAAATGCAATTATCAATCACGAAGCGACGTGTCTAACAAATTTTGCACAATAATCCAGTCGTAGTTTTTAAAGAAATACAGAAGAAGCTGATGTTGTTAGTCTTCGAGTAGCATTTATAATAATTGAAGAAGAAAAGAACCTACCTGATATTTAATAGCCGACGTTTGCGGTACATACCTTTACTACGAGATCTCTCGCACCTACTTGGCAGTAAATGGGTTAATCACTTTTTCTTCCCCGGGTCTAAGATGAAAATAAACCTTGGCGAGCGATGTGTTTGCAGAGTTGTTACCCGTGGATCCATCCACACTGGTGTTAAAAGATCCATCCATGGAGAGCTCACAAAAGCGCGGTGGTTCTCGAGGAATACTTGGGGGGTGGTTTACCGCGATAGAATTTCTCGATGACTGTGGTGACGATTGAAAGCCAAATCGATTTCGTCTGGTTTTACCAGAAATGGGGAAGGAAACGGGGAGGGTTAGACCGGAGTCCAGACCGACAATTGCTTTTCCTTCGACGGCCGGTGTCCAGCCGAATTGCCCCATCTTTCGAAAGTAAAACGGGTTTGCTCACAATGGATCCCATGGACGGATTCTGGTCGCGTTTTGCACGCGATTCTCCGTTTTGCTGGTTTTACGAACATTCCATCGTACATGTTTCATGAAAATTTATGGACCGGACAGAGTGTAGTTCGCAAATTGTTCTCCAACGAATTGCTGGAAATTTAGATAGACTCGGATGAAATTTGATTCGCTGATCGGTCGGAGGCACGGAGGCGGAGAAAAATCGGTGATGGTAGGAACGAAAAGATTTGTAAACCGAGAAAACGTGGATGGAAGAGATTCCTGTATGACTCGTGCATTATCATCGAATCGAAGGTAGAATTTATCGGGGCGCGTTAACCCAATATAACTGAGGCACGTGAGCTGCGTAATCGACGAATTCTCTTGCGGGCTTCCATGGCATTCATCTTGGCCATATTCTACGTGCTGCATTCACCTAATAAAGCCTGCGTAGATCGATCGGATTCCATTCAAGCCGTCCTTTCAGCTGCTCTATAAATAAAACCGGTAAGTGGATAGAATTCATACGATATTCGCATCAAACCATTACCTCGGCGCGATACAGTAAACTCCTCTAGAAATAACGTTTCTTTATGCATGAAAAACCTTTTATTCGGAATAATCAATTTCAATAACATAATTAGAACGATACAACGGTCGAGTCTTGCCGCGTAATTAAATTACGTGAAATTTACGAGCACCATTTTTCGAAAGGACCGCTTTGATTCTTTTCATCGTACAGGAATTTATATTGCGAACCTGGTCCTGGGCGTGCCGGGACAAAAAGGGGTAACGAGTCCTTTACGATATACCGCACCCTTGCATATTTATTTCATCTGAATCTTTTTTGCGAAGACCCCTTTTTTCCGCGGCACAGTCGACACCCTCGACGTAGCGCTACGTCGCTATGTACTTCTAGCCTCCTACGCCCGAATGCACCGACTGTTCTTTTTTTTTTTCCTCCCGCTCCTTCCCGACTAGTCATGCATGCGCTCCTTTCATCTACGCACGCCATACGAATCGCACGGTTAGACCTACAAGGAGTCGGTTTCGTTTTTACGCGAATATCAAGGCGTAATTTACCGTGAAAGCTCGAAAGGAGGATTTCGTACGTTCGTACGCGGTTTCGGATCCAAGTGACCGTTTCGTTCCTGCAGAGTAAATATGGGATTTTTGGTCTTTCTCTCCTTCTCCCTGGATAACGTTAACGGAAAAGAGAGAAATTTCTCTTCCGGGTTGGAAACGGGATTTAATTCGCCCGGGGATGGATGCGAAAATATAATTGAATTCTGTTTAGCCGAATGAAGTGGCACGACGACCATAACTGTCCGATGTGGTGATAGTGGGATTTACGCTCTCATCATAGGTTTCGGGGACACGTTTCCAAAATCGTAAATCTCTCGTTTGATTAACGACGCGTCGACTCGTGCGTCCCGAAGGGAGCCCGCGAAGGATCCCGTGGGCGTTCGGTTTGTAGGTATTCCATGGATTTATGGACTCGAGTTTCTAAGCCTTGATACTTCCAGGCGTCGGAATTCCTGTCGGTAAAGGTGTTCGTTCGGTCCGTTCAAGCGTTCCGGCACATCTCTTCGCGAATTTTCCACCGACTCGGGCTTTCCATTTACGTAACCATTTTTGGAAAGTACGCCGATGGATTATCGTACGTCGGACGAGTCGACGTTATATGGATCCGTTTCGACGATAATTCCAGCTGACGTTCAGTGGCCCCCCGTCCTCTCGCCGATTTTCCGATTTCGTTCCAATAATAGAATACTCGTCTCGGTTGCGTATTGTAGGGACACGAGAGCAAAGGGAACAATATTTCATGCGATATTTCCGCAGCCGGTCCACGCTCGAGAGCGAACAGGACGAAACATCGATACCCGTGATATTCGCGATTCAATTAAACTCGAGTGTAACACGATAATCGAACCTAACTCGCAATTTCATCCCTCTGCTCGACAGTTTCGTTTTTCCGTAAAATCGTCCACCGATACGCCACTTGCACCCCCATTTCCTTCACCCTTCTCTTTCTCTTTATTCGACGAGTCTGCGATCCAGACTTAATTTACCATCCACCCGGTGGAACTTTTTTGTGACGAAACAATCGCGATTCTAGGAGACGTTCGCTTCCTTTTCCAGGGAGACGATCGGCGGATTAAAGATTGGAAATAATAGTAGAAGAATGTAATACTGTAATTATTCCTTCGAGCCTGTGCCTCGGGAAATTTGTTATCCGGGTAAAATTCGTCCCGAGCGGCAATAGCTCGGCACACCCACGTGAAAAAGGCGGAGCTGTCTCGCGACGAGACATTAACGGCCTCGTAATTCAGAGGTGCGCGTAAATCCTCTCACGGTCGCTTCGATAGTTCGTTCTTAGCGGTTCGGTGTGTTCGCAAACACGTGACATCGACTTTTGATTCTTCCGTGTCCGCGAACTACCCGGAATTGGAGCGCATCGGTGAAACCCACCCAAAATCTGGCCGGAAACGGTGATGCAATCGCATCGACTCGTTTTCGTAACCGACAAAGGGAACGAAGGAAAGAGGTCGGTTGTTTGGCACGAGGTTCGGACGGAAGAATGGATCGAGTGATTATAAATTGACGAAATATTCGGAGTCGTATCGGTCCGCCCGTCGAACGTAACGGAATGAAACGTTTACGTATACTTAATGTTTTCTGGGACGGTTGGGTAATCGCGTCAAGTAATTATCGGTTGTATTCGTCGAAAGAAACCTACTGGCGTGACACACATAGGATTCCCTCGTTAAATTATCTTCGTCCAGTCGAAAGAATTTGCGTTTAACGGTCAATTGACTCCGTAACTCCGTCCGTGTCGCTTCTCGATTTCGAGACCGGTTCCGGAGGCTATGCGATATATGCACGTGTGCACCTACGCCGGGTAAAGAGTGCTCGGTAGCCGGAACAATATATGATTCATTTCACGGCTCGTTAAAGTGCCGCATGGTGCCGCACCGACGATTCGCGACTACGTTCGCAGCCTAACCGAGCGTGTCTGTTTAAAGAAAACGAACAAATCCGGAGGGGTTCTCGTACGGTTACGTACGACCCTGACCTCCGCGGACGTTGTTTCCCGCGTAATCAAACACGCAGAGTTCGTTGTCCTTGTATCGTTGCACGGAAGCACAATGGACTTGTCGGCACAATCGCGAACCTGTTACTTAACCGCGGTTATTTAAAAATGGATCAGAGGTAAGGTCAGGATTTCTGAATGACGCGCGGCTGAAAATAGTCGGAATAAAGAGGAAGAAGGAGAGCGGAAGGTGTAAAGAAAGCGGGACGGGTGGGAGGGCGGTAGCGTACGCCGGGGGCGGAATTGCCAAAGCAAATAGAAAGGATCCGCGGACGTCATAAAATTGATATTACTGATATTTATCCTGGCAGGTATCCAAAGTCGAAATGGTGCCAGCTCGGCTACGGATAATACTACACCCCCGGCGAGATACCTACGTAATTATCGTCCCCATGGATTCCACGTTTCACTAGTTTTCTTTTATTATTTTTTTCCATTCTGTTTTATTCGTTTTTTTCCATATTTTCCTTTCCTGCGCCAGTGTCGGGAGATTAAAGGAGGCTCGGGGTCGAGAGAGAAAGAGATCGGCTGAAATTGACTCGGCGTCGAAAGCCAGACATTCGAATCGGGCTTGAATGGCGAAGTCGAGCATGCAAATGCGAGAAAACCCACCGAGCCATTCGCTCGGACGATCGATAATTTTCCTTTTTTTCTCTCTCTTTCTCTTGCACACTTTTACTCCGCGCCCCGAAAGGTATTCATTCGAAAGTAGAAAAGGTGAAGCTTCCGATACCTTCCTACATCTCGGACGGAATATCAAAAGCTTCGGAACAAAGATGCGCCCTTCAAACCGCGGCCACGTTTCTTCTCTTCTTTAACCCTTTTACGGGGATCTACAAATATCTCTCTTCTTCCCCGATCTTCTAACGCGAGGATATTCTATTATACGTTCGTATTCTGGGGTCACGTGATATGGTAACGAGGCTTTACGACGCTCGTTCGATTCTATTATTTTACCACGTTTATGCATTATTAATAGCGACAGGTATTTCGAACACTTTATAAGGGCAATTTTATTTCAAGCTTCGACTTCCAGGTTCATCCAATACCGGATTATCTGGTAATAATCGGAGAAACGCTGAATCGCTGCAATCGCCCGGTTAATAACTGAGAAATTCGATCTCGCTTCGAGTTACGTCGTTACTCCGAAGTTAAGGCATCATGAAATGTTAACGCAAATGTCGGAAGGATCTCGTTCCGGTAGCCACACGTACGTTTCATTTTTCGTTACATAAGTAACGGCGCTGTCTAAATTGTTAACCCTGGAACGTCTGCTGTGTTTAATCGTAGAATAACACGCTGCAAAATGGAAAACTCTCGTCTTGACACTCCGTGAATTCTCTAAAGTCCCCTCGATTGGATCTGGTCGAAGGGTGGCCAAAAAGGGGGCTGAAAGGGTGGGCAAAAGGGTGGGATCCGTTTAGCCAGCCTGGCAGTGCCGTATCAAAAACCGATTCCATACGTCCACTCGATCACCATGTGCCATCGTAACACGTACGCCGTCACGAGCGAGTAAACACGTTGCTCCGCTTCGATCGCTCGGAAAATCGAACTTTCGCGTGCCCACTCGAATCGATTTGACGCGAGACGAACATTTTTTTACTCGAGATAATTTCGCAGACCCGCAAACTCGGAGACGAATCAAGATCGCAATAATAGACGGGATCGCGAATTCCCGCGGTGACCCAAGTTCCATTGACAAGAATCCCGATTCAGCGGAATGTCGAACAATTAATATCAATCCGTTTCAGCGGCGGCGTTCAAAGCAGTTTTTCCATTCATCGACACGAAACAAGGCAATAGAAAAGCATTTACCGCGTGTCAGGATTGCCCCCCTCCCCCTCCTGTTCCCCGTGTGTCCTGAACGGGAGGGCAAAAATCCAGTAATTCGCAGCGGGGTGTATTCCCCGCGGTGGTGAGTACGGACGCCGGTGTCGATATTCTCCGGGGATGTGTCGTATCGACGAAGAGACGGCAAGAGGGTGGGATCCATCCTTTTTCACTACGCCCCTGTTACGAGCCCACCCGTGATATAACGCTTCATCATCCTTTCGAATTTGTATTCTTATCTTGGGAAGACAGTTGGGACTAATTACTTGAAAGAATCGCGAAAAGATCGATTTTCATGTCGGGCAAAAACATTCGGTAATTACACCTAGAATAATTAACAGATTGGGTAGATTTTCTTAATCACTTTCCTTACCTTTCTATAGAAATCTCCGTGCTGTATCTCCGTGTAATTTATTATGCATACAAATTTCTTTACGATACACTCTTGTATAAATGTTTAGAAGAAAATGATTAATTAAAAAGTTGTTTAATATTCAGGGAGTTCGAAGTGGTCGAGATGCATATTAGGGGTGAGGAAAGTAGTGGGGGAGGACCGGTGAGAAATACGGCCCTGCGACGCGGCACCCAATAAGGGTGCCTAGCCGGCAGCGCTCGGTTCAGCTCAGTTTCATTCGAGCCACCGCTCCGTCTGCATCTCTCGCGTGGCCTCCGCGCTTGTTATTGCCATCCGAATGCTCAAAGTCGAATTAGGATAGATATCGAGTCGTGGGACAGTGTTTTGAGAGGAGTATCAGTGACGTGCTTTAGTGCGTGAGACAATAGAGGCGGGAGGAAGGAGGAAAGCCGATGGGGGATGACGTTCGATGGAGAACGAGGTAAGAATTTTCTTCCCACGACTGATAAGTTACGTCTTCGCGTCTCGGTCTGTCAAAGCGGCGAAATTTCACCGACCGATACCCGGTAATACCGTGACTATCGTTGCGCCACGTTTTCGTTGGACGTAGGTCTACGCACCGAGATTCGTTTCTGTTAAAGTTCGCGTTGAAACGCATAACCGGGAAGGCAAAGTTGGTCAGGTGAATGTTCGACGATACGTATGTGGGTTCCTGTGAGCTTGCAAAGTTTTGCCGGCAAGTGGAAAAAGGGAGGCATGGAACCTGTCCGCGCCTAAAGCCTCTTCGGGATGCATTAAATGTAGAATGGATGAATCGTTTCAAAGGGAATCGCGTCTCGCAGGGCTGTTAGACGCGATAGACTAGAATTTCCACTTGGCTGACGTTCCCTGCGCGACGTACTTCCGCCTCCGGTCAACGGATACCTTGCTGCATTCTTTTAATTTCCTTCGGGGAACTGGTTTTCGAAACGTCGTAATTAATACGTCTGACACGTGGAATTATCAAATGTACGATACTCGTGAAAGTGTTGAGATATCGACGCGGTGGAATTCGAAAGCGTAGACATATCATAGCGAGAACAAAAAGTTACTGGCTTTCGTTATGTACCGGGCTGACAGCGTTTGAAAAAGTTGCCAAGTAAATGCGAGTATCCGCGAGTACGTCGTAAAAGAGCATGAAAAACTCCACTCGGGAAAGTTTCCACGTTATCCGAATTCTATCGCGAAAGCACCCACTTCGCCGGGGGCTATTTCGCAAAAATCTGGTAGGAAACTCGAAATTATCCTCCATAAAGGTAACGGAAGGTAAAATCTTGGGGCTGAGCTTCGGCATCCAGGTCTTGCCAGCGATATCGTTTATCCGCGGAAGCACTATCATCCTGAGAATATTCTGAGAGGGGAATTCACAAAGTGCTGCGGCTTAATCGTGGTACCCTATTTTTTTTTCGAAAAAGTCACATGGCAGCCCCGGAAGATTTTCATCCTTTCAGCGGAATTGTCTGCGTCTGAATATTATTGCTTCCGCCGTCGTTGCTCCTGCGAAATGGGATTTCTCTGTGAGGAGAAGGTTAAGGGTCGGGCAAAGATGCGAACAAAGGTAATAATCCCGCGACTCGAAACGGGGAGGAGGAAAATCTATGTAGACGTTCTCGAGAGAAACCTTGCATATTTCCCGTCGTCGTACCTTGAAAAATAATAAATCTACCGCATACGCGAGACCTGAAACGTGTCCCGTATGCGGTGAGACGTTCCAGCGGAAGTAAATCCGCGACCAGTTGTCGTTGAAGTTGCGGAATTCCATTTAAGTTGTACGGTAGCGTACTTCGGAATATTAAGAACGCGCGGAAGCTTCTGCGAAGTTTGTCGCCTATTCTTTTGCCGTACATCCGAAAGTTTGGTCCTCCGGTGCTTGGAGATCCCCAAGAGCGTGGCACGTGTCTAATTAAGGATCCTTCCGATTTAATTTCCCCGTAGAATGCGTCGCGGGTATCGTTACCCTCGTTGGGGAAGGGTAGAAAGAAAGAGATAAGAGATACTCTCTCGGTGCATCGGGGGTAGGTTGTCGAGTGGGTCGAAGGTTACTCCACAGGATCGAAGGTTGCGTTCGAGAAGCGTCGAAGGGTCGCGGGGGGATTCGCTTAGTAGCCATAAAGGGGCACGTGATCGTCGCCCCGGAAGCTGAGGAGCACTCGGAAGAACCTTCTGCCACAGACGGCTCCAATTTCCACCCCCCCCCCTCCTCCTCCTCCCTCGGCTGCCCTCTGTATCGTTATATCGCGAAAACAAGTACTCCGTAGTAAATCAACGAGCCGCTGACGCGACGACGAAATTGAACGCGTTTCATAAAGAAGCGTGGAATTTATTAAACGTACATCCGTTATACACTGCTGCCCTAGAAAGATGAGTTACGATTTGTCCTAGTGGATTTTACGTCGAGTCGATAGCGAGGATATACAGGAAATATTTTATTATACCGTGGACGCGGAGAGATTCGCTCGGGTATATATTTCACTCGCGAAGACGATGCTGCCAAGAAAAATCGTCCCGATTTCCATAAAGTTTTGCCGGAGGTACGAGTTTTTGGGGGTGGCCGATAAAAGGTGGTCGAATATTTTTCGCGAAAGTTTCCGACGTCAAGCTGGAAACGAAGCGGTTCTTTTGCATGGCACGCAAAACGAAGCTGCCGGAACAGATCCAGATATATCCTTCTTATCTAAATCCCTCTGTTTAGCTGACGCGCGCTGCCTCTCGGAAAGAGACCTCTCTCTCTCTCTCTCTCGCCACACTTTAAGCTCGATTCTACCCCAGGTCTGGATCAAACCTCGAAGGGTTCTCTGGTAATTCTCGTAGCGCACTTTATTCCGAGGACTCGTCTAGGGTTGCGAATTGGAGTCCGAGAGAGGCAAAGGGAAGGGAGATAATTTCCCTACCATAGGGCGGAAAGTAACTGGAAAGTCTGATACTTCAGTGTTCGAAGAGAACCGCGTTTGAAAAATAGAAAATTATTAATCGACATTTTTATGTCATAAATTAGCAAGATCTGCTCCTACTATGCTAAAAACTCTGTTAGGTGGGTTAATCGGTAAACCGGATGATCCAAACTTATAAAAAAAATAGTTATGATACCTTTAATCTGCGACTCTATTGACCATCGAGCGAAGTAATGGTGCCAAACATTCACATCTTTATTTCAGGTGGTTGTCCACTTCTCTCCAGTCTCTCTCTCTCTCTCTCTTGTCCTTCTTTTATCTTTATTATTTCTTATCATTTCTATACGTCTCCCCCAGCCATCCTCTGGTCCCCCCTTTCTGGACCCTCGTAACTGCTGAGCTGTCGCGATTTATCGTTCGCAACCCTCGTGGTTGCCCTTGGCAGGATGTTGGGCACGCACGCCGCGCCCAGATCTACTTATACCGCGTGTCTCGTGTGCCGTATCGCTTTCGGCAAACGAGCGATTCCTTGGCTAAAATTAAGACGCGTTTAAACATGAATCTGCCTATCGCGAAACACCACCAGGCATCGTAAAGTGGTGGCGAAAACTCAGCGCGAAATTATCACACATTTTCATCTCGTTGTGCGTGGTTGTTAATTAAAAAGTTTGCAGGGAGTCCATAAAAATGATGCCGCCGTTCTTCCGGTGCGGCAGGAATTCTCTAGACATCTTCTACGCGTGCATACATCAAACATTCATGTACCGTTACGCGACTTTTACGAGGTGGTCAGAATTTGATTTGCTTTCGGGCTAAACTTTCTCTCCCTGCGAAGGGCAAGCGAAAAGAGGAGATAATGGTTCGGCAAGAAGAACGACTTTTCTTTTTCTTTTTCCTAGCCTTTGGCTCATTTCCATTTTCACCGGCTTCCCGCTACGGAACTTATAGCTCCTGTAGGAGTATTTTTTTTTTATTATTATTACGTGGCCGCTTGTTTTACGATGACACTCGACTGTAAGAAAGGACTCGTTACACGAGCAAAGTGTAAATTACGCGACGGAGGAGCGTGCTAGAAAATATAATAGATTATGCGCATTCAACGGTCATAGCGTTGCGTGTAATCCAGTGGAACTGCTCGAAGCTTGCACACGCGAGTTACGGATGCATTCTCTGTACAAAAGACGTTTGCATTTTTCGCATTCCTGCTTGCTGGCACTTTCTCGTCTATCCGGCGAGATCTAAGAAAGAATGCTTGTTCGGTCGTAACGTTAAGATAATATCTTCGCGGAAAGGTTCTGCGACTTTATCCTCCTTCGAATCTACTTTAGAAAGTTTGCGGAGGCTGAATATTTTACTTCATCCCCCTATACGCGTTTCTTTGTCCCTTGGCTCGTTGCTTTTCCATCATTTTCCACCGGTCTCGAGTCTGCCGCTTTAAATCCGAGTGTAAGCTAGAATTTCGCCTGAGCGCGAAGTAAGTGAAAGCAAAATTTCGTTCGAGTTTTTCGTCGGCCCGCAAGACGGATTTTCAGGAATTTTTTTCCTGCTGGAGAAACTGCGGGTTCTCACGATACGTCGAGTTCGGTAGTTTCTTATCTCGACGATGATCTTTTTGTCCGCGACTCCTTTTCCTTTCCCTTTTCGCTCGCTGAATTTCCCAGACGGGAGAAAAGTGCCTCGCGCGATGCCGCGCCGTGAACACCGGTCTAGAGAAATTATTTCTCTCCCCCGGCGACTTGAATCTTCCTAGTCTTCCCGTAGTCTAGACGTGCCAGGTTTCGCCGGGAGTGATACAAACTTTTCAACGTTTCGTACGTAAGACGTATCCACGGATGTTAGCAGTCAACCTACCGACAATACATACGGAATGTAACGAAACATCGAAAGATGAAAAATAAAACAATAAATTTGGGATTTCGAATCATTCCCTATCGAGATACATCCCCTTTTGGCTTGAATTCTTTAAATCGTATATATGAAACGGTATGTCCTAGAGGTCTTGGTTGTAATATTACTGGGGAAAATCAAAGTTTATAAAAAAATGTAATTATCTTCGGAAAGAAAGTCACGACAAATAAAACGGTTTGAAATCAATAAAAATAAACGCTTCTTAACGCTAATCACCACAATAGTTGTATTATTTTCGTAAACCTTGATCCTTCCGTGTAATATTACAACTACAATCGGTTCAGTACGACCTTCTATTTGGGAAATATAATTTTTCCTTTAGATTTCAAAAAACTAGGGTATCTCGACAGAGGCAGATTTGCGGATTTAAGTTTATTGTTCTTATTTTATTTTTTTTTGTCTTTTTACTGTCGATCCTAAAGAACGGGTTCCCGATTCTTAGTGTACGATGTATACACCAACTTCTGTAGTTCAAAAGCGTACGTTTCACCGGTGGTAGTAGGTTTAATATTAAAAAACTACTTGTTTGTAGTTTCTCGACCATAGATCGAGATCGATATGGATTTTTATGGCGATAGATTGATATTTCAAGCACGTCCGGTCGTTTGTACACCCACACCCTGGGACAAGTTTGTAATTTCTAATGATCGAGTGAAGTCGACGAGGCCAAGGAGATCGACGACTCGTATAGAAAGATGGTGAAGGAGTCAAGAAGGCGGGGGAGGGGGACCGTTCGATAATGCACTTATTACGGGATGTAATGGCGGTCCGGAGACGTGTCGCACATGAGAAACGAAGTTGCGAGCACGATTTATGCGCAACCAAACCCACTGATGGGATACTGGAACGACTGCAAGTTAATGGGATTGATATTACAATTACGATTGGATGGATAAAACTACTGTTTCTTAGTATCTTAAATGCTGATGTAATACTTGTTATCCTTCACGGGCCATCGTTAGATTTATTTGTTTATTGATATTTAAGTAATGGACTGGCAAGATTGTAGTTTCTCGGACCTTTTAATTTAATAGTAATATTTTATTCCATTTTTCTAGTAAATATTATTGTAAGCTGAAAATTTCTACAAATTGCAGTTTTCGGGTTACTATACACTCATTTAAACTTAGAAAATTTATAATTGTTACAAGAACCGTTACAAAAGTCGAAACCAAGTGTTGCGTAGCTATTCATTTGAAATATAATTTAAATTTATACGATATTTCTCGGGCGTCAAAGTGTATTTATTATCTATGATAATAAATATTTAATCGGTGCCAACCGAATCCATACTTAATGATAATTTTAATATTCTTAATGTGTTCTTAGAAGTTGTTTATCCCACCGAGAAATATAGCTGTATGACCTGTGTGATTGGCGATGCGAAAGATATCACCTTCGAACTCTTTAATCAAGCAATTATTATACATGTTTCATTAATAACATTACATAATACATAAATATGTTTTTAATTTACACTCCTAAGTATTCTATTTTAGTGAATAATAAATAACTTATTTATTCTCAACAAATGCGTATTGCGATCAAATAAATTATTAATTTAGTTGATACCCATTTAAATATTACGTTCTCAGGAGAATAAAGTTACATCTATTTATTGAAGATTATTTATTTGGATTTAAATGAGTATATCTCGATAAGTAACAATTACAGAAACTTCCGGGTCCCGCTATCCTTTTTTCCGGAAAAATAAAATCTGTGACGACTGCCAAATCGTGGGTGGCGGACTGCTATTCCATATTACACCCTCCGTCGATGCTTGGTAAGTTTTACTAGTACCGCAAATCTCAAGGCGGTATTTATGGAGAGAAGGTGTAATGGAATATTAGTAGTTAGCCGAAGCATGGTGCGTGGGTTCATCTTTCTAAGGTGAGAACTTTTGACGATAACGACGTCGGCGTATGCGTTACGTATGAAATCGCTACGTCGACGGATTCGAATGTTATCAAGTCTCAGGCTAATCGGCTTTCACCGACGTCGAAGTCGTTAAAGATTTAATTGGGATTGATTGCTCGTGTCGCGGCATTTTAACATTTCCCGTGGTAAACATCGCTTCCGCCATTCCTGAAGTTATTGGAAATAACCGGGAGAGTTTCTACCGTATTCCGCCAGAAATACATAATAGCTACATTGATTCACGCATATAATTTGTCTACGTATACGTGATCGTTGATTCCGATGTAACGAACGACTTCTGATCGCGGCCGTTTCTCTAAAATTGAAATTCATCGATGTCTCAGCGATTGCATGGGCACGGAAATACTAATCACGAGATGAAGGAAAATTAGTTCCGGAAACCGATGACGCGGCACGTTTGCAATAGCAAACGGCGGAGGGATGTTGTCGCGTATGGAAGAATAGACGGATGGATTATTTTCGCTTAGGATGATACGTACGGAGGGTGGCTGTTTGAATTAGCCATTCGGAAGGGTGCAGCGACAAATTCTGGGGGAGGAACGGGTGCTGCCGCCGTTTCCCCTGACGTATCCTGATTAATGTTTCATTTAAATTCACGAGCTGCGACCAGCGAAATCCAGAAGCAACGAAATGAACTCGCGACCGAAACAGTTCACCCTTCTAGCACGGCTAACACCGTGATACTCTCGTGAACAATGTCGTTTCGTTCGCGATCATTCTTCCCATTTCTAATGCCTATTAATGCCTCCTCGGGCTGGTAGAGCACAATTAAACGCAACGTCGAACTCACCGCGTTCGTCGTTTATCCTCGATTATTGCCCCCGTGACCCTCATCGCGTGTACCGATTTCATGGTGACCGTGTTTCGCATTACGTCATGGCAATTAGTCTCCGCCCAGGTTTTTTGGGTTTTGGAATATGCTGCCGGGACGTTCGGGATGAAATGAGCCGTTTATTTTGAAAGTGGCCTAACTCCATTTTTCAGTTTTTTCCAAGTAACAATGGTTACATGTACGACTTAATGGTATTTATCAGTAACGCATTTCAGGTTGCTTATATTCCAAGCAAATACGAAAATTCTTGACACATAAGTTGTCAGAGTTAGTTCAATAGTTGAACGGTGTAGTTTGAAAGTGGCCTAACTCCATTCTTGATAAGAAAACGCATATTATTCACTTAATAATTGCCATTATTTTAATAGGAACTATAAATTTAACATCCTTAGATACACTTAAGCAGTATGACTCATTAGTATCCTATACGTATATTTTTAAATTCATTGAAACGCAAACCCTTAATTATCTCGATTTGAAGATAAATGGATTTAATATTAAATTTTAGAAATTATTTCACCCATGGGAAAGAATAGAACAAGACATCAATGAATGAGAATGAAAATTTTAAAGTCCTGAATTTATTACCATGTCGGGGTAGACCAAGAAAGTTCGAAAATATTGTATTGACACCACTGTATAAAAATATCAGACAAATTGGAACAGCAAAATTCAAGGACATAATTGACCTGTTCCGATATATACCACCGGAACATCATGATTTCTTCAAATCCCTTTCACACGCACAAAATCTAGATGAGTAGTAAATTGTTTTGTAACAAATTTATGTTTGTAATTTTGTACGTTATGAAGTTAAAAAATGTTTTGAATTGCATAAATTTTGTTTCCGAAGTGTTTTAAAGATATGTAAAATAAATTCAGTATTGTTTTTTTCAATTTGAAGCATCTTAAATTATGTTGAATGGACTTGGGCACCTTCAAATTTTATAATGAATCTGGTTGTTAATTTTGAAAGTGGCCTAACTCCATTCTTGATAAGAAAACGCATATTATTCACTTAATAATTGCCACTATTTGAATAGGAACTATAAATTTAACACCCTTAGATACACTTAAGCAGTGTGACTCATTAGTATCCTATACGTATATTTTTTAATTCATTGAAACGCAAACCCTTAATTATCTCGATTTAAAGATAAATGGAGTTAGGCCACTTTCAAAATAAACGGCTCAAATGTACCTCGACGACCGTTATTATTATTTTCTTTTCTGCCCGCATGTTTGCAATTTGAGCGTGGTTTAACGCACGCGAACGATCGAAATATTTTGTACGGCGTCCATTGGTGCGTAATAAAACCTCGCGAGTGCTCACTAAATGCGTCGGATCGACGGTGTCGTAATTATAGACGGTGGAGAACGCGATGCCTGTGTTTCCCGCGATTCACTGTCGATAGCGATGCATCGGGCTGGTTTCTCTGGTTAAAGAGAAAAGTCGGCGTGCTCGTTTACCACGTAAAAGGAGAAAACGTGCAAGGAAAAGAAGCGGCTATATAAAATCAGGAGAAGATTACGTAAAACGTTCGACTGGCATCGCGTAATGTACCAACCAATAGCGGAACAATGCCATGGAATTCTTAACCAGTTACATGCATTCAACTTATATACTCGTCAATGCAAAAGATTATTTCGATGCGGCCGACGTGTACCTTCGTTCTGTAGAATAGAAAATTCACATTTAAATTCGAAATTTCAATCAGAAGTAATAAAAACGTCATTCGGTGATGCGAGTTTTTCATATTTTACCAATAAAACTGCTACGTATTTTATAAAAAAAAGTTCCATTATTCTCTTCGAAACTCTGGGTATTTTCTGTATATTGTAGTACTTTTTACAGACAGAGTGTATGAGCTGTAACAAAGCGCCACGTTTTGTGGTCTCTCGCTTTGAAAAATACTACACCGAAATGAATTGAATTTTGTAAAATTATTTCTTTTCTTTAATTCAACTTATTTATGAATTTCATTATTATTTTACCATTTTTAAGTTTCAATAACAAAGACCATCTCTACGATGAATCGTTAATGCTGAATCGAATAAAAATGTACGCTTCCCCCCTTTTGCTTCAGTTTTCTCGTCAAATTTATAATTAGAGAGTACTCGCCATTGCTTGACGTTAATTACGCATCCTGCGAGGAATTTTTCAAACTAAATTCCGTAGTTAAGTGATTAACAGTTTTACGCGACGCTGGGATCTCGGTTGCGATTCTTCCTCGTGAAAACCGGTGAGTCCGTTCTCGCTTCCGTAGCCGAAGTAACTGTTCCGTGGGAATCCACTGCAAACAGGTGCGTCGTAATCCAGTCGGCAGACAGAGACAGAGGGAAAGTTTGAACGAGATTCGGTGCTCCTAGTTAGCCGGCTTCTAGTTGTCGGGTAGTCGCGAGGGTCAAGCAGCCGGGCCAGGCCGAATTAAAGGAATTGCTTTATTCGATTCGTCGAATAATGTCCGACGTTTAATCGTACGTTGGCAGAATGCCAGGCCGGTTCGAATTTGAATATCTCGATCGCTCGCCGACAGATCGTTGACTAACGTTTTACCGGATTCGCGGGGAAAGAAAAAGACTCGTCCGGATGCGGGATTGATTCGCAAAGACCGTCGAGGGATAATGGGAAATTTGAAAAACCGTTTCCCCATTGTACGGGAGAACGCGGGACTCGAACGTACCCTATTTTCTTGAACGGGAACACGACAGCCGACTTCCCCTCCGTGGCTCGTGCTTTCATTAAACTTTTGTCACGGTGATAGATGTCGTTGCCTGGAGGCATTCGACTGCGCCTATTTATAATTCAAACTTTATTAATCTTCTGCTCTCCGCAAGCTGGCTTCGACGGAAACACCAGCCGTGCTTGAACTTTTTATCGCGGTACATTTTTTTGACCCAAATCTTTTTACTCCAATTATTTGAATTCTTGAAAAGAAGAAAAAATCCAGCTGCGATCGAATAAAGACCTACGTAGAGCCAAGAACCGTTCCTATGGGAACGAGAGAAAAAAGATCTCGAAAGATGGTTGACGATATTTTAAAGGGGATTCGGGTCAAGGACGAGTAGCTTGTTGCTAATTGCTCGTTTCAGAAACGGCCTTAAGCCGACGAATGCGAATAAAAAAGGAGAAAGAGTCGTAGTTACCTGTCCCACGAGGATTTTCTCTCTCGATATGTCTGCAGTGGCTCGTTAACGTGTGCTTTTCGAAACACGGCATATACGTATTTTTCATTCGGTTGGAAAGGTCAGAGTTCACGGCGCTTCGAGAGGAAACCCATTGCCATTCTTTTGCTCTGATTGCACGCGAATCCGAGGGCGGAAATCACGAAAGCTATTCAAGGAACGAAAGCTCTCTGCCAGTCGAATGCGGTGTCGTGCCGTTTGTTAATGTAGAAAATCTAATTAAAAAATGTTACGCGATTCTCCGTGGATGACGTCCTTAGCGTTGAATTTACGGCCTCTGGATTTTACACGCGATATCTTTATCTACGTAAACGGGGGCGAGACTTTGAAATGACAAAAATAGCAACGCGGTAGACCATGAAATTTCCGGTGTTCATGGTGCTATTTACCTTGGCCTGATCGGCCGGTCTACTTATTATTTATTACCTCGCCACTGCCCTCGGAGTTTACGTGTATTAATATTCAAATTGATTCCCCGTCGGAGCCGTCTTCGGGGATCTCGGATCTCGGGCAAGAAACTTGGTTTCTCCTCCCTCCGTCTGAGAATACGTCGAAGCCGCAAAGGAACTCGCCGCAGTCGGTTTTCTTGTTATTCTCATTTTCATTTTTACAAGTTCCACCACGCAACTCGCCAAGCATTACTTTCCGAAGCGGAATCGACTCGAGTTTAAAAAACACGGAACATACATATGGAGACGGAACGGGAGCTTCCATGCGTGTTTTCACGATGCGATAAGTTTAAATTCGGTACTTCCGATGATAACGTTTCTAGAGAAGCAACCCCCGACACGTTTCCAGCACATCGATAAGGGATGCGATAAGGACTTCCACGCCCTGGAAATTTCAAATATTTTCCGAGGGTTCTCCTCTCTCTTCGAATCGGATGTAAACGCTTGAAAAATGTCCCTCTACGCGGAAAACTTGAGAAATATGGACCTCCTCGAAAACGTTCGCAGGAAATTGGAATTTCTGCGGCGCGCAGTCCCGCCGGCAGCTCGTAACTTTTCCACGCGACACACTCGACACACCCGACACACCCGACACGGCTCGACCAGACATTTATCCTCGTGAAATCCGACAAATCGTTTATTCGCCGTTACCTTCCGACCGTTTTCATTACCACTGTCACGTGATCCACGCGATATTTATGAAACGTCGAGGCGTCAACATTTCACCGTGCACAAGTTTCATGCTTTCTTTACGGATACCTCGAGATACGGATACACGCGCGATCCGTGTAAATAATGGCGTGGTATTGGTATTTTTCGAAAAGAACGGACACGTTACGAATGGATATTACAGTCAACCCTCCTATAACGCGGTACTCTCAGAACGCGGTTTCCATATAACGCGGAGCTGAAAATGCGACAGCCCTCCTATAACGCGGTACTCTCAGAACGCAGTTTCCATATAACGCGAAGCTGAAAATGTGAAAAAAGGGCTAAATTTGGATAAAGAATTAGAACTCCATTTCATTCAAACTGATCATTCTACGGTGCGTAGCGGAAAGTTTAAAAGAGAGTTAAGAAATTGCTTAGCTCCCTATAGAGAGGTTTTAGTGGAGTTAGAAAAAAAAGCTACAATCGAAAACCAATGTGAAGATGAGCCAAGTGAGGAAGACATTTTACCTATTAAAAGAAGACGAGTTAGGCGACTCATATTATCTGACAGCGAGGATGAGTGTTGAAAGATTAAATTTTACAAAAGTCTTTCTTGTTTTTGTTGGAAAACAGTTTTTCAGTTTAGTTTTGGTATCATTTCTTTATATAAACTCTTCAATTCAATAAAAATAATTTATAATTTATCTTGTCCTTATTGGTCTCCATATAACGCGGTACGAATAATGTGATTTGTACTAATTCTGCGTTTCTTATAGCGCGGTTTCCATACAACGCGGTAGACTGTTTCCATTAGAACGCGCTACGAATTAGCCTGGTTTGTACGGTTAAATCCGAGTTTCTTATAGCGCGGTTTCCATATAACGCGGTACGCACTCACCGCGTTATAGGAGGGTTGACTGTATATGGGCGAACAGTTGTGCGACAATGTATATGCGGAAGACGAGCGGTTGTATCGAGCGAGAATTTAGTTCGAACGCATCCAAAGAATGAATTCGGCGAATGCACGTGCGCGGGTTTGGGTGACTCGTGACCAAAAATCGACACGTGGCAAGATTCGGTGAATACGTGACTGAATACGTGAGCGAACCTACGGGTGAATGATAACGTATAAATGGGATTGGGTGAACGAGAAAGAATCAGATGTGAGACGAGAGAATTAAATGAAAACGGGAGCACGAGCGGACGTGCGAGGTTGCCAGGAGAGGAGAAGCGTTGCGAGACGTGCTGCGAAGAGAAAAACTGCGAGGAGGCTATATTCGGATAAACACCTCCAAAACCATCGTGTTGTTACCTACAATAATAATTCCACAATAGCTCTTCTATTATTTTCTATTGTTTTGGCCACTCGTGGATATGGGTTTTTACGACAGAAAAGGTTCGAGCCGAGAACATAACGTACAGGATCCGGCGCGGATTCTGACCGGTTAACCCATAGCATCCTATGGGTTAATCGGTCAGAATCTGCGCCGGTCCTTGTACAGGCGTGGTTTGTTGTTTTACTGACCAGAGTTATTTAGATGTAAGTGTGTGAAAGTTTAGCCCACTATAAAGTATAATACAAGAACATTGGCATATGAAGGGTTAACGAACGATAGAACGGAGAGTTAATTCTCCTCTTGATTTTGTTGATAAATGTTCAAGTATGTAATCGACAGATTTTTGCTCTGTATCGTCCTGGGGTTCAGAGCCAACAGGAGGAGATAGAGCGACGATGAACAATTTTCGAAGCACATGGCTTAAGACGCGAAACTCTCTACGCACACTGTCGTACGTTGGGATTTACGTAACACAGAGAACAATGGCAGAGCTATTGTTTGCACGGCTCGCACTTATGCCAACGTCTGGATGCACCCTAACACTTAGACAAGCGAATGGGGAGATCTCCCCGCTTTAAAGTAAGTCGCTGCACGGTTGACCAGAGAGATCTCCACCTTTTTCCTTACCCACGCGTGGTCTTCGTTTTGTTTATATTTTCTTTTGTTATCAATCAGGGTTGAACCGTAGTTGTTTGCAATTCGTCGAAGACTTCTTCTCGTTTTATAAAACGCAATATTTAATAATACAATGGACTAATTCCTATTATGTGCTAATGATATTACGAGTATTGTTTTCGTACAGCGTGCTATGTAATAAAATGCGGAAATTCTGAGCATTCATAAATTAAATTTATTTTACGCGAACATCACGTTGTTGCCTACATATCAATTGACTACTTTTGTTTCGTATTTGTTTTGTTTTTTGATCCGACCTGTAATATAACTGTATGAGTATCGGGGCTAAAATAATATTTGACGAATGATAACAATAACTTAATTTTAAAGTTTAACAGAATATTGTTTTATATTTATTTGAGTTATATTAAGAAATTTGAAGAGTAACGATAATATTCATTCCGTTTATATTATTTTATACTATTCGCGGAATACGAGGAAAATTCTGATACAAAATGATTTCCTATAACGGGAATACATATGTATACATATACATATACATATAATAATACATATAGGTACATATACATATGTATACCACGCAATGTATCGACCGCGTTATCCGACCTCAGCCGTATTGTTATTTTTATTATTTGTCAGTATTCTAATGTACCCCTACGTAAACTTATCTGCTTCGATGGTTACCCCACTTTAAAAAAAAACTAAGATGTGAATAATAAATAATAAAGTTATCAATGAAACTAAAATTTCTTATACTAAATTGAAACTAAAAGGTAAATTATCTATTGGTTATTTTAAAATAAAGTTTTCAAATATTTATTAATTTTTTATTTCCAGTTTAAATTAAGTTAGTAAACGTTAACTTTACGTTTTATATTAACTACTATGTTTAATTCGTCCGTTACAATCATTTATGTAAGTATGCCCGTCTTTGAAGTAGGGAATTCTGCGGAAAATGCGCGGTGAACAGCGTATGTACGTTAGAGGAAAAAAAACACATCGTCGTCTAAAAGTCTCTTTTTCGAAATCGAAGCTAGGAAATTCGTTCTGCGAACATATTTCCACGGGATCAAGTTCGAAAGTAGCAAGGAAAACCTGGAAAGGGCCTCCACTCTCAAAGTGTCAAAGGTACTAGCTGCACAGATGAGGTGGCGTTTCCTTTACGAAGTATCAAAGTACCGTCGCAGCGGTACTTACACGGTAGGTCGTTTCTTCTGTAGTACCCGGGTGGGTCTACGGTAATGTTCAAAGGGTTAATATGAACTTTTCCGTAGCAGCGAGAATTTCGTGCACATCAAAGTCAAGGTGATTTCCGAAGGGACTTTGAGCACGCATCGTGGCAGGTGGATGTAAGCAATGAGAAAACTTTTACGTAAATCTAGTTCACCTATGACGTAGAGGAATTTTGCTCTTTTGTCTCATGGCTTTTTTTAATGCAAATATAGTTGTTTACGTGCGACGACTTTGACAAAATTTCGTGCACCGTTCCTGGGTTGCTAACACCAACTCTGCTCTGTGACTCCCTTTTAATTCCCTGTGGGCCGAATTTTTGTCATGATTACAAAAAACATTTTGAAACGTGACATCAACAAATGTCAGGCTATACAAACAGATAACGAAAGCTTGGAAACGATTTGCAAACGCATTTACTTTGATATTTCCAGATAGAGCTTCAAATAACGCGCTTGGATCTTTGCAAATCTTTAAAGTCGCGTGTAACTAAACAATGTAAATTGTTTAACACAACTATCGATAAAATAATGTTAGTTAACGCCGTTAATCTTGCAAACTGTATTTTGCAAACTACGATATGTGTTTGCGGAGATTCGATTTTGTTTCCAATTTATCAAATTGTACAAAGTTCCAAATTATAAAGTGTTGTAACTGTAACAATTTTCAAAACTTCAAAAGACAAGTCGAGAGCCATTTATGCTACACCAAGAAATTATTCGATTTGATGTGGAATGAGCTTATTATGGATAATGCTAGGGAGGAAACGCATGTTTTTCAAGTTAAACAACATTTTTACATGAAATTCAATTTTATGCCGTGCAGTTTATGATAATAATTGATGTGTACATGCATAGCTGTAGGGTCAGGGAACACAACACGAATACAAAAACAAAGGTATATTTATTAATTAAACAGTAAAATTAAAATAAACCATATCTCGGACATAGACGCGACGGATACAGCTCGCACACAGCCTGAGCTCTCTCTCTCTCTCTCCCTCTCTCTCTCTCTCTCTCTCTCTCTCCCCGTCCCCGTCGTAGTCCGTTTCTGTTTCGCGCTGGCCCTCGACTGCCCGCGTCCGTTATTGCGACGAAACGGCTCGTCACCAAAAAACAAATGCCAAGTTGACAAATGCCAATCGCTCGATTTTGTCACGCATCACATAACTAAAATAATTAATACAATAATGTATATCACTAAACAAATTATACGCTAATGTACATCACTAAAAGAACTAATAAAACAAATGTACAAAACTAAAAGAATTAATGCAGAAGGAAGAGTGTCGCTTGACGGACCTTCTCGGCAAAATAATTCATCAACTATTGACACAAACCGCTTTGTATCAGCAATGTTTCTATAATATCGAATTCTCTTTAACCTTTTAGATACTAAGCGCCACTATAGTGGCTTTCGCGGATACCATCTTTCAGGACGACGCACCACTATAGTGGCTTTCGTGTATGTCACCTCTCTGGACGAGGAGCCACTATAGTGGCTTTCGCGGATGTCATATTTGAACACTTTGTCAACTTTGAAATGGTACAAGAAATTTTATCCATCTACTTGACGTGGCAATATGGAATACGTATTGCCTATATATTTTTTTAAAATTATTATTTTATCATCAAATACTTCATTTGAATATATTCTTGCACAAAATGGCATTGCTCATTACACTTTGCAGTGCTGTAACGTTTTTACACTGTTCACGTCAGACTCTGCCGTCCAGGGAAATAGCCACGCGTAAAGTTCTGCCGTACCTAAAAGGTTAACTTGAACATCTACTGAATGATTGTTATTTGAAAATCCTACGTTTCCCGTGCCGCACCCTGTAGTATGTGACTCGAAAGTTACACAGGCCTATAGAGAATTAAATCCGCTCACGGATTGTACGTTGTCCGAAATGAAAATTCCGCGGCGTTCCGCGACATCACTGCGATTTTAGTGTTCTCGTTGCGCCGGCGTTCGTTAACGTTAACTGCCACGCTACGTTTACTCGAATTCGCGGGTGTCTACATTTCCTCTCGCGTACTTAGGCTTTCGCAATTACGAGCGTCCACAGATCGAAATTCTGCAAGGCATTTAAGCTGAAAGTTCAGTAATTTTCCGTGAGTGGCTGGCGAACAAATTAACGAGATAAAACGCAAGGATACGCGAGTGAAGCAGGAAAGTCTGGGTTTCTTTTTAAAAGGACTGACAACACCTTTTATCGACGCGGTCGCCGCGCCCCCGTTTCCCTTTAAAGATTAACGACTCCGTTGTTCCCATGGGTTCGATCTTGCCTGATCCGTTATCAGAGGGACACTACATCTTCCGCAATTGGACCGTGAGTGTCTTTGCTTGCTTTGATCGCTCTCATCCTTTCTACTCCAATATTCTCCTCGTTGTAGCGGAGAATTGAAACGAGCATCAGATTTATCCGCGTTCGTTAGGAACTCATTGGAAGTTCTCTGGAAAGATTGGAAAACGATTGCCCCAATAATCCGGCAAGAATAAAAGATCGACGTTTACTCTTCCGCTTGGAAATTTGTATTTGCCGTTCCTCCTATCGGAGGATTATATCTGGAAATCTCGGCAAAATCTGAGCGTGAGAAGAAAGTAACTGCGGGCTTGATGGACACCGGATGAGATTTCTTATCGTGTCCGGCAGCTGACCAAACTGGAGATAAGCTTTCTTTCCGCAGCCGATATTTTCCTCGATATTATTGCTTTTTTTCTTCTCCCGTTCGTTCCGCTAAATGAGATTTTCTCGCTCGCGGATCTAATTCGACACACAGGTTTAAATTGAGTTCCATATCGCGAACGATAATGCATCGGTTAGGTTTCATTGCGATGAGCGAAACTTATTAAGCTTATCGAGCACCGGTTCGACATTTTCGTCCTCCGCGTCACGATGTAACCGGCGTGCCGTTGCTAATGAAATTCGAAGATTTAATTATCCCTCGAATTATCGCCCTCCCCGCTCGCTATCGAACTTCCACTTTGAGGCAGCGATGCGACGCGAGTAATCGCATTGTTCCCGATAGAATTTCGCTGTCGCGTTTCATAATTTTGTACAGCATCCGCCGCTCGAAGCGACAACTTTATCGCGGTCGGAAAAAAAATAACAGTGAAAAATCTTTTGTCTCGCATACGCGGCGAAGTCGTTCGTCAACCATTACGAGCCGCATGGTCCACGATTACGTTTGAAATTACAGCGTTCGTGCTCAGCCGTTCGCCGCGATTTATCATGGTCCGCGTTTCCTTTCGGTCAGCCGTCCCCGTGTATTTTTGTCCTGCTTTTTCTTATTTTTATTTTCGGAACACGCGGCGTCGCATTAATCGCGAGATACGATTGTCTATAAATATGCGAGAGGGAAATAATAATACCACTGTTCGCGGATTCCGTTGAACGATAAAGCTGGGAACGAAAAGACAAAGTGAACCGTAACAGCGAAGCGGTATATTATACGAATAATGATAACGGGAAACGCTATGAAGGACAGATTTAAAAAAAAAATAAAATAAAAGTGAAAAAAGAAGATAGTAGCACGTGGAAATATATTCCAGCTTGTTTTGTAGCTGAAAATAAGAGAATTACAGGGAAGGGTGGACGGGATAAAAAGGAGTCGCCGAATGTGCTTGTTATAAAATTGAATCAAAGGAAAAAGCGCGGGAAATTTTCACGAAAGCTACAATCGTGGGTCTACTCGGTCAGGCACAGATATCCGCAATTCGATGAAAAGACGTAAATTATTTCGGGCTAACGAGCTCGAGACCCCTCGGTATCCAGTCTCCCTTCGGTTTCCCGTAAAATTATTCCTTCTCTTTTCAGCTCGATTTCGAGTGGCACTTGTTTCTTCTCGGAAAACTCACGTCTTTACGAATCCTCGTCGATCCGCGAGGAGGACTAACGGAAACAAACAATGGCTCGTCGGACAATGGATCCGCATTATCCGTCCGTAAGGAGCGGATTCCGGATCGGGAATAAAATTACGTAGCCACCGAAATTGTTCGCGAGTGGATCGATACCTCGTAAGACGTCGCACGTGACAGCCTATCACGCGTACCGTTTTCAAATTCTGCGCGCGCAAATATATTTCTACGGCGCCCAAATTTTCCTAGACGCACCCCACGAAACCCGTCAATTTTCCGAACGACAAACTGAATAATTAATAGCAAGGAAGAAGAGCGAGAAAAACTTTCCCACCTTTCCGGGGTAATTATCTTTGAGTCCACTTGTGAGAAGAATCTGGTGCAAATGACACCCGGCTACGTCGAATGGTACTCTAAAGCGAAGAAACGCGGACTGGAAACTACCGCGAAAATATAATTATTCCGGGTGCAGAAAATTCAGTCTCGGTGTGACTTTAATCCAGCTGCGAGCGTCTCGAAGACGACGAGAAAATGGAATTAAGGACTTCTCTTTGTGTTGCTTAGGGAAGTTTGTTAAGTCCCCTCCTCGAACTTGCTTTCACAACCAACTCCAACTCGCGCCTGTGTTTTCCTACAGACGTTTTAGAGACGTAACAGTCCTTGCTGTTTGCGCAGTCGATAAATCTAAGTGCGTTTCAGGTCGAGTAATTCGGATGCGATAAAAGATTGAATACTTGGGTAATTTATAACTCAATACTTTGCACTCGGAATTATCTTTCCACTTTGTTGCCGATAACTCCCTAGTGCTTTAAGTGGTTTGTTTGAAATTTACTTCAAAGGACGCTCCCTTTGACTGGTTGTTATTTTAAACAAATTTTTTACGAATTATATTATTATAAATATAGCTGTAAAACATGGCGGTAAATTCTATTTGTGGATCTCTTAAATTTTGTTTGGTTATAGGATAATCTCAATAAATAAAGGAAACCCCAAACATATATACATACTCGTTTATTTACATTTTTCTTGCATATTGTAGTTTTGAATTTCCAGAATGTAAATTAGGTTTTCTTTCGTATGTTTTATAGATAAATGGTCTCTCCTTTTCTTCCGGCTATTTATCGGTTTTCAAAATCTACGCAATACTTGCGTCATTCTTTTTGATTTAAGAAAATGAAACGAGACCTTCCATCTAAATTCTAAACGATAGTTTTAGTCCCTTGTTCTAGGCATTCGCAATTTCACGTTGAGAACTCTAAGGTTAGTAGTAAGTCTCACTAAAGTGCTTAAACTTGAAATTTTATTCAATCTGAACCAGATTACTGCGGAATTTAGTTTTAAAATCCCTCGCGAAACGCGCAATTAAAATCCAGCTACGCCGAGTATACACGTCGAACGCAAAATAAATCTATTGTAAATTTTACGAACAAAGTAGTACAAAACGAGCAAAGATTATATTTTTATTTCATAAAAGCTTAACGATTCCACGTTGAAATGGCGTTTGTTATTAAAAACTTAAATATTCTACAAGAATAATAATGTTTATAATTAAGAACAATTAAAGGAAAAATAATTTTAATTAAGTATTTTTCAAAACAAGGACCGTACAAAGTACCAGTTTACAGATCTCGCACTAGATTTGTAAGTAATTCCTTACAGATTCCGTTTTTTGAAAATAATCAAACTGTTTTTTAATAAAATACATAGCTGTTTTACTGGTCATATAAAGGGACCAGTATTTGGATGATATTTTTATTACTTCATAGTAAAATTTCGAATTTTTTATAGTAAATGTTATTTTTCTATTCTGCACAAATATAAAATACACTTTATATTAAAGCTGGCGATTTGGAAACGTCGACTGCGAGTCGACATAGGAGTGCAGAGGGTTAAGTTCATCTAGAGGAATTAAATTTCGAGCTGCATCGCGTAGATTGCTCTATATCCTACATACGCATATGTATGTCTCCCTATGAATACATATAATTGTTGCTAATTCAACTGTTTAGGCCAGATGTCTAATAGGATTAAATTCAACCACTTGTACCGCAACCCTTTCCAGCCCCAGTCATCCACAGGCGCTTCGTTCCTTACGTTCCCCTAAATCCACCTAAACGGACGCTCGAAAGTCCTATGCCCTTTTACTCCCACCCGTCGTCGAAATTGAAGGAGCCGGAAAACTGTGGAAAGCCGTTCCAAATTTCGGGCAAATGTTGACCCGACTCTCTTCTTCGCCATCGGGGCCTGTAAATCCTTCGAGATTGAAATGTAAATCCCGAGGCGGAGAATGGATTAGGGTGAAGACGGGGACGGGGGTAACGGGGAAATCTCTAACTCTTTCGCAAATCGTTCCGCGATTGCTCCGACCTTGCCTCGAAAGTTTTCGTTGTTCCATTCTGCGCGCGTTTAACAAATAATTCGCTTTTTGTTCCAGGTATGTTTCACCGGTGCGTTTCCTCCGCTTTGTTTCACGGATTTTCGTTTCGCTGGGAGAAAACCTCGCGGCTGACATTCCACGCGACGGCAACTAATAATTGAACGAGCTTTGTAACGACGTTACCGCGTGTAACCCTTTCTCGAGAGCTAATCCACGGCCGAAGCGGGGTGTTGACAGAAGTAATGCGGAGGCCGACAGCCGAAATGCTGCTTCTGCTGATAATACAAACACGCGGCGTGCTGCAGGCTGGATCCTCGCTCGCGCCAATCTAGCTGAACACGCCGACCGCAAATATTTGTGACTGGCAAAGAAATAGTCGTTTGACGCGCTGCTTGTACCGCTCGGCTTTACACGGCTATTTAGCTTTTTGTCGCTACTCGACGGGGAATAATGTTCTTCTCTGCTGTACGGTGGAATTTCTGTGTCTGGGTCGGGTCGGTGTTTCCAAGGGAAACATCGGATTCTATGGCCGTTAAAAATGGCATTCCCGCGACGGCTGAATCGTTCGATGTTCGTATGTATATACGCGTTGAAAGAATCGACGCGAAAGACATGGAAAAGCGGGAAAGCGGGGCGTCACGTTTTCACCGGAATGCCATCGGATAAATTGTCGCGCGTCCTTCTGGGAATGTCTTCGGCGGTGTCACTCGAGACGCGTCGGCACGATAAATCGTATCGGATCTTCCCGTCGACCCGTGCCCGTACCTCTTCTACGTTTCGAGCCCGTGAATCGAACCGTGAGCAGATACCGACCGAACGGGGGAAATAATCTGTCGATTCGAATAAATACTGCGACGGGCGAATATCATTTGAAACGACGGCCAAATATCCGACGCACCCTCCCAAAACACGGGGGTTTGTCGTATTATTACGATATTCCTATTTTACCTTCCTTCCCAGCCGTCCGGATGCCGCCGTGCCGATCTCCATTTAAGGCACCAGACCACGGTGCGCGCGCGGTAAAAGGGTGTATTTTTCATAATTTTTTTCGGGCAAACGATGAATGATTTTCTTTTTATTCATACGAATATTCAATATATACATATAGAAGACACTATACAATTTTTTTTATTGGAATCTTAAAAATAGTTTGCGGTGTACGCCGCTTCCAAAAGGACTCTCCGACGAAGTTGCTGCTTGACGGTTGACAGCAATTAGGTCATACGGTTCATCGGAAAAATACAAAAAAAATATATTCATAAACTAGACATATAGGTCTATAGCCCTACGTAGGGGAATTTCGATATCTAAAAAAAGAAAAAAATGGCGGACCAGCGAATTTTATTTTCCGTTTTCACAGAGAATTTTCATCGTTTATGGAATAAAAAAAATAGAAGGAGGCCTTTTATAAAAAAACCCCTACGTGGTGCCATAGAGACTGGAATTTCGAACATTTTAAGACTTAGTAAATGCAAATCGGATGAATAGTTTTTTAAATTTGCTGTCAACCGTGTTGAAAAACGTAGTTTCGAGAAAAACGCGATTAAAGTTTTGCTGAAGGATAATTCGACATACGACCTAAATTTTATATATGTATTTTTTGTTTTGTTTCTCACCATTAATCAGCTATTCATGGACCATAGAACAGCTCCCCAGCATCTAGAAACGGATCATTTTCTCCGTGTTTTGCACGCAGATAACACTCATGCGTGTTGTGTTCGGCTTCGTGCTCGGCGTCGCATATCCGTTTCTCATCAATATTTAGACATTATTGGTAGAGTGCTTCACCAAGTTTTATTTCCAATATCTCCAATACATTCATGAGCCCAATTTGACCATTGTTGAAAAGCATTAAAGCAATATTAGCGGCAGTTTTAACTGTGGGTCTGCCGCTCGGCGATGTCTTTGGCGCAATTTTCCATATAACAGAGTTCAAACACTCGTTATTCTGGTGAAACGCGCCTAGACATTGTTCAAGAAGCTCGTCTTTACCCAGTCTGTACCCGACACTTGGATTCACCGTAACAGAATCTAGTTGGCCACTGCTTAACTTTTTCGCAGAGCTGCTGCTAGCTCTCCGCTCTTCTCTCTCCACTTTATATCTATTAGGTGGACCCGATTTCGACCGTTTCCTATCACTCCTTCTTGTTGGTCCTCCTTGTTTTTTTGTTTTTTTTATTCATCACGATACACAGAATACACAATACAAATCGAATGATAGATACGAATCGTACGACTGCCGAAAAACAACTGACTCTTTCGTGTCGGAATCTTCTACGCTTGGTTTCCGGGTTTCTATTCAATTCAGTAACGGGAATTTCCCATCTTTTTCCTCCTAGCAAATACAATACATTAACCGAAATATATTAAACTTTAATAATTAAAGGGAGGTTAAAGTTTCATAGGGATCAACAAAGGATGGCCACGTAGCAAACCCGTGTAACAGCCGCACGTCTGCCGCTCGGTCGGTCGTGCGCTGGGAACGGTTTCACATAAAATGCTGTATCTCCATCAATTTCACGAATTTCTTCACAAAATTTGGCGAGAGCATTCTTAACAAATGCATCTTTCAGAAAATGAAAGAAAAAAAAAATGAGAAAAAAATTTATTTTACCGTGGTCTGGTGCCTTAATTGCCTCGCTTCTCGCGCTAGCACGGCTTTCCACCGTTGGGCATGAAATAAAGTAATCGACGAGTTTCTCGTCCCGCGAGCGAAGCTTGGATGTCGAATCGCGCGGAAATAAAGAGCTTTTAACGTGCCCACCGCGCTAATGCGAATCCTAATGCGACGTTTCACGGTAATGCACGGTGTCGCGCACACCGCGCCGGGACAGTTTAACGCATGACGCGTCGACGCGTTCTGCGTGAAGGACTTGCAAAAAGACTATGTCTTTTCCGTCATTGTTCACCAAAGTACATAGACTAACCGTCAAAGACCCTTGCACCTACCGAGCGAAAACCCGCGTGTACGTCGCGTAAAGAGACTTCAGCCTGACGGAATTTTCAAAAGCCGTCGACTTCAATTTGCATTTCTTAGCCACGGTTAAGAAAATCATGGTCTCGAGAAAACGCTTGGCGGGTTTTCACGGCCAGCGAAGAATGAAACGCGTAAGCCGCGACGGCTAATGTGCGCGAATAAAAATGACAAGCGAAGCTGAAAATTGTTGGACGCCGCGAGAGGCACAGGTGGCACGGCGATCGATCCCGGGGCAATTAATTAAGGTCGTTGCATGCGCGGCCGCATAACCGTGGAATTGCATAATTTTGGCCGGCGTCCAGAACGAACACGGGCCGAGCACGTAGCACACGCATGACGCGGCCGACACGCGTGACTTTGCGCGAACGCGTAGCTTTAGCCTCTGTCGTGGTTTCTAGAATACTTACGCCCACTCGACCACCGCCTCCTCGTTTCTATTCATCGCGCGGCCGATTTGCATGGGGTTAGCGTTTGCGAAAATTTTGATACGTTATACCTTGTACGCAAAGAGAGCACTAGGAATACCAGCTCGTCCGAGACGTACTCGTACACGCCTCGAAATTCCTTGACGGCCGTGTCGAGCGAAATGGGAGCGGTAAACAAGCAAAGATAAGTAGCACGGTTTCGAAGAAACGGATCGAACTCGTCGAATGGAAGGCCGAGAAGATTGAGAGCGATCCTCGGCCACGGTCTTTCGTCCGTGAGGTCTAATTCAGTCCCGACGGCCATCGAGGAAACGGAAAGTCCGAGAATAAAACGTCCGCCACGGTATTTCCGTGTATCGAACTCTGTCCGCGAGAAAATGAGAAAATGAGAAACCCTTTTAGCGCTAAATCTACTTCGGCTGGACAAACGACCGTTTCTTAATTGTTTAATTTCTGCATTCAACGTTATACTTCCAAACGTTGCATTCGTTAATTAACAGAAGAAAAATACACTTTCTATATTGAGCTACCTATTATTAATTACCTGAAGTCAATTGTAGTAAATACGGGGTGTAACAAAAATTCTGGGACACTTTAGGTTTATGGATAGAACACATAAAAATAAGAAAAAAAGTCTTATAAGTTGTGGGCGCAACCCACCCCCTATCGAGATACAACCCTTTTTCTAAAAAATTTTTTAAAAATCATATCTCCGAAATGGTACGTCGTAGAAGACCCGTTTTGATTGCAATTAACCGGAGAAGATCAAATATAATAGAAAAACTATAATTGCTGCGATTGTTGCTGTTAAATAGCATTTATTCTTGTTTAATCCAAACAACGTCGATTACCTATATCGTAGCAGGTTTGTAACAACTTGGGAAAAATTGAGGGCATTCACTAAATCTCCGTTTGCAGAGTCAGTTATATTTTTTTTCGTAAACTTTAGTCTCTTCCGGTTATATTGCAATCAGAATCGGTCCTCTACGACGTACCATTTCGGAGATATGATTTTTTTAAATTTGTTTACAAAAAGGGTTGTATATCGATAGGGGGTGGGTTGCGCCCACAAATTATAAGACTTTTTTTTTCTTATTTTTATGCGTTCTATCCATAAACCTAAAGTGTCCCAGAATTTCTGTTACGCCCTGTATAATTTTGATGCGTTGGATAGGAATATGTACGCACATAAGCTGTCGGTAGGTTTGGTGTTAATTAATTCGGTCCCGACGGCTACAGGGACACGGAAATATTGCGAATAAAACGTTCGCAACGGTATGTCCGTGTATCGAACTCTGTTGGTGGGAGAATAAAAGAATGTCTCTTTAAAAAAAATGGACCCTTTTCCCGATGGCAAATGCACCCGCACTTCGAACGCACTTTCGACGCACTTTGCGCCCTTAACGCATGCCACTCTAGATTCTTCGTTCGGTGTTTTTTAGTTTTCCGTGAAAGTGCAGTCTCCGGATCTCTAGGTAGTCTTTTACCTTCGTTTTCGAGCACGTTGACAGCCACGTTGGTCATCTAAGAGCGCAGATTATTTCCTCGATGGGAATATGGTTAGTTATCGGCGACTGGAGGACCTGAAATGTTTCGATTAAGTAATATGTATGTATGTGTATTCCTTTTGGCTTTATTTGCTGTCGTTCGAAAACTTACAAATTAAACAGGATCTATAATAATTAATTAGGATTGAATAGAAATTATTGTAAAATTCGCATTGTATTTTGATGTTTCAATCAAAGACTTTGTCGGACTTTTTTATTGTATTTATTTTTCTAAGATGTATTTTCAATATCCTAATACTTTATATTATAATTTGCCTTTTTCGGAACAACCGAAATTATACGCCAAGAAATTTATACACATATAGGTCGGAAATTACAATCACATTTACGCGATTATATTTTTGATTCGTTTGGCCAGTATATTTCTGCGACCCCGTCGCAGCGTCATGCAAATCTGACATTGCAGTCAATCCCTTAATCCTGGATTAATTAAAAAATAAAGGTCTGCATGTCGTGTACATTCTATCAGACAATTAGAGGACAAAATGCCGAAACGATTCGATATTCGTTTTCTTTATGCGTTTTCGCTGATTGAGAATCGGCTCTGGGTTCATGCAATTAACGGAAGCTCAAACCGCTCAAAAAGCAAACTAAACCACCGACAAACAGCGGAGGAACTAATTAGGTGCACCCTGTGCGTACGTTGAACGCGATTCACAGGAAAATTAGAGAGGCTCTTTACGCGTCAATGAATTCGTGTCGCGTCTGCTTGAATAATAAAGGCGTGTTGCACCTAGAATGGTTTTCTAACAAGGACACGATCCTCTTTCATTTCTTTTTTAATTGCACAACAAGTATACGTCGTTCCGACCGTGGAAGAGGCGGTGGACATTTTTAAAATAATATCTGCCATATCGTTTTTGCTGGGAATTGATAAATTTAAAAAAACCGAACCGCCTCCATCCATTTTTCTAATTGGTCCGGAAAATCCTGGTACATATGCATGTTCGTTCTCGTTGGTTTTTGTTCCGGTATTTGAGCACCCGGCTCGTTTTTTAGCTTTTTTATCGCTGATCGATAATTATAACCAGCGCTGGCTGTTTTAACGAGCGATTTGTCAATACTTTCGCGGTACACGGCGTTTCATACTTTTCATCCGGGTCGTCGACGAGCAAATAATTTCTCGCAAGTTCTTGCAAGTTCTCGGCGAGATTGCCAGGGGAAATTCAAGTTAAAAAATTCAAGTTCACGGTCACGAAGCCGGTCGACTTATTAACGCCTACGGATATTCGTCCGTGTTGGAATATTTCATGGTAAAATTGCGCGTTGCACGGTGACCCTTCTCATTTGGTGCGGATCGTTACATACTTTCCAAGCTCTCGTTAATCAGCCCCGATGCTCCTCGCTTCTAGACGACCCCTAAACACCCGTTCTTGTCCCGGTCGACAGTAAAGCCTAATGTCAATACGCTTTGACGGATCTGACGGTAAAATGTACCCCGTTGCGTTACTCCCTTTTCTGCCAGTATGTCATTTTTTTATTTTTCTTTTTTTTTATAAAAGTTGGACGTATTTATAGACACACATTAATAAGCGTATTCGATCGGGCAGCATCTAGAATCCGCTTGTTTTCATGACCGCTATCGTTCACGGATTATACATGTAGAAAGTTACGTGTGTAGCAGGGATGGTTGCAACAAGTGCAAGCTTTCATGACACTTAGCTCGAGGGTCTTATTGAAAATTCCTCGTCGAACTTGTCTCGAGCGTGTCTTAGTCACACTTTTTGTTTTAACGCCCCAACGGGCTCGAATGATAAATTATTAGTAATCGCGCGAACAGGAGCAAATAAAAAAGTGTACCTAAACACTTTGCGCACTTGCAGATAAATAGAAACAAAATAATAATAACAATAAGAAGTTAGAACAGCGTTAACGTAATATGCCGTAAAAATAAGAACACCGTGATAGTTAAAATAAAATAAAATGTGTAAACGTAACGTTATTGCCGCTGAAATTCACTAAGGAAATATGCAAATTGCCAAGGATACGTTTACCGGGGTTGCCATCAGAAGAATACGAGTAGCTCAGGTGGTTGAAAACGAATTTCTTGCGGAAGGAAAAAGGAAAAGAAAAAGAAAAAAAAAGAAAAAGAAAAAGAAGAGATGGAGCTCTCCAACTAAGAAGATCCTGGAAGAGAAGTAGCTGGTGAACGATGCACAACGATTGTTGCATTTTCGCAATCGATCCACCCTGTAGATCCGGGGCTAGGGGCGAGAGCTCGGAGGGTTGCCATGGCGACCACCATTGCCCCGCCACAGGGGTGCTCAATCGAACCCTTTTTGCCCCACTCGCGTATGTTTCTCACCCCCCGCAAAAAGTGTTGCCGAAACAGGCTTCACTCGCATCTAAGTAGGTCCGCAGCGTGGACTTTCTACGTCGCGTTTAGAATTTTCTAAAAAGCTCTTCCCGATCGTAGAAATTTCAGATGGTAGAAACTTCTCGACTCGACTATACCGCGGACTTGCAGCCGTAGAAATTTTGAAACCTTGAGAAATTTCAGCACTTGCGAACTCGATGACGCAGACGTGCTTGCACTTTGTTCTATTTACGCGTAGAAATTTCCCTGCAGAATAACGAAAAATCCAATAAATCTCACAGACTTTCGAGATGTATCTCAGTATCTTCTGATATTAATTAGACTGGGAATATTTATGCAAATACATTTCTTTCTAGAGCATGGGTGGAGAAACTGCACCGAAAGGGAGATGTTTTTCATCGATAGGCAACTCTTGAAAAGCGCCAGAAGAAATTAATTCGGTAGTAACGTTCGGTGTAGATGCAGTTCGTTATTCGTATATGTATATATATTTGTTCTTTTGCCTCGCGTGGAAAATGCATACTTGCATAAAATTCGCAGGTTACGTATATTCATTACTGTTTTTCAATTTACTTTTCTTTCCGAAGCACTTTGTGAGTTTTAGTGATATTTTTTTTAGTATTTAAGTGATTAATTATATAAAGGGCGTTTGTTTTGATTTGTATATTTCGCCAAATTGTTCTGTATAATTAGGACACATACCCATACTACGTTGGTAGTTTCGGTGTAAAATTTATTCGAGTTTCAGAGATTCTGTTGCGAAAGGAGGCTAGGAGTGCGACGCGAAGTGACTCGAGCCACTCCGAAGTTTCTCTTCGTCTTTGGCCGGATTTCAATTATTGATCTTAATATATCGACTCGTTTAATTAATTACCGACACGCCCGGTGGCTAGTCAAATTGCGTGTGTTTTGCAGGATTCCCCGGTGTAGCCGCGGTTTGCCTGATTTCACGGCTATACAATCAGAATTAATAACACACAGAGGTGCGCGCGAATAAAATGTTTACACGTTAGTTGCGCTATTCATCAGCCAGCTGAAATTATCGGCTCGAAACCGAAGCGTCGATTAATTAGCCAGTCGCGACAAGTCGCTGGGAAATGGTATAAATTCGTTTCTTTGTTGCCCGCTGCGATCGAAGAGGTTAAGGGTGAAATTCTCGTGTAATCGCGCGCCAAGAGATGTTGATTCGCGGTATACTATACATGTAGGTATTTCTGTTGGGGACAATTTGTGCCGCTTCAAACTTGGCACCCTATAAAATATCATTTCGCAACCGCGCAACGTCCACCGTTACGTCACGTCTCGTGAAATCCGCTCAAGCTTCCGGAAATAAAGAGCACCGGCGATGATATTAAAAGTTATCGCTCCTCGATCCAAGAATCGTCTCGCGTCCAAGTATCGGAGATATATCTCTTCGCTTTTAAAGCCGACAATATGTGACCGAGAGAAACTTTGTCCATCGCGGACGGAAGGGGCACTTGGTCGAAACGTTCGAGAAACTTTTCGTGGAAAAAAATCGAACGTCAAAGGCCGTCTCGCCTTTATTGCAGCCGTCGAATATGGAAATTCGAATTTTCCGTTTTCCCAATAAAGCTCTTCCGGTCTCTGAAGATCGGCTAATGGAATTATAGGCCGTGGAGCGTTACAGGATATTCTCTTTTTTCCCTCCCTTCTCTTTTTAATCGGAAAACGGGAGATGGTCGCGCAAGAAAGGAGGGGGGGTGGGGAGAGGGAAACGGAGGGTGGCAGAAGAGAGGAACTCGTCTGCGTCCTCGACTTTACTCGAGCCGGTCCTTTCAGCCCTCGATCAACGACTTTGATTTCGTTTCGTTTCATTTTCGAGAAGTACTTGCCTCCAAAGCCACTGAATAGCTTCCTAATAGTCTCCACCGAGTGCTACAAGTACGATGCTTTTGCGCCGGCTAATCGTACCGAGTATCGAACGCTACCGGAACCAGACGTGCTTTACGCGTACTCGATACTTTGCCCGGAGGGGGGCAAAAAAAAGGGAAATTTTTCCATACCAACTTTCACCGTTCGTTATGGATGATTTATTCACATTTCGTGGAAGAACGTCCGAGAAACGTTCGACGCGTTTTATTCGCTCGGCAGTTCACGAGAATCCACGTGATCGTTAGTCGCGTTCGAGATTACCGGGGAAATACACCCGGATTATCTTGAATTTATTCTCGGCCCATTTCACCGGTCGGTTAATCCTAAGATCCAGCGGTACTAGTATCCGCACTCAGCCGAATTAACCTTCTCCTGCCGGCGATTCGTCACGTTAATACCGTCCACGTGATTAGCGCTGATCGTTTCCGACGAAGGTTGCGAAACGACGAGACGGTCGGTCGCCGACCTCTCGATCTTGAAATCGTTCACATCCGAGAACCCAGCAAAGGATATCCATCGATTAATAAAATAATAATTTTCAATTCGCAACCGCTCGAACGATACGATGTTAACCTTCAATCGAATAATGGATCCCGCGTGATCGTGGACTCAACGTTTACCGCGTGTTAAAATCAGAGGTCCATTTTTTGACGGTCAATTTCAGTACGTCGTTAAAGAAAATTGAAAAAGACACCATGGTACGTGGGAAGATAAAACCTGTAAGAATATGCAACTGATTTTGTTGTAGCTAAATCGTTATAGAATGACGGGCGAACAAATGACAAAGGCACAGGTGCCAACACGTGGGTGATATAGGTCCGCGTTGGAAATTAGATTGCCTACCTGGGCATTGTTACCTGAAAATATATCGTAGGGCAAAGGGTTAATGCCACGCTAGAATAAAAATGATCGCTAAATTGCGTTGCAGGTTCTGATGGCATTACGAGGACACCCTATACAGTGACACGGACAAAGGGGTCTATTAATTATCGTTATCTTAACGCGACGTTGTACCCGTACAAACCCCCCCCCCCCCCCCCCCCCCATAACATCGTAATGGAATTAATTACATCTTCATCGGTGAAGCGTGTCTATTATACTTTGTACTTTGTACTCGATTGTACAAATTTTTAATTAATTCTCTCGTCTGACGTCAAAGAAATGCAACCAACAAATGGAACGTTATATTGTACGTGTAGTTTCTTTTTAATCCCAGGGTTGAACGTACGAGGTACGGGATTGGTTGCGCTATTTCCGGGATTACGTGTTGTTCCTTACACCGCTCTCGAAAGCTTTCGCATTTTATCGGAGCGGAACCATCGAACCTCTTGATTTTTTTTCCCTACAACGAAACCCTGCCACGAGAAACCGGTTAAAACTCCACGAGAAACGTATCGTAAAAAGAAGAAAGAAGGAGAAGAAAGGGCAAGAAAAGGGAAGAAAAAACAGCTTGCCGGGGGAGCAGTTTGCATGTCCGAAGTTTCGAATATATACCGAGGAAACTTTCCCGACGACGTCGAACGTCAGCGGGTGACGGAGCCACAAATTTGCCGGAACATACGTATTTTTTACTAATATAGACAACAATATTCTCCATAATACTGATAAAAGTTGTCCGACCATTAAATGAAATAAAACCTGCGGAGTACCGATGGGCCATCGATGGAAATAAAAAAAGAGTAGAAACGAAAGCCGACGGGCGCCGCGTTTTTTGTCGCGCGCGAATAAACTCTCTCGCGATTTCCAATACGAGAAAGGGTGAAACGGGGGAGGGGGAGGTGGTGGAGGGTCGCGACCCTATGTTCCAGGTGTCGTCGAACGAAATTGAAAGCAGTTCAATGAAACAAAAAAAAGAGAGAGAGGAAGAGAGAGCGAGAGAACAAATAGTGGCGCGGCTCTCGCGCCGCTATCTTTTCGCATCAGAGCGAGTTCATTGTCTACGGCTACGAAATAATGTCTGGGAAAAGTACAGTATAGCTATAGTCATTGTCTGGCCCTTGTTTTCTTATTCTATTTCCCGTCCTTCCACGTTTCCTACGCGATGGTCGTCCCCCGTTTATGGATCGAACAATAGGATGTCGGCCGAACAATGGAAAACGAACGCAATTGTTTCAATCTTTTCTGCCGGGTTCGCCGATTTCCTAGAGAATTTTCGTTTTTGAGTGCGCCACCCCGAGCGTAATTGTGCCAGGGGTTAATTACCGTGAGAATGCGCGATCTGATAAACGGCTCTTATCCGGCGCGTTTCCTCATTCTTGAACACGTACCGACTACTCCTTCGCTTTCGTCACTTCCTTAGGATTTGCCTTTAATCAGCGACTTCTCGTTGAGCTCTGCGACAGACCGACAAGTTCCCGAGGCTTGACATTGCCGAGTGAAGACTCAAAACCGTGAAATTTCGCAGAATACTCTTGCCCTTGAACGTTCGTACGCGCAATTCGTTGCAGAAGTTGGCATTCTCGTCTTTTGGAAACTTTCTTCGCGGAGTTTTCTTCAAGGTGCGCGAGTCCTAATCGATACATCGATACTTTCACTTGCATTCAAATTTTATAGACTCTTTACACGGTGGATATATGTATAGTATAAACGCTAAGTTTGGATCACTTTATGTAACTTCAAATTAAAAAATACAACACGCAAAGCAAAAAGATAATTAATTTGATAGTGAAATTTTCTATATTCAAATTTGAAAAGTGAAACCTAAATATTATTTAGATCACTTTATGCATCGAAACATTGAATAAGCAAATCGAAAAGAAAAGTTATTTGTAATATGGAACTTTCTATCAAATTTTCTAGACAATTTTATATAAATTCTATATAGTTCAAAGCTCTTATTTGAAACTTGTTTATCATATCGATCGTGTAAAGAGCCAAATAAATTTAAATTCAAGGTATATTTCGTAATAGGACGGCAAAGAAAAATTCGTTCGAGTACTTTGATAGATCGATCGATAACGCGTCTATCCGCCCGAAATATCAGCGAGCTATCGATAACCCTAGCTTTTGCATCTTCGCCATCTCACGTCGTTTCCCTTTTTACGTTCCGCTCGAATCTACAATTGTTTCGCGTTTGGCTATCTTCCACCGTTTCCCCCCTTTAAAGGCAAAGAGGGCGGATGAAAGACGCTCCCTTCGTTCGTGTTTATTTTTTTCCTCCGTCGAGACTACTTGGGCTGCGTGTGTACCCTCGAGAAAATTCCATCCAAAACGATTGGCTCGATGCCCACGTTAGAAAATTGATTCACTACGAGCGACAGAGAAGAAAAACTGCGAAGAAACTACCGTGAATAACAGAGGCGAAGGGCTAAGTTACGCTCGCGAATACAAATGCATTTTTTTCTACCTTTTTCAATAATTTCAACTGCGCGGAAACTTATATAAAAGCTTTTTCAAACGATACTTGACACGCTATAAATCACTTGCTAGTTTTTCATAGAAGCGACTCGGTTCACGCCCTGGTGTAAAAGCGTTACATAAGTGCAGGGGCGTTAATCTCGAAAAAGTAGTCGAACGCTGAATCTAACTCTATGGGAGGAAAAATAAAAAGAAAATAGAGTAAGAGCTGTAAGATAAAATGAAAAGAAACCGCGATGTTACGTGAGGTATCGGTCGTTCACCGGGATTTAGCGATAGTTTTTAAAATCGTGAGATGGTCTATCGATCGACGTCTCGCAGATACTTTTCCCGATGCAGCGAACTTCGGTGTTACGTAAGCGTAATATATTTTCCGCCACGTTCAATTTGCCGGCGCTCAGTCGAATCTAAAGTCGTTTTACTGAATTATTTTAAATGCATCGGAGGATAGAAGAGATCGAAATAGCGAGGAAATTTCGATTTATCACCCGTGTGCCGTGGCATTCGCGCCGCCGATGGATTTTAATGAATTTCTGCTCGGATCCGAGGGGCGTTAATATTCATCCATTACGGGACACGTACTCCGGATAATTAAATATAGAAACAGAGTTTCGATCGATCATACCTTTAATTTCAATTTCGCTATGAATTTGACAGATAGGATCGACGGTAGCTGACACGATAAAGGGGAAGGCATTTTAATCGAACTATATGTCAATAGAATCGAAGTCGGAATAAACGTCGGAAGACAGCATTCACTGGATCCACACGGATTCACGTTGAATAATACACGTCTTAACACCTTACCCGGCATAGGATCGATGCCAGCTTAGCATTGTGTCCGCGTACTTATCTTGTTTGGTTATTTTTACGCCGCGCACCCTTACACCCTCGCTATTCTCCCCCATTTCTCATCGTCTCCCCTTTCGACCCACTGCCTTTGCGTTTTATGTTATCGTATCATCGATATTTCCAGCCAGACAAACGTCACTTTTCGACAGCTCTCGAAAGCTTCCGCGTGACCATGGAACACGCTCGACATACAATTCCTCGCTGACAAAAAAATTGATTCTTGATCGGAACGCTGGACATTGGTCGACGCACCTGTTCCGCCCAAACCCGATATTTCAGCTGTCTGTAAGTTTCCCGATACAAGGAGTCAAGCTGCGCGGAATATCGACGCGAGCGAGCAATTATATCCGTGAGATTTTAAACAGGAGAATTTCAGGGCGTGGAGAAAGTTGATGCAGATTTCTGAAGGCCTGCAGATTATAGGCCCTAGAGGAGAAAGTTAGAGAGGGGAGGCTTTTTTCGACGATACATTTTAACGAGATGGCATTTATGGACGCGAGTTTCACCGGGGTGTCGCGATGAAAAGTTTCCCTTCGCTTTCTTCTGTTTTCTCCGCGGGGTATTCCGCAGAGTCTAAAGACCGCCCCCATCCTCTTATTTTATTATTCGACGACAATAATTTTCCTCGGCTCCACCCTCTTTCGTGACACTCTCTTCCGAAGTGAACGTTCCTCGAGTCACGCCTTGTAGAACCGTTCATGGTGTGTATTCACGCACACCACATTTGCCTCCGTTACATCGTGGAAAAGCATAGAAAAATGTCCACCTTTGGAGATTTCTCCCCGTCGATGTTCTTCGGTTTTCAAAGCTCTACGCCCGCCACTGAGAATTCCGCCGATTTATAAATTTCCATGGCTCGTATATTTCCTCCGTTCGACATTCTTGCACCGTAAAATCCCGAGAGGCGGTTCGTACCTTAAGAAAGTGGTAGAATATCGTGCAACGCGATGTATCGCGTGTTTGTTCGATTCCGGAGGGTCGGGATAGCATGGGGAAGGGCCACGAGGAAAATGCGGGCATGAAAGGCATCGACAGGGGTGCCTGGGGTGGGGGACGTAAACGGAGGGTGCGGAGTAACCGCGTTTTCCTCGGCTTTATATCGTTCGACCAGGAAAATCAAGTCCGAGAGCCGTGTGCGCGACTTTAAAAATAATCTCCTCGTAAAACGACGCTCGTCAACGGCAAACCTCGGTGGTGGACGCGTTTCCGACATGTTCCAGAAAGAAAAATTACTTGGCGGTTTCTAGATATTCTCCACGATTCACCGGGCAACTTGGTCGGGGGTGCGAAGGAAGGGGGGTTGATATTAAAATAACGCAAACATGCTTGATGTACGTTTCAACGGACGGTGGGTGGGAAAACTGCGTTGATCCCCTTTGTTTTGAAATTACACAGCACGTCACGGCAGCGGGCGTGGATTATACGTACAGTTGAAAAGGAAACGTGACGTGAAAAGAACCATACCGCGATGGCTGCCCGTAATGTATCGGGATTACCGCGTCGTTCGTCCCATTCCCGTTCGGATTAAAATAAAGTGAACCGAGCTTTGTCATAGGATGTACTCTATATCCACGCCAGTACCGAGCGAAATTTCAATGAAATTTAGCTTCGCTCATAAAGAGCGATACCATACTCGATATTCGGTGGATTCCGCCCGGGATTGGCGAAATGACCGAAAACAGATTTACTGTGAGAAAGTTTAGCACGCGGAACGTTTCACGTGCTACTGGAGTGTTATTCTAAACGACAGGCAAATTGGTCCGAAGGGCGATAAAGAGAAAAAGTGGAAAGAATAAGAGGTTTCGTTTGAAACAAAGCTCCTGGCTTCTTCCACTTGTAACACTTCCGGGCCGTGCATCGACAAAAGTGGATGTAAGAGAAGCGAAAGAGTAAAGGGCGAAGGGTGAAAAGGTCGCGGAGTTTTCGTGTTCCCGTTTCATGACGAATTCTCTCCCTCTTTTGACTGTTTTCCTCTCAAACAGCTCCGAGTGATACGCTCGACCCAGATCTTGCTGACATATCTACGCCCCCGGTGGGATTACCAAAAAAACCAGCGAACAGTTATCGCGAGCCGTAGTTAACAGTCGCCATCGTTCGGTCCTACATATCTTTTTAACAGGAGATTTTCGGGGCCGTCAATTTGACGGATGTCGGACTTCACCAGCAATATTACAAAAGCCGTAGCGTTCTATTCCGATCGTGAAATCATTACAAAAACAAAATAATAAATTGAAGAAATCAAAATTGTACGTGCATTTTCGTAAAATTTTGTATTGTTGAAATTTTATAATATTGTTTATGCAAGTTTTTATCGACTGGAATTGAACGCTAAGAAATTTATACAATGAAAAATCATTGTTATTATTTTCTAGCACTTTTTGCGGACTCTTATTGACGGAATTATACGAATTTACCCAAATCTATTTCTTTCTGAATGTTTCTCCCGATAACCGACAAATTGACCACTCCATTAATTTCATAGATAATCGTAATAAACGGACCTCATTCATAAATTCATTTCTGTGATAAAAAACATAATTCTTCCGGAGAAAGGCAAACCAACGGATCTGTCACATGTGTGTACGCATACGTGTTTATGCTATCGTACGAGTCTAAAGTAGAGCTCGAAAATCTATAGAGCCAAGAATAAGGTATAAACGAATTACCTCTTTGATGGTTCAAACATTTTATTTTAAACGAACCCATGTTTCATGCAACCAACATCACCAAATAGTTTTTAAATAATGTTAATCGTCCTATAAGAAAATACGTGTCTTCCTTTCCCGGTCCATTTGACGGTGTTCGTAGTAGTTAATAGGATATACAGAAAATCTATGTAAACCTAGGGTTATTCCATTTCTTGTAAACAAAATATTCATCGGTCTACAACGTAGACTCTACATAGTTGTGCGCTACTGCAAACGGAGTTTGTGAGAAATCCCTTCGACTCTCTCTGGACCATCATTTTTCTACGGGATGAATGTAAGGCAAGCTAAAAAAACAATGGAATTGTGGAGTGACGATTACGCACTAGGGCGAGATTTAGTCATAAACGTAGGACCACGTAGACCCAGGAAGAAGGGTTGACGAGGCCAGGGGGTGTTCGTCTCTTTCATCTCTTTCCAATAAATTAGAAATACTTTTTTAGTTAAACTATTGCGTAAAGAGCAATATTACGTAAGGATGTTTGTTCCTTGCATACAGCTTTATAACATAGGCAAAATTGGGCTCCATTCATCGATATCGAAGTTTCAAATGGAAGTCGGTTTCTTATGAAAATGGATCGGTAGATATTTGTAGCATTTCACACAGTCTTCATACTCGTCACCCTCTACCATTCACACCCAGTGTCATCCAAAAAGCGCTGGGATGAGTCGCGATCTTCGTCTGTTAGATGCACTTTTCAGCCGAAAATGGAGGTGTTTGCCCTTTGGCCCACTTCTTCCAGAATACGACCTATGAAGGAGCAGGGATGTTACGATGACTTTACGTGAAATAACCGCTTCGCTTTATGAACGCGATATGAATATATGTATACGCACTTAGTGCTCCCTGCCCCTTCCATATACATCCCTATTAAAATTTCATAATAATTAATTCATTCTTAATTAAGATACTAGTATATTACCCATATCACCCATGAATTACATATGCATATGTACATATGTACGTGCATACATAAAGAAAGATATGTATATCGAAAGGATACTAGATATATCGAGGACAGATGCGTTTGAAATAGGCGTTTCATAGTGTTCAGAGGGCTAGTAAAAGGGTGTTGGTAAATGGTACGCGTTAGGTTTCTGAAGCGGAGCGGTCGTTTCAGGTTTACGATCCTCCGGCTGCTCGTTCATAGGTCCTTTTCCGAGGAGTGGGGCAGCGAGCGAACGACTTGATTTTCGGTCGAAATGTGCGTCTAAATCTCGGCAATTCTTTACGTAAGCTTTACGTCGTAAGGTTTACATCGTAAACCGATGGATATTAGGAGTTAGCGGGCCATTATCTTCTCCGTTAGCGTAAAATTTGCGACATTTCTTTCCAGTAATTTGTTAGATACGCGAGACATTTTTTTAAAGCTTTTATTATTTTACCAATGATTATGCAACGGGTCGGTGAACTCGAGTTCCACATATAGAAAGATCTCTGGCCGAAGTTCGCGTTTGGAAGTTGAAAGTCGAAGTCGCACGCCCCCAGCGAAGCTAAGTAAGCCAGCATCGCGAAAAGTTGAACTCACGAAAGTCACCGGAAGCCCGGGCTCTTTCCGGTCGGCGGAAGTCGAATGCCTTTTAACGAGGATCGTTAGCAAGTTCCGAAAGAGGAAACTCGCAGCTCGCGATTAATCGAGGATCGACGTCTCTCCGTGTATCCTCTCACCCGGCAACGTTATTTACTATTGCACGTAACTTCGTAATTTACGCTCGGTGCAAACTTGCCGACCCTCGTCCCCGATAGACTCGCGAGTTCTTGCAAACAATGCACTTTGCTCTTACGGCACGCTATTTACAGCCACTTCTACAGGGAACGACCTTACGCCGGTAGATATATATGTATATCGTCCTACTTGCTCTTACTTTGCTCCTCGCCCCGTGGAAGGTTGATCCTCGAAAGCAACTCTGAATGAAAATTTTACTTGCATACAATGCAAGGAACAAGAACAAAAAAATGCGCAAGAGTATGTCGAATGCAAATATTTCTCGATTGTTTATTGTTCGTTTCCCGGTGCACCGTTGTTCCCGCGATTCTTCCGGGTACGCGAGTACGACGGTTCTCGGAGCGAAAATTGCAAATTGAAATTCAACGAAAAGCCCGGCCGTCCAGCAGCCGCAAAAATGAAGACGAGATTCTAATTAAAGCACCACCAGCCGTAATCTTGCGTATTTTACGTTGTCTGAGTCACGCGGCCCCTCGCCTATCTTTGGACCGAATTTTTCGCTCGTCTGGCTCTGACGTGTCTCAGGGATTCATCCCCTAGCGCCGGGGAAACCATGCGGGCTTATTTCTTACTCCCGCACCTTTACACGGGCTATAATTAATAACTCGCGACGGGGCAAAGAAATAGGAAAGGGATCCCGATTACAATCCGCTTTCATCTCGCTGCGGTGCTCGGGAGGAAAATGGCGTCGTAAACGCAACATGGTGGACCGCCGCGCCGTAGGAAAGATGATCCGCTTAATCGAGAACGCTAGAAATGGCTCGTAATCTAGCGATTATCGCGCGATCGAACGTTCCCGCGCCGGCGATACATCTTTGCTTCCACGTGTGTGTCAGCGTCCCCCCCGACCCATGGGACCGATGTCACCGATTCGGACTTCCCACTCCCGGCCACCTTCGAACCTGGCTAAATTACCTTCGCAGAGGAAAAAAACCCTGCGACTTAACCGGCTGTAATTCCCGAATCACCCTCCTTCCTGTTCTTGATGGACCTATAAAAAATATATCGACCGGCGTGGAAAACACGTTCCGTACGCGGCCGTCGTTGTAACTGAATTTCATCGAGCCACGGATTTTTCTTTCCCGCCCCGTTCCCGGGAGAAGTGGAAACACTTGCGATTTGTAATCCGTCGGGAATTCGATTTATCGATTCGTCGGGGGGTGACGGGGCATCAAATTCCTGTCTTACGGCTGAATTTCTAGACGCGATCGATCAAAACGTTTCCATCGAGGGGAACGAGGGACACGTTGGTAACGGTGGAAATTTTGGGCGTGAAATTTCCAGAGGAAACACAGTCTGAATTGTCAGGTAGGAACGGTCACGGGTTCGGAAAACGGTAGTCGTCGAAGGACCGGCTGCTTGACGGCATTAGTCGTCGACGGTTTGGCAAAGGGCGCATAATCGAATCTGCTCGACCCCTCGCCGCAAAGCGTATCGACGTCCCCTGACACGGATGCACGCAGAAACGCCGCAAAGATTTTTCGGAATGCCGGCAACGCGGGGTCGACGAACCGCCGCGTCGTTCGATAACAACGATAACATTCTCCTGCGTTTCCACGTCGCGCTACCCTTTCCGTCCGACTGACTCCGAACTCGGAAAACTTGACAAATCCCGGTCGCTGGGATCGCCTTTCAAACCCGCCGTTTTCTAAATCTACGTGGAATCCGTCGTGCAATGGAAACAATTCCACCACGGATCAGGTATCGGGTTACTCGACATATTTCATACAAGAAATTCCGAAGCGAGTACGTGACCGGAGTTCCATAGAGTGGCACGGCAGTCTCTATTTCGTGCTGGAACTAAATCACTCAGGAAACAACGGGCACAGAGGGGAAGGGGGGAGGAGGGACAGAGGTAGATTCGCAGACAGTAAGGGGCAAACTACCCTAGCGGTGGCAGTGAGTTTAATCGGCCCCTACAGCCGGTAGGTTGGCACCTTTATTTCCGGCGACACGAACTCCCATGGGATGTCCGGGGATGGAATCAGCGGCCTTCCCACCGCCATAATTTCCGTCTGCTTTTTAATCCGCGCACGTGCGAACTGTTCGCGCTGCTGCGGAGGCTGCGGCTAGCCGGTCGGACGCGACAATTCGGATAGATAAAGGAGGAGGTCAGGGGACAGCACGATGTTCGGCTGGAAAATCCTGCCCCACGGGTTTCAAGGGAAAAGTAACACAGTTATGTTATTTATTTTTATACACGTTGCACAGCGCCACGTTGATGTTGCGTTTACTTCAGCAGCGCGTGAGGTCCAAACGCGCCAAAACCGAATCATCTTCTTTCCGGAAACGGCGCGGTAACTCAATTAAATTGCATCGCTCCGACGAGCAATTGCCGATGGACCGTTTTCACGGTTGAAGAGGTCTGGACGTCCTATTTATCGTTTTTTCGCTGCTCGGACAGTCACCACTGTCTACGCACGTTTCAAACAAACGATTTTTCCCAGCGGAGAACGTTTATCGAATTGTAAAACTGGGAACAGCGATATTTCCCGACTGCATTCGCTAGCTGACGAAATGGCTCTGGTTAGTCGGACGTTTACACGCGATGCCGTCCCTCCGCGACGTACGTACATCCAGTCGACACGTGTACCGGCTGTGTAAGTACACGCATACGCGATAAGAAGAGAATTTACCTCCGCCGAGCTTAAAGCCGGCTCTACTACCCGTCTCGTAGTAAACCCTATCTCGGACCGTCTAGATTTACCAGTCCGATACGATCGCTCGTAGGACGAGTCAAAATATCACGCGTTCGGAGTGCAAGAAATTTGAACGTATATTCATTAGGGCACTTGTATACGTATACGTATACATACTTGTATTTCAGGCAGTTTGCATACAAGGTGTAACTAAACATCGAGGAAATTTCTTCAGGATTGATGGCACACGTCAGAAGATAAGCAAATCGAGGTTCACGAGTTTATGAAAAGCTAGGAAAAATTGATATCTCCGAAATGATAAATTCTAGAAGAACGATTTTGGTTCGAATTTTACCATGTGAAAACAAAGTTTATGAAACAATACGACGCGATTTTTTTCTTTTCGAATAGATTTATCTGTGTATGCGCGTAAGTCACTGCTCCTGAGACAACGTCCCTTAGTCCTTAGTCCTGAGTCAGTCGTTAGTCTTTCTCGGTAGAACAAAGAACTAAAACAGTCATACAATATGTACCGAGAAATTTAATACCGTATTATTCTTTCGAAATCTTCCGCCCGTTAGAACGTCCGACATTCCTTTGGAGGTACCTGTATAGTATACATATATACAGTGTATACTATAGAGGTTAGGTTATAGAGTCTATAGTATAGCATCGTAGGCATCGTAGAAAACAAAGCCGCTGGGAGGGTGATAACGTATCGAATCGGTTTCGCGTTTCACCGACAGGGACGCACGTTAATTGCGGTTCCTTCGATTTTATTAATATCGAAATTGCAGGCGCAGCTGTTACGCGCGCCGGGACGCAATTATGGTAGGAGGCTGCGTTCCGCGAATCTTGCCTGCCCCCGTAACGATAACTCGTTCGGTCCGGGCAGGTGTTAATTAATAACGCGTACCAGGCTAATTATGCGCATACGGGAGTCATAGTCGGACCTGGAATTAATTCTAACGGGGCGGACGTATGCTTCTCGACGGACTGGCTGTCGTTCGCAGAACGGCAACAGGGACCGGTAACGTCGTTTACGTTAATTTCACTGGCTGTATCTCTGTTTATAGCGAGTTTCATACGATAGGTCATTTTTCGACAATAATTCTGGCCTGGTGTCGCTATATTACTCGTTAACCGGCTTAGCGTCGAAACTTCCTAGACGCTTTTAGGAAACTCGAGGAAAATCTTTGCAACGCTCTTTCACTTTGTTCGCGACGTTGTTTCTATGCCGTTGCGTCATCGAGCCGACGAAATGCGCACACCATTAACTCCTTGTACTGGAATGACGAGTCCAACTCGTCGTGAGCTTTTTAGGCCACACGGGCAATTACGAGCTAGACTCGTTGTTTCTGTACGTCGGTTTAAACGTTGTAGAGAAATTTCCAGACACAAGTTTTGTTTAACGTATATGTTTGCATGTATGTATGCAATCATTTACAACCGTCTATTATGAGAAATAAATAAACAACAAAGGGCATTCGTGTAAACGTATGCAACAAACATGGATTGTTAGTATTTCTTGCAAATAAATTGCACGGCAAGAAGATTCAATGGCTTACGCTTTCTGCGTCTCACGTTTACGCGAAATATTTCATCGCGAAAATTTGCATATTTTTCACCCGCCATTTACTCAATTAACGAGATACCGATCCGGAATCTTCGTTACCGAATTCCGCATTAAATTTTCGAGCGAATTCGGGCCGCCTCTGTTTACGGATTCACGTGTGTAACTTATCTTCGCCCAGGGCCACGCTAATAACACCGGGTGAATGTGTCCTTACTTACGCGCGAAAGGGTAAATTAAGGACGGTGGAAAAAAATTCGGAGGATGGATCTCCATACGGAATCAAGGGGGCGATGCTGCGCGTCGCGATAAGCGAAGCTTTAATCAAGCCAGAAGTTAGCCCGATATCATCGTTATTACACGCCGGAGCTGTCCGCGATAAATTACAGGGGTTGCACTCGGACTACCCTTCGACAGAAACGTGGCTGTTTGCCACGCCGACCGTAACGTTAACGACCTCTTGTCTCCGACTACGCGTTCAATTCTAGAGCACTCGTCAGAAATTCACCTCTATCGAAACTTTGTCTTACGGTCTGTCGAAGCGGCGTCACCCTGAGACGAAAGGGCGAAAGCAGGGATATGCGACAAAAATAATTGATATCTTAGAAATATGAACTGATCGGGGAAACGTGAAGCGATTCGGTTGCGTTCAGAAATGCGTGCCGCGTGTGGAAGTATGAACATTTTGTTCATTAACCAATAGTAATATTGTCAAAATTAGGGTTAAAGACGGTAGTCTGACGTTGACTCGAATATCCGATCGTCATGATTCGATTACACGAACAATAATATCTTCATGAGAATTATGCCGATTCGGAGTTATAAGTGATGAAATGGGAACAGAAAGGTTCAAGGATTACCCACGTATCGATGGGTTTTGACTTTATGGAAAAGTTTTGGGAACGTGGCCTCAGGAAAAGCAACGCCTCTGAAAAAGCAACAACTCAAATATTTACTTCCAATTAGACGTTAAAAGAAAATTTTTAAAGATCGCGAGGTTGAATTTATACCACCGTATTCTGGCTTTCTTCGGCTTGAATACCCCGTAAAAACTGTATCCGCACGCTTCCGAGGTCAGACGGTATTAAACATTAACAATCGCAATGCAAGCGCGTTGAATGCCGCTGGATTCAATGTTATCGCAGTTTACGGTAGAGGAAAAGCGTGTTTTTCAAATAAATATAGCTCAGTAGCTTTTCAAGTGAAACATAATGTAGTAACATACAAATAAAGCTAGTACAATGCAATTTATGTTCGTCGGGTCACAAACAATTTTGTTTGTTACAGATTACATTTTCCCAGCATCAAAACTTTAAATAGACGGAAAGTTACGGTTAATGCGTAACTCGATGTTTTTCGTCGGAAATCGATTTTGATGCAAAGAAATAGTCAACAATACGTAATTCATAACAAACATCCATGATCCGACGATGAAGTTTTGGTAATTTATGAATTGACTCTAAAAAACAGCGTGCGACAGGTTAAATTAACTTTGCTTCTAAATACACTCTCGAAATCTGCTTTTAAAACTCTCCATTTCTCTTCCGAACATTTCTCCCTCCGAATTAGCGATTTTGAACGGCATCTTTCAGTTCCTAAATGCCGCAAAGTTCATTTCTGTGCGTATATCTTTAATTTTTAGTAACGAATAATGTACTATATAACTAAATCAAATAATACAAAGGGGTAGGGTAACTCGACGGACGTTACTCTTCCGAGATAATACATTAATTATTTTCATAAATCGTATTGTACCAGCTTCATTTCTATATAAGGTAAAGGCACCAATAGTTGACACCTTAAGGATTTTTTTTCCATTTATTCATATAGCATAGACTTGATTCACTATATATAAAAAACATTAATAATTATCATTGCACTTGACATTTTACTATCATAATATCACAAGAAATTCTTTCATATCATGCATGTAAAAAAAATATAGGAGTTTTATTTCGGTAAGGTCATTGGTTCAGTAGTTGACACCCAGCCAAATCGAGAAACTCTAGTAGTTGACACTCTTTTGATCCAATAATTGACACTGACTTACTTTTACTGGGAGAAAAAGTTAGTATTTGGGCCCTTAGGTGAGATTAATTAAATATTCATTTTATACTGTAGAAAATTGTATTTATTGTAAAATACTAAAAATTCAACCCCATATAAATTCCAACTTTGGTACTGAAAAATCATCCCTAATTGAACTAATTCGCACTGGTTCGTTGATTTGACATAGGACGTCATTCCACTTGTAGTCCAATATATCAATTTTCCCCGGCCATTTCCAGAATTTCCCCGATTTTTGCATCGCAGAAATAACTGCAGATTGTTTCGAAATCTTAATTATTTTGCCGGGAAATAACTCCTCCTCATATGAGAATACCACGTATTCGCCCACCTTTCCCCCAACTGACCTTTCCAGATTATTTTCGCGTACAATTTCATTGACGCTGTTATTCATATCATCTTCACGCAATTCATATTTTCATATTCCACATGTTAGGCAAATTTATCAATAGTTGACATTTTTAATTCTAATAGTTGACATGGGGTGTCAACTATTGAATACAAAACTTATTTTACTTTTACCCAAAAGTTGACACCCTATGTCAACTACTCAATATTAACGAATTCCAAGTTCCAATAGTTGACACGGGCCCCCAAACGCCCATTTTGTAATGTTTTATTTTTTTTTAAATAAATCTACACATTGAAAGATCCTATAAGATTATTGCATTCCATTTTTTACCAAAACATAGTATTATCATAACTTTTTAATAGTTACCGTGTACCAATGCCCTTAACGAATAGACTAAGGAAATCTTGAAATTATCACGACACACGTACAACGTCTTCATTATCTAAACTTCACGTCGTTATTGACGCACGCCCACCCGCAATTGTTTCAATATTGATAGTTGAATAGTACTGTGATACGTTCACGTAAATTTCAATTTGTTTTAGTGCACACTTTTCTTATTTTACGTTTTTTTATACCAAAGTGTCAACTACTGGTGCCTCTACCTTAATTACATTTTTTTAACTCGACAATCTTCTATTTTTCGTTATTTGAAAAACACACGCGTCCTCTGCCAGAGACCGTAAAATATAAAATTAAATAATGCGTGATACCGATAACCGCTACCGACATCGTTTACTCGTGGCGGAAAAAAGAAAATGTTTGGACGTCGGTTCGTTTCGTTGTACGCTGCAGGGAGCATAAAATAAATATGAACGCCAATGCATTATACATGTCGATAGAAGCGTAAACATTTATCAAGTACCCTGTAATCGGAAATAACAAATAATATTATGAAATTGACCTCTTATAGAAAATAATGTAGTATTATTTGCTGAATGACAGTGAAAAAGGTTTAAAAAATATAGTAATAATTTACATTCATATTAAATACATTTCTTAGCGTTTGATTCAGGTTGTAAAAACAAACGATTTGCTTTGTACAACTCGAATCGGATACTAATTGTAAGAAGTTTACACCCAGATTAAATAGACTGATTGAAGACTAGAGTTACACTTCCGTATCGACAATGTAGTTTTGACGCTATTCAGTTGCCACTAATTATCTCGTCCCGATACGTGGCAATGTCGTCACGGAGAGATCCTCGGGCCAAAGTAGACTCTACTATTGTCATGAAATAGCGACACGCGTGTGACCCAAGCTTCGTTAATTATACTCGACGTTAAAATATTCCGTTCGCATGTTAGACGTCGTAGAGCCAAGCAGCGAGCTCGGGGGTGAAACACACTGGACAGAAGTTTCGTGCCGCGTTCTAGCTTAATTAGTTAATATCTGGCAAGCGAGGGGTGCGTGTCGAGTTTCGGCGGTAAACGCGGGAAGTTGTTCAGCCAGCTACCACCCTATGCGTGAAGTGAAGTGTAGGAATGAGATCGACCGAGGGGAGGAAAGCTTAATTTCTTTGCGGATAACACCTACGCCGACTTACTCCCACTGCTCGGCACACCCTTCGAAAACCCCGCGAAAAATTCCAGAGGCCGGCTCTTTCCACTCTTTCCACTCTTTCCTCTCTTTCCTCTCTTTCTTCTCCGTAATTCGTCCTCGATGTTTGCGCGTCTCCGTCGACGACAGATCGATCAGGTGTCTCCGTATCTGCGAAATATCGTCGCCCGGTCACATCGAATCCCGCTGAAAGTTCGATCCGTGGAAGTTTCCGACAAGGAAACGCCCGGTGCAGGAATTTCCGAGCAGAAATGTCCCCAAGTCTCGAAATCCAGATACGGGGACGGTCTTGAAGTGGATTACGTGACCCGAAGAAATTCCTCGAACGGTTTGATATGAATACGCGGTATCCGAAGAGTCGACGAGGGAAAACCGACGTCTGGCTGCTGTCAGGTCTCTATCTATCCGCCCAAACGAGCGAAAGTCTGTTTCGAGTAAATTGCAGGGTACATGGGAATAGATGGAAGGGAAAGCACGCAGGCTTAACGAGTTGGCGAGAGCTTTCCCGGAGGTGTAACCTTCTCTGTCGTCCTTTGGATTTAGTCGGAACATTATGCAGATGAATATCCCGCGGCGGACGAGAATAACCGTGTTACAAGTTCTGCGTCTATTAGCATTCGCAATTGACTTTGCCGAGTCAAGTCGACCGATGAAGCGTCGCCTTAACGAACCCGGCAGACCGTGAAATTTTCACCAGTTTTTCCGGAAAACGAGGAGACTGCCATTTTAAAAGGACCGACACGAACGCACGGAATGGAACCGTCGCGATCGCTTCCTTCGTTCGTGTGCCCTTACGTGACCGGAAAGCAAAGGACGCAAAGTCTAGGACGATCCCCGGCAGGACCCGGATATTTCCCAGTCGAGGGAAATTCGAGGAAAATCGTGCGACTTCGCGAGTCTGCCAATCACGGCCATCGCTTCGCACGGAATTTACGGTGAATTCGCGAGGATAACGGAGTATTCGGGAAACGTCTGCGGGACGTTTTTAAAGCGACGGAACCCGTGAAACCGGAATACAGTAGGGCCTCTTTTTGTGCGGTGGATAGGGACCGCATAAAAAAAGTCGCACTTAGAAAATACGTCAATTATTTAGGAAATACATGAGATACTGCATCCAAACAATATAAATAATTAAATTTCACATGAAAACATTTTAAAACATTTAATTTTTCATTGTATACGTGGAGAAGTTTAGCCGACCGATCGGGTAGATCTACCCTTTTCCATATAAGTCGGTGGCCGACCGATCTTCTTTCTCTTTTCTGTTTTGTCTTTTCTGTATTTCGTATCTCTATAGAGCACAACATATAATAAAATGCATCAATTTTGGAAGTCTTTCATGGCCCATTATTACGGCTCTTTATGTTCGAAATTTCCGAAGATGCCTCTACCAGCGTATTACTTCAGAAAAATCGGGGATAAATGAACAAAGCGTGTTAAAGTATGCATGTATACATATGTACACTGATAGAAAACATTGCAGTGGTGCTAATGCCGTTGAAATTCATATACCGCATAAAAAAAACCGTACAAAAAAAGACCGCAAAAAAATAAAATCGCACAAAACAAATCGCACAAAAACAGAACCGCACAAATAAGGACCGCAGAAAAAGAGGCCCTACTGTACGTTGATATCCAGTGGAACACGAGCCGACGAGCGCGATCGCTTTCCCGCGACTTTTCCGAATCTCGTTAGGCGCGCTCCAAACCCCGTAAATTACGTTTCGGTAAATTTCTGCTCGCGTTACACGTGTAACGATCGATCGGTCGCGTGTCGCCCACTCGGAAGGGTGTGCCGTAACGAACGATAAATTAAAACGTGGCAGTAAAAATTCCGACGGGCCAACGAGCTCGTGGAATATTAATTATCGTCACATCCGGGGCGCAATTATATCGCGTGATCACCGGGGACGATCTAATCCCATATAATATCGTTTCATAAATAAATCCCCCGACGTGTACGTACGTGTCGGCGGTGAAAAATTCCGTTTAATTGAAATCACTCGCGAATGCAAAATGCAAAACGCTGGGTTTAACGAGCGTCCTCGTCCTCCTCTCTGTTTCAGATTTATTATCTCGCGTCGTGGAGAAATGGCGCGGAGAGGATCGTCGCTATGGTTTTCCACGTGAATCGTCCGAAGGATGGCGCGCACCTAACTCGGACCACTTAGTATGTTAATGCTAAGATCCCCGGGAAAGAAACTTTCATCCGGAATATACAATTGATGCCGTTATACGGGAGGATCGGGCCACTGCTCGACTGCTCCAGTGTGTAAATAACTAGTGATACAAGAGGATCGTGTAACAATCGTCGTGGATCGTCTCGACGTCGCGTCGAGTAATCTACGAGGTAATTTCACCGCCAAAATCCGATAGCTGTGATCGCCGACCGTCCATCGTCCGTCGTGCGTCGATTAACCCGTAAATCGAGATCAGCAGCTCGCGCAGCTTGACATTGAAAACTTTGGATCGATTTCGCTCGTACCGTTGATCCGATTCCGTTGAATCGACGTTACCGGTGAAATCGATTCGGTTTTCATCCGACTCGAAAATCTCGGGCGTGCTACGATTAACGGTGCTTATCAACCGAACGAATTTCCTTGCAGGCCGATTATATCTGGGCGATCGTAAAATGTGAAACGGACATTCCGACGTGCACGTAGGGGAATTCGCACATCGAAGTGAGTTTGAAGCGGCACTTTTATTCGACGAGACGCCGGCTCGGTTAGCACGTTTTACCCGAATCGTCTGCAACATGTTCGGGACGAAATTGCGCACTTGGATGGAGGCACATATCGTGCGATCGAAAAAGAAGAAGGACAAGAAGAAGGGCGAGAAGGGCTTCGACTCTAACTGCAACTCTCCCAGAAGTTACAGCGCGAACAGATCTCCGGCTTTGCATCAGGTAAGCGGTTTTATTCTTTATTAACACTTAAACGACGTAATAGAATAAAATAAAAAGAGGGCTTCTTACCGTACGGAAGGAAGATCCTTTCAATATCTAATCTCATTTGTTTTTAATTTTTGTTAACATCAGCCTTTTAAATACATTGAAATATGTGTATACACATATGTATATAATTTCCTCTCGGATACGTCCGGATTGTTAACATGTTCAATTAGAAATAAGTACAAAAATTTGTTACGTTACATTTTAGACATGAAGCCTTTGTGAAAAACGGGCTACCAAGTACATTTAAAAGTACTAAACAGACTTATTAATTAATTAAATGATCGGAAATCATTTTTTGGTAAATGTTGTAATTAACTATAGTAGATTTATTTAGCGATACTATTGTGTCGAAGCTGTACAATAATGAGCAACCGGATCTAAAATCACATCTTCTTATACTTGGTCCATATCTTTGCATTTCTCATGCTATTTCGAGGATATTATTTTGCATAAGTTTAGTGTAAGGTTGACGATTTTTTCGTTTTGAAATGAAGAACAGATACATATAGGAAAGTAAAAATCCACTTATGTATTTAACCTTATAACTAATATGCAGGATGTATTTAGCCATCGGAAACATTCTTTTTAAATCGATAGGTCGCATTGTGAGATGAAAACAAAACCTAATAAAACTTATGTTCGCAAACCACCGCCTATCGAAAGACATTCCATTTTTGAAAAATTTTGATAAATTGTGTCTTCGAAATGGTAGATCGCAGGCTTTGGTTTTAACATTACCGGAAGAGATTAAAATTTGTAAAAAACTGTAACTGCTACAATTACTGCCATTAAGTACCATTTATTTGCGTGCATTCCAAACGCCTCCGTTTTTTATATTATAGCAGATGTTTAAAAATTTGAGAAAAGTTAGTAACTATTCAACAGTTCCTTTCCGAAGATGTTTTTTTTTATACATGTTGATCTGTCACGGTAATATTTAAATAATGATCGTTTACGTCCTACCACTTTGGAGATGTAATTCTGTGAAAAGTTTTGAAAAAAGGGAGTGTATCTTGACAGAGGGTGGTTCCGGGCCTAAGTTTATTGGCTATTTTTATCTTTCCATGCGTAGTATCGATCCTGGAAAAAGGACCCCGATGTTTACTTACACCCTGTATAAAGGTAAGTTTTTCCATTAGTAATTCCGCAGGGTATGATATTTTTAAAAGTAAATTTCTGTTAAAAATTGATTAAATATTAACCATCATACGCCCAATATTATCGCTCGATACATCGTACAAATAGTCTGCCTAACACTCCAGGAAGTTATCATCTCATTATACAAAGTACTTATTTTCCTTACCGTTATTTACAGGAATTTAATTTCCTTTAAACCGAAGTTATCACGCGAATACCGAACAGTGTCCAGCAAGCTCGAGGTGTACGCACGTACACATTATTAATCCTGTAACGTGTGAACTCGTTCGAATATCGTGTAATATTTACCAACTACTGTCAGAACGGGTCACTTTGAAAGATAAGAGATAAAAACCATAAACTCCTTGCCGAGTCCTTTGCGTCTCGGCATTGAAGCACGAGAAATCTCATGAGCGGTCGTTTAACCGTTAATATGTACCCTCAAATTCGCTGGCGAGTGATCGACGACAAGTGACCAAGCGATTTACCCGCATTCCCTTCGGTCAATTGATTATGGATGAGCAAAGTTACGACCCGCGAGTTTAGCGAGAACGGAACGAGCGGCGTTCGTGGATTCGTCGAAGAAATCGCATTAAAAGCAGCGTCGTTAGTCCGGCTGTTTTTCTCGAATCGAGTTTCAGCAGACGGCCGGCGGTCTTTAAAATTCAACGAGCACCTCGAGCGGCTCGATGAAACCATCGCTGTCCAAATTGCCCGATATTTACCGACTTTATTGCCTGCTTATCTGCATACGCTTATCGCGATCACGTTTCGTGGATCGACGCTTAACAGGCGGATTATTTCGTTCGTGTCACCGGACAGCGAAGAAGGTGTAATTGGCTAATAAGAAGTAACGAGGCGATATAAAAACACTTTTTAACACCCGTAGATACGCATCTTCAAATCGAATTATTTCATTTCCCTGGCTCGCCGTATTGCCACAGTGGAACGCGACAAAATCGGTCAGACATTCTTCTCGTTCCACCTTCCCTTTTTAGTCTCGAGATCATGGTCTTATGTGTGTTTGAACATACGTGCAGCCGTGTATTTAGTTACACGTGCATTGACATAATTATATTATCATGTTAATTCGTGCAATGTTTAAAATATCGGTATTAATTTAAGGATGGAGGATGTGGTTCTATAAGTGTCGAGTTTGAAGTGTAACGATGAATTACAACGCAATTTTCATGAACAATGTTTATTTAACGAATACTCGAGTTTGTTAAAAAAAAACTAATCTATTAACATTTCTCGGTAACGTTTGGCTTCTTTTGTACTAAATACAGGGTGTAACATATCATCGGGGACCTTTTTTCAGAATCGATAGTATACACCAAAAGATGAAACAAAAGTCTATAAAGTTTTGTCTAAAAACCACCCCCTATCGAGATACAACCCCTTTTGTAAAATTTTTTAAAAAAATCATATCTCCGAAATGGTACGTCGTAGAGGACCGATTTTGATTGCACTATAACCGGACGAGACCAAAGTTTACGAAAAAAATATCACTATCTACGCAAACGAAGATTTAGTGAATGCCCTTAATGTTTCCCAAGTTGTTACAAACCTGCTACGATATAGGTAATCGACGTTGTTTGGATTAAACAAGAATAAATGCTATTTAACAGCAATAACCGCAGCAATTATATTTATTTCTGTTATCTTTGATCTTCTCCGGTTATATTGCAATCAAAACGGGTCTTCTACGACGTACCATTTCGGAGATATCATTTTCTAAAAATTTTTTACAAATGGGGTTGTATCTCGTTAGGGGGTGATTTTCGGATGTAACTTTCTCGGTCCATTTTACACCTTTTGGTGCGTACTATCGATTGTAAAAAAAGGTCCCCGATGATATGTTACACCCTGTATAACGATAAATCTGAAACATACACCGCGAAGCTTGGAAATAACGAAATTTCAAATCCGGACAAAGGTACTATCGTTGCCTGACGAGTTTGTTTACCAACGTTTCTTTCCAATTTAATACACGTACATTAGTTCGCGGGGAATGCCACACGTACATTTCAATGCACGAGACATCATTCACGAATACACGTGTTTCGAGTCGGACACGTCCCGCAGGATGTACGTACGTGTGCACGAAATACACAAGGGCACGTGTAGTTAAGTACACGTGAAATAAGCGTATCTGCTTTTTTTCCCAAAGCAGTGTTACGTTAATCGCGAGACAATGCTCGTAGAGGAAAGAGACGGTGAGTTTCTTTGGGCAAGGCACGGAAATGGGTTCGAGAGAGGACCGAGTATGGCGTTCGAGAGTCCGAGCAAGGCATCGACGGGGTAAAGTGGCCACGTAAGTAGGAGGTAAAAGGTAGAAGAAGCAGCGGTGCCGACTAATTGGATAGCCGGAGCCGTAGAAGAAAATGAGCCAGCCAGTCGAGAGAGTAGAAGGCGCGCGTGGAACTCTTGGCGTTTTTTTTCCCGAAGCTGCGAAACAACGAAGGCAATCTACCGAGAGCGGGCGAACGAACAGCGAACCGTCTTTTCTATCTTCCCCGTCTTGCCCGTCTTGCTCGTCTTGTCCGTCCTTAACGAGAGGAAAGTCTCGCGAAAGTGCCGACGTAAGGGTCACCGGAGTGCTCGGAGACACGCGCAAGCATAACGAGCAAACGGCGTCTCCACGAGTGCAAGGAAAACACGATCCCACCCCGCGTTTTTTCAATAACGATGACAAATTCGCCAGCCGACCGTCTTTTTCTTTCCGCGTTTACGCGTCTCACGCTTAAGCGGATTTTACGAAGCCCCCGAACCGCGGAGACGTTTAAACGACGACGCTTCCCTGCGCGTAAACTTTTTCACCTGCTCGTTCGATCCATGGAAACTCGACGTTCTCGCCACCGAATTCCCACGGAGACGTTTCCACTTTCAGGTACACCCTGTAGACTCACCAACAAAGAACGTGGACGGGATTCTGCACGGCAGCTACAGCGGTACCGTGACGACGTCCTCGGGGACGTCCGCGGGGACCGGAAGCGTGAACCTCTCGTCTCCGGAAAGCGCATACAGCACCGGCTACTCCACGGACGGCACTTCCCCAGGTGCGAGTTTCCCGCCGGAATATTACATAAACATCCGAACGGGCACGCACTACTTCCAAAGCAACGGCAGGCCGAAACGGCCGGACCAGGAGCTGCTGTCCACCTTGCAAGTGGGAAATGGAAATGGCAACGAACCCACCGGCTCGAATATGAAGGATAAACACCCGAACAACCTTCGAACCAGCACCCCGAACAAGGTACGTACTTTTGTTGCATCTTTGTACCCGTGCGCGTCGAAAGCTTCATTTTTGACGACCGGCTTCGGTGGGCTGTCAACCAGGTAATCACGGAATTTAGACTTCAAAATCGCTCGCAGAATGCGTAATTAGAATCACGCAATGATGACGAGTACCCACCTCGAATACGGAGCAAAAAGGCCCTATTTGTGAATTTTATGAACAAAATACAGTAAAAAGAGGAAGAATTACATTTTTATTCGAGACAAAATTAACGAATCATTCTTTAGAAGGTATTTGTTATGTATTGAAAAATTGAAGCAAAGAAGTAATATTTCCAAGCAAGATATCACGCATAGTGGCACTTAGCAGGTCATGCACTGAGTTTGAAAAAAGAAATACGATGTCCGGGATGTACACGATATACCAAAGAAAATAATCAAATCCTTTTTATAAAATACGTAGTGGTACACATGTTAACCGTAGTCAACCGGTTTAAGGACATTGAAAAAACACTAATACCACAGGATGTGGAACGTTGCAAGCTATAAACATCTGTAACTAGTTTAGCCGTAAACCAATTATTATAAAACATTGTAAGAGAAAAACTGTCAAATAGTACGTAGTATCCTAAAATTTGTCAAAAGCATAGGTGCATTTTGGAACTTACTTATTTCTTTAAACAATATACAAAATTCGATGCAATTGCCACTAAAATATTCATCGAATCATTGGCAACAAGCCTGTTACGCAGAGGAACATGAAAAGTACTTTGTTAATTAAGTTATCCGGGAAAACTTGTGCAGTGGGTCACATACGAACTATTTTCCAAATATTACATTAACAAACCCATGAAACTCACAATTATTTATACAGACTCGATGCACAGCACTGTCTGCTATGAATCTTCATCGAAATGCTGCGTGGAACACATCCCGTACATCTTTCTTTTACAATGACTCGCGTGTTTCGTATCTCGCGTTCTTTACGACGTTCCTACGAACACGTATATCTATGTTTGTCTCCGACAGGAATGAATCTATATGGAAAAGCTCTGCGAAAGATTACGAGATACTCTAAAAGTTGCGTAGAGTTCTTTTCTAGGAGTCGCTACCTCCATAGAGAGCCGTTTCCGTAGATACAAGGTAGGACGTGGTACATAGGGTATCATACGCGAGAAAGAGGGAAAATAGGTGAAGTCATTTCTCTACGGACGTGTAACAGGATTACAGTGTCTTCAGACTTCCGTCGTTGAATATCCCTCGTTTCTCGGATCACCCGGGGGGATACTCCCGCGTGTCTTTTAGCAATAGGAATAGGCAAACAGTGGTGCAGATGGATAGATATTCCGCAGCTAGCTCGCGAGATTAGCATCGTTTCAGCTGGGCTCTCAACCCCTGGGGTTCGTCTTGAGGGCTCGTTTGTTCGAGGCAAAGCTTTGACGGCTAGAGTTCAACGACATCCAACCTCTTCCGCGGAACAGAAACGTATACACGGATTCTAAAGCTGCGTTTTCTATCGTGGTATCAGCTCCCCCCGGCCTCACCGGTACACGTAAGCAGCTTACGAATTCCTGCATTTCGCGACCCGAATTACAACTTTCCGCCCTTGCGTTGTTTTTTCGTCAACCACGGCTGAACGTTCGCAAAAATTAGACGAGAACTATTTAGACGGAGTTTTGCAGTCGTTTAACACGCTTTCGGCTTTTGAATATTTTCCAGAAAACTGTTGCGAGAGAGAGGCGCGATACAGACAATTTCCCTTTGTCGGCGGTGTAAATGAGATACATTTACCTGAGAATTCCCCTCGTTTCATTAAGGGGTTACACCAGTGTAAAATTTTCAAAAAATCGATTTTTTTTTTATTAGCTTAAAAGGTACTTTGAACCTTCAAGAATATGAGGCAAAACGTTTTATACCTGAAAACAATTTTTTTGTATGAAATTTTGCGCTTTTCCTCAAGCGCCTCGAACGTCTTTTATGCGACGAACAGCGGTAAATGTAACTTTGAGTGAATTTCATCATAAATCGCCATTACCTGAAGAAGTGTACAAAGCTAACATACCAATTTATGATGAATTGAGTCGTAATGAGTTGTTATATCGCGGCTTAGGAGGCTACACGCAGAATAGTAATGAAAGTTTCAATGCTACAGTTTGGAATTTAGCTCCTAAGTCTCGTTCAAGTGGTAAAAACGTCAATGATGGTCTAACTAGTATATTACGAGTTATAATGGTTTTAGAAATGAATATCGGCTTTCAATCTTATGATTTTTGCCTTGAAAGTGATGCTAAGCGAGTCAAGCAGGCCGAGTTGTCGTTGGCCGATGAGGCAAAAGCAGCGCGATCCAACATCAAATGTTTAAGAAAAGAGGATCAGGAGAAATTTTTGGACCAGGAAGGGCAGCTTTATGGTCCTGGGATTGCAGAATAATGTTAAAAAAATTTTTTCAGTCGATTTTTTAACTTTTTCACGTCTAAAACTCATTTTAAAACTTTAAATGCGTTTTTCTCGAAACACGATTTTTCAAATCGGCACGCAGCATAACTCCATCAATTTTGCTTATTTTCATATAAAATTTTATACACATCTTTGCAACAACATTTTGAAGGGAAACACGTACGGAATTTTCGATATGTTAATTAGAAAAATTTCTATAAGCAAATAACTGCTGTTTTTTTTGGCGAAAAAGTGAGTTTTAACTTCAAACAACTGCCAAATATCCAAAAATTCGTATTTTTTAAAATCCGTACGTGTTTCTCTAGCTATACTCATGCAGATTAAGAAAAAAAATTTTTTTTTGTAATAGTTTCAAAATTGCACGTGCTCTAGTGCGTGCCGTGGAACGCGTTTTTGTCAAGATGTCTCAGGAAAATTATTGTAGAGCCGCCATTTTGAATTACTTTTTGATGAAAAAAAAGTTTTTTTGTACTTAAATGTATGCTTAACAACATACTGTAAGAGTTTTTTGTTAGCGCCTTTCCATATTTCCAAAAAAAATTCATGAAAATAGCGCTTTTTTTCGGCTGTTACACTGGTGTAACCCCTTAACGACGTGTCACTCGAGAAAGAAGCCCGGCTTTCAAATGATATATATCGCGTCACTCTTGGAAAAAGTGTTAACAGCTCATTGATATACCCTGCAACGGTGGAAAAAGCTTTTCAACGAGACACAGTTTAAGCTCGTAAAATCGTGGAATAAACGCGTTTCGCGTCTCCGGTTGTGCGCGGATAAATCGTCGCTCGTTTGATAAAACGCTCTTTCTCTCGACTCTTTTCAAACTCGTCAAATATCTCTCCCAATTTTTCCAATCTTTTTACGTTTCGTTTCCCTGGCCCCCTCGTGTAACACGCGGGGACAGAGGGGGAGATCGTTGATTAGGTTCAATTAACGTTCGCGGAGCCGTCCCTTAGCATGCAAATCGAATCGTCCTCCACCGCGAACCGACCTGTCATCCTGTTTCGCAATCCACCGACGTCGACTCTGCTTCCATCGCGACTCGAATCCCACGTTACCCCAAACTTTTTGAATAAAAAAAAAAAAAAATACGTGTCTACCGACTTAGCTCTTAATTACGTTAATTCACCGCACCGTAATACGTTTCGCAGAGCTGCGAAACTCCGGGGAAGACCTCGAATCAACTGCAGTCTCAGCACCAACCGGAAACCTTTCATCGCCGGACCGAGTCGTATTCCGGCGACCCCAGGAACTTGGTGGTGCCCTCGTCGATACCACCCCCGTTGGTTTCACCCCCGGTACAGTCACCCCGGGAGAGGTCCCGCATCCGGACGAATCCATGGCTGTCGGCCAACTCGTCCGGTTCCAGCAGTGCCGGCTTCAAATCCAGATTGGCCTTGGACGAGACCAGCAGCAGCTCCGGATTGAAGTTGACGGAGTCCTCGGGGAGTGCCAGCGACATCAACGTGAACACCAGGGAGGTACAGAGGAGGGAATACAGACAGGAGAGTCTCAGCGCCGGAAGAAGCCCGTTAGTAGATTTTATTCGATTAATTGCAATTTATTTGCTTTGCCGTGAATTAAGCGGGAAACGGTGGAAATTTGTGGATTTTCGGTGCGTGAGTTTGTAGTATAAACGAGATGTCTGGTGAATCTTGGGCCGACTAGGTAGTTTAAAAGTCGATTGAATTTTTCGACAGGAGGGAAAGTTTTAATTACGAAAGTCCTTTGGCAGACGCCTGCTTTCTTTTTCTCGGTCCTCCCTACCCCGGTCCCTCGGGAACCTAATAAAACGAGGAACGCACTTGAAGGAAACTAACAATAAGGGGGTAGCAAAGTTGGCCGGGGACTCGTAGAAAAAAAAAACTGCGAACGCACAAAAGACGGTATCGAGTAACCGTCTATTGTAAGCCTCCTACACGCACAATAACAACTTGTTAATTATGTAAATTTCGGATAATTGTAAACGTTCATGCCTCGATCCATACGAAATAATTGAATTCCCGCTGGAGCAGAATCAACCAGAACTGGAGGATCGGTACGGGTATGGAGATTCGCGCTAAAATCGGGCTTCCCCGTCGCAGCAGCAGCAGCAGTAGCAGTAGCAGCAGCAGCAGCAGCAGCAGCTCCTCGGGATCGTCCGTGACCCGCAGCGGAAGGTCGTCCGAGGACGACATCACTCTGAACGAGATGATGGGGAAGTACGACGAGAGCTACGTCTACGAAAAGGAGACGGACATCCTTTCGGATAGCGATCCGACCGACTGCGAAGACTACATCGACTCGCTGTCGGATATCGACACGGCCCAGGAAGCGGCCGACGAAAACGATCCCATGAAGAACAACGATTTCGATTACATTGACAACGGCTCGTTCCTAGATCTCGATAACATCGAGTGCTCGCATTTCCCGAACACGGGACACTGCACGTACTTTACGTTTACGAGCGAGTTGACCCGTAGGGGCACCAGGTTGAGGGAATCGTTGTTGAAACGAAGGAACAAAGACGATATGATACTTCAGAGGTAAATCGGATAACGTTACAGTAGACCCTCGTATAACGCGAGTTCGTACGACGCAGCAAAGATATTCGACTACCGTTTTCGTCTAACTATTGCCGAAGGTGTAAATCGGGACTGTGCGACGCCTTTGAAAGAGAAACGAAGTTATCGTTGCAAACGATGTCTCCTGTGTGATAAGTCATTCTTCCAATTAAACGTTCTTTTAATATAATTATGAATAAGTTATATTACTTTGTTGCGATTGCTGTTTGCATGTGACGTTGTTCCTCGTACAACGTGTTATACACAAATGTATAACAACGTACGAGCGAATTCCGTGCATTTAAAAATCAAGTTTGCTTTCAACGAGCATCGCATTGTCGTCTGCATCGCTACGATTTTAACAGCACGCTATTAATAAAGTTCGAAACAACAAGTTGTCGAACAACAACGCGTAACGCATGAACCGCGTTCTACGAGAGTCTACTGTACTTTCAGTTACAATGTCACTTCTCCTTCTACCTAGTCGGCAATCGATCTCTGCGTACTTACGCGTTCTTCCACAGTTTCCAATAGTATTTGACGTGTTTATTCGCAGGGCGCCGAGCGCGCGGAACGGTATAAAACAGCAGAGCGTGCGGCTGAAGAAGATCGACGACAAACAGCAGAGCGAGAAGCGAAAGAAACGCATGTCGCAACGTCGCAAAGTGAACTTGAAGAAGTGCGACGACGAGACGGCCAATCTGAATCGCGTTCTGGTGGAGAGAATGCTGTTAAAGAACTCGGGATTTAATCAGGGCAGCAGGAGCGTGGGTGGAACGCCGATATGTCTTCGCCGGAAGAAGCACGACGTTAATAAAAATCTGTCGCCGATGAGGCTGAACGACAATCAGTCGATCGTTCAGCCGTCCATGATCGAGAGCGAGATCGTCAAGAGAAGGTCGAACTCGGTAAGTAAGACTGCGCGGAAATTTTTCTGAAAGGGATTCTATTCGACGTGTACCGTGATTTAGGTGAGCTACGTGAACGGCAACCTGGTGAGACGACAGATAACGGGCAACACGTACATGACGACGTTCGCATCGGAGATCGCGTTGATAGAGGCGGACAAGGAGGCGGATCGTAAATACCGCGAGCTGATCCTCGAGGCAGAGAATATTTTGGTAAACATGCAGAAGAATCAAAACACCTCGCCCATCGTGCCATCGCCGTCCCGCAAGTTTCACAACGGCCTCGCGAACAAGCGGGTCGAGCTGATCAAAAACACCGAGCTGAACATCGAACTGGCTCTCTCCAAGAGTCGAAATTCCCAGCCGGAATTGCAGAGCGGCAGCATCAGGGATCTCGAGCACACCAGCCCCAAGAGGCAGTTCGGCCCGCCTTGTTCGCCGATTCATCGATTCATCGAGAGAAACACTCCCGGCGGCACGTTTCACAAGGAGGCCTCCGACAGGTACAGGCAAGAGCTGGTGAAGTCTCCCGATTCGCCGATCGTCGCTAGAAGAACGCCTCATCAGTCTCCTAGCAGGAGTTTAGTTCATCCGCGACTAAGAGCTTGCGAGAACGAGTGCAACGGATTCTCGCTGAATCCCGTTCAGAACGGAGTTCCCCAAACACCATTCCAGAAACCCGTTCCCCTTTCGCCTACGATCATGTCCGCCGCGTCGAGCAGAAAGGATTTCCGGGTCCCGAGATCGACGGGATCGACAGGATCCAACGAGGAACCGGTAACTTCGAGCTCTTCGGACTCCGAGGATAGGTGCGACGTTAGGAGAAGGGCACCGCTGATGACCTTCAGGTATGGAAATTTATAAATTACTAGACATTTATACGCTATGGACATTTCGAATCTACCGGGAACTCGTACGTTCGCCATGGGCCATGGGAATTTATGAGCGACGAGATGTCGACTTGCCAAACGGTTATAAACTATGGAAATTTATAAATTTCCGCTGACCGACGAGTACTAAACGCATCGTTGCACGTTTTCCAGATCCGTCGACATGGGACCCATCAAAGAAGGATCGTCCTACTGCCCGCAAAGCGAGCCGGTGAAAAGAAAAGTATACGCAGGTAGCGCGACTTACGGTAGAATCCAAAAGACGCTCGGTGAACACGTTATGCTACGAAACTCCGACGGTGACACCGCCACCGACGACACCGGTACGTATAAATACCATTTTCCTGTACTATTTCATTCGCTGTACGGACTCACCATAAAGATTTCCGACGTATCCAGACGACTCGAGAAGATCGCTGAAACAGCGAGTGGCGCAGCTTCGCCAGGAAAGAATTACCGCGGAGGCGTTGAACGGGCAGGACTCGCAGCTGTTTCAGGACCAGTTGTTCCAACTTCGCAGGCAAATGGTAATACAAACGATCGAGGGGCTTAAACGAAGTTTGGAGGATCAGTCGGTCACGTTGAAACAAATGTGCCTGGAACCGGTGCTGACGGACGAATTACCGTGAAGCGAAATTTCCGAGGGAGATATCAAACGTCTCGTCGCTTCCGGCTAGACTATTATATTTACCGGCGTAAACGCGCGACTACGACTCGACGAATTTACGATAATTAACTACTACTACTACTACCTAACAACCTAACACTTTTACGTATATATAAGAGAATAAGAGAGAAAGAGAAGTTGCCGCGGGAAAGACTGGTTAAATACGATTAACGATCGGATTAGCGCGATCGAGGTTCATCAAGGTATACATCAAAGTATCTTTCTGCAGACACGCTGTACCGAATTATAATTGTGATGCTCTGAAACGTGAAACATTTATGAAGGAGCCCGGAATATCGGCGATGCGCAGTGCAGCCGAATTTCTACCTAATCCTCTGTCTAAGGGAATGGATATATTTTTCTGCCTGTCTACGTGGTAAGAGAATCAAAATTAAGGATATTACATATTTTCTGGGCATTGTTCTCGTCCTCTTTGTTCAACGAGCTGAAAATAATAACGCTTGAAGCCGCAAGCCGTTCTTCCGTTCGTTCATTCTACGAAATGATCGCACACCGCATCCGAGATTCAATTAACCCTCGAACACGAGAACGAAGCGAACGAATGGAGAGGAGGAATATTGAAAACGGAACGAATGAAGAAGGGAGCGAAATCTTGTTAGAGCATAGCTTTTGCACTTTTAGACAAATTCGCTTCTCCCGCAGTTAGTTTCTTTCTTTCAACGGTGTATTATACTTTGGAGCGACCGCAACAGGATGCCCATCTACCAGGAAGGTTTCTCTTCTATCGTAGAAGTATCTTCGACGAGTGGCAATGTCGCTCCGGTATAATTCGATAGCTGAACGCGATAGGAAGAAACTTTTCCCGGACACGGACGCGAAAGTTTCTTCCAAACGGGCCTATTCAAGGGTATTCCTTCTCGAAATGCTTAAGCAAAAGAAATAACTTAGAAAATCGGGAGGTGTATCGTTTCTAAGCGAATTACCAACAACATAGCTAGAGTAACGTGTCCGTCTAGCAGATGTAGAAGATCACACGTCTAACCGATACGTAGCAGGTAGCTGATGGAAAACGTATAATCGATATAGTCGTTAGGCAAACGTTTACATAATGTAACCAATGAATACGGCCCAAAGCTAAACTCTGAAACTTGTTCTATCGCAGAGCACTCGCTGCCCCTCGTTACTTGCCTGATCGTTATCGCACTCGATTTCGTTTTATTGTTAGTTTCAATCGACAACCCCTTAACAAGATAAGTGTAGTGTTTCCGACAACAATCGCGAACACGTGCAACGTTTCGTTTTATCCGTCATTGCGAATCCATTGTTTCTCGTACTAACAATTAGGCGCTATACGGTAATTAATATATATTACTCATAATGTTCCTATTTCTACGTAACTCATACTTCGGAAGAGAAGAGATAAAAAAAGAAGAAGAAGGTAACGGACTTGCGACCTCGTCAGTTGTATCGATAGAATTTAAGCATCTCCCGTTAGTATACCAAAGATAATAGTCTAGCACGGTAGTATAGAACCGTTTAGTTGGTCGAAGATGCTAAATACGCATTCGTAATTAACACATTTAGAAAACGTTTATTAGATCTTTTTAATCTGAATTTCTTAGGAAAATAATCGTTCGAGTTACGTCGAAGAAATTATGAATCTTCCGTGTGTACCCGAGTCAATAATCCGATGCTTGTATTTACGCGATTTAAAATTGCGCTGACATTGCGATCAGCGAAGGGAGCCACGAAAACCCTCGATACGATTGTGTTTCCATGTTCCATGTAATGGGAGAGAAACATTTCGCATCACCGAAGGGGAGAAGATCTTCTCGGAAGGCGTATCGCGTGTTCTTGACTCTGGTAGCATAGATAATAAAATAATACGTTCAGTCATAGTGATATTTTTGTGAGAATAGACTGATAGCGTTATCAATTCATTGTTAGATTTAAATTTTCAGTGATGATTATTTATATTGTGATTTATATGTTAACAAATGTTCTTCAAGAACGAATGAATCGTAATACGCACACGATATTTATTTGTGTTAGATGTTAGAAACCATAGTAATGGAAATATTAGAGAACAATAGTAGTAGTAGGACTAGTACATTAGCGGATTATCGAGTAAAAAAACCTTTTCGTATTTTCGTTCAAATTCTCCCCCCGTTTGTGATTGTAATCCCCTTTTATTTCCTATTTCGTTGAAAACTGTGATTACGAATTCCTCAGCCAGTTTTTTAGAATTACCGCCGTAACGTGTAAAGAGTAATAAAACTAACGGAGATCTTGTGTTTTAACGTTAGCTTTTTACCTCAGGTAAATTCATTCAGAATTTTTATACTTGGAAAAAAAATGTACATACTTAGTTTAATCGCCAGAAGAATATAATTTTTATTATCGTATAAGTAAGCAAGACGACGATTACTATGGTTTTCATTATTTTAGCTAATTAAATTCATTGTGTCGAGACATTCCGGAATTCTAGGGAGTACGAACAAGTGTGTTTGTCGTAGCCACGCTGCGAACGGTTTGTTCAACGGTTTTTCTATGGCTCGTCGAACGGTTAATAAATTACAATTTTTAACTTGTTCCCTGCTAAGAAGCAACGCTAGTCATCGGTCATTTATGCAGGGTATAAATCGGCAAATTGCAACGCGTTTAAAGGAGAAGCGAAATTATTGTTGCGAACGATATCTTCTGTGTACCAAGCCATTTATCAAATTAAATGGTTTTTTTTATATGATTATGAATAAATTATATTACCTCGTTGGAAAGGTGCATTTATTTTGACTAATACTTATTGCCTACGGATCGTCTCCATACCACGATTAAAGGGCCGTGGTACACTTTATTTGACTTCATAGTTAACAAGGGAATTAGATATTGAAATGTTTTGATGATTTTATTCAAACAACCGGCATACCAGTATTTATATGCAACTTATTTTACAGCCTTGAAATTCTTAGCATTAGACATAGGTAACAAATCATACATGACACACATTCAAATGCCTTTCATGTAATCAAGTATATAACTTTCTATACGTATCGCATTACATGCAGAATTTTCTACACAATATACAATAAGTAACAGTCCAATAGAAAATTTATGAGAGTAACCCTTGCTGGAGAGAAGTCGAATGGACATATATAGAATGTGTTTCACTTAATCCTTTCAAACCTATGTTCAATCTCATAAATTCCTACTGGTTCTTTAATTTTGTCGCAGTACTCGACCCATTCTCCTTCTGTCAAATCAACGTCCTTAAATTCTTTTCCATTGTTCGATGCCTTGGCGACCCAACCCTCCTTGGCAGAGAAATCACAGGGTTCGATTCCGCGGCAGTCGAATACTACTATAGTTTGAAATTTATCTTGATCATTTCCATTGAAAGGTTTGATCGAATCCTCCAGAATAGCCATGGTGTTCTCGCGGGCACAGAGTTTACACTTGCTCACAAAATGACTCACGCTGTTTCCCCTCTGAGCTGGTATGGACTCGCTCAAGATCACATAGTTCCATTTCTCTGAAACTTCTCCACAATTGTTGCAGCGAAACTTGAGGTACCACCTAAAATCTTCTCCGCATGGCTTCAACTCATCGATGTTCTCCAAATTCGCTTTTATTTGCAAAGCAATTTTAACCATTTCCGTAGATGCTTCGTTTCCGCGATCCTTAAAATTCAGCAAGATTTCCAATTTGTTTATATTCTTCGTATCATTTAACAGAACCCTGACAATTTGAGGTTACCGATTTTTACTCAACAAGTTCAGAGTATCTTTTACTTACACAATTCCGATATTAGGCATGAAATGTAAAACATATGTTGTCCGACAGAAATGTTTACATTACGGACTAATATGACAGCTAAACGTCAAAACGTTATAAGCTATGTAAACATGAAGGGGCCAACTTATACCACAGACGAGAGATAGGATAGACCTTGCATCTTATGGGGTCCGTGCCACGAAACTGAATTACCGACGCGTTGACATTTCAGAGGATTTACAGCGCCTCCTTGAAAGAAAAATGAAAATATGTGGGACTAACAGTGTTACGTCCAAGGCACAGACGAGGTATTGGATAGAGTCTATTGAATAGTCAATAGAGTCTATTGAATAGACCATGCAGCCCCATGCTTTTCGATGTCACTGATTTTGAGGGCTCTAGAGCCCTCTTAACATTTTAGTGTCACTCGCCACGTTACCATTTTTTTAAGATGTCCGTGGATTATTAATAAGAATACGATATAGAAGTTATAGTTTATGCGTATTAATAATTGCCCTTTGTGCTGCGAAAGGACAGTGAATTCATAGGTACACAACTGTAAGTCACAGCAAAAGTAGGATTTTTTTATAGAGAAGAATATTCAGTTTTTCGGAATATACACGAATTAAGATACGACATTATGGATATCACTTCCCTATATTAGAATTACCTCAGCTATCACCTGGTTCAGGGACGTGCACGTTAACTGGGACACCCTGTATACAAAAGTTATGAATATTGACATTTTCCACTATTTTTCTTTATTTCTTATAAACAATTGTACTTTCTTAAAACCATTATCATTCTATTTGGTATCAATAATTCAAATCATTTCCGATAATGTGAAACATAATACAGTCTACGTCAACAGTTAACATGTTGGTGAGCAGTTTCTTATTAATATGATCAGTAAAAAGCATCGAAAATGCAAAGGTATGGGCCAAGTACAAGAGGATGTGACTTTGGAATAGCTTGCTCGTTAACATAAACTTCATTATACGAAGTATTTGAAATCGAACAAATGCGAGCAAGTACAAATTATTGTACAGCATCGACACGAAGCTATCGCTAAGTAAATATATTCAATTAATTAATTTTCCCAAAAAATGATTTCTCCTCATTTAATTAATAAATCTGTTTATTGCTCGATTAAATGTACTTGGTGGCCCGCTTTTTACGAAAGTTCGATGGTAAATAATACCTGTAGTATCAACTCCCCTACCGCAGCATTCGGATTTTCGCCCGCGATTGCAATCGCACCTTACACCTATACCTGCCGTTATTGGGAAAGACCCTTGTTCAATGTACTCTCTGATTCTCATTTCACAGTATACCTGCAGAAAAAGATACCTCAATAAACATGTGCTATACATTGTGATAGTTATGCTTTAAATGTGACCCATTTTCTGGAATTCTCTTAGAAGAATTGTCAGTGTGTTTTCGGTGTTACACAGGTAAAGTGAACAAGCGTAGAAATATATGGACTTCTGTCATTTTTTAGTATTTTATTGTAGGGCATAGATCGGAGATACAGGAAAAGTTAAGGATAGGGGAAGGAAAGATTGCCGATAGGGGAATAGGAAGAAATGAATAAAAGTATTGTCAGGAGGTCTTAGGATATTAATGTAAAGATTGATTCGGACGATTAAAACAAAGAAAGATATACATACATACTGGTATTGAAAGGTCAAAACGTACTGCCCTGAAATGCGCAGCTTATCTCTTTATAAGAAAACGCCCTTACTTCGAAGCGCGTGACTTTGTCAGGGTGGTCTGATTTGTCACGCGCTTTTTAAATTCTTGAAACTAAACACACTCGAACCACTTGAGCGGCGTCGTGTCCAGGAAAATCAACATCAGTCGTAAGAAAACGTCTGCATTATACAATTACGCTGTCTTAAGGGGGCTGTCTTAATTTTCCGGAATTTTTTCTAAAGAAATGGCTGAAAAGACCTTTCTATTTTTTGTATATTATGTACAATGTTTCGAGAGTTAAAAAAATATTTTTTTACTTAGAACTATAAGTTAATTTAAATGTAATGACGATTGTCCTCCGGTAGCGTCGGCGATGATATGCGTTAACGGCGTGCAGTGTAGGCCCTCTGGTTTTTATCCTAGAACAAAAACATAAGAACATTTGTTTTTTTAATAAAATTACGCTATGGATATACTTAAAACCGATAAATAAAAGTGCAAAATTAATCGTTTTATGCGGTTCTAATGAATAAGTTGCGTTTTTCACGGAAATTTTAAGTTTTTAGTACGCAATAACCATTATTTAAATAACTGATATCATCAAACGAGTAGGTATAACTAGAGGTAAATTCAGTTATCTACATATATATAAAGTGGAAACATGATCGAACAAATATTTTTTTAGTTATGCTGCACGCCAACTTGAAAAATTTAGTTTCGAGGAAAGCGTGTTTAAAGTTTTTGGTACAAAAAATACAAGTTTCTGGATGCTTACCGCTCTTTGATGCTAATCAGCTATTCCTGGCACATACAGTTGACCCTCCGATTGTTCAAAGAATTCATTTTCTGCGAGTAACATCATCCTACGAGCTGTTCGAGCCTCTTTGCTACTGCTCAAGCTTCGACGCCCCTGCCTGCTCAGTCGCTTTCTATCGCACGCATTGGCGAAAAATTTGCATTGTTGACCAATTTTGATTTCTAGTTTGTCCATTATCTTGAGTACTGCAGAATATCCTTCATTAAATATCCCTGCAGCTATATATGCAGCGACTTCAATTATTTTTATGCCTGAGTGTAAGTGTTTTGGCGATAAACGCCAGACAGTCGAGTTAAAACTTTCGTTTTGATTTTGTGTGTGTCCTCCTAGACACCTTTCGAGCAAATCTCGTATGGATAAATTTATATAAATTGGTAATAAATGTTTTTGCACGTCAGGGTGCAATGGTCAAATTCATTTAATTTTCCAATAGCCTCAGCAATGCACCACTTGCACCAGCTGTCTGCTCCCGCTGGACAATTTTCATGGTTGGGTTACTCAATTGTGGAGCATACATGGTAATAGGTTGCAATCACAGATTTTACCATGTTATCCACGCTATCGATATTCCTTCGAATAGCTAAGCCGTAATATGTTATCAATTTTTTTATAAGACTATCCGTCAATTTGCCTTTCCCTCCAAGTTTCTCGTTCTTCTTTACATTCCTTAGGCGACTACCCATTCTCTTCTCCACATGTCCTATGCACTCACTTTTGACAACTTTAAAATCATCACCATAAGGATATAAATCAATGATAGCTTTGAACGTTTTTGTGTCTCCACCACCGATATAATTTAACGTGCCATAGAGCCCGGCGCACCGTTAGATCGCGCAAGTCAAAATTCTCTGTAATACCATAAATACTTCGAATTTCGTTACGAAAATTTAGGATTATATTCTTTAAATATAGTATTACAGAATCAATAAATAAAAAAAATATATATTTTTTTGACCCGTTACACAAGGCGCCCCCCTTAATTGAAAACAATATGTATGTATGCCATTCCAATATTGTTGCAATCCTGTGAAGCCGCCAAACCACAAGTGGTATACAAAACATGACCGTCGCGTTTCCATTCTTTTACGGGATTGAAATTTAGATTTAGAATCGGGGGAAATTATATGTAAACTTTGCGGCACTAGAACAAGGTAACGAAATGTGATAAATACAACTAATATTATTCGTGGAAAAGAATCAGGTCCAAGTATGTATTTAGACAGAATTTAGATAGAACTTCCACTATACATGATTCAAATGAAGTCTTTCAAAAATTTGGAGAATCTCCCATACATTCCTTACTTAAAAACACCTTTTCAAATGAAAGAAAAATTGGGAAACTACAAACTGTCATAAAAAGGAAAATAATTGCTTTAGATTCAAGTAATAACGAAGATGCTGTCATTCTTCAATTTAATAAAAGTGTCGAAAGTCAACAGATACAGCCAAATAAATGCAGATTTTATTAATACTTCCATTAGTTGGTCATTAACGATGTTCATTATATTCTACATATATGTATAAGAGGTGAAATATTGTATTTTGTGAAAGACAAAGCAAATTGCTAATAGTAACCCAATGCATTGTAAATATTTATTGAGGTACCCCTTTCTGCAGGTATACTGTGAAATGCAAATCAGCGAGAGCATTGAACAATGGTTTTTCTCAATACATAATGTCTGGTATGCATATGTAGATACTACGGTACGATTGGAATCAAGGACGAAAAACCAAATGCCGCGGTATATAAAAATTCCTTACAAGAAAACTATTCATTGGGCAAAGTTGCGGCTAGAAGTAGTGTTTAGAGGACATTATAACATTGCTATAAAAAAATCACCAAAAACTTGTGAGCTACACTTTTGAAGATATTGAAGCCCAAATTTAGAACATCGATCAACGCTTTGCTGCAATACCGGCAGCTATGATATACAATACATATAATACATACATATGTGCGTCGCGATATGGGCGAAGTCGCACATCAAATACTGGCACTGCAGTGCATAAAAATTCATAACACAAAAACCATTCTTTGAGTGATAATGCAACTGGAAGTTATGTTTAGAGGATATTTCGACAGTGATGAAAAGAAAATGTATAAAAAAAGTTTAAGAGACACTTTGGACGAAATTTAAGTTTAAATAATTAAAAACATTTTTTCAACAATTTAGAAACAAGTTGCATTAAATTTATAATTTTTTTCTAAAACTTTGAGGCTCTTTATATCAACTGATATTCTTGTAATTTCTGTATCTATTGTAGTTTGAGAGTTATAAATTTTCAAAAAAACCCATGCACAAAACTTTGACTGCCTGTAACTTAAAAAATATTTAATATTTTGAAAATTCCTTCAAATGGGTTTCTGGTTTTGACGTTACGTACAACATACTAAAATGTTATCAAAATCCGTGACATGGCGGAAAAAACCCTGATCATTTAACTTGAAACGCACTTTATATCGATTCACGCGGTCGAATATTTGCGTCAACAGCAGACTAGCAACTTTAAACCTCATTTTGTCAATATTCTGGTTAGTTAATAAAAAAAATACTGTTAGTTTCGTACGCGGCAGATATTTCTGACCATAACCCAGTCAATAGTTTTCCATATATCGAAAATTTTATTTGTTGTCCCAATGTCCCAGATTTCGCATAGAGACGATGTGGCGAAAAACGATAAAATGAAAACTTGATCTGTTTTCGGAAGAATACCACTCGAAATTTCAAACGGTGCTTCGCATGTCTGATTGGAGTGTAACAGTTCTACCGAATGTATCGTAAATGAATGCGGAAACTGAAATTTATGGCTACAATTCGAAGTCACGACTGCATCTGGTGTACAGATGTCATGGGGCCGATCCTTCAAAAAGTTATTAAGTTTACCGGCAATATTATTTCTCCGCTAATCTACCTGTTTATTATCGACGTCACGCTTTGGCCGATGGTACCTCGGAGTTTATGACACGATTATTACTAGGGATGGTTGGGGTTAGTGTAATTTCTAACAGTTTTTTGAATGCAATTAAATTTAAGTGATAGAACATGATAACTAATATAAAGATTCAATAACATTAACGGCATCTGTTAACCCGTTTTTATACAAAATTAGTATATCAAAAAGCTTAAATATTAACTTTAAAGAATCGGAAACAACTTGTTTTAGACCATAAGGCTTTATGTAAAGAACAACAAATTTTCATGACATTTTGTTCTTAAAGTAATAGTTCGTAGTTTAGTTTGTTAGTTAAACACTGAAAATGTCCTTAGTTTGTTTGGCATTGAAGTTTTAAAAACGTACATACGTTGCTATAGTCGAGGATTTAAACACTGCAGTTTCATGTTTCACGTGTGGAAGTCTTTACTGCACAAATATTTTTGTGTAATACTTATTTTTATCTTTTTGGATACATTTTTATTTCAATGTTGTTTTCCAAATACGGATTTGTATTTTTCCAGTACAACGTTTGCTCTTCTAATACGTCTATCTACATAATATTGGATATTTTATTGTGTATTATTTTGAATTTAAATCATATCACACGCATTTAATGAAAAGATCGTCGAATTCCTCCAATTTGATTCGATCGGATTTATTTCGATTCCCCGCTTCCGTCAGGTACACCTACTACATGAGAGGAAATCGGAAGATTTTTGCAAGAATGAAGAGAAATTCCTACTATATGAGAACATCGGAAAATTTCCCAAATATGAATGTTAGGTCAATATTAGAAATGCTATAAACTTCAAATTACTCTGAAAGAGAGATAGAGGAGAATTTTCCGACTATATTTACGTATACTTTTATTAAATACAGTAGTTTTTAAATGACTGTAAATAGCCATCGAGTTTGAAAAACGGACTGATGGACATATTATGTACGCTCTATTTTCGCAATTATCGAAATAACTGTTTCTCGAAAAACATCTCTGAAAAAGAATACATTTTGAAAAAGTGTCGCATCGGATTCTAATTCGGACAAATCGAAACAAAATCCGTCGGCAGCGTACGCACGCCATTCTGCCGTCGTGCGTTTTCGGCCATCGTTCGCAGTTTGGGCCCTACAGTGCCGTAACGATGCATAATCCAGACCAGTCCCCCGTCCATAGGAACCCGCTTCCTATATTCATGTTTCGTTGAATACTAATCACGGATTTATAAACAATTTTCGTGATCAATCTGCGTTTTGAACATCCTCGATGTTCAGTGCTCGAAAACGTGGACTCGTGAATATTAATTTGAACTTGTAATATTTTAGATTATAAATAATCACTGTTTCAGAGTTTCACATAAATTAAAAAATATTTTTCACAAACCGATAGTCTGAATTCGTACTAATAAATGTGATTACTCAGTTCGTTGTAAATTATTTTTTGATAATTATTTATTAATAAATAAAAAATGGAACATAAATATGTATATGGATCTTATGGAACGAGGTGCTATTAGTGTCTATAATGCGTAGCTACGGCACTGCAAAGAAATAGCGTGCGCATGGTAGGCCTGGTATGGTAGGGATGAATGGTACTCTATATAAGGGCCCGACACTAGGGAAATCCAATTAGTTACTTTGAATACTTTGATTCATCCTTACAATCAGTGCCGTACGTGTATTTGGGAGAGATAAAAAATGCGTGGCAAGCAACTCTGTAATGGTAAGTAAAATTTTGTAAGATTTAATATCATATTATTCTTCGTATCTGTTGTTTCATAAACAAATTATTATATGCATATAACTATGTTTTCTTGAAATCGTAAGAGCACAGTTACATTTTTGATATCCCACTTTTAATTGCGTATATCTTTAATCGATTAAAAAGTGTGTAAAGTAATTATCGCGTGTTATGTAGAACATAAATTGTTTGCAAATGCAATGTACATCAAGAGACAAGGTCTTGTCTCGGACCAAGTACAATAGTCCCCGACTGGCAAGTGCATGAGCACTGAGGCTTCGGCCGACAGACCTGTATCTTATCCGGAAAGATTAGGCCAAAATTTTCGGGGCAGTCAAACGGCATTAAAACAGCAAATTTTCCATAAAATATGATATGATTCGGAAAGGTGGCGCCAATACGAGTAATTTAAAACTAATTACGAAAATATTCGTCAAGCCAGTTACGAGATATTGTGACTTAAAAATTTCGAAATTTTCGTAATTCCTGTCTTGTGTCCAGATCGTCACGTTGTGAAGTTAGTCTTGAATCTGCGTATGTCTCGCAGCGTGAAGTTAGTCATATTTCATACATGCGACGATTCTTTCTATACCGTCAACATAGATTTCCTACATACGACGATAATTTTTCTGCCGGCAACATAGATTTTTATTATATGTTATTATCTGTTGGAGATAATTTCAAGTTACAGGGAGAGTTTAATGAAGACTTTATTAAAAAAGTCATCTAAACTACGATAAGATCGATCAGGAAGGTACCAACTTTAACGTTTCAGAGAGCGTTTCATTGCAATTGGGCGAAAATGATAATTTTGAAATATTGACGTAGATCGAGTACAACATATTTTTTAGGGCAAAAGTTTATGATCGTAAATGTACGATGCTTAGTGATGGGAACGATGTTCAAAATCACGGTGTTGAAGAACAACATTTCAAGTCATGGACGATTTATGGTTTTCAAAATAAAGATAATGTTTCTTGCTATGCCAACATAACATTGCAATGCGTATTTCATTTTTCGCAAATACGACAACAGATTTTAAAACATCATGAACAAAGCGAATTAAAAGATTTGTCAATATTGTACGGCTCTTGTAAAAGAATTTGTAATTCATTTAAAGTTAGAGAATCGCTTCACGAACGATTTATAGCTAAAGAACAGCAAGATGCAGCGGAATTTTTTATAGAAGTATGTTTCAAATATTCTGCACTTCAAAGCATGATTCAACATGAATTAATGAATAAAACGCGTTGTTCTAATGCAAATTGTGGTGATACTTCTACGACGATGCAAAAATATTTTATTGTTACCGCTACTTCCATCTACGGAAAGTAAACAAGTACAATCTACGTTGCAAACATTAATTGCAAATGAATTTGACCATTGGAATGACAGTGGAATAAGATGTGATCGATGTGGATGTGCTAAGATAGTGAAAAGAACAATTACGTCAACCGAGTCAGTAATAATTTTGCAGATTCTATTATTCTATTATGATCAAGGCGTTATGAAAAAGAAGTCTAATTATAATATTTCTGCAATTCCAACTAGTAAAGTTAATATAAATGGAGAAACATACAAAGTTATAAGTACTATTTTTCCCCATGGCGAACATTTAACTGGTGGTCATTATACTTGTATGTTGCGAAAAGGAAGTACATCCTTTTGGGACTTTGTAGATGATGAAAAAGTTATAAAGAAACTTTGGCCTAGAGGAGCGAAGAATTCATATATATTTTTTTTTGGAAAAATTACGAAGAAAGCATGTATGAAAATACACCATGTATGAAAATACACCATGTATGAAAATACACCATGTATGAAAATACACCATGTATGAAAATACACCATGTATGAAAATACACCATGTATGAAAATACACCATGTATGAAAATATACACCATGTATGAAGATACACCATGTATGAAGATACACCATGTATGCAAATACACCATGTATGAAAATATACGCCATGTATGAAAATATATACCATGTATGAAAATATACACCATGTATGAAGATACACCATGTATGCAAATACACCATGTATGCAAATACACCATGTATGCAAATACACCATGTATGCAAATACACCATGTATGAAGATACACCATGCATGAAGATACACCATGTATGCAAATACACCATGTATGAAAATATACGCCATGTATGAAAATATATACCATGTATGAAAATATACACCATGTATGAAGAAACACCATGTATGAAGATACACCATGTATGCAAATACACCATGTATGCAAATACACCATGTATGCAAATACACCATGTATGCAAATACACCATGTATGCAAATACACCATGTATGAAGATACACCATGCATGAAGATACACCATGTATGCAAATACACCATGTATGAAAATACACCATGTATGAAAATACACCATGTATGAAAATACACCATGTATGCAAATACACCATGTATGAAAATATACGCCATGTATGAAAATATATACCATGTATGCAAATACACCATGTATGAAAATATACACCATGTATGAAAATATACCATGTATGAAGATACACCATGCATGAAGATACACCATGTATGCAAATACACCATGCATGAAGATACACCATGTATGCAAATACACCATGTATGAAGATACACCATGTATGCAAATGCACCATGTATGCAAATACACCCTGTATGCAAATACACCATGTATGAAGATACACCATGTATGGAAATACACCATGTATGAAAATATACACCATGTATGAAGATACACCATGTATGAAGATACACCATGTATGAAGATACACCATGTATGCAAATACACCATGTATGAAAATATACACCATGTATGAAAATATACACCATGTATGAAAATATACACCAAGTATGAAGATACACCATGTATGAAGATACACCATGTATGAAGATACACCATGTATGCAAATGCACCATGTATGCAAATACACCCTGTATGCAAATACACCATGTATGAAGATACACCATGTATGGAAATACACCATGTATGAAAATACACCATGTATGAAAATATACACCATGTATGCAAATATACCATGTATGAAGATACACCATGCATGAAGATACACCATGTATGCAAATACACCATATGAAAATATACACCATCGATGAAAATACACCATGTATGAAGATACACCATGTATGCAAATATACCATGTATGAAGATACACCATGCATGAAGATACACCATGTATGCAAATACACCATGTATGAAGATACACCATGTATGATGATACACCATGTTTCACAAATTTATTTTAAGAAGGTTCGATGGTGAAAAATACCTGTAGTATCAACTCCCCGAAGCATAAATAGTTCGGGATGCTCGACATTAAAAGAGAGTTGTTAAAACATAATATGAAGTGAGCTTCTTACTGTACAGAATGAAAATCCTCTAAATATCTCATGTTGTTTCTTTTTAATTTATGTTATCATCAATTGTTCAAACACATCGCAATATGTATGTGTAATTTCCTCTCAGGCACATCCAGATTGTTAACTTGTTAAAATTTTCTACTCAGATGCATCCGGGCTCTTAATTTGTTAATTTAGAAATGTGTACAAATATTTGTTACGTTACATTTTGGACATCAAGTTTCTTAAAAAGCGGGCCGCCAAGTACAGTAATCGAGCAGTAAATAGATTTTTTAATTAAATGAGAAGAAATAATTTGTTGGAAAATTTGGGTAATTGAATATATTTATTTAGCGACACTATTGTGTCGATGCTGTACAATAATTTGTACTTGCTCACATTTATTTCATTTCAAACACTTCGTGCAATGAAATTTATGTTAATGAGCAATCGATTCCAAAGTCACGTCCTCTTGTACTTGGCCTATATCTTTGCATTTTTTATGCCTTTTTGTGGATACACCAGTTTCCGCAAGAAATTAGCGATATCCACAATTAATATAAATACTTCTCCTATCTGTCTAAAACTTATTTTTTCTGTTAAGTTTCTTAAAACTCAATTAAATATTTATAAAGTATAAACCATTCATTTTTATTGGTTCATACCAATACATGCTTAATTTCGTAAATCACTGTTTAAACGCATTTTTTTTTAGGTACAGCTCAACAAGTGCAGAAGGTCGATTTAGTGGACGCCGTAACGCTGACTGAAACAACAAGGATGATTAGAGAGCTCGAACAAGTGTTCCTTGAATTTAAAAAATTTATTGCTACTCAAAAACAGAGGCTACATCGGCCAGAACAAACAACAAGGACAGCAACCAGAGCAACAACACAGACAGCAGCCAGATCAACAGCACAGACAACAGCCAGAGCAACAAGAACAACAACAGCAACACCAACAGCTGCTGGGGATCCACCGACTAACAGAGGGGGAATTTGTCTCTCTCTTATATAATAGAGTGTCAGCCAGCGAAAATGGTAAGTTTATGAATATTTCTGCACATAAGAAGGAAAACGAGATTCATGTTTAGCCATCACTGTAGCTTTTAAAAAGTTGTATTGCCATGGTATAAATTTATTGACCAACTTATGAGAATTCCATTAGTATTTGTTCATACCGATGAAATATGCTATATAAAGTAATATCTTGTTTCACAAATTTATCAGTAGTACTTTTTGAATTCTGGTTCAAAGAACCAAAAATTACTATTAAATAATAATTCGCCTGAAGTTACAAAGTATTTTATTTTACATTAAAGTTTCAGAATTTCTTAAAATTGTAACATTCCTCTATGTCTTAACAAACGGACATTGATTGAATTTTTCCAAAATAATTTTAAAATAAGTTTCAAATGTTGTCATATTTTTTATATAATTTTATGTTTGCCCCACGCATCTGTATAAATGTCATACATTTTCGGCACTAAATTCTGATTACAAATTATTAATAATAGTGCTGAATGTAAATCTTTCTATTTTTTGCAGCAACAGCAGCCGCACCAGCAAATTTTACGATTCCGAAACGGCGCGCTGGGCGTCGTAATGTGGGCGGCGCAAGCAGGGGGTGGTACACCCGTCGATGGGCTTGAGGCGCTCAACAAAAGTAATATCTAAAGTTCAGATTCTAAACATTATCTATATACAGGGTGTAACAAAAATTCTGGGACACTTTTTCAGTATCGATAGTACGCACCAAAAGATGAAAAAAAAGTCTATAAAGTTTTGACTAAAAACCATCCCCTATGGAGATACAACCCTTTTTGTAAAAAATTTTTAAAAAATCATATCTCCGAAATGGTAGGTCGTAGAAGACCCGTTTTGATTGCAATATAACCGGAGAAGATCAAAGATAATAGAAAAAAATATAATTGCTGCGATTATTGCTGTTAAATAGCATTTATTCATGTTTAATCCAAACGACGTCGATTACCTATATCGTAGCAGATTTGTAACAACTTGGGAAAAATGGAGGGCATTCACTAAATCTTCCTTTGCGTAGATAGTGATATTTTTTTTCGTAAATTTTGGTCTCTTCCGGTTATATTGCAATTAAAATCGGTCCTCTACGACCTACCATTTCGGAGATATGATTTTTAAAAAATTTTTTACAAAAGGGGTTGTATCTCGATAGGGGGTGGTTTTTAGACAAAACTTTATAGACTTTTTTTTCATCTTTTGGTGCGTACTATCGATACTGAAAAAGTGTCCCAGAATTTTTGTTACACCCTGTATATAAAAATGAATGTATGTCTGTTTGTCTGTCCATAAAAACTCCAAATTTAACCATGATCGCACCTAGCTACAAGGCTGAAATTCTGTAGGTTTCTTAGTTTATTGGAGAGTAACTTCCTGACAAAATTTCAATTTCCTAACTCTTTTAGTTTTTGAGTTACAATTTAACACTAGAACTACCGAGGATTAATTCGGTATATTTAGAAGCATTGGATACATATGTTTGAAACAAAGAAATAAAGGGGGATAGTAAATTGATCGATTTAATTATTTGCATAGAGAAACATGGTTATGAAGAATTTTGGAAATCGCAGTGTTATAAACTTAAGCGATTCTTAGAAGAAATGCAGAACCGGTAATTTTGACCCTCTTGGTAGTTCTAGTGTTAACTACAGGTCAACGTGGGCAACGCCACGGGTCGCTCCGCTAGTTAGGTTATATTTATGGGTCGTGTGGGTTCTTCGAATTAACACATTAAGGACCGCTCCCGAGATTTCTCGTGTTCGGTCTGATACGGACCGCTCATGATTTTTCTCTTGTTTTTCGTTTCGTCTTACGGATGGGTCACAAAATAACTCATGTTCTCTACACGCTGTTTTTAGATGTCACCTACTTTGATACATTGTGTCCTACATTGCGTATTTAAGTATTTACATTTGATGATTTTAGAACGTACAAGTTTGCCCAAAAGCGGGCGGTCCTTAATGTGTTAACAGGATGTTATGCAGAACACCACCACAGTCGATTCATAGTGAACAATTAATAACTTTATTCGAAGATGATAGTATTACAGAATAACTGACACTAACAGCCTTGACTGAAACAGAATAGATGACAGAATGCGCTCGCCCGTTGACGACAGCCCTTATATGAGGTGCCTAAAACACAAGGGGCACAAGTGACATTTATTTAGTGGATAAGGTGAGGAATGTGTAAGGGCGTACAGAAAATAGACACGTGTTCGCACTGCGTCGTACTTTATTCTTTTCGCGTGAGAGATGTGGCGTGATCGAGGTCGCGTCGTCGAATGCTGCGTTGCTTTATTATCACAGGTCCGTTGGCCCTCGATCGTCACCTCCTTTGTCGCGAGGCGCGATCGTCATTCGCTTTGTCGCGAAGCGCATTCGTTGTTTCGTCACGCTGACGCAATCGCGCTTTGTGTGGTACACGCACGTGTGTACCACTACATTTATTTAGTTCTGAGAAAATTAAGTTCAAACTTCACAAATCACAATATAGTACAACATTTTTTTTAAAAAAATGGGTATACCATATACAGGGTGGGCATTTCACTTAGATCCCTTTACCGCTAAATAGAATGCTAAATTCAGAGTTTCAGGGCACAGGTTTCAGTTCTTTTGAGAATGTGACTTATACCCCTTGTGTTCTAGGCACCTCATATATGTATACTCGACGGTGTCGTCTAACTTTTTCGGAACTGCGAATTGTTTACCGGGCTACGTGACTGATGTCTCATCGATCCGTATTTCGGATCGACGCACGAAAACGTCGAAACTATTGAGACTACGACGAATCGCTCGCGACGTACATATGTACAGATTTGTTGCAGGATCTGATGAAATATACAACGCATCGTCTACATATTTTCTATTTAATTATTTTTATTTATTATTTTTTATTGTGTTTTTTATTGTTGTATTCAGATTTTAGATTTTTGTATTTTTTACTAATTATAGACCATATTATATGTAATAACTCTTAATAATTCCTAATCATCCCAAACTCTTTAGGCTAAGAAAATTTGGTATTTCACGAATTCTTCACTGTAGAGTCTTTGTAAAACACTGCCTCCGCGACTATATTCAATATACATAGAAGTGGAATTTCAATATAGAAGTGGAATACAGATTTATTAAACTTACGGGAAGAAATTATTTTCCGGAATTTTAGATAATTGAATATATGTATTTCCCGATACTATTGTTTGGAAATTGTACAATAATCTGTACTTTCTGTATTTGTCTTTGTATTTTTAATGCTTACTTATGAATTTTGATTCATTCGTGGAAACATTTAGAAGTGTGACGTAAATTTTTGCTTCTATTCAAACTCACTATTATTACTATCAATGCAATTTCTAGTGTAACGCTGGTGCCGAGAAATAGAAAAAGTTTACCTATAAAAACTTTTCGTTACAAAAATATAAGAATTTTGGCGCGACGACATTATCAAGAACTTCGATTTTTCCTTGCTAATGCGTTTATAAAAAATATCATAAGACTCGTATGAAAAAATGACACAAAGTCAGAGATACGCTTTTGAAGAAATTGCAAAACATTTTTCTAAAATATAGGTAAAGTTGAAAAGAAATTTCATTTAGAGATGTTTCAAAATATTAAACATTTGTAGAGTTACAGCCAGTAAAAGAATAGTGTTGTAACGTTTTGATTTAAAATATGTCAAAATTTTCACACTATAACAGGTATCAAGAGACAAGGTATCCACAATTACTAATGCTTGCTTCACGTAGCTCATTTTCGTGCCCTCTCTTTCTAATAATTCGTTTCTCTCTCTGACATGTGTCACAGCATAGTAACAAGTGATAACAACTACTCCATCTCCTTCTTTTCGTCGCTCCGTTGCCCTCATTCTATCGAGGCACACGGACTTAGGTCGGACAGGCATGTGTGTGACCGGGATCGTCAATCGAGGATGGCATCAAGTGCGGTTTTTGCCACCGTCCGAATTTTTCTGGCATAAGAGCCTCTTTTTTCTTCCTTATGTCTGTTGCGCTTGCACTCGGATCTCGGCTCACAGACGATGGTCGAGCTCAGGCGTGTTGGTGACCCTTCGTCGATCGCGATCGTTCATTCGTATTTTTCGGAACATTTCTAATTATTTTACCGGATATTTAATATTTCTTGCTAATTTTTTGTTCAAAACTCGTAAAGGGTTTTCACACTTGGCAACATTGGTTAGAATTTTAGGTTCTGTCCTCGGGGTCGAAAATGACTTTCGAGTATCGTACGGTGAACGGGAGCCCATAAGCACTGTTACACTGGCGTACATAACAAATCTGAATAATACATGTATAAAACGATCAACATTCAAGTTGGCTGGTGAATCCGATTTGCACAACATATTTGAAGTAATGCAGATTAATTTGTCTAAAAATGTATGTTTCCCTACGTAAAGTGGGATAAAACGAATCGAATACTTCGTGAATGATTTTAAAAATTGTAGAAAATTATTAATTATTGACGAGTAATTTTGACTCATATTTCAAATGATAAATAATAAAATTATAGTAGGTTGTCAATTGTAACATTTGAAAGAATTTTCCAAACATTCAAATTTTTTTTTTTTTTTTATACGGACAACCGAAGCTTAGAGCAAAATTTTGTGATAGAGATAAATTTTCTGTTGCGAAAAAAATATGATTCTAACAACCATGGCCTTTGACGAAGATGCGACTTTCAGTCTTTGGCGACGAAATAGAGGAAATGTATATCGTAAGTGTGAGTCTTTAAAGGGGTGTCGCAGGTATAACTGGGCACCGACTATTTTATAATGGGTAATAAAGAGCTTCTATTTAATAGACAATGAGAATTGGGTCGAGAGAAACACTTATGAAAGTATTACATTTCTGTATTTTTATTCACGAAACTTTTATTAACATATTCGTGACGTTCTTCCGGATAAAATGATACCGAACACTATAACATTTATATAACATTACCCGTTCTTTCACATACTTTGATAAATGATAAATAATGCAAATTCAGTCAGATTTTATATGATATTAACAACTCACCAGCATGTTAATTGTTGACGCAGACTATTCTGTTTCACAGTATCGGAAAAAATCTGCATTATTGATAGCAAATAGAACGATAATGGTTTTTAAGAAAGCACAATTGTTTGTAAGAAATAAAGAAAGATAGTGAAAAATGTCAATGTTTATAACTTTTGTATATATTCCAAAAAACAGAATAATTTTCTCTACGAAAGAACTTACAATACTTCTGCTGTGACTTACAGTTTTCTACCTCTGAATTTACTATCATTCTTTAGCGTTACAAAGGTCAATTATTAATATGCATAAACTATAATTTCTATGTCTTACTCTTACCACAGACGGGAGATAGGATTCAATACCTCGTCTGTGCTCTTACTAATAACCCATGACAATCCTAGATTCAAACCCAAAATGGTAACGTTGGGAGTGACACTAAAATGGTATGGGGGCTCTAGAGCCCCCAAAATCGGCGACACCGAAAAGCATGGAGCTGCATGGTCTATTGAACAGATGAGGTATTGAATAGACTCTATTCAATACCTCATCTGTGCTTACACACTGTGTGAAAGCACAAGGAAGGGATAAGGTCGAATGACCCGTATTTGATGAAATATTTTGTTCCCTACGAAACGATTGTTTGCATGTCCATGCGAGAACAGAGTGTCTTTCTCATCTGAAGGTAATGTAGCGAACTGAGTTATCACAGTAGAGTACGTTCCCCCTGTCGTTCATTTAGATCATGTTTTATGAGCAAGCATATTCAATAATTTTCACTGTAGTTCTTGAATGAACTAGCTTCCCTGTAGTAGCAGTAAGAGCCACATTACCCCCCAATTTTGACCTCAAGTACCTGACACTCAAAACCGTTTGAAATGTCTTATCTACTCTTATACGTTGTTTATGATAATATATTAGCACTTATAATGTATAAAAAAATATGAAAATTTCCAATTCTATGTTTGTCCTTCCCACAATTAAAAATATATCAATCTGAACGCCATGACATTGAATGCTCGGTGAACTCATGTATCCAAAACGTAATACAGTTTTTCCTAAACCATATTTTTCATTTTTTGTCTAAAAATAAAAGACATCTAGATCAATGGTTTTTCTAAACTTTTTAAATAAACATTAATAATCAGTTAATGCATTATCTACTGGAAGAACCAGTAGATTAATCTAACATTAATATAATTCTCGTTGTATTTCAGATCCCTGTCTGTGGTATACATTGTGATTCAAAAGTGCAGTCATAAATCTTGTGGTTATTAGACCACCATACATATATTAAGACTGTATTATATTTTATTATTTAAATATATTATTAAAATCGATTCACAGCGTACTTAGTTATAAATATGTAAGTTAAATATTTCTACAGATCTTTACAAGTCTCGGGCGTCGTGTCGTTGGGTTTAATAATATATTTACACAGATATCAGTTACAGCTTTTTGTGCGAGGCTCTTTTCCCAGGAGAACTAACTTTCTTCTATTAGGCCCGTACATAAATAATACACTCATTAAGGGGTCTCACCACCCGGGGCATTGCAAGCAATTAGCTCTTAAACTTTTATGTGCACATTTTTCATCCGATTTTAATGACCTTGAGCTTATTTGAAAAATAAAGGATGAATACACGGGATGACTCTGTTTAATTTTCGAAAAAGTACTTCTTTCTGTACAGTAGTAATTTTCTCGACTTATTTTCTCCGATAAGGAAATCGTTTTTCGAAAATCAAAATTTGTTACCTTGTGCATTCATCATTTATCTTTCGAATAAGCACAAGGTCATCAAAATCGGATAAAAAATGCGCACGTAAGAGGGCACAAGCTATACACTTGCAATGCCCGGGGTGGCGAGGACCGACGAAAGTAACGCAAATTACAGTGGTGGGGTAATATTTACCCTTTTCGAAAAAGTGTACCCAACACATAGTATGTATAATTTTATTTTGAAATGTTATACACGGTATGCTACACAGGACACTATGTTCTGACACTTTGTTAGTGGCATTTTATAATTCTAAATGTACTACTGCCCGTAGAGAATTTTGTCACCTACTCAACTGATGACCTACTGTAATACATATTGGAGAGTACAATTTACAAAAGAATAGGACAGTAAACTAAACAATGTTCGATACCATTTGGAAGTAAAGATATCCCTATACATTGTAAAATGAGTACGTTACTGTGAAGAACATTGTCAGTAAGAAAGTATTTCGATATTGACTTGCTAAAGAGAATAATAATTTACAATTCAATTAATATATTCCAGGGTTTGCAGTGTTTAACACATTCGCCACCGGCAAATTTTTTCCGTTTGTAATCCTGAGTACCGGCGAAAATAATGAAATTCTTAAGTTGGTTGCCGTAAACTTGTATCGTTAGAGCAAGGATAAAAATTACACAATTTAGTTTTACATGTTAATGTTACAATTATGTGTTGTTTAAAATAAAAAGATTTTTATAATTTGTATACTTGCTTTATAGGTAGATAATAGCCCATTTGTCTGTTATCAAAATGACGTGGATTTACGTCGGCGGTGGTGAATGTGTTAATTATTAAAGAATGCCGTCGGGTATAGGTAAATTCAATTCACATATCAAGAAACGAATAAGCAGCCAGGGTTTCATTATGGTTCTAAGAGGAGAAATTCAAAAAGTTGTGAAAATTTTTAAGACTTGGTGTAAATTATTTGTGAATCTTATATTTGCAATACATAAATATCTTAACAATGTATATATATATAGTAAACCCTTATGTCATATTCAGTAAACAATAAATACTATAACGGTTAAATATAAAAATGGTTAAATTAAATATTGTGTGCAATAAGATGTGGAATGCCATGAAGGGGTAGCGTACGCTATGCTATTACGCACACTTGCATACGTGTGTAGTTCCGAGTGCGGCCGCAGCAGTGCTAGACATTGTCTGTGATTGGATGATTGGATGTGGTAGGCAGTGGCCAGGAATCAGGACATCACCGTAGGAAAATCAACTGTAAGATCAAAACTATCTAACCTCAGTGAAGGTCGTTTTCGTTTGAGCTTGTGCGGCATCCGAAACCTGTGACATCTGTCAAAATACGAGAAATGTCAGAGGAAAGTTCTGCGGGTTCTTTAAGAACTCTGGGAAGCGATGCAAAGGAAACATCGACGTTATCAGACCTGTTTGACAATGCATTCGAATTGTTCAATAATATTAACAAGACAAACGAGTCGACAAATAGTCCAAAAATTCAGGTAGAATTTGCTAAATTAATGTATGTATTCTACAATGTATATCGTGCAAATTTATGAAATTGTGACAAACAGATTTTACTTGACAGGCTTGAATTTTTGTATTAATAAAACATTTTTCATTTCTGTTTTCCACCAGTCTGACATTAGAAGGACTATGAGCATGTTAGAGGATGCAACGAAGTTGGTATCTCTAGTGGATATGTTTAGCGGAAACGAATCTTTCGAAGAGGTTGCCTCAGAAAATATTAAATATTTTTTACTACCAGCGTTTCTAGGCACACTTACTACAAAAATATGTGGCTCTTCCGATAGAATGCACATTCTTAATGTTGCAGAGATCTATTTCATTGATTTCTTAAAGCGTGTTAAATCGTATGGTTTAACAGACATTGAAATCCCCGAAATTGAAGTGGAAGGTAACAACGAAAATACTTCTGAAAGGAATCCATCAAATGCAGAGTTGATCACAGAAATGGTATGTATGTATGTTGCGCTCTATTAATTTTCTGTAGTTACAGAAAAGATTCATAACCTATTAACATGTTGCAGGTAACGAGAAGGAACACCAAATTGCAACGATACAGAGAACAGAAAGAATTAGAATCACGTCTAGATACGTACAAACAGAATATGTCAAATCCAAACATAGACGATGAAGTTAAGAGAGATTATTTTATAACTCTTATCAAGTTATATGTAAATCTAACCATAGAGGAACTAAGTGCAATAGCTGCTGAGAAACCCCTCTTGGAGCATATGCAGCAAATAGGAAAATCAGAAACCATGTCCTCCCAAGGATCACATAAACACAAACCATCGCCAGCTGCACCAAAATTGCAACCCATTATCATTACTCGCGACGAGGTACAAAAGAAAATCTATGGAGCTGGATACCCTAGCCTACCTATTCTTACTGTTCAGGAATTCTACGATCAAAGAGTGAAAGAGGGAGAGTAAGTTTGTTTTTCCATCTTTGTTCTGTATACCATGCATAGAATGTCTTAATATCTTTTATTTATTTCTGAAGTTGGCCCGATGCATCGCAACGTAATCAAGTAAATTCCAAGTGTTTACAAGATATGGCGAAAAGTGGAGGAAACAATGAAGACCAGGAAGAGATCGAGAAAGAGGAGAAAATCGAAAACGACGATATGCAAATGTTGGAGCAAATGCGTGCAATGGACGAATATAAAGATACTCACAGACGGGGCTGGGGTAATCGTGCTAATAGAAGTTAACTGTGGAAATCTTTCATTTCCCACAATTACATTTCTATACACGCTGTGTTTTACACGTCACATATACTTTGAATATGATACTCGTAGTTATAACTCTTCTTTCATTTTCATAATAAGGTGACCAAGTGTACAATTGTGTCATAAATCGATACGTTATATCAATGAATAAAAATTTCGATTGTACGCTTTTCCAAAAGACTTGATTTTGTTACCCTGTAATAAAGAGAATGGAGAACAATGCAAAAAATATAAAATTATTTTTATGAAAGGCCGAAACTTATAAAAACTGCAACTCGGGTAAAAGAAATTGCGCAGATAATATGTTTATGCAAGAAATCATTTATGTGTGTTTCACGGATACGAGGGTCAATCTGTGTTTGTAAGTTGCTGTCAGACAGTGTTTCTCAATTACCACGACGGTAAAGTACTTTTAAAAGTTAGGTAGATCTATTTCATTAAATTTTCCGGTAAGTCATACCGAACTTATAATTAATCGGTTTCCGTTGCAGCGAGAACAAAATACTACAGAAATGTTCTGTAATCTAAACAAATGTGTCCAAAGTCTAACGGGCCATGTAAGATTATAAATTTCCGATTGTGAATGAGAAGATGGCGTCAAAGCTGAAAGGCTGAAAGACTGGAAGGCACAGGTGTCACTCTTGAATGCGTGAATACGTGTGTCGCGTAAGCGAGTGTCAGGTGACAGTGCGACTGTGTGGTTGCTCGTACGTAATGCATCACATATCGGTGTATATGCGCAACAGGTTGTCGTCGGACAGCGCGAGAACGCGTTTTTGATTCTCTCGTACTGTTCCTTTTTTTAAACGCAAAAACTAAGCTTGATCGAGCTAGAATCAAAAGCTCGAAAATACGATCTTCTTTGGAAGGAGCATTTAGTATGCGTTTAGGTCTACGAGGCAGCAATCTTGCTCGCGATGGGTGCGATTCGCAGGCATGCACGGAATACATTAAGAGTTCTCGGAAGTAGATAGCCTCGAAATATCGTTCGGCGTTCGCGCGGAGATCCGTCCGTTTTAGGCGTGAAAAAAAATTTGTAAAAATTACGCTTCGGGCTTGCGGAAGCGGCGCGTTTAATTTTTTTTGTTCTTGTGGCAGGGTTTTTTTCCAGAAATTATATGCCACCAGCCGAGCATATACCGCCAACGTAGAAATTATTTTCGGACGTACGATGATCGTGCAGACGTCATTCGAGCCCCCGCGAAGGAATCACTGGAATCCTGTTCACAGTATGTACCCCATTCATGAATTCATCGATTCATAAGTTCGCGAATCGATGAACATCACGGTCCGTCTGTTTCACGATCACGCGTATCGTAATGCGTGTCTGTAACGCGAGCGCGTAGAGGTTAGGAGTTTACGTTTCCTTTGCCTGACATGCTCCGTACGTACAAACAACTTAACGTGACCATGTCAATTATACATATGTATACTACTCGGTTTGTATTTTTTAACCGCGCGCAACACGCACGATTTTCTGTTTACATCTTGCACATTTTCGCCGTTGTTCGATTCTTTATTATTCGAACGCGTTCGCGATACATTCTCAGGCGACACGAGAAATGTACGTTAATTCGATTTTGCGTCCTAGTTTAGACAATACGATTATTAGCATGGTATAAAAAATTTACTGTCACCAGAATGCAATGTCTGTTGTATGGTAGTTCGTTTCGCGGAACGCTTTATCGAAGCTGACTGTCGTTTTTATATTATTATGAATAATTGCGCGATATATCGATGATCTTGATATTATCAGCCTGAATCATCGAATACGTTTATAGTTGGCTCAGTGTCGGTAACAATTGAATTTAAATTTGGCTTCTTTGATTGTTTTAGATTTCAAGGAGACAAGTTTGGCAATGAATCATTTGTAAATTGTAAATAGATATAAAATTCTACAAGTTATAACTAAGAACTTTTGTAAACATGGAGAGAACACACAGTACTACGTACGTGGGAGGAGATAGTCATCTTCAAGATTATTGGGAAGAATATCAAAAAATGATTGAAGAAACAAAACTTCTCGACGATTACCTAGAGGAAGAATGTCCACGACATTACGATGGTATGTGATTAAGAATGGTCCATTAGAATTTGTATACTAAATACAATTATTCATCGCAGATGGTGAAGAAGAAGCAGAGTGGTTGCGCGCAGCTGGATTAGGCGAACTAACAGAAGCATGGAAAGCAGGGAGAGAGGTGCAGCCAGAGGAATTGGGAGCAGCTCTGCGACCGTTATCCAGAGCTCAGGCAGAGGCAGTAAAGAGACGAGTAAAGTCTCTGAATCACACTGTGAAACAACGCTTCAATCAACGTCAGCGTGTTAGGAAGCCAGACATTAGAGATGTCTTTAAGGACGTGGAGGTATGCAAATTATGACTAGTACAATGTTAATCCTGAAAATAAGCTACAATAATTTTTCTTTAGGTATCTAGCACGGGTACCAGATCGCGCAGTGCCACTCCTGATTCTTTAGATTCGATTCCATCTGCTACACCTGAAAGTGCGTCACCTCCGTCACCGCCGACGGTTCCCGTAATCGATACGCATCACTCGAAGTAATTAATTTATCCCTTCCTACCTTCTTATCGTTACCAGTCGAATTTCTATAACTACAATTCTTTTATAGTGCCTCCGTTCCAAGTTTTGTATCGATATTTCAACGAACATCAAATGAAGGAAAAGAAACCGTCCGTAGAACTCCGAGCGCGCCATCATCCAGCATACACACCGTCCCAGGTCCACCACCTACTCCCGTACCTGTTCAAGAAATTTTTAGACGTACGGGAAATTGGTCGCGGGGAGATGTGGCAAACGATTCCGGTACAGTTGTTGCTAAGTAAAGTCTCCGAATGATGGAAATTGTCAATAGTCGTTGATTTCGGAAATATCACATTTGCAGAAGGCATCCAGCTTACCGGCTATCATAGGCTGGAAACGATACATGTTTCCAGGCCAGCCATACAGAGACGTAGCGGTAGCGATCCTAGCGAGGTTGCGAATACGGCACATTTGGATCACGAATCAATTGGGAAATTAAACGTTTCGAAAGATTCTACGCTACGGTAAGGATGATACTAAACGTAACGGACTATGTACCGTATTACAACTTTCACTTTATTTTAATACAAAACATTAGAAGAAACTCGGGAAGTCATGCAACGGTAACACGAAGCCACAGTAGCCTGTACGGTTTAACAAGACCCGCAGATGAAGGTTTATTAACTCACCCATTAAATCGTACGTCGTCCCACGGTCACTTGAGTTTCGAGGAAATGTGCAGAGCAAACGAGGTAAACTCGCAGGTGTGGAAATCGGAAGCCGACGATATGAATACACGACAGGGAGTAGAAATGTTGTCGCAACGAGATCTTACGAGATTGCAACCCCTACTTTGGCTAGAACTTACCGCAGTCTATGATAAATACAACGTTCCCTTGACGAAACGTAAGCCCAACAAACGCCGAGTAAAAGGTACGTTATTTAGGAATTGTTTTACACATCGCTTTTATGTAAAGAACGCATGAGGCCACCCATGTTTATTTTTCCTTCAGCCGGTAACTTGTTCAGCGTATCTTTGTCCACTCTGTTACTTCGGGACAGTCAATTAACAACCGAAGAAAATAATATTCCACTAGTGTTTCAAAAAATTCTGAATGAATTAACGAAACGGGGTGTGAATGAAGAAGGAATTCTTCGCGTCGGGGGTCACAAGCAAAAAGTATATTCCTAAATTTTCTTGAAAAGGGAAAAAAGTCTATCGATTTTTCCGCAAATAATTTGTATAATTGTGTTTAGGTCGAATCGATATGCGTACAATTGGAAACAGATTTTTATTGCAAGCCCAAAGAGATGGACAAACTGTTCAAACGTACACCATGTCATGATTTGTCGGCAATTTTGAAAAAATTATTACGCGATTTACCACAACCACTGCTCACCGTCGAGTTAATCGACGCTTTCTACCAAAGTCACGGTAAACAATCTCCATTGATAGGCATTACGTTTTCCTAAATATATCTAAGAATATGAATGAAAAATTATTTTTCTTGCAGGAGTCAAGGATGCCAATGACCTATCATACTCGTTGAACTTACTGGTGCTATTATTGCCAATAGAACATCGTTGTACCTTGAAAGCATTGCTGACGTTTTTGAAGTTGATTATCGAGAATCAAGCTACGAATAAAATGTCGATACACAACGTAGCCATGATAGTGGCACCGTCTTTATTTCCACCGCGGTACGTTCATCCCCGTGACCGTACAGACTTAAGTGCTCAAGTCAATATGGCTGCCATATGCTGTCACGTAACGGAAGCTATGCTTAATAACATGGAGAAATTGTGGTACGTACCGAGCGAACTTATTAATCAACTAAGAAGGCAGTCCGAGGAAGAAAGATATCGCAAATACAAAAAAAAGTATTACTGAATATATATTGTATAATCGTAAATGCAATTTAGTCATACGTTATTACGATAATAATAACGATAACGTTAATATTAACGAAAATGCATATCATGTTTGTTAACCGTGGTGCCTGTCCGCTTTTTGTAAGATCTGTGGCATTTGTTTTTTTTTTATTATCTTATAAGATATTTAGTTTAACGAGATCGATCAATAATTACTTAAAACAACATTAATGCTCATTTATTTACACGCAATATGATTACGCGTGTATACCAGGTGCGATTAGGTTTAGTTGTATGTTTTACGTGTCTCGAGGTGCAATACTTTCGTAAGATAGATCTTGCGTACCTTCTCCTGCCGGAGGGAGTATGTGTAATTCATGACGCAAACTTGTCTTGAATGTTTGTCAAGAAAGTTGATTTGTGATTAAGTTTTACCATTGTTATACCTGGAAATCAAATTTGCAATCGAAGGTGGTTAGTCCGAATATTTTACGATTCGCAACAGGAAATCGTCTATTTGACTCGTTTCGTTTTTTCTTCGAGTTGTTTCCCACATTTTTTGTTTAATGTTTGTGCTATACAGTTAAGTATTCGTAACAGTACCATTCTATTTATTTAGGATTAATGTATCGCTGTAACTGCACATTATTTACAAATCCTGTCCACCCGGCGGCATTGTAGTAGATATTTTTTATTCGATTATTATGTAACAGTATCGTGCAACGAACTATCACAAGTGGCATTTTAGGCGGTATTTTATATGTGTAACATAAATTTTCTAATTTATTTCTAATATGTAGTTTTGTGAAACCTGATTAAGAAACTGTGTAAGAGTACGTTCTACGTATTCGTCGACTGTTTTGTCCCTTTTTGAACATTTTTATACGTATCGATTGTAACTGTCGCGTTATTTTCTTGAAAGCGATGATAAAAATGGTCGCGATAAACGTTTCGATTATGGGTTGTCTCCAGAAATATTTCGTACACCTGTATCGACGAAGCCTGATACGTTGTATGCCCACAGGTCCAACGAAACATTGTATAAAACTTGGTACGTTTATTTCGTGACGTCCTGTCTCCATAGGCATTCTATCGTAAGATATATCGTGTTCTTTGATACGCCATATTATTTTAAGTAATTGTATATATCGTCTTGTAGATTGTTATATATCCGTTAATAAAGTGCCAAAGAAAATACCTCTGCGACTAGACGCACGTTTTCATGTCTTTCCCGACTTATCGAACGGACGCGATCACCCGTTCGAGATCAGCGTCTCCGATGATCGGCGCGAAAAGATCGCTGGTCAGCTCCCTGGGGCAGCAGCTGGTCAGAATTGGCAGAACGAATAGAATTTCCGCCAGCCTTCGACACCGCTCCGACCGATTGTCTAAATGCGTGACGAGCACGTCCATCGCGGTCTGTCTCGCTCGGGAGGCCACTCGGAAACCGTTCGGGGTCTCCGCGATCTCTGAATTCCGACGAAAATGTTCGTACGTGCTACAAACAGCTCGGTGCGCTACCTCGATTATAAGAAGGGAATAAACATTACCAGGCCGACAGAGAGCGCAGGTCTCCAGAACCGACAGCTCGACGTCGTCCAGACGCAAACTTAATATCGCGGTTCTCGCCGCAGCCAGGCACGCGTACGTGGTTTTCCTGCTTTGAAAACCGGCGAGATCGATCGGCCAGGTCGCCGCCCGTAGGAGAAAACTGGCGGCCCACCCTCTGCGAAGAACCGCGTTTTGTTCGTCCGAATCGAAATGAGAGAAATCGGCGTGTCGTCGGGCGGCTCGCACGGTCGCGAGAAAAATCTGCGCTGCGATCTCGTATCGTATCGCCGCTCCTAAAAACCAGGTTCATGCTTTTAAAATTCGCTTCCACGTACGTTTTTACCGATCTATTCCATGTGAGTTACCGGGTGAAATGACTCTGGACGACTGGGATCGATGGAAGATCGTCGGGAAAAGCGAGCCTCCGTTAATTCCCATATCGTAAATCGATTTCGTCGACGGACCGATCTGACGTTTCAAACGCAGAGGAATTATTCCCTCGCACGTCGCGTTACGGGTTTCCTCGATTAAAGGCTTGTTTCGAACGCGGGGCCCCCTTTCCTCTTGAACGGCTACGGAGAGCAGACAAGAATAGGATTGTGGTAAACTTTGCCATCGATCGCGCGAGTGAGGGACCGATCTTGAATATTCTGCGATCGAGGGCGAACTTTGTGTACTTACAAAGTTGTTAGGATCAGAAGACAACCGCAACGACCCTCGATTCGATGGCTGTCGGACGGACACGTTACAAGGACACTATTATTTTACCGCACCGCACACCGCCCACGTTTTTCTCCGACTTGTTTGATTTTGAAGAATATTTCGAGTTGAACCAGCGTAAAATGTATCGACACAGCAAACGAGGCGCGTGGCGTCGAGTCGGTTGTCAATTAATTCTGTCAATGGGGTTTCCACTCCGGACGGGACACGTGTCCAGCACGCGACTGTGTTTGCGTCCCGATTCGTTTATCAGTAGCTCGTTGACGTATTTACAATTCGCGACAAAAATGACAGAGTGCTTCATCATTATTCTGATTAACCGTGAAAACGTGAAATTTGAGATCGCAGAGTCGAAGGAACCGGTTGCATAAATATCATTATTACCGCGCCCGTTTGATCTTACCTGCGGTGTTCATGCCTACGGAGAAGCACTTTCTCAGACGACAGTGCGGGCACCAATTTCTTCTGGCTTTGTCTACGACACACGTCCCCGTGCTGGCTGAAAATGAAAAATCATCGCGGATATCGATCGCGAAAAGGATAGCTCGCGATCTATGCAAACCTATGCAGGTGAAGAGTGCTCCGCGTCGCACGGATCTTTTGAAGAAGCACGAGCACCCATCGCAGCAATAAACCCCGTAATGTTTGCCATAAGAACGATCTCCGCAAACTTTACAGGCCACCGGCGTCGGCAGCGTCCTTCCTGTTTCAAAATCCTTCGTTAATTGAAAAAACACAAACGATCTATCTTCGATCCGCCGCAAAAGACGCTCACCCATTTTCACTCGTTCGCAATATTACGCGCACCGTTTGAAGTTTCAGGGTGCTTCGCGCACGCAAAGACTATGGAGAAAGGACAGAAGGGATAACAGGACTGATCCGCGGGTGAAAAAGGCCGACGATCGACTGATCGGGCCGAGGTCGAGTATCCAACGAGTTTCACCGAGTGTGTGGACGTATCGCGCGTACCCTCCAAGTCCGAGGGTGGTTCGAGCCGACGTTCGCATTGTGTGGGTTGGATTTGTCAGGTTCGTGTCACTTGGAATGTCAGAACGCGGAAGGATAATATTTGTCGAGCACTGACGAGGCCGACGCGATCGTTTCGCAGCGGCAAATCGCGACAGCGACTGACACGAGTTTATGATTCGTAAACTCGATAGGGTTCGATCGTTAATCCTTGTTTGGTTTCCTTGAGTATCTTCATTAATTTACCATTCGCGCACGGTCTCGCAACAGAATGGAAGCGGGTGATTCAACTGCGAATAGAAAACACGTGAGAAATCGTCGATAGATAAATCATGTTGAAAGGAGGAGAAAGGACTACGTTACGGTCGAAAGCCATTCTTTTTAATGCGTGTCGCAAAAAAAAACGCAAGAGAAGAAAAGTGTGCGATTCAAGTGCGAATAGGACGTGCACGAGGAATCGTCGAAAGGAAAATCGGCATGGTAAGAGAAGGAGAAAGAATGTATCTACGTTACGATCGGAAGCTATTCTTTTTATTGCGTGTCGCAAAAAAAAACTAATTATACAGGAACTGTACAGAATCGGTCGTCTCATAATGATTGATGATACTTAATTACGTATACGCTTATTTAAATTTAAGCTTTAGGTTTAGGTATTTTGTTTGCCATTCTTCCTTTTGAACAAAAGAGAGCGAAAAGACTCTGGTCACTCGCGGAGAGTCAATAAATTAGAGCGATGCCATTGTTTTCTTTTGTTTCGTAGGTACTCTTTTTTTGGTGCTTTCTATCTTCCTTTCGAAAATGTAAACGAAAACGAAATCTTTATTGCATACATAGACGTTGGGGTTATCGTAATAAGTCGATACGTCGAATAGGATTATTAAGAGTCTCCGAGAGGCGGTTTCGTTACCATGGACGTTGGCTTAAGAGTCGATTCGAGTAGGGGCTTCGTGGAAATTTACATCTTAATCGTCGATAACGAACTCGTCCCTCGGTCCCAGAGAGAGTCAAATTATTCTAACATTGCGAATACTTTACTCCGATAATTATTTACAGTTAAGTACTTTCCATGCGAGCGTTCTCCGTTTTAATTATACGACGTCGAGTGGTATCGCGAGAGCGCGGCGAAACATCGATCCGCATCGCGGACATCGTCGTCCTTACGCAGGGAAACGCGATACATACTTCCCTTCGGTATCGAGAGAATTTTCCACGTAAACATACGTGCTCCAAGCGCTCGCAATTTACGGTAATTTCATTACGGTCCGGTACGAATTCAGCTATTTACAGGAAAAGCATTTTCACTCTTTAGACGGTTGCCTCTAAACGTGAGCTTACTTACGCGGGGATCGTCCCGAGGTAAAAAATTTTCTTTTTCTTAAATACCCGTCCGTGTGCGGCCCGTTCCGAGGGAACCTCGCCAAATTTCCCATGGGTTTTAAGAAAAACAAATTTTCGCGAATCGGGTACGTACCTCTGTTAATGATACACACACACGCACATACACACATGTCGCTAATCTATCCTGTCGTCCTTCATTGTTTGTTCACCCTCCCGCTTTTCCTTCTTTCGTTTCTTCCGATCCTCGCGAGCTCTACCTTGCGAGCGTTTCTTTTCCTGATCGACCTTCTCGATCCCTGTCGTTGACTAGAGATCCAGTTTCTCTTATTCTTCAAACACTCTCGTAAATTCTCGAGGCTGCGGAACAGTCAGGGTCGGGTTTTGCAATCCGTTCTTTTAATTTACGACGCGCCGGTTTTTCCGTCGAGTCGTTTGTCCAAACACAGACACAAACACGAGCACGAGCACTGTCCCGGTGTAGTACCGCCGTTCCATCTTTATTTTTTAAAACCGACCTCCCACGTTCGTTTCGGGTCAAACTTTCCCCAGAAATTCCTGCCCGCTGGTAGCAGGGCCACTCGCGAAATTCCTCAAGGTCCATGAAAATACGTGTAAGTAGACGCGAATGGCGTTAACCGGTAACTATCTTTGCTATTTCAATTGCACTAAAATCTAGCAACGAGTACCCTTCGGTCTGCTTCGATCGCCATTTTCCGGAATTTCTTGTCCGTTCGAGAAAATTCGAGAAGATTCGAGAATCTAGCGATCAAAGCGCGTTACAGCTACGTACCCCCTACACCTGACGACCGTCGTCAACGATAGTTACCATCGCGCACACGTACAATCGCCAGCAACTCGACACGTATCAAGGTATCTCCCGTTTCCGTTGAATTACGAGGATGCCAGCAGCTTCGCGGCGGCCGTGACGTGGTGCTGATGATGGTACGGGGCCTCCTGGCTGCCGTAATAACTTTGCTGCTGGTGCTCGCTGGTAGCGGGGCCTAATTGATGGGGATGCTGGTAGTAGGAGGAATAAGGCTGACCCACGATCCCGTCGCAACTTCGTGGTTCCGTTTTCACGGGCACCCCGGTCGCCAGGAGCGACGTATGACCCAGGTAGACCGGTCTGTCCGTCGTCGGAGTCCCAGACTTGGATACCTCGATCTGATGATGCTGCGCTTGCTGCTGGGATTGCTGTTGCGACTGCTGTTGCTGCTGTTGTTGTTGCTGCTGCTGCTGTTGCTGCTGCTGCTGCTGGCTACTCTTCAGGTCTGGGAAACAGTAACGGGGAACGGGGACTTTAGTGGCAAGGAATACGGGCGACGAGCGGTGGAAGTTCTGTAACCGCGGGAGTCTATCGTTCGTGCGACAGAGCGAGTCAACGTTTCACGTCGCAGCTATAAATCAGCGTACGATTGTCGCGCTACGTGTGGAAATACCGAACGTGTCCCGTTCTGCCTCGTGACTGCAGAATTAATTTGACACACGTGCGCAAAGTGGGGACAATCGTTGACCCGGGCTACTGAATTCGTATCGCTCGAAAAAACTTGTCTCGACAGCCGAGAAGCAAGAATCACTCTTACTTGATATCACGAGTAAATATATTATGCACACGTATATGTACGTATACAGGGTGTTCTAAATACGACGGGGAGACTCCTAGGGGGTGACGCCCGAGGTATTTCCAATAGAGAAAGGTACATTTATCAATGCCTAGTTATTGAAGAAAAACGGACGGCCAATCGGGAGGGCGCTGTTGGACCCGGCGGCAAGGCAATTCCGCGACATTAACTTGCACCGGTGGGATTTGTCGCTTCGCCGGGCTTACCAATTGGTCGCCGTTTTTCTTTAATAACTGAGCTGCGGGTCGACATAGGAAATCGAAAGATACACTTTCCTATGTTAGAATTACCTCGGCTATCCCTCCCTGAGATCCTCTCGGACATTTTTGAGACGCCTTGTATAAAAATGAAATCGAGTAAAGATGGTAGTTACCGGTGGAGGGTGAGGAGGCAGTGGAGGCGGTGGTCTCGTGTTCCCCGGCGTTTGGTCTGGCGTTAGGCTCGGGCGTTTTCTTTGGCTTCCGTTTCCGAGTCTGTATACCGTCCTTGCGCATGGCCAGGGGTCGATTCACCCCGTGAAGTTTAAAGTAGAGGCCGCACGCGTTGCAGACGGGTTCGCCCTCGTTGTTGCGCCTCCAAAGGGTGGTCGTTCGCGTCCCGCAATTCGTGCAGCACAGCCCGAGCCGCCGTGTCGCGGTCTGAAATTCCGAGATCTGTTCCATTTGTACCGTACTTGTACAGGACGACGACGCGTCGTATGCGTGATAACGGGATATAGTATTATTGGCGTTACGATTCGCTAAAGTTTCATTTCGAGGATTTGTACGCTATAGGAATTTAAACGAGAAAATTTTACAAGTAATTTTGCGTACATACATGCAGGACGGCGACGCGCCGTACGCCGGATAACGAGATGGTATTATTAGCGTAACAATTTGCAAAATTTTCTCGAAAATTCACACGCTATAGAAATTTAAAGCAGAAAGTTTTATAAGTAATTAATTCCATGTATACCGTACTTGCATAGGACGACGACACGCCGTATACGAGGTCACGGAGTGTTGTTATTTAAGTTAAGAATTAGCAAAATTTTCCCAAAAGTCGGCACACTATAGAAATTTGTGCCAGAAACGTATACAAATCGATTTCTATAAGTAATCTGTTCCATGTGTACCGTACGTGCACGGTACAACGACGGGTCTTGTAAGAGTAATGTTATTATTAGGGCAACAATTTGCCAAACTGCCCGAAAAGTTGTCGCGTTATAGAAATTTGAACGAGAAATTTATCTACGTTGACGGAAATGTACTAGTCGGCCGACGTTTCAGAGGTATCTGGATGTGTGTGTACCCGAAGGTGAACTTACCAGGCGCTTCGAGGGCTTAATGAGAGGTCGATTCATTCCGTTCATCTTGTGATAAAGTCCGCAAGCGTTGCAGAGATAGTGTCCGGTGCCGTCCCTTCTCCACAACGGCGTGGAAATCGCGCCGCAATTGACGCACTCGCGACCCTCGCCAAATTGGAAATCCATCGCGGTGTCTGAAATCATCGATTTCCCTTTTATTCCACCTTCGTCCGTCGCGATTCGTTTCCACGCGATTCGTTTCGTCGAACACCGCGGGAAGATGAAAAGACGAACGATTCCATACGGAAGGAGGGGGAGGCGGATAAGAGGAGCCGGCTCTTACGGGTTATCTGGTTCGGAGGATTCTGTTGAAGCCGCGGTACGGTATAAAGTTAGACAGGACCGCGAAAAGAGAGACAAGAGGAGAGATTCTGGAGCTTCTGGTAGCGGAGGGAGTTCCTGTCGAGACTACGGCTCGTTTCACACCAAGTCGCTCGAGCCGGATCGACTCGCGATCCTTCGTCCGATGATAATCGATATTAACCGTTCCTGCTGTTCTCTGTCGACCGATATCCGACCAATATTGGCAGGTACTACCTTGCAACAGCGCGAGCTAGAGTTTAGGCCGAACTCTGTGTGAACGATTCGTTTGACTCTTGGGACTTCCGGGGCGGGAATTTTCGCACGACGCCCTAGACGCAGAGATACGAGGAAGAAACAGACGGGAAATATTCGAATTGGACGGCATTTGGAAAGAGAATGCCCCGGGTTCTAGGTACTCGATCGTCAGGGAGCTATCGGCCGGGGGAATTTGGAATCGGTGTGAAAGTAGCCTACGATGCGGCGTACAGCACGCAGCATGAACCACTTGCACGAACCACGGTTGGCCACTTGACCGCGAGTTCGCCTCAAAGAAGCCGCTATCGGTTATCCGTCGCACATGGCCCCGCAGCGTGCCGAATGCCGTCCGCATTCATCCACCGGGAAACCTGCTTTTTTATCCTCCACCCGTCGCTTTCCCTTTATACTTCACTCTTTAGTCTGGTTTGTTTCTAGGACCGGCACTCTCCTTTCACATTTCAAACGCCATCTTCACCGCCGAGCCTTTTAACCTTTTAACCTTTTCAGCCAGACCCGAATTCGGTTTGATTCGAGGAGCCTGCGTCGTAAATATTTCACGGACTTTGGGAAAGCAATTTCGAAAGCCGTCGTGGCAAACGGTTTTAGGTGAAAATTCCAAGCGTTCCTTTTTACACTCATCCGGAGATATCGAGCGAGCTTTCGATAAACTAATCGTTGGTCAGGAAGTTGCATGACTCGGTATCTTATCTGTCGGTGTACGGCAGGTTCGCATAACTTTTCGTTGTTTATCATTTATCAGGGTTTACGCGCGATGCCCGCCGATTTACCTCCGGGCGACGGGCCTCGCTTCGTCTTTCTATTCCAGCGAACACAAAGGCGCGTCCCCTTCCTAGGCGCGGTGTTCAGCTATTGCAATTATTCCAAGCGTCAATTTCAAATCTTCCTACGCGCGAGAGCCGTTTCGCTCGTTTCGCTTGCGCGAACGATGAGGTGAGTAAATTCTACCGGCCCGTCCTACGGGCATGTTTCTCCGCAGTCGAGAGTTTCTCTCGACGACGGAACGATGGGTTCCGAAGAATGCATATTCGCGCGTTATGGTAATCGGAGCCGGCCTCGCGGCCGCTCTAAAGGTAACCACCTTTAAGGTGGACCATGTCCGTTGCAAGCGTTCTACTCGGGAAAATCGCGCGACCTTTTCCGCCCGCTTCCGAGGCTGTACGATTCGCCCAGTTAAAGATGAACCATCTCAGGGGATAGTGCGGCGAGGGGATTGACTTTGCCTTTGTGAAGCGCCACGACGCCGCGTCACGACAAACGAATCGCGCGAGGCAAAATCAATCACCTCGCCGCACTATCGCCTGAGATGGTTCATCTTTAACTGGGCGGCCTGTACGTGCAAGTTTTGATCAAAGTCTGCTAAGGGAAGAATCGCTCACCGTACGGGGATGCCCTTTGGAAGCCGGCGCCGTCGTAGGCTCGCCACGAGGACATCATCGCGACGTTCTGCGCGTAGAAGGGCGCGGTGAGGCTCGAGTGCGGATGCGTGGAGTGCGGGTGGGCCGCGTGCGGGTGCGGATGCGGGTGCGTGGTGTGCGGCCCCATCGCGGCCGCGGTCCCGCTCGCGTGGCCCGCCAGCGCGTGATGCGCCGCGTAGGTTTCAACGCCATGCTGCCAGGACGCCGTCTTCTCCCTTCGAACAAAAACGATCGAGTCAGTCGGTTCCAGGAACCACCGGGGAATCTATTCGCCGACCGATCGACCCGGGGAGCGGCGCGGCGCGGCCGGGAAGACTTACCACGCGGGTGAAGCGGAACCGGGGAAGGAATGATATTGCGCGGCCGTGGCTGCGGATGGAATCGCTGGCCTGGAGGATGGCACGTAAACGGGCGCCTGGAGGCCGTGCTGCTGCCCGTGCTGTTGCTGCTGTTGCTGCTGCGATTGTTGTTGGTACTCGGAACCTGCGCCGTACCCACCGCTTCCGCCCCCGTGGAACATCCTCCTCCCCGAGACCTACCACCACGGCATCTGGAACAAAAGTTAGACCGTGCTTCAATAGGAAACAACGCCGAGAGCTCCGACACCGAAAGAAACGCTCGATGGGACTCCTTATCTATCGGATACTTTGGTGGTATTCGTTTCTGCCGCGCCCACGGCCACGTTGAAAAATACCCGCGAAAACGCGTCGCGATATTTTACCGGGGAATTGACTGATTCGACGTAACAGCGTCACATTTTTCTTTGTTCGCCCCGGGTCTCGATCCACGCCGAGTGGATCTTTTATCGTTTAAAAATGTATGGGACTAGCCGCAACACTCTATCCGCTGGCAATAGAGTCCGTATTCGAAAGCCGTTTGTTTGTCCGTAGGTGCGCGCGCGCGCTCTCGTCGGCTCGGCGAATAATGTAATGGGAAATGGGAAACGAAGCGGGGGGCTGTATTTATAGGAAATACAGGCGAATCCTCGCCGCCCACGGAGACTCATTGTCCTGGGAACGTGGCAAAATGGTGTGTCGGTATGGCCGGCACGATCCCGTACCGGACCCGAGAGAGCCAGCAACGAGGGTAAATAATTTATAACCCATTGGGACGCGAATCCGAAACCGTTGAGAAAGTGAACGTTTCCGGAAGAGGAGCGATTCCTTTCAAACGAGCAAAAACATCGCGATTTCGCCGAGACTCTAAATGTTTTCAAAATTCGATTCTCAATTTTCACCGCCATAGAATTCTGCGCAAACTCACCCCTTCCACCGAGGGTCTCACCTCCTCGCAATTCGGCCGACTTTGCCAACAAATTTTTAAAAAGTATGTTCCCCGTCCTTTAGTCGTGCTACAAAATCTACGAAAACTCACCCCTTGTACCGGCGATTTCAAATTTACTCGTCACTCGTGCGACGTCCCCAGCAAATGTATCTATAAAACTCCCTTCTCACTTTTGCTCGCTCTAGAAAATCAGCGCGACCCCTTCCACCGGAATTTTCAAATTCACTCACGAATCGTGCGCTCGAGCCGAAGTAATCCACAACCACCGTGTTCGAGGTCAGGCTACAAAATTAACACGTAAACTCGGATGGTTAGCCATCGGCTCGAGACTCGGAGTACCGAGAGAAAAGGAATCGAGTCGCGTTGAACAAAGCCCATCCGCGAGCACACGCACGGTTAAGAGAAACAAAGAAGCCGTGTGCGCGGGAGGAAGGGGGAGAGGTGGGGTCCGGGGGCGAGGGCGAGGGCGCGGGGGAGGGCAGATATAGGGGGTTATAAGAGGGATAAGAGGGGGGAGGCGGAGGGCGCAGACGCGTCTCCACCTCGGAGGCGAGTGGAATCGGAGATACCGGACAGCGGCCATCGCGGCCACGAATCAGGCCCGTGTAGGCGGGACCAAACCGCCAACACCGTATTCGTGCCTGTGTGTGCGCCACGGATCGATTGATCTGCCCGCGGTCACGATGCGTCGCGACGCCTGCCCGATTCTACTCGATCTACGATTAAACGACGCTTGAACGTAATTTACGTGCTTTCGCGATAAGTAGAAACGGTTTAATGCGAACGAAGCGAATAACTTTGAAGAAGGGTTGATTTTTTATTCCATTCAGCATCGACGCGGTCACGGTGGAATGGTGATTAACGGGATTAAGTGCAATTAAGCGAGACGCTCGCAGGGAAAGTCAAAAAACCGCGTACTTAGTTATTCGTGGAAAGAACAAACCTCGACCCGTTGCTGATTTATAGCGAATATATCGATGGAAAATATTCGGCGAGTTTCGACGACGTTTATTGGCAATGTAAATAATAATTGAAACGATTCTACTACGGTTCTAACGTAATTACCAACGGTTTCGAGGTGTAAGGTAAAGTCGGCCGCGAGGAATCGACGGAGCGACGGACGCCATGCCCACACTTGGAATTCCAGCGTCTCGACCGTTTCGTCCGACGCAACTGCATAATATTCGTTCGTTTAGCCGGCCGACGGTATTCGCGGTGTAAATCTTCAATTAAGGGAGACGCATGCGCCGTACGGCGTAAACGTTATCACGACCGATGACGCGAAAACGCGCGTTATTCGGGATAATATAGGAACAATAAAACGAATGCGATTTATTATCTTCGGGTTCGGTCTATCGCTACCGGACATTAACGTCCCGCGAGTGCTGCGAATATACACGGTGACAAAACGTTTGCAGCGGGACAAAATTCTATTACTCGCCGGTGACAAATACGAGCGTCGATATTGCCGCTAGATAGCGTCCGTCTTCGAGATAAAGTAGCGGCAAATTCATAATCCGTAAAGTTTTCCCCCTCCGTTCCCTCGCTCCAAGTATTTTCTACTCGCGGACGAGAGGCTCGATGCAAACGGATACGCGGGTACTCGGAATAAAATGCCAAGAGGCGTACTCGAGGCGATATCAAAATTACGACTCGGCCCGAGAGATTGCGAGGATACAGAGAATCGACGGGGAAAAAGTCTGGCCGACGATGATCGATACTCCATTGCCGGTACCGAGTGCCGATAAATTGGGACGGTTCGCGATACCGGTTATCCTCGAGTGCGGTCGAAAGGCCCGACAGGCCCGAAAAGTTTTCGTAGAAAACCTCAGCCACGGAACGTCGCGCGATAAACCCTCTCGGTCGTTGAAATTTCGCGGCAGCTCGGTGTGAAAGTGGCTTTACGCGATACAGGTACACAAGGAGGAGGATAAGTTTAAACTCGCGAACCTCGGGCAGAAACACGTCCGTTAAAGGGGGCCTAATTGCACCGCGGCTAATACGTTAGCCCGTCATAATCGTTGTTATTATCGCGATTATGATCTACGGGAGCGGATTAACATTAATTCAATGACTAATAACCATGGCGGATGGCAAACAAATTACGCTTCGACGGGCGAGACATGATTTACAACGTGGTTACACGTTTACCAAACACACCGGGCAACCAGCCCCGCGGTTTTATCGTAGCCGTGATAAATATCACGGTGGATTCATTAACGTAAATTACATATTTATACGCCCGTATCGATTCGTTTGGCAACTCTTTATGGCTCTTTTATTGTATCCAGTTTCACGTGAACTGCTGGGCATCGCGCGTAAATTTCTTCGCTACCGCGTTTCGTCGGGCAACATGGTTTTCTGCGGTAATTTCGTTTTCGTTCTTGCGTCGCGCGACGAGCTGCCACGGTGTCTTTGAAAAGCTGATTTTCCAACGTGTTTTCCTGTACCCGACGTATCCGGCATGGCCTAGCCAGGGGGGAAAAAATCGGGGTGGGGACGAAGGGAGGAGTCTTTAATAGGAACCGGTTAGAAAAGTAATCGCGTTTCGGTGTTAGCGGTGGCGCCACGTCGGGAGGGTTTCTGGCGCCGGCTGATCCTCCACTCCTAATTCCGATCCCACTCCTTCCATGGGAATTTTGATGAGGACTTCTCGTACTATCGGCATGACTATGGTTCACCGACTAATTCGACCGTGATGAAAAGCGATCCCCGCGGGGGGAGCGCCCGGGGTACTTGTCGCGTTAACGGGTGTACGTTGTTTGGTATCGCTTACAAATTTTCACGGCATTTGTACGTTTTTCACGGTCATGTTTTTCACCTCCGACGTACAACTAGAGTTCGACGTATCCATATACGTTGTGCGGTACCGCTTTCAAATTTTCACGGCATTTTCGCAAGTCCAACGAACAAAGTTCCTACGCTCCGACGTAGAAGCATTGTCAGGATCGTTGCCGGACTTGCAGTGCCCTAAGATCTTTTAGCCGCTTAGATACAAAGAGTGTTTAGGGCTGAGAGAAAGAACGGAGGACGCGGAATCGTGGACAGGAATTGAGTGCGGTCCAGATAGGCCGGTCGGTTTATTGATACGTCGCGACAGAGAGGACGCCGAAAGTATCCGACACTAATGGAAATAACTTTCTTTCTTCCCATCCTCGTTTCGTTTTTTCTCGGATCGCGGTCGACTAATCGGTCGTTTCCCGTATGCGTATGTATGCACGTAGCCGTAGACACGTCGAACGGCCCGGGGAAACGGGAGTACCGATTATACGAGCGCAATTAATAGCGCCGAATGTCCGCCAGCTGTATTTCAAAGTGGTTCCCGCGCGTCCACGTCTCGAGATTTTTACGACGGGCTTTTTCGTATGATTTTTCACGTGCTACGAGTACCGGGAATCCGAACGGCTCGTAAAAGTTTGCACGAGATTCGATGGTCCCTTAAAAACGTTTCGAACGAGTCGCCACGGTCGCTGCCGCTACATCCAGGCATGCTTTTATGGAGAAATAAAAATTGTACGTCGTGAAAACTATACAAATGAATACCTTGGTTCGTAGGGTGGTCGAAAGGAAAGCCGAATTTGGGGAAGATGCGTTCGCAAGCGGTGAAAGGTAATTTTTCCTTTTCTAGGATACATACGTTCGTATATCGAACACTCGGTAAATTCCCGGCAACTATTTCAATTTGACGTTTCTGGGCTCGAAAGTTGATCGTAAAATCAGTGGGGTACGAACCGGATCGTAACCATTCGGGATTCACGATTCCCGTTGGATCGTTGGATCGATGGATCCGATGTTAGACGGCGGCATGCGTGTAAGAGTAGAAAGGGTCGGGCGATTAGGAACGGATGTCACGGTGGTGGGTGAAGTGGCGAGGCGCCACGGCGCCGACCGCGTAGAAGGGTTTCCATGTAGGTCCCCGCACAGACACGCAGACAAGCGAGGCGCGAGCGTTCCTGCGCGTCTCCACACTTAATTTTTTTATCCCCACGAACAGACTCGAGGACCTTTCGAGACCGTCGCCCATCAAACCGACGCTCTCCTTTTTCGTATCGAATTTTCCAGCCCCCGTCGATTCCGAAACTTTCGAAATATTTCGCCGATTAGTAACGCGCAAATATTTTTATTACTTATATCGCGGATTATTATTTACAGTCGCGGACGTGCCACCCGATGGTCGGTGACTTTTCGAATCGTCGAACGCGTCGAGAGAAACTTTGTCATCGGTGGCGCATAGGTGTAGACTCGGGCCGGAAAGGTGTCGTTTCGGAGCCGCGGCAATAAGGGAATGCAAATGGAATAAAGCGATTACAGCGGTTTTTAGTACGCGTACGTGACTGGATGGAACCGTAACAGCTGTTCGAGGCAACTATTTTATACGGGTCGAGAGGTAGTACGTATACATTTCTCGCGTTATCTCGCGCGACATAGGATGCCGTAGAAATCGCGTGACGCGGCTCTATAACTTTGCCCGTGTAATAAATAAGTTTTGGCCTCGCGACGAGTCCCGTGGAGTCCCGGGTCACGACTCGCCGCGGCCCGAGAAATCCACCGGTCTTTGCTTTCGCCCTTTGAACGTATTTTTTCCACGCTGCTGATACGTCTGCTTAACGGTACGACCGAAGATTCCCGAGCCGCGAAGCGAACGACGCGGCAACGAGGTACTCGCCGAACCGTCTGCGAGAGTAAGTAATTTCGCCAGCAGCAAATGACACGGACTAATTAGAAAGTATCGAGGCGAGCTCGCGATGCGAGTTTCAGCTTCTTTCTTGCTTTTCTTCTTCTTCTTCCTTTCGCGGACCTACCTGGACGCGAATAGGCAGCGTTATGCTAATTGCGAACGCCCGTAAATACAGCAGACCCCTCCTCGCGCGACATTCTCCATCCGCTCGATTTATTTCTTCCACTCTTTCCGAGGTGTACCGCGCACCTTGATTTCCACTTAAAGACTCGTCAAGAATTTCGAGACACCCGGAAGATCAAAGTAGAGGAGACGGTCCGGTGTGGATGCACCTTTCGATAACCCGACACCGGAGATGCAAACACGAGATAAGATTCCTCGGGGATTGCGCTGGTCCAGTTTCGGCACGCGCCTCTTTCGCCTCCGCCTTTCCCTTCTTTCCCTCCTATCCCTCCTATCCCTCCTATCCCTCCTATCCCACCTATCCCTCTCCCCTCGTCCCCTCCCGTCGCATCTTCTTCTGGGCTACGACCGTTGGTAAAAGTGTTTTCATGCCCGGGAATAGCTGGCAGAAAATGGGAAACCGTCGGGAAATTTGGTCTCATAGTCGTTTACACGATCGTTTGGGATATTCTCGGTTTATTCTATCGGTTTTACTCGTCGTAGCCTTTCGTCCCTGGACGTGTACCACGATTTTAATCGTAGCCAGTCTGAAAGGCAACGAAAGGTAGATCCCGGATAGATCTCTCGGCCTAACGTCGATGTTCATGCCGCGGACTTAAATATCTCCACGGCTTGGTGCACTCGTCGTTGGCATAAATCTTGCCGAATGAAATTTATTCGCGTTTATGCCGCGGCAAGCGTGACGCGCTCGGGAGATCCCGGCGACCCGACAGCCCCCAAACGAACAAGGCAGACGAAGACGGCGAGAGGGACGGAGTGAGAAAGGTGAGCGGAGAGAGAAGATGCAACAGGGAAAGGAGAACGGACTCGTACCTGCACGGCGAGAATTTCTGCTACTTCGATTCCTTCGGCGCCACGTGGAAAAACCTGATCCTTCCCGCGTTCACGACCGTAGAACGTTAGCTTACGGTTATAGCATAAGCGAAACCGAGTTCGCGCGAGTGTCGCGAGAGCCAACTCCTATCCGCGCCCGTCTTTCGGTTTCCCATGCGGTGGAAAAACGTCGCCGAACACTTAAAAAAATATTCACCTGCGAAAATGCACCCGTACGTGTGTACGTTACGAGCGAGAGGGAATTGGAATGAGAGAAACCACAAACGATGAGACGACTATTAGTCGCGGAGGTGAGTCGTCTGATTCACGGGCGACAATCTTCCCGAACGATCGGCCATGACGATCGGTGTTCTTTTTTATCGGTAGTTTTATTATCCTGGAACGAGCACCGAAACGAACAAAATCTAGCAATAAATTTGAAATACCGTCGGTAGAAACGGTGCGTACTTCGTGGCGAAAAAGCAGATATAGGTACACATCCGGTCGCGGCCGTATAAGCGCGAGCCATTAAACGAAATCGCAAAAACTCGTGTCGGCTTATTCTTTATCGCGGGGTCGTTCGTAAAAACACTCGCGAGACTAGCATTTGCCGGGCGTCGACGGTCGACGGTGACGCCGTCCCCGGGAAAATGGTTACAAAGCTTTCCAACCGTCTTAACGACCGGCACCAGATACAATCTACGTTTACGCCGCCTCCAGAGGTTTTGCCCGGTCAATTTTCACCGATACGGTCGCGTAAACCGGAACCCCCGAAATTTTCTCGACTCGCCACGTTCCATGAATGGAACGTCGAAACAATATCCGTTCACCTTCGTCCTACTGAATGGGTCCGAGGTGTGCCAGGATCCACGGAAAAGAAAAAGAGAAAGAAAAAAAAAGCGAGAAAGAGAGAGACGGTACACGCACCCATAGGAAATTCCAAGGATTGTTGGCCGCTGTTGACGGAACGGGAGGGTCCGTTCAAAGGACCCCGACGCCGGCGATTGAGACGTCGCTTTTTCGTACGTCCGGCTATCCGTGAAAAATGAAGTACATTACGCGCGGAACCGCGGGATAAATCCGAGCGAACCGGCGGAACGAGTCGCCCGAACGATCGCGGAATTAGCGCGGTAAACTAGATCGCAACGAAACACGGAGAGTCGGTCGCGGCGATTGTCGCGGACGAGCCGAGGGGATATCAGGAATAATACGGGGGGAGTAAGTAGCAATCGGGAATCGGAGCTCGTAAAAAGAAAAGAGGTCGTAGCGCATTCGCGATCGCGTTTTGCCAGTTCCGCGCGTTTGCGCGTTCGCGCGTCCCCATCCCGGACCTTGGTTTCGTGCCCATGCTTGCGAGAATCTTATTGCCCAATTATTATTCAATGGTACCACGATTCCCCGGGTACATCGGTAGTAGGTACTCTACCGTCGTTTAAACTTTAAACGAGTCGCGTGAAATTCCTTCGGGCTGGCTCCCAACGAGCGAGCATCTTCTCCTCTTACACGAGTTAGTTACCGCCTTCGAGTTTTCGCGCGAAACGGAATAAACGAGATCTCAATCGCGCATACGGAATAACGACGCGAGCTCGTAACTATCGCAACTGACGACCCTACGCACATGCACCGGCGCGGCGTAAGGCCACTCACGTGTACGCACACGAAACACTCTCTAAGCCTTTCCGTGTGTTCGCGACTCGGCTCGGCTCGGCTCGCTCGGCTCGCTCGACTTCTCTTTCCTCTTCCTCTTCTTCTTTTCGATTCCACTCGTTCGCTCGCCCTTCCGTTCGTTCTCACGCTAGTTCGCCGTGCAATTAGCGATACCTATCGATACCAATCGATTCCTGCCGGTCGTCCGGGTTTTTAATCCGACGGGAAGCGCATTCGTTTCGGATTAGAGTCAGCGAGTAGCCTCGCGCGCCAGCTCCGATCAACCACCGAGGGCTTTTCCTCGCGAGTCGCTGGAATTTTCAAATTTCTTTTTGGACGGGATAACCAGCCGCGGCCGCGCAACCGCTTTATCCCCAAGGCGTATTCTGTCGACGGTCGCGAGTCGAGTTAGCTCGGCCCCTAAGTTCGACGTCCCGTCGGGGAATCTGGCATCCTGGTTCCTGAATCCTCGATTGCGGGTTTGTTTTTAATTTTTTAATAACTCCCGTCCTTCTGCAGATACATGGATCCCTTATTTCGTGTATATTTGTACACAAGTACATCGTAAGAAGTAAATGAATACATAAATTGCTCCCGTTTCTTTCGACGGTAGGACTCGACGAGAAACGAAAGAGAAGAAACAAACTGACTCTCCCGTGCTCATCGAGATCCACGACAGCCCGGTTTGCCTACTTACGCCTACTTTGAACGAAAGGAACGGCGGATCGTGCTCGTGAATATCGCGCGTCCCAAGAAAACGGGCGATACGCGCGCGAGAAAATGTAAACTGTTACGCGAGCGGCTCTCCGCCGTTGCGAAATTCTCCGGCGACCCCGCGGGTAACGGTTTCCAGGCGACATTTTTCCATCCCGATCCTTTACAAGCTCCCGATGACGTAATCACGTTTCCATAAACGATTCGTCGACCTTTTGTTCCTCACCGGTGGCGTATTCGTCGTCCTTTTGGCCGGACGGTAGAACAAAGTTTCGTCGTCGACGAGGTTGGCAATAGCGGATCGAATTTTAATCGAGCGGGGCGACAGCGTCGATCGCGAGAGGGTTAATTAATCGAGATGCAAAGGCGGTCGCACTTGAAAGCGGCAGGATTCGCGACGGCCGGTTTGCCTACTTACGCCTACTTAGCCCGGCTACTAGTTCCCCTTCTCGCTCGTCTCCCAAAAAGACCGAGAACCAGCGGAGAAATAAACTCGAGAACACGAGCTCTCGATCCGTGACAAAGTAGAATTCTCCGAATACAGAGTGCGCTCCATTTACATCCAGTTTCTTGGTCGCCGGAACGACGAAGACGACGACGACATCTCGCTCGCTCGGAATAATTAGAAATTACCCGGAGAGGCAAAAGGAATTACCCTCGACTGGTCGATCCGATCGGCGATAGTTTCGCTGAAAATGAAACGACCGTGGTACGCGGTAGGGAAAAACGGCCAAGTTTAATGCCAAGCGTGAGACACGAGCGTAGACTATTATTGCACGCGGCATTATCTATCGAGCGATAATAAAGTGACATGAAAAACACAAACGGGAACGGTGGATCGCGTAAAGAATCCATCGATCGGAAAGTTTGTCATGCAATCGCCGGTCTCGATCCCGTCTCTCTCCCCAGCCGCCGCTCTCTCGCTCTCTCGCTCTCTCCCTCTCGGCGCATAGACTCCGGGACATATAATTTACAGCAATACCAGCCAAGTATTAGTAAAGCGACATGTAAAACACACAAAGCTAACTCGGACAGATCGCGAACTAATGAAACGGTTGATTTGCAAGCCGGTCCCGTGACTGGCAATGCCCGATACCGATATCGATACCGATACCGATACCGACACGCCAATACCGCGACTACGTTTCCGCTGATTTAGATACATTCGATGCCAATAAATACGCGAAACTACTCAGACCCGACGCAGACCCGCGATTACGGTTCGACCGATTCCTTGATTCGACGATTCGCCGACTTTGTCGATTATTCTCGACACCGTCGATACGCCTGGATAACGATCAAACGTATCAACGAGAACGATAGAGCCCGCGTCCGAGGTTGGGTTCGCTCGTGTCGAATCGAATCCGGCGAAATATTCCGTCGTAGTTCGTCCCGTCCGGCGTGGGTTTCGTTTCGCGGGTCGGGAGGACTCAAATATTTTGCTCGTCGGCTCGACATCAATTATGGATTAGATTCGGAAACGTCCACAGAGAAGTTTATTATCGGTGTTAGGAATTACTGCTAATTTACGCAACTCCTCGAGTCTCGATAAGGATTTTAGTTAACACGGTTTACTCGGCCACTTAAGAATCGTTGGGAAATGATAATTAACGTCGCGTTGGCTCGTTCTCTCGGCGATTCCGTCCCAGGGATTTTTTTTTTCGTCGCTCGATACGTCGACGACAATACGCGGACGAAAGGACGTCTCGGTGGATGGCGGCGCGACGGTGAGCATAAACGAAAGACTATTTACCCGGGCGAGTATGCGGGTACTTTGATAGAGAAGTCGCGCGGTTCTTTAAGCAGGCGGTTTAAATATTTATGAATTATAGAGTGACTCGCCTTGTAGATTCGCGTGGATTTTTGCCGACGACTTTGAAACCAGGAAGCGAGTAACTTCTCCCGTACTCTTGCTATTCACTCGGGGTCTAAAGGAGATTTATGTATCCAGCCGCGAGCGCCAAGAGAAAAGCTCGCGGATACACGCACGCCGGATTCGCGGAGGTGTGTACGTGCCAGGCTAATAGAAATCTAATAACCATTCAAAACCGCTTTAACGGGCAAGCTCTTTCCGTGTCCGTGTCCGTGTCCGTGTCGCGGTACGCTCGAGCGGTGTAACGGTCCCTCGCTATGTCCTCGACGATGGAAAAACTTTCAAATTAAAACAGGATACCGAGACGAGACGCGTTACGTGCATGAATTACGCGGAAACTGCCCCGACGCACGCGGCCCCGTTACACGGAACGCTACACCCTGCTCTCGCTAACGATTTTTCCCTCCTTCCTTCCTACCTTCCTTCCTTCCTTCCATCCAAATTGCTTTCTATCCGATGACAATCAGCCCGGGCACGTGTTCGCGCCGACAGACGAAAAGTTCGCGAATGGAACCGCCCGGAATCCTCGGGGAAATATTACGATTTCGTGCAATAAATCACCTCGAATCGGGCCCACCGCACCGCAAGGGGAGCCCCGGTTCTCGGGACCAACTTCCGGTTTCAGCGTGGAACACGACTTTCCAATAAGGACGTCGCCAGCTGCCCGAGCCCAGGTACGGCCACTCCTGACGCATCCTACGGCTTATCTGCGACCGCTATCTGCTGCCGAGTCCTCGCGGCAGACCCGATGCCAAGGATTCCGAAACTTTCCATTTCCAATTTCTATTTTCATTTTCGTAACCAGTCGCGGAAGCTCGATCTATCGAGGACACCTCGTCGATCGGATTCCGCGGAAGAACGACGCCGGAGAAGATGACGACGACGACGACGGTCCCGTGGAAGAAATTACGATCGACAGAAACGACTCGGAGATAAGTCTCGCGTTTCCGTAGAGGCACTCGGGCACCATTTTCCAAACAGCCATCATCCCTCGCTTCTTCCACGAATCTATTATGACGGAGCAACCGGCTGTAACTGGCCATTATAGTGGGCCGAGCTGTCATTAGTTCCCCCATCAACGTGAGCACTATCGATAGCAGGGGGTCCCCCGTTTATGGCCTTTCAACGCCATCCTTCCAACCTTCCAGTGTATAATTTGCTTTCGCTTTCTCTCTTCCTCTCTCTTTTTCTCTGTCTCTTTCTCTCTCTCTCTCTCTGTCTCTCTGTCTCTCTCTTTCTTTCCTTCTTTCTTTGACGATCGCCACACTTTGACCAATCGGAGTAAAAGTATATTACTTTGGTTCCAATGTTTTTCGGACACGCGGGTATTTCTAGGGAGAAAAATTGAATCCACTCACGGACAGGTATCCCTTCGTCCACTTAGGCTCTACTCGTCGGCTACGCGTCGAAAAACAAGAAACACCTGTGCTTCTTTTCCGGTCACGAAAGTTCGAGATGCGTGCACGCGACGTACGTCGTCGATTACCCGCCAAAGATACGGCTTTTAAGCTATCGATTCTTGACACGGGCGATCGGGAAACGTGACACCGATCGATTCTTGCCTCCAATTTAATTGGAATTTGGAATAATTCGTATTAAGTAAAAAAATAAGTGACACTTTGCGACTCGTATTCTCCGCGAGGCGAACGCTCGCGCGGGATTAATGAAATCGCAAACATTTCCAGGATAACATCCCGGTATGCCGGGGCTCACGGGCCCAACAAAGTCGCTGACAAATTTGGCAGGCAGATGAAAGCTGACCGCTAAAAAGGTTACGGCGGCTGAGCGTCACTGGCGAGAATCGGGAATAGGCGTAATTATAATATAAAACTCGCCGCACCTTGTCGCCTTCTGTGTCTCTCCGCGATTCCTTTCCCTGTCCACGTCCCGAGGGAACAAGGTTTCTGCGAGCCGCCGCGTACCTGTTCTCAACTTACGAGTCCTCTGCGCGATCCCTTCGAGCCCTAACTGACGTTTCGGCTGGATCGTTTCGAGGCCTGAAGACTTTACGGCGCGTCATAGTATCTTCCGGAAACGTCCCGATAGGAAAAGGTCAGGGACGGCTCGTTAAAAAAAAACCCGCGCAAAAAAAACAGCGATTTCGAAACGGTGAATCAACCGACCTGGACTCGGTTTCGTAGCGTTTGGTTTGAGAGCCACGGACGGTGTATCGGCAGGCCGTTGTCTCTATACTTCTCTCGGGCGCTCGATCAGCACCAACACTTGCGACCGATCCACGCACGTACTCCACGTACTCACGTATTCACGGACTCGTGGATATGCGGACACGCACGCATGCACGCAGCCAGACTGGCAGCCCCAGCTTGCCAGCCAGCCAGCCAGCCAGCCAGCCAGCCAGCCAGCCAAACAGGCACATAATACACAAGGCATAAGACTCCGCTTAAGGGGAGAAGGTCATCAACACTTGGAAAAATACATATTTCCCGATTTCCGAAAGCCGCACTTGTGCGTGTATTTTTTTTTGTCACGTTCAGCACGCAGTACCTGTGCCAGAGAGAAAATCCGCGGGGTACTAGGTTGCGAGGCACGGTAAGAGAGATTCGATTTAAGCCTTAAGTTTCAAGGGATCGTTGCGAAAGTTTTCCCCGAAAGTGGCGTGAAAAGTTGACGGTGGTGGGACGCCTACCGCGTATAAAGCGGTACAGGTATTTACATACACCAGGAGAAGGGTGATAAAGGAAGTGAATCCTGGCTGGTCCGCGTTCGGTAGAGGCACGCGTGACAGATCGAGGGTCCCTGTCCCCGTAAAGATTCACTCGTTAAAAGGCTCGCCGCCACTGGCACGGCCCTCTCGGCCCTCTCGGCCCTCTCGGCTTGTATTCGTCAATGACAGACCCGAAGGTGGCTGATAATCGATTCTCGAAAAGTTCGTAATCCGTTTAGGACCGGTGGGGAAAGTTCCGAGCGTCGCGGTTCAACACTTTTATGGTGCGTACACAGAGAGCTCGCGGGGACTTTTGCAACGCGATTCGGACGCGGGGGAAAAGAGCGCGCGTGCCGTGGTCGCGAATACGCGTTGGCCGATCGGTGCCAGCCCGCGTGGAAAAAGTATATCGGTGATGTCAGCGATCGAACGAAAAAGGCGAATTCCTTCGCGTAGTTGGCCGCTAACTGTAACGAGTGCGCGCGCGCGCGGCTGCTAGAGAGGAAACGTATTTATTTTCCCTTCGGAAACGGCAAAAGTAGAGGAAACGGGCGTTAAAGAATGCTCTCTGGTCGAAAGGCAACGGTTCCACGAGGGGAACGGATCGCGCCAATTAAGCGAGCCGATTATTTGGTTGACACGCGGACACAGAGCTCGGACCGGTTCTAGCACTCGAGCGTGTCCCGGGGCGTAGCGTTTGTCGTAGACGCTGCGATCGGATGATAGGAAAATACGTTCAACGTACGGCGTCGTCGAGTAAAGTAAAGTAAAGTAAAGTAAAGTAAAGTGGTGCAGCTGGAAAGGGGTTGGAGAACGGGCGCGTGTCTGCGAGCGATCGTCGCGGCCATTCGATCGCCGGCTTTATGTCGGCCGACCAGTTGTCAACCTGCTGCAGGAAGGACTCTCGCGGTGATATTACGGGTTCTTTTTTTCTCTCCGGTCGTGTATTTTTTTAGCCCCGGCTTAAGACGCTCGCGAATAGATTTTCGATCGTTAGCCGATCGATCTGGTTCGCACGGACCGAGGACCGGTCGTAAGAACCTTCGCGTCATACGCGTGTACTACCTACATAGATATACGTACATATGTATACGAGGACGCATACGTATGCATTATGCAGCGAGCAGCCTCGGCTAACGGGCTTCTCCCTCGATTTCTTTTATTTTCCCTATTTATCGCGTTAGCGCCTCTCGCACCTAATTAAGATTTACTCGGCCGCGCCCTCCTACCGCTCTGCTCGACATCGAGCTACCAGTATCCTTTTAACGAGTCCGGTCTCGCTGGGAGGTAAAATTACTCCCGGATACTTTTCCAATCTTTTCCCCGGACTCGGCGGGACCCAACGTTTCCCATCCGCGCCCGAAGGTGTCGGCCCGTCGCGACACGTGCCATTGGTGGCGCACGGGGTGTTGTACCCCCGACGGGCTATGGAGTTTCGGCTTTCAAGGAATCGCAACGGTAGCTGCGAAACGAAGGGGACAAAGCCGGAGACGGAGAGACGAGAAGTGCGGAAGGTAGGCGCGATCCAATTATAGCGGTCGGTCGCGGAGCAGATCTCGGTCGCGGTTATCATAAATCAAGATTAACGGTCGAGAAGATTTTCGCTGTCCGGCCGCGCGGTCGTACGTTTCGATTTTTAGGAGCCGAATAACTGCATCGGGTTGGTCAACGTCAGGCAAACCGAACCTCGTAGTTCGCGGAGTGGAATAGCCGGTGGTGGAAGGAATAAAAAAAGGAAGAAAGAAGGAAAACGGGCAAAAGAAAACGATCGATTAACGCCGATACATTAACGGGTTAAACGTATTCGCGATTACGTGATAATTCAGTTTACTTTTTCTCTCGTCGCGGTTTATTTTTCTTTCCGTCTCGCCTCCTTTTCTTTTCGTTTCTACCGAACGAAGCGAAACTGGTTTCGTTCCGCGTGCGGAAAAAGAACAGTTTCCTTGCCCGAGCGGATCCGCGCCGGCGCGCGCACGCGGATCGAAGATTTTCGATCGTTGATCAAGCCGGACATCGGCGTCCGATCTCGAATATAAACCGGTCACCGACCGGGCTCTCGAACGAGTTACGATAAATCGTGAGTAACGGCCGCGACTCGCCGCGACTCGCCCCGAGAGCCGCTGCTCCCGCTACCCGCTGCACTCGCAAAGATTCGCTGCCGGGTTCGTGTTAATTTTCTGTTTGTTTTCTAATTAACTTTGAGAACGCACCTCTCTCGCTCGCTTTACCCGCCGACTCGCGCTACGACTCCACGAGAGTCGCCAGCTCGCTCGGCCGTGACCATATTACCACGAGTTTCTCAGGATTATAATTCCACCGAGCTCCGAGGATTATATCGCCGCTTAATAAATTCAATAATTAAGATACTACCCGGATTAACGGAATAATATAGCGAATCGACGTGTCGCGCATCTATTTGCCTTTTCTTTTTTCTCGGTCGGTACGCGACCCGGATGATTCGGGACGATCGTGCACACCCACGCTCTAACCCGGTCCAAGTACTTTACCTTCTTACCTTCTTACCTTCTTACCTTCCCGTCTCGCTACCGTGCCTCGCATTTCGCACCTATTTCGCCACGTCGAGTAGCCACGATGGACGTCGATCGAAAAGTAGCAAAAATTCTGGGAACAGGCGTGACGAAAAACGATCGAAGAACCAGCGGAGCAGGGACTCGAGGTCGATCGCGTCTCTTTTTGCTTGCAAAACTTCTGCCGGACGTTGGACGATTATGAATTTCGATGGCTGAGAAACAACATTTAATTCCAGCGAGTTTTTTATTTCTCGCGTGCGCGCGCTCGGCCACACCGAACTCGTTACTCCCGGTATTTATAATTCGCGACGTATTTACGCGACTCGCGCGATAACCACTCGCGTTTTTTTAGGTTTTTTTTTGGTTGCGCCGAGGCACGAATCTAGATCTAAACCGGTCAAGCACCGGATCGGTATACCGCTCCGAGGGGGGATAAATCGCGAGTATAGGTAAACGTGAGAGAGCGTAGGAAAGCGCGGGTAAGAAGATCCGCGGACGTCGCGACGATACTTTTACCTTTATCATCCAATTAACGATAAGGCTCCATTACGTTTATTCCAGCCGTACGATTACCCCTGCCGGGGACCGAGACATTACGATTATTGTACGAGCTAGGTACGACCGCGATTTTATCGCTTTCCTACGATATTCAGCGAGAGAGCTAATCTGCCAACTGGTTAAATCGTCCGATGCGCGACTTTGATAAGCCCTCTGCTCCCTTTTATCCTTCCCCAATCATTTTACTCCTTCTTATCCGATACCGGGTGCTACCACCTTCTACTATGCGGATACCTATTTTCCAAACCTGGTCGATTCCTCGTGCTCGTGGAAATTTCGCGAGTCCCGACAAGGTTCGATCGGGTCTAAGTCGGGTCTAGTCGATTCGGGCCGGGGCGCACCGCGGGTGCATCTCGCGTGTCCGTTTTTACCGAACCGACTCCTCTCGCGCTCTCCTCCGCGCCACGGCCGACTTTACCGTTAATCGGCTTACGCAATCGCGATATATCGGAGCCGAGCACGCAACTCGCGCACCGCGACACGCCACGACACGAAACACGCCGAGCTAAGAAAGTCTGCGCGGGGCAGACGCACGACCTCCGGGTCCCGACGCTCCCGCAGGATTTTCGTCAACCGATACGATATATCTCATAGGATAGAGCACGGTAATCCCGTGCGGATAGAATGGGACAGCGTTTCGAGGCGAACGCCGTTTCGGGGAAAGAAAGTCGTTCGAGTTTCTCCTTCGACGACGTCGGACCCGTGTAACGCGCTTATTTATTGATCTTAATTTCACGGGTAATGGTAACGCCGATCTTCCGTACGCGTTGAAACCCGAGCGAACGATCCGCGCACACTCGAACGAAGAAAACCTAACCGACCTACGCTGCGACGAGTGCGTAGCGTAATTGGACATTGATATAAATGACTGTTAAATAAGCGAGACGCTTGCTACCGATTTTTCATCGATAATATTTATCTATACGCAGTGTGGAGGAACATCGAGGATCTTTTTTCAGTATCGATAGCACGTACATGGTATAAGATGGTATAAGATGACAAAAAAATCGGTAGATATACGTCTACAAACTACCCCTTGGGATACGATCCCATTTCGAGAAACTTTTTGAGAAATTAGTCCTCCACGGCCTACCACTTGGGAGATATACCATCCGTGTGTAAATGCGGAAATTTCAGCTCCACTATTTCGACTTCGCGTCTAGCTTTATTATACTCGCTCGTCTCTCGGTGCGACTATCTAAATTATACAAGTATGTAATTGCGGGACACGTCCAATCGACGATCAATTTTTCTCATTTTATCGAGTGAGCAGCCCGTCAACGCCACGCACAACTCATTCCGCCGTGTCCCGCGTACTTTATGCCCCGCGTATTTTATTAACTTCGAGTTAACAGCTTGTTTCTTCTACGCGGTTAATGTTCCCTGCAACATTCCCTGTCTTCTCCTTTGTCGATGATTTTTACGCGTTTACATTATAAGCCTTCCTCGCCGAGACCAAGATATTCTTGGATTCTGGAATAGAGGATCGAGCATAACTTAGTCCCGGTCGAAGCGGACTCGCGACATTCCTGTCCACTCCGCCCGAACAATTCAGCCGGCCTTTTATTCGGATTTAATGGAGTTATCGAGTTCTTCTGGAGTCTACTTATTCGTGGCTGGAAATTTATCGCGTACGCCAATTATTCGTTTCGCGGACGCATCTCGGGTGGAATAAAAAGACGTCTCTGGACCCGGTCTAGGTCAAAAGCGGTCGAACTAGAAACGGAGTTTTCGTCGATTAAAAATGTTTTAATTATCACCGTCCCCTTTGTCTCCATTGTTTATCGCTCTTACAGCTCCCCCCCAGCTCCTCCTCTGTCTTTCTCTTTCTCTCTTTCCGTCGCTTTCCGTGGTCGTTCCTTCGAACGTCGTAATATTTATCGGACCGGTATTCCACGCAAAGTAAACAGCCGCGAGTAATTTTCGCGCGGCGCGTACGTTTCTGGAAATCGTGGAAAAAGAGCCGCGTGTTTTATCTGGCGAGTATTAGCAAGCAAAATGTCGGCGGTATCGAAAACGCAAGCATTTACATCGCGCTAGTTGGAATAGCACGGGGTGTACGGCGCTAGGATCACGTAACGCAGTCGACATAAATGTCAGCAGGCACGTCGATACGAATAAGGATAATTTGTGCAACCGTAAATGCCGGTCGTTTCTCACCCGGAGCGTTCCGTCCCGACCTTCCTATCGAACCATGGAAAATTCATACCTTTTTATACAGCTTTGCATCGCAATAAACGTTTGTCACTGGGGCCACGGGACACGGATCGACCGGATCGAACACATTGTTGCGTACGGATCGTCCGGTGCTACGTCTCTGGACATAAATGTCGAGAGTTTACCGGCGAACGCCGGTCCCGCTTATGTTCGCGATATCGTTCGCGTTACCGCCGCGTCCGTCCTTTATCCGAGCGTAATTCCAATCGGCCGGTTTTAACTACTCTCGACGATACGTACATACATGGTCTGTCCGGAAAGTAATAGGACTGAGTCGATTAAAAAAAAACTATTGAGCCAATCGTTATAATTCTTGAAAAACTTTCAAAAAAGGCTCTTCCTGCGTCGATACAGCGCTGCCAGGGCGATTTCCAAGCATTGAAGGCGTCATGGTAAGCATTCTCCGGAATGGCGTTTAGAGCCGCGGTACAAGCTGCTTGGATCCCCTCTTTTCAAAATGATTCGTTTCAAAATGATTTTTTTTCATCGGTATTTTCCGGCGAGGAAACAAAAAGAAGTCCGGGGGGGCCAAATCTGGGATGTAGGATGGCTGGGGAAGCGTTAGGATACCTGCCTGCTTGATCATATCAAATGTCTCTGTCGCAGATTTACCGCGTTTCACACAGAATTGATTAAATTTTAGCGATTGCCAACCTCTGCGCTAACGAACGCTGAATTTTCTGCTTGTACCGCGGACAAAAACACGTCGCGGGGAAAAGGCTGTCCTGACTCTCCAGATTCTCGGAGACAATTGACCAATCCCTCATTCATTAGCTAAGGACCTCCTCTACCGAATCCAGTCGGCACCTGAGAGCTCCGAAGTACAGTCGCGGCGGAAAAAAATCAGTCCTATTACTTTCCGGACAGACCATGTATATCGCGGCTCGGCCGCTTATCGATCTCCACGCACCCGGATCGCTTCCGCGATTTCCACGCGGCTCCAAACGTGCCGGCTTTCCCGCCGGTTTTCGAATTTCGAGCGGGACCCGCTTGTCGAATGAAAAATTTCAAATTAATGGTACGGGAAAGAAGAGATTTTCTAGGTGGTTCGTTTCGAGTCGCGTCCTTAATCGGACAACTGGTTCGCGGACAGAGAGAGAACGAAAGAGAGAGGGAGGAAGGGAGGGAGGGAGAGAGAAAGAGAGCGAGAGGCTCGTAGCGTGTCGCGACCGGACAGGTCGGAAAGAAGAGCGCAATTAGCGGCTGGCAATAATTTAAGCGAGTTCAATTAATGCATCTGCTTGGACGAGGTCGGGCCGCCACACCCGCCGCTCCACCCGCTCGCAGACCTTGCAGAAACTTTGCAGATAGGCGAGAGAGGCGGTAATTAACGCCACGATACGTCGGTTAGTTCGTTAAACCGGGCTACCCGCGACGGTACGGATTTTTAATCTTCTCCGCTCCATCGTTTCGCCGTCCTGGACACGATACCCGTCGATATCCCCCCCCCCCCCCCCTCGAACCCCGTAAACACTTGTTATTAGTCGAGAAACCAGTCAGTTGGACGACGAGACTTCCGTTCGATGGCTAACGAGTACGCTCGAAATTATGCTGTTACGATACCAGACAAGACCAAAGAAACAGATGCTCGGAAAAACTTTGGAAAAGTTTCAAACGATCGAACGTCGATTGTTCGGGGCAGAGCGTAGTCGACGAAATCGTCCCGGATCTGTCTCGGCACCGTGGCACGTTTGAACGATGTCGTCGTAGAAAGAGCGCGGGACGTTGGGAACGGTGTCCCGAGGATTCGATGAATGCGTTCCCGGTCGTTGGGAACTGCCGGACGGTAATTAACGCCGCGATACGATACAGCATCTCCGTCGGTTCGTTAAATCGTGGCCGGTCGTTCCGCGACTTTTAAAACTGTCCTGCTGGAATTCTCTGATGAATTCGCGGCGAATCGCGGGCCGCGTCATCTGCGGCTCGCAAACCGGTATCGTTTTAATGTGATTTCGCGTTTCCAGCCTTTTCGCCAAGGTCTCGGCCGGCGGTACGTACGAGCCGCCCAGAAAATCTTGAACCATCTCAGGGGTTAGTGCGGCGAGGGGATTGACTTTGCCTTTGTGCCCCGCCACGACGCCGCGTCACGACAAACGAATCGCGCGAGGCAAAATCAATCCCCTCGCCGCACTACTCCCCTGAGATGGTTCAAGATTTTCTGGGCCACGTGTACGCGCACCGTGCAACCGCTCTCTCATCCCGGAGGACGAAGGCCTTCGTTCGCGAGAGCCGAGCCTAAAACGAGATCGATAAGAGAAATTCGCAGACACCGCGGAGGAATTCGAGGACGTCGCGACGGCTTATCACGCCGGTCTAGCCGGTCTAGGATTGAAAGTCACAGGCAGCGCCAGGGTACAGTTATATCCTGCCAGGATCAAAGCGTTCGCGGGGCAGATTTATGGAAGAAGCAGCGGAGAAGGTGGGGGAGAGAGCTCGGGATCTCCGATCCCAGGAGCCGTGTAAAAGCCTAGCGTGCGAGAGCGTTGGAAACGGCGCGAAGGTGTTTGCATTGGCCTAGTGCCGAGGCTAAGCCACGTTCGCAGGCTTAAATTAATTACCTCGTCCTCCGACGTAACGGGTCTTCGGCCGACGCGCCGCCAACTCGCCCGTTCCCCCGGTCTCGTTCGCTCGATACGATTTTACCAGATTTTATTGCAGCTTTACAGTTGCTTACCGATCGGATTATGCCCCGTAATCGACTCGAGCGCTTCCAATCGATTCTCTCCGCGAACCTCCGCGAACTTCCGCACGCCTCGTCGCGACGAACCGTTTGTCGACGAACTGTTTGCCCCTTGATACGTGGAAAAGCATAATACCCGATTATTTGCCAACGATTTCTCGCCGGTCCTCCTCGAAACTGGACGATTCGTTTCCCTTCGACCGCTGAATAGTCTCGTTTTGTCATCTTCTTTCGTTCTCTCTCGTTCCTCTCGTTCTCTCTCGTTCTCTCTCGTTCTCTCTCGGTCTCTCTCGGTCTCTCTCGGTCTCTCTCGGTCTCTCTCGGTCTCTCTCATCCGGGCCGCGGGGAAGCGTGGGCGCATCTCGGCTTCCACTCGAAGGTGTCGTTATAATTTACGATTGTGCCAGGTCCGTACACAGCGCGAAGAAATAGTGGCCGGTCGGACAAATGACTCCGAATCGTCGTTTCGCGTTTCTCGTCTCCTCTCCCGAAAGAAGCGAGGCGACGTCCGCGGCGAAAGGTCCTCTCGGGAATCGTCCGGTGGCGACCGGTGACACGTATGTATCTCGGGTGAATTCGAGTTCGCTCGATCGACGGCTCGCGAGACTCCTCGCCGGCGCAGAATCCGCGCGCTAACGACGTCTATAGAACAGGGAAAAGCATCGGGGCCACCCTCGAAGCGGCTATTCGCGGCTATTCGCGGCTATTCGCGGCCATCGGCAACGGCACCGGTGATAATTAGTCTCGGATGTTAAACCCGACGCGTATATTCCTACTTAGCGTATCGTAAAGCGACGGGATTCGTGGCAACGATGCGATAACTCTCGATGAGATACCCGCGGTCTTTCAATGAATCGCGACCATGTGCCGCGTACGTTTACGCACACCATTGCCCAAGTTTCATCGGCGGCCGAGTATCTCCGTAGCGGACGACGAATCGTCCACGCGTGGAACGAGATCTGGAAAGTCGAATACGTCGACGACCGGTCACGTTCGGACGACGAGCTGTAAAAACGTCGAGAGGTTAAACCGCGCCCGTTCCCGTCGGCCGGCCTTTCTAAGGACAGGCTCCTCTCTATCACTCTATCTCTCTCTCTCTCTCTTTCTCTTTCTCTCTTTCTCGTCTATCTATCTATCTATCCCTCCCGTAAAGCGTGAGTAAAACGCGCGTAAAACCTTGCGTAAAATTAAACGGCCGGTGAGACGTAACGCCACTGACGCATCGCAGCAAGTTAGGCGACGCGAGCCACCGTGTGTACCGAGTATGCGCCCGCATAACAGTACACCGCTGTAACAGCGTATGACTAACACAGAACGTTGCAACAGTGTACCCGCCCCGGGCATCCGCGAGCAAACTTACGATCGTATCGGGCCCTAAACGATTGGAATTCCACGCTTATGGAAAATCGCGTTACGAGGATGGCTCGGATCCTCGGCGTCGTCGCTTCTGCGCTCGGATCTCCGTATTATCCCATTACTTTGCGCCGCATGCGGACATTTATGCAGTGCCGCGCGCGAAACCTTTCGTAAACTACGTTTCTCGAATAGGGCATTATCGACTACGTACGTGGAGGCGCTCGCGTGCACCGTCGACGGGCACCCGGGACGTTAATTCGAATCGTCGAGCGATAGCATCGATTCGACGATATTTCTGCGAGCTCGAGCGAGCCAACTCCAGACCAAAGTAATTTTCCGGATCTTCGGGATTTGCTGGGGAAAAAATTTCAATAATCGCAGCAACGAGTACGCCGTTCGTTTTTCTTCTCTCATTGTCTTCGGATCCTTTCTCTTTCCCCTTTCCGTTCTCGTATTCCCTCTTCCTTCGTCGCATTTCCCGCGAGCACGTTAGTTACGAGGCTGTGATCGTTGTTTAAGAAGGTGCGTCCAAACGATCTCGCGAATGGCGTTCTAGCGGCGGTTTTGCGCGAAAACCTTGCCACGTACGTACCTACGTACATACGTTTGTATGTATGTATGCATGTATGCACAAGTTTCGCCTCGTCGTGTACGTAGTACGTCCGTCCGAGTCAACCTCCGCGTCTCTCGATCGTAACGTTTCACTTATCTCTTTCCCTCTTTCCATCGTACCGAATTGCATTCGCCGATCTTCCCCTCCTTTTTCCGACAGATTTTTCGCGCTGCTTCGAACAACAGACGTAAACTATAAATCTACCGACCGGCCGGTCATTATCAACCCGCTACGTGCCATTGTAGAAACTTTGCTGGGTGCCGAATTAAAAATTTCCACCGGTCGACGTGCCGGTAATAAATAATAGATTAATTTATGTGACGGCGAACTGGGACAACGAGACAACTGGTCGCGTGGCGTAAAAACCGCACCGTGGATACAAAGGGGTTAAAAGGGTTCAGTCTCGGAGGGATCGCGATATCTCGATCGCGACATAATATTTTGCCGCGGGATAATCGATGGCGCTCGTTGAAAACTTCGTCTATCGCGACACACTCGATTTTCCTTTCGACGCAGTCGCCGAGAGATTTTAAGCCGGATGGTCAGCAGGTCGATATCGATCCCGGTCGATTTATCAGCCGCTAATACGGGACGTACGGAAAGAAACCAGTTTGTCGGCGTTTTCGAGTAGGTCGAAAGGAGGGACACATCGGATGTCGAGACCGCTCGACAAGATCCCGGAAAGCGTCCCTCGGACCGGATCAAAGGGAGCAGTCGGACACCAACCCAGAGAAAAATAAGCCCAGGAAAGAGAGAAAGAGACGGAGACGGCGCGGGAGAGTGAGAAGCGACGGCAGGGGGAGGATTAACGGACAGCTCTCACGAAATTACACCGTCGACTAACGAGCAGCTCGTGTGGACGAAAAAAAGCGGTGACTCCGGGATCAAATCGTCTGGATTTAATAGAAATATTTTATATTCCGTAAATAGCAGAAATTCACGACGCGCGTTTAAGGGCAAACATTGCCGAATTTATTTTCCATCCGGACAAAAGGAGAGCGATCTTATTCCGATCTTATCGATCATACGGCAGACAGCGTGGCAACGTCATTATTACGAGAGAGAAGACGACGGAGAAAATGAAAGAGAGAGAGAGAGAGCGAGCGAGTTCGCGACGATCATTATCGATTCATAAAACCATTAACGATCGGTTTACGATGCTCGATAAAGCGCGGACATTCAATAACCACACCGGCGCACCGTGCCGAAAGTAAACGTCGATAAAAATATCTACCAGATACGCGGGATTTATATTACGGTAAATTAAGCGTGCCTCGCGCACCGCCGCGATCACTTTTGTGTATTACTCTCGTTGCGGCGATTATTCATTCTCCGGCCCATTACCTATGTATGTCTCGCGCGTTGCTCGCTACCCGAGTAAATTTCAGTCCGCGGGATCCTCGCGATTTCCGAAAAAAACGCGGGATGAAAGGATTGATTCAAAAAAAAAAAAAAAAAAAAAGAAAAAAAGATTGGAACTCTCCAGGTGGAAAAATATCTTGGAAACGAACCTTTGATAATTCCTTCCGCTACCGGATCGTTCTCGCAAGAAGAACCGAACCGGATAATATAGAGTGATAGAATCTCAACGGAAAAAATGTTCCGCGTGTTTAGATACACCCTGTATAATCCCGATCGTATCTGGGACAGGCGACGTGGGCGAACCTGCGCGTCATGCTTTTAACTACTCGCGCGTGCCTTCTTTCCACCTTTCGATATCTTTCCTACACTTTTCTTCCACCCCTCGGACCCGGTTGTCAATTTTCGGCCAATTATGTGGCGAGGAGTTTCTCCGCGTCCACGTCCCACCGACGGAGTTTTAACGTTTCCGTCGAGAGTCGACCCTGTCCGTCGCGTCGCGGAAAAATGGAGACACTTTGGTTCGACGGAGCATCGATTGTTTCCTTCTGTATAGGCCCTATACTATAGGGATACGGTCCGTCGTTTTCCTGCTGGTTCGCCAGCCGACGCAACGTTTATTCGGCTTCGGAAGTTTTAATTATCAGAAAGATCTCAAGACGCCACACGCTAGCTAATGCACGTTTTAATTGGGAGCGTTGCCAGTGGTCGTTATTTATGTGCATCCTCTCCGCGGTTCAGCGAACACGTAATTATATCACCGCGAATCTTGCCCGGCATTTTCATATTTTTCCGGGAGAACGCGCGTCGGCGAGCGTAGTTTTTCCTAGTTGACGCGCGCAGTTAGGCCTGTGCATCGATACAAGCGTAATTTTCATAGGAACGTCGCGTTACGATTCCAAACGACGGAAGTACGCTCAAACCGGACCATTTTTCTCCTTCTCGTTTCCCGGCTCGCCTCTTTCTACCGGGTAGAAAGCAAAAAGGGACGGGAAAAGGAACGTTCGACTCGCAAATTGAAAAATTTATAAATTAGATGTTTACTCTGATTAAAGCCTCGCTCTCCCTCTCGGGATTCTCCAATCTCACGTCCCCCCGTGGAATTTCTTCGCATCCGGTTTCCAGGGGGAATCGGCAGCAAGATAATAAATTTCAAGCTAATATGCCGAAACGCATAATTTTAATCGTTTACTTTTCCCCCAGCATAAAGGTGAGGGCTTTGCAATCGCTTAACCGTTCTACCGACTAATCCGTAATAATTGCTCTACTGTATTCGATTCTCTTCCCGAGCTCGACGCACCGCCTGAAATATCTTGCGGTAAAAGAATCAATTCCCGATCCGAAAATCACCTCCCGGACGCGTTCCATTAAAAAAAAAAAAACCTCCTTCGACGGATGACCGTCGCAACAGCGTCGGGTACGTTCGCGGCGTAAAAGTGGAAGAGTCGAAACGGAAACGATGGGTAGGGAAAGGAAAAAGGGCAGAAGGGTAGCACGGACGGGCATGAGAAGGCTCGAAGGACGTCGTAACCCAAAAGTGGTTTCTTTTTCCCGGGGAGACACGACTAGACGGGACGAGACGGGACGAGACGAGGCGCCGGGCGACAACTAATTAGGCCTAAAAACCGGGCGAGTGTGTCGGTGGAGTGCGGGCATGGAAAACTTTCCGTCTGTGTGGCTACGCGTATAAACGAGTTCGAAATCCGGGGCCACTTTCGATCGCCCTTAGCCGATCTTTAGCCACTTGTTCGTTTACAGCTCACTCTAAAGCCGCCGCCTCTTGCTCTCTCGCCCTCTGTCGCTTCGACTCTCTCACTCTCTCTCTTTCTTTCTTTCTCTCTCTCTCTCTCTCTCTCTCTCTATCTATCTATCTATCCTTCTCGGTAGAAAAAGCGCTGAACGCGAGGTGACGCTCGAGCAGCGATAATGACGGAAATGACGAGTTCGCGAAAATACGGTTGCTTTATCGTTTTGCTTGCCCATAAACCAAACAATACGCGCTTCCTCGCCAGGATTACTTGCCATTATACGTGACAAGTTATGACATTCGACGTCGCGTTATAGGCTGACAATTTTACGTCTCATTGGCTGGCAACTGCACGAGCGAAATCCGACAGAAAAACGTTTACGCGTGTCATACTACCGTGGCTATGTTTTTATGCAGTTTGCGGAAAAGCGTACTTCGGTGGAATCGAGTTCCAGGTCTAACGGGGAATGTTTTTCGACGAACAAATCAAAATTTCTTCCCGGAGACAGGATGGAGAACGATAGCGAGGAAAACCGGGCGTAAGTGACGCGTTCCGATTTAGTTTGCAAATAGCACGCCTTGAAAATTACCTGACAGGAAGTTGGTCACGGTGGAACGGAACGCATGGCTATCGGAGTGTTCGCGATACGTTATCGTTTAGCCGGGTGCTCTTTGTCGATTACTTCACATCCGGTGAAACAGTCGCCGTCGATCGGTAGGCTTTTGTTTTCCCGACGGGACTTTTCGCCACGCTCGGCAACGGCGTTTCCAATTTCGAGCGGAGGACGCGTTTTCGAGTAAAAGAGGCTTTCCACGCTACGGTGATGCGGAAGTTTGCGTCGTCGACTCACGGTTCGAGAATACGAGAGAGGCTCTCTATGGTACTGGCTCGTGAGAGAAACGAGAAAGAGAGCTGGAAAGTCGGTCGTCGGCATACTCGAGGCGCATAGAGGGTACTCGAGTATTTTTTTTCCTTTTTTTTTACTTTTCGGAGAGTGTTTCTTTGGTGGCTTAAAAGTGGAACTCTGCCCGCATGTCGCGACAACAACAACAACCGGCCAAAAGAGGAAGATAAAGTCTGCACGATATGGTAAACGAACAGACATTATTTCCTCTTTGCCGCGCTCTTCCTTTATCAGCTACGACTTATTTTTAGAATACCTATTTTAAATCAAATTCATTAAGCATTGGCTCAACGGTGCATAATTCGACCGAGAGGAAATTTCAAGTCAAGGTGTCAATTTATATCTCTAGATCTTGTTCTAGGCAAACGAGTGACTTTCCTGCTACGTAACGACCGTAAACATTTCCCACCCGTACGAACAAATCGCCCGACAAAGTTCGCGATTTAATTATTCTCCATTTCCCAGCGGGTTTTTTTTTCCGTGGCGAACCGTCAACCTTTCGGCGCTGACGTATTAACGGAAACCGGACGTTTACCGATGTTAGGTGCGTGCAGAACCGAGACCGATATAGATAATTAGCAAACGAAAGCCAGGCTGTTTTTTAACGCACACGTCGCATCCACCGTATCTTGTTACGGTCTCCACGGGAAATAGGCGTTCAGATAAAACTCCTAGGGAAAGAATGACGGTGCCGGCATGCGTCGATGTATCGCGATAGCTATTCATGACCTTATCGTTTGCTTTTTAACGTCGTCCTGTTTTTTCCTTTTTTTTTGTTTTTCTTTTGCATAAGCGGTACGCGCCACGCTCGGCTATCAAGGTATTCGGGATTTAAAGTCGCGTTATTGTTTGAATAATTCCAACCAAGACGGTGGGTGGAGCGCACGTGCGCGATAAAACAAACAATACGGAAAAGTTGTAGGAGTAGCGATCGTGGAATGCCGCGGCTATCCCAGCCCTGGCGAGCGTAACGCGAGCCATAGGGTTCGATTAAAGGCGATTAATGCCGGGACTCGTGGACACGCGCGAATCCTACCGCGAATTCCGCGCTCGCTACCCCCATAAGACTTATCGGTAATTAACGACGATACCCGTCGAGGCAGATAACGACGGCCCGTATGCTAGTAATACATAGTTTATGATAACGCGACGTTAAACCGGCTGGCCGCGATACGTCGCAATGTATCGGCCTTACAGCGCTATCGAGCAGGGTGCTCGAGGCAAACGCGTATTTTCCACGCTACGTTCTCCCTTGCCCCTTTTCCAATAGCCGATGAAATTTCAGAGCAAAACTAAACGTGCTACTCACGCGGAATCAGTCCGAGATCGACATCCTGGTCGTCGGGGATGTTCGGACGGTCCTGGACGGCTCTCCCTGGTTCCCGCTCGTCTACTCGTCCGTCGCGTGTCCGTGCAATGGAACCGCCAGCACCGACAGTTCAGTCCCCGCACCGAATCACCAACGTTTCGTTCGCCGTGACGAAGAATCGACGAACAGCGACGTCACACGCTTGCAGAACCGGCACCGTAACCGTATGGCAGTTCGATCATCCGATCCGTCGAGCATCCACCGGCACACGCGAAACAAATCCTCCGACGACGGTCGACGCGTCCTTCGTCACTTCACGCAATTCCGGGCAATCCGTTGGCTCGTCTCTCCTTCTCCTTCGCCTCCTGCTCCTCCTTCTCCTCTTCGAGTGCTGTTCCTTCAGCAGCGATGGAGAAGCCGCGTGGCCCGCGGAATCACGAGAGAGACCAGCGAGTATCGCGCACATCCACGAGCCGGTGCTGTAATAGCGGCCGTGTCGGATACGTGCGGTCGGGACGGACAGAGGCACAAGTGTAAACAGAGAGGATCCGAGGACGCGTGGTGCAGCCGGTGACTGCGTGTTTCGAACTGTCCTGGACAGTCACCTCTCCCGGGGACCGGTGGACCCTGGGACGTGGGACGTGGGACCGTCTAGAGCGGTTGGAGGTGGAGACGGAGGCGTCGGTGCCCGACTCCCTGGAGCGGCGCGGCGAGGAGAGGAGAGAGCTCCACCTGGAGGGGGTCCCGGATCGAAGGAAGATCAGCGGGACAGACAGAGAGGGGAAGGGTCGGAGAACGAGAGAGAGAGAGAGAGGGAGAGAGATCGTAGAGGCGCGTGGTCGAGAATCGCAGAAAAGGGGCGGAGTTTGAAAGGCGGTTTCCGAGGCGTATCCTTGTGATTTTAGTGGGTTCCACGGTGAACGGGGGTGGAGTTTCGACGCCTACGGGCAAAAAGGGCAACGACAGCCCGAGATAGGGGAATACGGCGACGCCTGCCCCGACAATTTTCATAAAATCTTTTTTTTTTTTTTTACTCCGTCGTCCTGGAACTCTCTCCCCTTCCCCCACCGACTTGTCGGACCTATAATGTCCGACCAGATCGGACGTGGATAAGACCGCGCGCCGCGAGGATCGTTCTTCACGGATATCTGCGGGGATCCGCGCCGACTCGCGAGGCACTTAGGCCCCTTTCACACCACGATCGAGCGAAATTCGAGGCCCGACAGTCCCTCACCTTTGCCGAGCACACCGTCGGAACCACCCCGCTCGTCTTCCCCGCGACGCGGAGGCGACGCTTCCGACGACCTTGCGAAATAGAATCGTTGACCAATTACGGCTAGATAGTGCGAGTACAATTTTCGAGGCACGGTATCATCCGTTGTTTTGAACGGTTCAAACGACAACGGCGAACGAGATCTGGGATCGAACGATCCGGTCGCCTGGTGTGAAGACAGCCTTACGGATCAACGTATTCTCTCCTCCCTCTCCTTCTCCCCCTCCGTCTTCTCCTCCTCCTCCTCCTCCTCTCCTCGTGCCCTTCCGCCGTCGTATTTTCCGCGGGCCGACGTTCTCGACGTCCGGTATCGCGTCCGGAAAAAAATTTCCTCCTCGGAAGCGCGGTCGAGCGTGGGCTCCTCTCGAACCTCGACTCCCTAGCCTTTATCAATTTCTTCCGACGAACGATTCGACCCTTTTGTTGCTTCGATGAATCTCGACGCAGCGATCCGACGGCCTACGAGCACGTGGAAAAACTTGCGAATTCTCGGTCCCGAGTTCGCGAACGTACGATACCTTTTTCGGCAACGAGGGGAAAGAATACTCGAGCAGCTGGAAGATAATTTCATAGGCTGAGTCGCGAGCTTCGACTCGCTCCGAAAGGCGATTAATTACCGGCGACGAGCGAGCGATCAGCGCCGAAGGTTCTGCCAAAGTATCGCGGGATATCAGATCGAAGCGATACAGCTCGCAATTAGAAAATGTTACCGTTTCCAGTAATCCGGTTCGGATTCGAGACGGAATCCTTCCACCGGAGGATGTATTTACATCGTGATACTCGGAGGGAACGTAAAAACCGAGATCCCCTGTTGCCGCGTTAATTGGAAACTCTCGCGGTTAATTGCTGCTCGATTAGCGCACGATTACGCGGCGTTTGTCGTGGATTCGCGCTAATAAATCAGCTGGTTCCTCGCCGATAACGTCTGGAATCGCGGGAAACGGGCTTCTCGAAAAAGTGGGGCTCTTCCTCGAAACGAAATTCGCCACCGATTCGCCATTTTGTTCCGTCGACAGCGGTCGAGGATGGAGAAACGATCTTTCGCGGACGCACGCGCGTTCTGGGTTCATCGTTTGCACACAAAATTTTTTGTTCAACTTTCTTGACAATAATTGTCCATTGCGAGAGCAATGTTTACACTAAAGCTACCGAGGTGGGTCAAATGACCGGTTTCAAACTTTTTATTAAAATGCCCGCGTGCAACGTTATAGCTTTCAACCTTAGTTTCTTTAATCACCATAAGGAAAATACAGTTTTTTATGGCAAGTTAACTATTACGTGAAATCAATTGTAAAAGTTATCATTTTCACGGATTCGATGAGAATATGTACATAAACTGTCGATGCGTTTAGTGTTAATCTCTTTTACACTCTGGATATTTGTCAGAATCTGTTGACGATAATTCCCTGCCATTTGAAGTGTTTTATTAGAAATACAGGAAATACAGGGTCTCCAGTGATAAAAGCTGACGTCGAGTCACACTCGACTAAAGGAGCGCAAAGGGTTGAGAAAGAATGATACGTAAGTAGATTTCAGCCAATTGCATCCTAACGTGACTAATTAGATTTTACTCCTAAACCATCCTTGTTTCCATACACGGCAATAGTTGGACTATGCAAAACGTACGAATAGCTATTCTCTAGAGTGCGTAATCCTTTGCCATACAATTTGTATGACCGATTCCGCGTTAGCTAATGACAATTAATGAGAAACGTTTCCTACGATTGAACGTAGATTTTCATTTAAACTCTCCTGGATGAAAATAATGTTACACTCAACGTGTACCTTTGGTCTATCTCGTCGTAAAGTATCGGGTTGGTGAGTAACACTTTCTTTTTAGTTTTTTGCATGAAAATAGTACGTTTTTATTTGGCAAATTGTCTACGCTGTTTGGAATCGTCTTTTCTGTTCTTAAATGTTGTGTTTACGGTGTTCTTAAATAACTCAATTATTTTCAAAGAGTCTCATAAAATAGAATATTCGGGCGGTAATTTTAAACTTGGTAAACCATTTTTGAGTAACCAATAGCAACGTCTTCGTACACGGTGCAAATATCCCGAGCCACTATTTATCGAGGTCAAAAAGCGAGAAATAGCAGGGTCGAAAATGCTAATTTTGTGCCGCCTGCATATTCCATTTTAAGAAGTTGAAATTTGAAAATAATTGGATTATTAATGGAATGATAAATACAAATTGTAGAACAGAAAAGGCGCTTCCGAATAATGTAGACAATTATTATGCATTTAAAAGTGAAAATGAAAACGCTACGAACTTACTTATCACCCCCATACCTACTCGATGATTGCCGTGTGCGCAGCTAGGTTGAACAGGATGCTACAGTGGTAACGTACTATTTTTAAAAAACAATAACTCGATAGATATTCAAGTTAAAGCAAAGTGAATTACATAGAGATAACGGTAGAACGATACGATTTATGTTAATAATTGATGAATTACTTCCGAAGGATAACGTCCATCGAGTGACACCCTTTCCTCTGTTATAATTCTTTTAGCTTAATAATTGGTTGTCTCTAGCTAACAATGTATGTATATAAACCAACCCCGCGATTTCCAGGAACTGAAAGATAGCATTCGCCTAAAAATTGTAAATGTGGAGGAAAAAGCATTGGGAAAGGAATGGAGAGGTTTAAAGAAAGGTTGCGAGTGCGTACCGAAGGAAGAACGATACTTGGTGGGCGTTATTTCTAGGAGGTAATTCATCGATTATTATCCCTTATCGGACGCTATGTCGCAGTTGGTTTCGGGTAATATGCGGAGAATTTTCTTTATTCATTTATTGAGCTCAATATAGATATGAAAATTTGACTACAAAGTGCGTTGATATATCATCAATGGAGATGTTAATTGCTCCGTTGCCGATGCTTAACCGACAAGGCAATCGTGCCCACATTTCACAGACAGCGAGTTTCGTCAGGGTCCGTCTCGTCGCGTCCCATGCGAGATACGACCGTAGCGACAAAGTACTATTGTCACGTGAGAGGTGAGTTACGACCGCCAAGGGTTAACACATAGTGCATCGCGCTATCTTTATTTCTATGTAACGAAATTTTCTTTAGCTCGAAACCCGAGCGAGGTATCGTTACTTGAAAAAGCATACGTTTGGTTTGCCCCAACCTGTCCAAGTGTGCCGATTTCCACCCTGCTTTCGCCGGACGGGAAAAGAAAATGGCGGAAGATGTTCGCGGGAGGAAACGAGAGGAGAGATTTCTCGCGGTCGAGAAATCCGTTTCAGCTCGACGAGTCAGAGACGCTCTTATCGGCGGGGATTTTTAAAATTTCTTTCATCCAGCCGAACGAAACCGCAGCCCTAGCATCGAGGCGTCCTGCTGAATTACACACGAGCGTCGCCATGCGTGTGTGCGTGTACTTCCACTCGGCATTCTGGTTTCCGCTATCGCGGGCCGCATTAATCAACCGGCCGGACCGCGGCCGAAGCTTTATGCAATTATAGATGCCGCGGTACTCGAACGGCGTAGCTGTGTACGACGGGCCGGGTTTCCTCTCGGTTTCGCTCGTTATTAGCTCGCAGCAATTAAGCCCTCTCGCAATCGATCGTTTGGTCTTTTTGTCAGCGAAGCTCCATCGGCCGACCGAAAAGCATCGATCGATGACCAAGGTTATTACACGGGACTATCGATCCCACTTAAACCTCCAATTAGAGTAACCGTATTGAAAGAGAGAGGACTCGTAAATAGAAGAATGGACACCCGATGGGCAATCATCGGGAGCGGAAAGTGTAGGACGCTAAGTGGATAGAGGTGTTTGGAGGGTTGAGCTTAATGTCGGTCTAATGGAGTCGCAAGCCAGGCGACGAAAGTGCAACCGGGGGCACACGTCATCTGCGAGAAGCATCGACTATGAGGTGGCGAAGCATGCGCATATTTTTCAGCAGGGACCGATCTCCCTTCGCTTGGAAAACCGGATATGGCGTGCCAGGTAAGAACCCCTGCGAGCCGATAGCTATCGCACCACCGGAACTTCCTATCCAGGGGGACCGACCCTCCGTTTTTTCCCTTCTCCGTTTCCCCTCCGTTTCCCCTCCGTTTCCCCTTTCTCCCTCTACCCTATCTCTCTTTCCCTCTTTCCAACGCGTTCTCGCGTTTTCCGCTCCGAATACTCGGATTTTCCATTCCGAAAATGAGCCAAAGTGCCTTTTATAGTATCCGAGCGACTCAGCCGATCCGGACGATCCGTTCCGAGTGAGTATCGCTTTCGAGGGATCTCGACCTAGAACCGAGTCGCTTCTCGTGCCCCCGTTATCGTTGCTCTCGCGGAAGATCCATCGTGAAAGCAAAAAGGGCGGTATCGATTTCGCCGTCTCGAACCGGGTTCGACGATTCCGTCTGGATTTCAGACGATCGAACGCTACATATTACGTGCCCCGCATTTATACCCGCCGTCTACCCGCGGCGTATCTTCGACACTCCGACTAATGCCTCGGCTAATTCCGAGCCGCGAGTATCGCGTTCACCGATGCTTCCTTTATCCGGACACGATCTCGAATGTGCTACCGATTACCCTTAATCCCGATATCCTGCTCGGGCCGATGCACGCCGACGCAATTGCTCAAATCTCTCGCAGCGATCTTCCGGTATAGGTTTTAAACCACCGCGTAATCTGTACTTACGAAAACGATCCAGCCATTCGAACGTGTCGAACGCTTACAAAGTAATCTCGCCTCTCGAATTGCAAGTAAACCGCGTCGTATCGATACCGCGGCCCGCGCAACGTTCGTCCGTGGAAAAGCGGCAGATTCCGGTGGAATCTCTTCGGGATGGAAGCTGAAGTCCTTAGACGTTAATTAGCGCTGTATTCGTCCGCGGTTATCTCGAAACCGATGTTCTTTTTCGCCGAGAGCGAAGAATAAGCATAATGGAGCCGTTTTCCGCGGCCGCAGAGATTCGAGTCTATCGGAACACGATCTCCGGCTACTAATTATCGTATCGATAACATCTACCACCTTGGGGAACTCGTACTTATGCGTCTGCAACGGTATCCGCCTGTCCGCGTGGATCACGACACGCGGTAAACGTGCACGGACGCTAGTTTTTTTTCCCCTTTTTTTTCTGCCAAGCGAACTTTTTTAACTCCGATATTCGTCGGCCCTTCGATAGCCGAGAGGTACGCGGTTCGGTGAAACTTTCGTCGGAGAATCTGGTAGCGAGTTTGGTCGATATCGAGAGTCGTCTCGAGGTTGACGGGACGTATTATTGGCTCGATATACGCCGCGACACGATCGAAATCATTCCGGTCGCTCTCGACGAGGATGCTACAACGGTTAATGGGTGTTTCACAGCGACGCCAAGATTTCGATTTTATCTCGACACGGAATCTCGACTGTTAACCGCGGCGGCGATACCATCTCGAGGAAAATAACGAAACGTAAACGCAGGGCTATTCGTCCTGGGTGCAGCTCTCGTTGTCGATCGTCCGGGCGTTTCTCGATTCGCCAGTGATCCGAATTCGAGCATTGGGTGAAACGCCTAGGACTAGGCAACGCCGAAGAATACCTTCGTCTCTTGCCACGGCACAAAAATACCTGTAGACGAATAAATTACCGAGAAACTTTTCTGACTTTGGACGGGGGATGGTTTCCGAGGTTTCGCGAAAAGGTTCCATAATGGCGGGGACCATAAAGAGAAGAGTAGAGGAGAAGCAGCTACGATCGAAATCCGCGGTCAGAGGGTTCCGGACGAAGAGTTTCGTAGCTGTTGTTCGTTCGTCGAACATCCGAAGGTGGAAGAGAGACTGGGAGAGCGGTGGGAGAGAGGTGCCAGTAGAGAGGTGGGTAGGAGAGGTGGGAGAGAGCACTTTCCGTGCACTCGCGCACTCACGTACGCGGTGACGTAGACAGCCAGACACTCGGACACGCAGACACGCAGACAGTGAGGCACTCAGCCACTCACACCCCCGGAGCATTCGTCGTCCATTAGCGGCCTCGAGGTGGAATGCGATTCCCGAGGTTGCCGCTGGAGCAAAGAACCTCCAGAAGGCGTAGAACCCGAACCGGCGAGAACGGGCCCCACGGAAAACGACCGGACGATGGAATACCGGCAAACTGACAACGATAACGAACCTGGAGAAAAGAAAGTAAAGCGTCGACCAGAGTCTAGGTCCGACGAGACGCGCGGCCGACAGAGATTTCCTACGAGAAAATTTCAAACGGAACGGAACGCGACGCGACGGTAGGGAGGATGGAATCGAGAAGAAGGAGACGACGACGACGAAGAAGAAGAAGAAGAAGAAGAAGAAGAAGAAGAAGAAGATGCTTCGCGAAGAAGGTGTAACTGGAGGAGGCGTCGAAGGAGGAGGTCTCGCCCGGAGCTAGTCTCCTCCTGCAGCGGCGGAGTCCTGCCGCAGGACGAAAATTATCTCCTCCGACAAGCGGGCAACTGCTTCCAGGAAAAGACGATCCTCGTGTCTTTTGCTCGTTGTGTTCGCCGTAGCACGCATTAGCGTCGTCCGTCCGGTTCTCTTTTTCTTTGCTCGTTTCTTTTCCGATACTACTTTTTTCTCTCCTTTCCGTCTCCACGTTTTATTCCCCGATTCCCCTGTCCCCCATCCGTTTCGTCTCCCGACTCTATTCACTCTTCTGGGTCTTTTCGGTTCGTCGCCGCCAATTAACCTACGTTCCTTTTGCTCCGCGATTCTTCTCATTGTCTCCACGCACCCCCCACCCCACCCCATCCCTCCCCGCCCTCCCCTTTCCATCGGGGCCCGATCGACTTTCATCGAACTCTGCTCGCCGTTCCCTTTGTTGGCTTCTTCCCGTCGCGAGATGAACTACGCGGCAAATTTACTCGCAAAATTCTGGATACGTATACGTATACATTTGCGGTACGAGACGTAGGTTAGAGACACGCGACAACCTCTTTATCATTCTTTACCATTCTTTAGCATTCTTTGCCATTCGTTACCATTCTTTGCCATTCTTTACGAGGGAAGTTTACGATCGGGCCCGGGGACCTTTTAGCTCGGGGACCCGTGGCATGCTTTTTCGAAATCCACGATTCCAAGAAGCGAGAGCGCGCCTTCGCAAAGCCACGGATAGACGCGGACCACCGAAAGAGACGACGCGACGACGAAAGTACCGTGGAATTCGTCGCCGCGGCCAGAAACGTACGTCCGTTATTGCGTAACCACGTGTACCCTTGTTAATTAGATCGGATCGATTAGCCGAAAGTGGCGTAATGCCTCGATTATCTCGAGCCGGGGACATTCGGATAAAATATGGCTGGTGCAGCTCGCCGTTAAGTAACGGGAGAGATAGGCGTGGCGCCGATCAGAAAATTGGAGGGTGCAGCTGGACACGAGGGTTACCGCCCTCGCCCTTACCCTTATCCGAACCCTTTTGCCCTCTCGCCCGCCCTCCCCGAGGCCCGTTCTCTGGGCAGGCTAGCTGCTGCGAATACGTCGATCGCTCTCTCCTCCGCGCGCCTCGAATCTTCGGCCGCGAAACGTCGCAGGGAAACTCGAGGAAGAGACGCGAAAGCGTTTAATAGGCAGAGCGTAACGCGGGATGGGCGGATGCTCGTTCTCGATCGTGTCCAACACGCACCGACAGCTACGCGAAGAATCCTTTCGACGATCCGATACGCTATAACGTCCCGACGTACACGATAACGCTGCCGTAAAAAGTACGCGGCCGATTTCCCGGCGTATTAACTTATCCAGCATCCACCGGCGGATACGCGCCCCTCGTTTCTTTCGTTGGCCGTCGACGGATCGCTCGTTTTCCGAGATATCGGAACGGTGGATGACAAGAGAGGATCGAAATCGGGCCGTAAAGTCTGTCGAACGGTTCCTTAAAAGGTGAAAAGGAGCAAAGATTTTCTTAATGCTCGATCGATTATTCATATTTCGCTCGTCGGCGTGGCGTACAGCTAGCCTCGGAGGCTGGCTGCCTTTCACTCGCGCAACCGCGATTGCATGACAATAAATCAACCGACATGCATTAAGCATTAACACATTTACATATCGACGTCCCACCGCAGCGGCATGCCGCACTAAATCACGACCGATTTGAAAATAATGCATCCTACAATTTATATATCGTTCGACGGAATAGCTGGCCGTATCTTTCGAAAATTTTCATTTATCCTTCGGCTGTAAACCTCCCAATAAGCCGGTCGCTTAAACGATGCGTGTCGTTTGTCCGCGCGACCGGACCCGAGATATTACATATTACGACCGACTTGTTTTTACCCCGACGAGAGAGTCGCTGCGGAACGGAGAATCGTCGACCGGGGAAAAAACGAGGAGGTGGACGAGGAGAACGACTTGGAAAGAGGAATCGGGCCCCGTGTAGTTAAAGGCTCGTTGAAAACGGCAATTAACGCCGATTCGAATAAAACGAGAGAAAGGAGGACGAGGGGTGGAGAGACAATGCGACTTCTTTCCGTCGACTCCGGTTCGTTGGTCCCGGTCTTCTTCGCGGCGTTGGTCCGGTCTGAAATTGGTAGAGTTCCTCCTCTAATCTAATCGTCACCGGTCACCGCGGCGTTCCTCTCTCTTTCTTCCTGGAAACCGGGTCGTCGGCGTCGCTGCGCGCCTGTCTCCCGTGCGTGTAGCTACATGTGTACACGTACACATACGCCCAGGTGGGTGCTCACCATCGGTCCGTGTAGGTCCTGTAATAGCCCTGTGGGCGAACGAGTCGCGCCGTCGAAAAAGAAGAAAATCCGAGACGACGTACCGGCCGACTCGACGCCGCGCCGGGCTGCCCTATACAGGAATATCGAGAAACGGACCAAGAAAACGGACCGCTCGACCGAGACCGAACGACACGCGAAATCGAACCGAATCGGAAACATCGCCGATCGCCGCCACGAAATCGCGAACTCGCGGAATTACCCGCGGAATTACCCGCGGAATTACCCGCGGGCTCGTCAACCTAAGCTAACCACCGCTCAGACGCTTTTCGTAATCTCTCGCCCCCTCTTCCCCAACCCTCTACGATTTATTTCTTCTCCGCGTCCGGAAGAAAGGTGCGCAAAGAATGGGGGCGGGTTAACGAAATTTATTTATTAGCCGAACGCTTTACGGCGGAAGAGAGCGAAGGAGAATTGTCGGGTAGTACGAGAAATTATGGCAAGTAGGATAAGGTGTGCGCGGAAGAAAAGAGCGAGAGATAGAGAGAGAGAGAGAATAAGCGAGGGCGGTACGGCGACGAGGAGAAAGAGGAACAAGAGGAAGAAGAGAAAGAAGAAAGAAGAGAAAGAGTGGGCCGGGGCTCGAGAGCACGGTGTCGGAGGCCCCCTCGGCTTTAACTTACACCCCGTAGCTCGGCAGTGAAATATCGCGAACACAGCGACGAGACTAAGCGATGTTTCGCGCAGGATCGCGCGATCTAATTTGTTGCGCTTTGAACTTATTTATGGGGGGCTGAACGCAGCCGCCGGCCGGCGGCCGCCGCTCCCTCGAGGATCCGCTTCGATCCGCAGCCGGCGAGTTTCACTTTTTCCTACCGAGCTACTCCGCACAAGGCGACTCGTATTTTTCACCCCTTCTCGCGAGCTACCGTCCCTCGTTTTCTCTCTCTCCTCCTCTGGAATCGAAAAATCCGATCCGCCAACCGATTCCCATCGATCCAACGATTTCCGACGCGGCGATCGCCGTGGAAATCGTCGATCTTCGACCGGGCGATAGCACCGACGTCGGTATTTCCTCGACGCCGCGCTCGCGGTCCGACCAATCGAACGAATTATCAAAAGCGCGCGCGCGCGCTCGCATTATCGCGGTCGTTCGGTGACAGCGTGCTTATCACGAAGCTGGAGCACCGCTCCGAACTTAATGAATGCATCATCGACTTTATCGAGGAATGCAGGTATAAAATGGTAGTAGCGGTTAATTTACTACGGGTATGGTACGAGACGCCGCGATAAACGTACGCCGGATCACGTGTTTCGGTGGCACGAATGGCTTTCGTGCCGTTCAAAAATACATTAACGATCGGTTATTACGTTCTTTAATTACGCCAGCTAATTTTTCGTGTACCCTCGAGCGCACGGATTCGTCGATACGTCTCGGAATCACTTCGAGCGGCGGGCAATCCGTATATGAAATCGTTCGATCGACAGGTTGTCTGCCTCGATGACGTTTCGCGACTCCGATTAGCATCATCGACGAGTCTTTCAGTTTCGTGGCTCGCGCAAGATCGTTATCTCGATGGCAACGCGGCACGAAACTGAAAACGACGATGATATCCGTTTACCCTTGGACTCGCGAAACGGTCGACGAGGTAATTTGTCATCCCCGTGAAAAAACCCGGCTGGGGCAGACCGCGCGATGGCATCGATTCGATCGATCACCCGCGTTAGACGCGGAATAACGCGACGACGATCCTGGAGAAGAGGAGGACACGAATCGTAAGGAGGAAAAGTGAAACCAAATTCCGACGGTCGAGTGAAATAGAGGGAATTTTTCGAGGAGATGGCCCGAGTAACGGTGTTCTGGTCGCGATAAGGTTCACCGGTCGGCGCCACATCGATAGAGGAATGCGTCAGCTTCCCCTAAATTCCAAATGGTCCCGGCGTGAAACGAAAGCTTTTACCGACGTATGCGTTTCACCCGGCCGGAGACCAATATCCGACAATTTCAAATCGAACTTAGCGCAGGAATTCGACGACACGAGGTTAGCCGGGGCAACGAAATCGTGGAAGAAAAAAGATTTGTCGAGAGGTCTCGAGGGAACGTCCGAATAGTCCCGCGACTGGAAAGAGGGCTGCCGGGTTTGCATTCTTGGCGAACTTATTTTCGTGAATCGGGACAGCCCGGCGGGTGTGTGCGTGCGTGCGTGTGTGCGTGCGTGCGTGCGTGCGTGCCTGCGTGGACGCATTCGCGAACAACGTTGTCCAGGACCGAACCGGGATCGAACATCGTAGGATACCAGCCGACTACAAGATGCCCGACTACGGACGATTCGGGACTCGAAATGTTGGCGCCGCTCTCGACCAGCTAACATTCTACGAATTACAAGCTCGCGAACACGCGCCGCCGACAGCTATAACCTCGAATTAGTCGACGTTATCGTTTGACATCGCGAATTACCGTTCTCTCCGAAATCGCTTCCTCGTCACGGGAGAGACTCCGTCAAATTTCCATCGCCTCGATTCCGCAGCTTTCCGCGGAGCGTGAAGCTCTCTCGCGTTATCGCTACCCATGCCCATACGTAGTACATACCTAAGGAAAACAGCTAACGTTTGCAGCGCAACTTTGAACGCGTCTCGATAATGGAGACGTCTACCTGTTTTTCCGTAGAACGAGTCGTGGTAAAAACTCGCAGAACCGATAAGACAAACGACGTTCGATCAAACGTCGAAAGTGTTTCAGGTCCGTCGCGTGTTACGTCGACCGGGTGGAAAAAACAGAAGATTCTAACGCTGGGCGGACGATTCGAGAGAAGGAGAAAAGAGAAAAGAAAAGGAATATGGTAATATTGATAATAACAGCGATACCGATGCCACGAACACTGGTAGCCGCGGGAAGGGGAAGAAAAAGAGCAAGAATAGAGGTAGAACAAACGGAATGACAATTTAGCTCGGGGCAGGGAAAGAGAAGCTTATAAAATAAAATACCAAAGGAAAAAAACCCTTGAGAGAAAGGGAGATAGGAAGAGAAAGGGTAAGGGTAAGAGAGAAAGAGAAGGGGTCTTTCGGAGTCTGTCCAGCGTTGGGAAGGGATCCGGAGGGCGGCGCCACGTTTGCGCCGTACAAAAAGTCCTGGAGGGGAATAAAGAGGAGGAAAAAAAAGGAGGTCTGAGAGAGCGGGTAACATGGAATAGCCCTTAGCCGGCACGATAGCCACTCTTTAGGCTGATGGACTCGCGGCCCCCTCGACCTCACCCTCCACCGCTCTCCTCTCCGTTACTCTCCTCTCCTGTCCTCTCCGCTCCACTCCTCTCCATTCCACCCAGTCACGGACTGTCTGACCGCGACCAACTCTTCCATTGCAACGTCTTACGAGCTACCGCGACGAGCAATTGCATTGCGTAATGGTACTCGCATTCGATATCGGCATTGTTCGTTTGTCAAATCGGATTTGATCGACAAAGGGTGTATTTCCTTCGATTGGGCGATTTTTCAAATGTAATTGTACCACGTTTCGATTTTCTCGTCCTCGATGCGACACGTTGGTATTTCCATACCTTTGCACCAAGTGCAGTTTCTGTTTTTCGAATATCCTGCCAATCGGATAGGCCCCTCGTAACTTCTTAACATGTAATTTTATTCATTTCAAATAGACATCTACAAAATACCTATCGTCTCTTAAACGCATCACCTTTAAGTTTTATCGAATACGCCAGCGCCCCCGAAAGGCTACCGAAATGAATTTCTATCAAAAGGGAAGAACAAATCGGAGCACGGACAAAATTCCTTGACACGAATTAAGCGATTAAGAACGAACGCGTTACTTCTTTCCGACGCTTAGAAATAAAGATTCTCCCGTGGAACGTGTCACGATCTTCAGGAGAAAAGAACAACTCTATGGGCGGAGAGAGAGACTGGGGGAGAGACGACCGACCGTAGAGCTCGAGTTACGCGTTTCTTCCCTTCTTTCTCTTGTTTATGTTTGCAAAACATAGTCGGGTATACATAACATATATTACTCTTTGGGGAAAGTCGATACGTCATACGCTTATATTACGTGTAAAGTACATACCTATACATCTTTGGACGAAATAGCGAATACGTATATTTACAAGGGTACGCAGGAACGGGCGCGAAACTCGGGGGTAGAATTGCACTTTTCGTTTCTCGATCGTTTTCCAGTGAAAGAAAAAAAAATCCAAGAGGACAAAGACGTGACCACGGAATGGCGCGAAACGAAACCGTTTCCGCGCGGCGCCCCCAGAGGGCGAACTGATATGGCCGATTCTGGTTCCCGGTTTCGTTTCGCGGTCGGTAAAATGGTTCGTGGTCGGTAAGAACGGAAACCGCGGTCTAAGGTAGTTTCGCTATCGACGAGAAAACCTGGATTCTTCTCGATTACGCGATCTCGTAATCGAAGGAAATTCATTTCTTCCGATCCGATGAAACAAATTTGCTAGCCGCTAAGCCGCGAACACCCTTGGAACGAATGAAAACTCGACATGATCTAAGAATACAAATAAATATAAATAAAGGATAGGAACAAATAGAATAGTCGTTTCCTAAGCAATTCCGAAATCGCGACCAGTCCGACATTTCGTCCGGTGGCGAAGTGATTTTTTCTATTTAATGGCTCGAAGGCTTGCCGGTCCGAGGAAGTTTGGTCGGTAATGCGCGCGGGCAACCACGGCCGACGTGCCGTTGCCCGCGACCGATGCAACCAGCTGCTGCGATAACCATGCTCGGTAACTTCCTTCCCTCCTTCCTTTCAACTCCGTTCCAGCTTCATCCTTTTCCTGGCATTCTTCCCATCCTCGGGCGGAAGGGTTCTTTCATTACCTTCTCTCGGCGTGGCCAGCCGTTGTACAGGTTATAACGGAAGTCAGGTCGCCACTCGATTGACTAGTGATTGGCTCTAGAGGTGGCACGCTAAAATCGTAATCGTCACATCGGTTAGCGTAGAAAAGGCGCTGACGTAAGGCAGAGAGACAGAGAAAAGACAGAGAAAAGACAGAGGAAAACCAATAAAACAGCGGTCAAGTTTTCAACGTGTAAAACGATCGAGCGATCTTTCTCTCCGATAACGATACTCGAAAACCGCTAATAGCATTATCGGTCGCGCGAATCGGGCAACGTTTCGAAACTCGTTATCTAGATATAGAAGAGGATAAAGCGAAAGCAGCGTTATCGAGCGGAAAAGAGTATCCACTCGTGCGACAGGACAAGTTGAGACTTACGTAAGGGTGGTTTGGCGATTCAGGACGGCGGCGGTGGGTAATGCGAGAGGCGAGTGTGCGTGCCCTAATTGCGTGGTGATCGGTGTACCTACAGGAAGAGAATCTTCCATCTCCCCGTTCCCTCCCCCGCTTTCGTTTCCGATTACCGTCCCAGCCCTAGAGCCCGTTCCACCCCCACCCCCACGCACGTTACCACCTCCGTACACGTTCAACTGCAACGGGTCCACTGGAACGTCAGAAAAAATCCTTGTCATTACGATTCTTGCTTATCTCTTGCTTCCGACTCGTAGCTGTTCGCCATCGAACGTGGCTGGACGAGATCGGGATACGTATTCGGGGCTTGAATCGTATTGGAAGTGTAACGTTATCAAGATCGAGCGTCCAATACACCGCGACGAATCGCCAAGTTTCGTTTGTTCTCTCTCTGTCTGTGCTCGTCGGACTTTGGTCCCGGTCGTGCGGTCGTTCGTTTCGAACCAATCAAGGACGCGTCGGTAATTTCTCAAGATTTTATCGTCGATACCGAGAAAGGAGCGACGACGATCGCTCGGTGATCGGTGGAAAAAGATCTCGTTGGTAGCGGTGAGCAGGGATTAATCGTAATAAAATTAACCGAGATTTCACTCGCGACGTGTCACCGTTTCCGACAAAATTTTCTCTCCTTCGAGTTAATGCCCGCCGAGGCGCGGTGTACTTGTCGCGGTCGAACCGCGTATCCCTCCGACCGATCGCCTAGTCACCGTCCGCGAATCCCCCCACCTCGGAACGAGCAACGAGCAACGACACGGTAATCGCGATTTCTTCGAGGTAATGTGTTTCTGCCTGTAGGTACACCTAGTAGGCGAACGAAGTAGTTACTCGACAAGATCCAGGTCGCGGATGGGGGCGATACTCTCGCCGGGGAAAAGAAATAAATGAAATATCAACTTGCTCACCGAAGACTCACCGAGTAAGCTGGACTTATGCTCGGTCTTGTGGATTCCGCTCGGACCGGGCAGATTTCCGGACATTCCCGAGTGATTCTTTGGTTTCCTCTTCCTCGTCTGTATTCCCTCCTTCTTCATGCTCAGCGGCCTATTTACCTGTTCGAACGCGGACAGATAGAAGGGGCGATTAATTAATTAAATTTGTCGGCACTCGTATTGATCGTTCGGACAGATCGTTCGGGCGATAACGGGTCTCTCTCTCGTGCCGTTTCTCCTTGTATAAAAACAATCGAGTTATCGTCCCCGCGATCGACGAGAATTCGCCGATAACGTTGCCCGGCTAGTCCACCCGGGATTAATACTAATTAAAAATGATTTACACCGCGAAACGATATTCTCGCGGGCACGGCGAAACGATACGCGTAACAGGCAATTCCAGCGGATCTCGAGAATAATTTTACAACGGCGAACGCCTGGAATGTTTGTCGACAAACAAACGGTGGGAATTCCGTTCGGCTGAAACAATTTCTATTACCACGGGAAACAATTTACGTGGTTCCCTCGGCCGTTATCAAAGATATTCCCCGGGCTAATTTTAGTTTTCCCAACTAAATCGAGCCACGCTTCTTTTTATCAAGCACGATAAGATTATTGACCTCTCGGAGAGTCTACGGATTCGATCGACGAAATTCTCGCGATTTCGTAACGCGCGCTGCACCGATCCACGTAGAACACGTCCGCCGTTAAACTCGATCGGGCGAGTAGCTTTTCAGCAGCTTTTCAGCAGCTTTTCCACCCGTCGTCAAAGATCGCGGCATAGAATCGCGCGAAAAGTCGTACGTTGGAAAGAGTCGTGAGCAGGCTCCTCCGTCTTAGGGAAAGTACGCGAATCGTCGGAGACGAGAGGCAACGGGCGACGGTAATTACGGTGCAATAAAACGGAGCTGTCGTCGTGTCGCTTCGCTTCGGATTAGGCAGTACGTCGGTAGGACGTATGCGCCGCGTCGAAGTCGGCCCGCGGCGCATGTCGGCGATTTCTATCGAACGCGCCCGCCGAAACGAAATCGAGAATCGTGGTTCGCTCGCTCGACCTTGGCATTGCTCTAATCGTACGGCAAAATTCATTCCGCGCGAGATAACAACGGCAAATAGCACGACTCTGGAAAAACGATACTTTTCGACCGATTCCGTCGTTGGGACGGTTTTACGTGGGGAATCGCGATCGAGAGGATTCAAAGGACACGGGGAACGTTTGGTAGGAAAGCCGGAGGTACGTTGTTTGTTCTCTCGAGCGGCGAAGCTGGTTGTCTGTCGACCCACGCGCGAGACAACCGAGCAGAAAGAGAGAGACGGCGAGAGAGAGAAAAGAGAAGGAAGGTTTCAACGTTGAAACCTTCTCGGAACACACGGTACCATATAACTGTCGCGCGAGTCACGACCGCCTTTATTTGCCGCCTTTACTGCATTTGTTTTAACCCGCGTCCTTTATTGTTCCTTCGACGACGTCGACACAGCGTCTACGTCTTCGTCTCGCCTCGTCTCGCCTCGCCTTGCCTCGCTCGACACCTTTTTACCACGAATATTTCCAACCGACTTTTTCCGGCTTACGTCGATTTCATTTGGTCGCTTTACCCGTGGAAACGTTTAAATCGTCCGCAAACAACACCGGGACACGCGGCTTACCGAATCTTCGGACGGCGCGACGACACGACACGACTCCGACGCCGCGAGTTCAACAATTTCCGGGCAACGATTAAAACTATCGCGATCCGCTATCTTCATTATCGAGAACAAAGTGTCCGTAGACGGTTTGGTGCCAAAATTTATCTTTGGTTAACTATTCCCGTTCCCGAGATATCTAAAGGTCGAATCTTCTCCGACCGTGTGGCGGTATATTTTAAACGAATATAAATTCTCCGCGGAGCATTCTCGATCGGCTGACAGTTGTACAAACAGAGATCACCTCGACTTAGCGGTGCGCGAGAAAACAACCAATTCGGGAGATTCCGCTGTACCCGTTTACAATTTTACGTTTCGTAATTATACCGAGTAGACTCGCGGCTCCCCGGGACATCGGTGAAACGAGCGCGTGCGCTGGCGCGAGCGACACTTTGTTTCTCTTTTTTTTTCCTCTCGTACCCGCTGATTCGTGCCCGACACTATACGGGACGATTATACGGAGAAATTTATGGCCCGACGCGAGAATAAATATATCGGTCGGAAGTAACGTGTAGGTGAAGGCGCGGTTCCATGGAAATAGAAAACTCGATCGACTTACGTTGTGCAACTTGAAGTAGAGGCCGCAGGCGTTGCAAACGGGTTCGCCGTTATTGTTTCGACGCCAAAGGGTCGTGTTACTCGTCCTGCAATTCGCGCACTGTACGCCCGTTCGTCGCACGCCGGCCTGCAAAACACATTCATCTCTATTTTTTCCACCACCGCTTTCGTCGCGCCGATTTCCCGCGCGCACGTATCACAGCCATGTGCACGTATTACGTATGCATGTACCTGCTATATGTACGCGCGTACGTAGGTACGTACGTACAGATATTACGTATTATTCGAAACGAGTGTCGGAAGTGACGGCGCAAGCCCTTCTCGAATCGAGAGCACGAAAATGGGAGTGCTGAAAGCGTGGTAACTAGAGCAAACAACGACCGCCGTGAGTCCCGGAGTGATTATTTACTCGGTAACAGATAACATACCTCTTCTCTCCATCTTTCAGCTACGGCGAGGGGAAGGGCGAGGCGAGAGGTAGGACGACGCGAGCACAGGGCAAGGGGATGGCGAGGCAAGGTAAGGCGAGGCGCGCTCAGCTGAGCTAAGGTGAGGTGAGACCAAGAAACGAGGGGGGGGGGGGGGGCAGGACAAGAGAGAAAGAGAGAGAGAGAGAGGGAGAGAACTCACGTTCGTTACTTACTTAATATCGAAGTCGTGTACGACGAACGACAAACCGCGGCTCCGGACAACGGATTTATCAGCACAAACATTGACTGGCCTCGTTTACGGAAATGGTCAAACATTTTTTTTTTGCCCGATCGCGTGCAACGCTTTCGGAAATCCGCCGAAAGGCCGCGAAAGGGGCGACTAGCGAAGAAAGAAAGAAAGAAAGAAAGGAAGAAAGAAGTCGATCTAGAGATTCGCACAGTGTTTACCGGGGTGACCGCCTGTTTCGGCTTGCCGCACCTCATGGGCGGCCTGTTGACTCCGTTCATCTTGCTATAGATCCCGCACGCGTTGCACAGGTAGTGTCCGGTGCCGTCCCTCCTCCACAGCGGCGTCATGTTCGCGGCACAGTTCGCGCACTCCTTCGGTTCCGTTCCGATCACCCCCGAATCGAAGCCGTCGTCCGGACCCCCCAACGGCAAGGTGTTCCAGGGCGACGGAGCCCCGGGTCCGCCGGTGGACATGCTGTACCCGCCGCCCGAGTAGAGCTGCATGTTCGCCGGGTCGCTGACGGAGATGGCCGCGACGCTGGGGTAGGCCGGAACGTACTCCAACGTCGGCGGCGACGGAGTGCCACCCGTGGACCAGTAGTCGCTCGTCGGAGGTTTCACGTATTGGTAGGAGCCGCCACCGCCGCCCCCGCCGCCACCGACGACCCCGACTCCGGGGCCGAACATGCCGACCTGGGACCCGGGGGATCCGGGCTGCTCGTAGTGCAGAGGTACGCCGCGACTGGACGCCAGCGACGAGGCCAACGTGGGGTCTCCTTTCATGTACGCGCTGCTCGGAGACTCGACCTGTCGGATGAAAATGGAATATTGAAAGCTCGTCGACATCGATTAACGATCGGAGACGTTGAAACGTCGAACGCCACGTCACCCAGATCTGGGTACGTGAGCTATGTTTCTTAGGGGTCCCGTCCCTCGTAAATAGCTCGCGTTCATCGTAATTAAATAAATGGGAATTTTCCAAGCAATTTATAATAATTTCATTCGTAACGCAAGTATGGAAACGAAACTGGAAAATGTAAGACTAAAATATATAAAATAGTAAATATGTATATCTAAACTCGAGCGGCTTTTGGCGGGCGTTCGACGCTTCAACGCTGGGTTTCCTCGTGGAAATTTCAACGCTCACCTCGGAGGCGCGAGAAGCCAGCTGCGTGGTAGTGGGATAGGCGAGAATCACATGCTCCCCCGGTTTACCGTAGCTGTACGTGGGACCCTGCTGGAAGCTCTCGCTGCCAGCTATGTACTGCGTGTACTGGTGCGTGGGTGGAATGGCTACCGTTTCCAGGGTGGTGTACGTGCTGGACACCTTGATGCTGTCCCCGCTGGCGGCCACCGCGGCCGCGGTTTCCGCGTCGTACTTGATGCTCGTCCCCGTGCCGTCCACGTAGCCCGTCACCAGCTGATGCTGCGGCTGCTGATTAGACCTGATTCCCTCGGCGATGGGGGGAGAGTAGGGCGGTGGGGCCGGGGAACCGAGCTGAACGGTCGATCCGGCTTGCGAAACCATCGGTGAATTGTCGTACTCGTCGTTCGACGCGAGGACGGGCGAGCCCTGATACCTGGCGTTGCCGGCCGCGTTCCCCTGGTCGCTCTCCTCCGGGCTGTACCTGCGCGAAAACAAACGTTCCAATTCTACGACGTTCCGATTCTCGCGGACCCAGGTCGAACGGTATCGACGCTTCCTCCTGCTCGTTCGACGTTTCCACGACGTCGACCGTCTAACGAAATCCGTAATACCTCTGATGCGCGGTTTGATGAACACGCCTGTCGTGCACCTGTACCGCGATCACGTGGTTCTCCCGTCGTACCTGCTGACCGTCGGAGTAAGCGTAGATCCGCTCGACGTCGGTCCGCTCGGGACCCGGCGTCTCGTACCTTCGCCAGAGAATGACAAGTTATCGTCGAACAAAAATTCGATCCGCGACGCCTACGTACCTGGCCGGCTCTTTCACGCCGAGCGTCGCGTCGTTGCCCTTGGACACCTCGACCTGAACCTCCTGGCCGTTGGCCATCACGTAGAGGACCCGCTGCTCGGTGACGCGTTGCTGGGCCTCGGTGACCGCCTGCGAGATGTGAACGTAGTGCTGCTGCTGCTGCTGCTGCTGCTGATGTTCCTCCTGGTAGTTCCGCTGGCGCGTTTGCTGCTCCTCGGACTGGTGCTGCTGGTGCTGTTGGTGCTGCTGGTGCTGCTGATGCCGCTGGTGATTCTGATGCTGCTGGATCTGCAGATTGTCCGGGGAATCCGGATCCGGATCCGGCTCGACGCCCTCGGTGATGTGTCCGGCGGTGGTGATCGTTCTGACGTGCCTCCTCGCCGTGATCACCGTCTGCGGACTATCCGCGGGCTGCTCCTCCCCCGTACTCACCTGCGGGGAACCCTCCCCCGCCTGATGGGGGGCCTCCCACTCCAGCTTGATCTCCTGCTTGACCAGCGTTTCCTTCATCGCGTCCTGCAACATTTCGGATACCAACGACGTGACGACACCGTATCGGCAGATCGGACGCGCGAACGGAAACGGAGCGACGTTAGTCACGTTCGACGGGGAATCCTCGCGGCACGCGACCCTCGCGCGTTTCATGTGCCGGCACGCAAGAACAAACGACGGCCAGGAAGACCGACACGGGGGAAGGGGATGGGACCGACACACCTCGTCCGTCTCGAGAAAAATGCTCGAGGCACTGTTTGCCCCGAACGCGTCACACTTCCCTTCGGCAATGTCAAGTTTCGACTTCCGGAGCCGAGCACGCGACGATTCCGAGATCTTTCTTTGCCTTTCGACGGAGACCTCGCGCTACTTCCGTTCCATCCTTTCGACACGTTCCGACCGGGATCGTCGAACCGAACCGAAAGAATTTTCAAATATTTCACCGGACGAGCGATTTATAGTTTCGACGCGGCACCCGAATTCCTCGGAATTGCTCGAACCGCGATACGCCGGCAGAATCGTAGTAACGAGTATCGTAAACAAATGAAATAGATTCGCAAACTAGCGCGGTTACCTCGTTTATAGCGTGCCTCATTTATTCCTTCGGAAAGCCGGGCACCTTTGTTTCACTGGATCCTACCGCCGCGGGCGTCGATTATCGCGCACTAATGTAAGTCACTTCAGCCGGGCGAGGAAACGCGCGACACTCGAATCGCAGCGGACACGGTAGTCGAGATGGAAATCAAAGGTCGAAGAGAACGATTCGAAGCATAATCGATAACCGGTAAGAAGCGGAAGAGCGGCTAGGAGCTCGAGTGGGCGCACGCAACCGCACGCAACGCTTCGCTGTCGAGACGCGACTACCAACTGAGCTGAGCAGAGAGGTGCACCCGCCGAGCTGTCCCGGCTGCCACAGATCGGAACGTGGAAACTGGAAGGTGGAAGGTGGAACCACGCAGCTGGAGCACCGCACTCTCCCCGATCGCTGCCGCTGCTGCTTCCTTCCCGTTCGAAAGCGACCCGCGAAAATCGCGGCGACGGGATCCTCGCTCGATCGTCGATCGATCGTTTCGCAAAGCTGCCGAACGGTGACGCGGAGGTAAAAAAAAAACACGCACACACGACTACCAAGGTACACGAATGATTTTTGAAAGGAAGAAAAAAATGTGTGGAGAGGGAGAGGAAGGAGGCGGGAAGAATCCCCGGTGATCGAGTGGAAAAAAGGTTGCGGAGGGGTCCGTTTGTTTGCTCGTCGATAACGACGTTCGCTGGCTATGAACCAGATAACGCTGTCACAGGGGAGAGAGGCGAGGGGATCGCGAGCTGTCCATCTCGTCATCCTTCTCTCGTCGTTGTCCGCCATCGTCCGCCATCGGTGGCCACCGTTGGCCATCGTTGCCAACGCCATTTTGTCCCGGCAACCGCTTGACCAAAGGGGGATGATGATTCACCGAAATATCGACCAGCCGAAAACGACGCGGTTCCCGGTCTCCGTCCGTTCTGGCAAGCTTGGAAGCTTTTCCACGGAATTGCCAAAACACTCGCGATTCGTCGACGAAAATCGTTCCTCGACCGTCGCCGACCGGTCGAACGACAGATAATGACGGTCTCTTACGTCAGCGCTCGCTCTGATTCACATTCGCAAACGAAGCGTCATCGAAAGTGTAACGATGACGATTTTCGAGGTGATATTTGGCCCGAGCTATCGATACCGAGGAAACGTCCGAACGGCGATAACGTCGGCGTTGCTTAAAACGTTGAACCACCGTGATAGGGAAAACTGATAAAGGAACTCGTAGGTCCGAGCGCGAAACCGCGGCAAAAGCAAAGACGGGAGAATAATGTTTTCTCGCAGCGAAAGACCTTTGTACGAACAGATGAGATCGACGCGTACGTGACGCGACGGCGGATATTTCTGCCAGCGATCACGAGATACCAAACTGATAGAAATCAGAAATTCGTCTTCTCCTGGCAAAATATTCTTCGCGCCGTCGCGCCGATAAGAAGCCGCTTCGGTTGCCGAGAGCGGAACGTCGATCGTTTCGATTCGTCTAATTGCGAGCTAGTCCCGTAAGAAATATCGCGGCAATTAGCCGTGAAACGCGGGACGATCGATGGAGAATCCGATTTCCCAATAAAACGACGAGAAACGGGGCGTCGAGGTGGCGTAATTTCTAGAATCCTCGACTCGTCGCGCACCTCGTAAAGACGTTAAATTCGCTAAACCTCGAGCATACAATGCTTCGAGCCGAGCGTACGTCTTAATTCCATCGTTTAACGGCACCGAGAATTTTACGGTCGGCCGCGCGTCGAATGGGCAAAAATCGGCGCAAGTCGTAAAAGAGACATATTTTTTTTGTTCCGTGTACGCGAAGACACCACAAAGGGAATAGCGTTGCCAACGGATCGGAGTGAATCGTCGGCGTATCTAGCGTTCGATCGAAAAAATGGGTTATTTATCGGAAAACTGAAGGAAACAGCGATTGCCTCGTGTTACGCCGCTGATAATAGCTGATAATGCGGCCGCAGTCCAGCCACTGATCGATCGAGAAAACTCGTCGGTCGAAGGCTGGACGAATCTTTTTTTTTTCCCCCCGTGTACTTGCTGCGAAACGTCGTTGTTTATCGGCTCGGATGTCGCAACGGAGAAATTCAGACGAAGACGCGAGTAAATATTTTCAGGGTCGATCCGGTAATCGCTACATCGACGCGTACCTCTTTCCGCGCAATTACGCGGATTAATCGGGCGTAAGACGAACAAAATGGCAAACTCCGAAACGTCGGCGATTTTCCGTGCGAAGCGACCGAGAAGATCCGAGAGGCTGACGTGCCGGATCGCGAGGTCCGGTGGCGACGTCCGGATACAGGTAGCACGGCGTCGTCGCCGATGGCGAGGCACGCGAACCGCCTTCTCTTGTCGGAGAGGCACACGCTGTCAAAATAAACGCCACTATCGCGATTTATCTCGTTTCCCATGATAATAAGAGATAAAACTGCATCCTTACATTAGCTAGTATATCAGCTAAAATGATAATTTCAGTCGTCGGGTCCGCCAGGAGCGCGTAGGGCCGCTCCTCTTCGTCCGTTCTTCGGCCGCGTCCACGCGGATCGCGAAACCGCCGATTCGCAGCTGCCGACGTCTCCTTCTACCGCGACGGGAAGAACCACCTTGTTCGATTTAAACGGATACAAAATGGCCAGCCGAACGCGACGCGCGAGATGCTCGAGGGACACCCGACACGTCGCTGCGACGCGACGACACTTTCGCCATGGAAACGTTTACCCGGGTTCACTTGCGACGGGACACAGATTTCTGGCATTTTTGTGCGGTGAACGTCGTAGTCGGAGAAAAAAAAAAAATACTCGGCGACGAGGGTTTACGTCACTGCTCGAATCGCGAGCTCGACGAGGCCATTTTCTTTATCGCTCGTGTAGGAGATCCTTATCAACGTGGATGAAAATCCGAGGTGACTGTGCGAGTGTTCGCGCGAGAAGGTATCATTGTCAAACCAATCAAAGTGGACGTTAAAGCGTTCTTTTCCCTATTGGCGAGAGCCGCGGCGTGGAGAACGCAAAAATGGAGAATGGAAAGAAATCGGGCGACGCGATCGCCGATGCCCATCGCGAAATACGGTCCAAGGGGCGACGCGTCCGCCAGTTGCGCAACTCTTCCACGAACTGGATTCCGTAATTTTCCATCGTCGAAAACGCAACGCGATTCCTCGAAATCTACGAGCCAGATATCCGTTCCAGCGACAATAACGGAACGGGACCGCTCGACGGTTTCGTTAAATTCGCGCGAAGAATCTCCGCGGTTCTGTCTCGCAACGACGAAAGAAAGTATGGCAATTCTCCGCTGGATTTTTCGCTAACGAGGTTCCGCGAGGAGCGCGGCTCGAGGATTTTACGACGCAATTACGGTAATTTACAACGAGGGAACTGCCTCGATTTTAACGTTGACGCGATTAACGTCGCGCGGTAAATCGTGCAAACAAGTCTCTCCTTGGTTGGTGCTGTCGCGGTAAATAGCCGAGTAACGAGCCGAGTAATATCGAAATTCGGTGGTGCGGCGTGTACGCGACGGCAGGCGACGGCAGGCGACGGCAGGCGACGGCAGACGTCGTCGACGTACGGACGCGACCAGTCTCGCGCCGCGACGACGAAACAACTCGGGAAATGCTCGGAATTACAATCGACTTCCAGATAGGAAATGGAAATCTGGCGGTGGATGATTAGAGCCGACGACGACACGGGGTACGCCAAGAAGGACCAATAATTAACACACACGACAAACAGTATTATCGTCGTTGCCTGATATTATTTCCATTATCTTACGCGTACCGCGGCTATGTGCTTAATGATTAATAAAATATTATCTACGCTCGGGGTACCTTTCCTCGGCGTCGAATAGTTTCGTGCCAGACGTCGTCAAGAACACCGTTTCCTCTTCGACCCGGTTACCGCGTTTCCGCGGGGTCGCGCGCCGCGGGATCGGGAAACACGATTTTCGACCGCGAACCACCAACGCCGACTTTACGTAATGCGCGCGTTACGTAACGTACGTATTTACGTACGTGCACCGTTCGAAACGCGCAATTCGCGGGTTCGCGATTTTCCGAGAGTTCGCCGCGTGTCGGGGCATTGAAATCTCGCGGAGAGAGCAACGTGCCTTGGAACGACCCGCTGGTCGCTAGGAAAATTTTCCCAAAGGCCGCGACGACGATCCCCGAAATTCATCCGGGTCCACGAGGGGACGGGGCACGCGAGCGCGATTGCGACGCTCGTAAGAAAAGGTAGAAAAATTCTCAAGGCGATACGGTGTCGAGATCCGTCGAATTAACAGGCACGATAATTGGCCCAGCGAGCGATTATTAACGCTCCAAGAGGCTGAGCGAACATCGGCAACACGTGTCCGTCTGTGTTCACCAGCCGAATTTCACCGGCGAAATTCGTTCCGGACGACCGAGGACGATCGACCGACCTTGAGGCGAATCTCTACGTCCGCGTTCGACATCGACCGGGACGATTGCACGCGGAGTCGGGGATCTGGGGGAAGCGGATCTCGAGCGTCGCCGTCGCTCGTCGTGTCCCAAGTACGATCGAACAACGGGAGAAGAACGAAAAAAAAAAAGAAACGAGAGAACAAGAGGAAGGAAAGGCTGCGACGGAAGGCACAAGTGTCGAACCGAACGTAAAACACACAAGTGTTCCGCTTACGAGTGTACGTATACATATACGTACGCGCGCGTTCTTGCACGCGCCTGTGCACGCGCTCCAAAAGCAAAACCCGATCGAGCTACACCTTTCCAAAGATCGTCCCTCTTTCTCTTTCTCTCGCTCTCTTTCTCTCTCCCTCTGTCTTCGTCTCTGTCTCCTTCTCTCTGTCTTTTACTCTACACACATGTACAAGTATTTCCCTTCCTTCTTTCTCGCAGTGTCTTTCCTTCGCTCTTTGTTCGATCGATGAAGAAATTCCTGAAAAACGTCGATGAAATTCCGTCGACGGAAACGAGCGAATCAAAGGGCCGAAGAGTGGAGGAACTTTGAGATGATCTTCGGTGCGTTTGCTCCCGCGAAGGGAGAGGCGCGAAAGGGAGGAGGGAAATAGGAAAATCGTCGGGCGACTCGGCGCAAGCTCGTTCGCGTCGCGGGGCTGGAGAGGCGTCGGCGGGGGCGGGGAGGATTCGAAATTCGACTTACGTGTGATCGGAAGCGTTTCGGGAAGCGTTCGAAGAGTTCCGGTCGAACGGGCGGCTTCTCGGTTGTCCTTAGCTGGCTCGTGTCGGCACTAGACTCGCGTTGAAACGCGACGCGGGCGACACGGCTTGACACAGGTGTGTTCCCAAGGTGCGACGAATTGGTCAGGCTGCCGCCTGGTAGCGTCGCACCGAACCTTCGATTTGATCCGAGAGCCCGTCAAATATTGACTGACGACGATTACCCGACCAAGCTGCCGTCGGACCATCCCACACCCTCCCTTTCCCCCCTTCTACCCCACTGTCACTCTCACGCTCTCCCCTTCCGATACGGACACCTCTTCACCCGCCATCTTGGTACCGTTTCCTCTCCACCCTCCCCTGCCGCCATCATCTCACCCTTCGTTCTTGCATCCGCGTATCCGTAGAAGAAACTCTCGTTTCTCCTTCCTGTTTCGTTTCGTTCGTTTAATTTGGTATTTTTTACCCCCCGACGCGGGCTGCTAAATTGCTACGGACCTGCGGGGAAAGACGCTTCTTTCTATTCTCAGTCTCGAAAGTCTGCGGTAGCAGTTCACCCCGTGGAAACTGTAGCTGGGTTCGGTCGCGGTTTTATCCGCCTCTTTGGCGCAAAGGGGTTCTCGCCGCCGCCCACGGGGATACGCGGGTTTACCTTGCACCGCCGCGGACGACATAATACGTCTCCAGAGTTGTATGTAGAAAGGTATACATGTGCGAGGTACATCAGGTACGAGTGTATAGCGCGCAGCAAACTCGGAATCCGCGTTATCTCGTGGAACGGCATAGGGGGAGGGGGGCGGAGGGTGTCGTCATGGTTACAGAATACACACGGGATCCTCCTGATAAGCCGGTCAGGTGAGAGACCGTCGTAAGACGCGCGATCATGCTCGTCGACCCGCCGTTATTAGCTACCAGCCGCTTCAGCGGCGTAGCCCAAACGACAAATTTTGAACCTTTTTTTTCCGTCCGACGTCGCGCATACCCAATTCGCCACCGTCTTTCTTTCGCTCGATGTCCCAAAAGAAGCTCTTTGTATCGAACTTTTCCTGGGAACTTTTAGCCGAGTGGCGCGCAGAGGGTACGCGGAGAATCGTGCGTTAGTTTTCTTTGGCTGCGCCAATGCACGCATCAGGGGGGAATTCGAGGAGAAGGCCGGCCGAGTGTGCATGGTTCGTACACCGAGATTAGCCGTGATATCGCGTTATCGCCGAAAATACACAGGGATGAACTTTCCGTGCGCGTTCACTGACATCCTCCTTCCCAGCTGGTCGGAGTTTGTTTGCCTTCTCGTTTGCGCGCCCGTTTCCGAGGTTCCCGCGATCTACGCGGCAAACGCGGCAAACGTGGCTACGCGGTGCGGTAAGTGGTAAGAAAACTTCCAAGTTAAATATCCCTTTTTATTGAAAAATATCTGACTCGATACATTGCTCTGAAAATATATGAAACGCACGCCGACCGACGCGATTGCGATCATGCATACCCGTCGAGGATATCTCTCGACTCGCGTAACGCTCACTTCCATCGCTATCAGTTATTTAATAAGATTTTTTTTGTCATTATCATCGTTATCGTTCTAAATCTGAAATGCTTCAACGGAGAAAACATTTACATCTATTCTATATCGAAGGCACGACTGTTCCCAGGATCGGACGGGACCTGGCGCGGCGCCGATGGATGCAGAATTACGATTACGATTACGCTTAAACCTACACTTAACAGTTTACTCTTAACGTTTACGATATTATTCTCTATTTACAAAGGAATAACGATTGTCCTCGAATCGCGGCGCTGTTGTTTGTCGTTTCCGTAGGAGCCGGTAATAAAGTCATCTTTGGCAAAGAGAGGGAGAAAGTTTCTACGCAGTCGCTCCTATGCAATTTCCTGCGCGTCTAAGCGCCGCAAATTTTATTTACAACGACTCGCAGCGTGCTCCGGACGATCGAGGGAGCCTGATACTTTTGGCAAAAATTTCGTAACCGTCCTCTTAATTTCTCCTCGCAAACTATACCCGCGACGCACGATATTCCAGATTAAAAAAACAAATCTTGATTCCACGAGTGGGTCACGATTTATCATCCGAGTCGCGTGTACTCGTATATAGTCTTTCCATTTATTTCCAAGCGTTCTCTTTCGGTCGGCTTTCAACGATTTCGTTGAATGTTATCGGTGTATTCGCGCTGGCGTGTAAAGATCAATCTCGTCGGCACGTGGACGGATACATCCACGCCCGGGAAAATATTATATACAAAATCTACCGGAAAGGTCGTGCAACCGGTATTATACACCGTACGATATAGATATACGTTTAGAAAAAAAAATCGGTAATCACGATTCGTAAAACGACCCCCGAACTTTTGTGGGACACGCTATCCACGAACGAGCTGCAGGAGTCGATTCGTTGTAATCGATTCAAAGAGAAAACTATCTAAAAAATACGTCTCCCACCGATCCTCGCCGAATGTTGCCGAATATCATCGAAATGTTGTAACGTCGTATAATAATCGTATCGATCGTTGCGTCTGAAATGCTCTCTAGATTTCGAAGCTGCGAAAAGGTCGTGTCATCGTTTCCGATCGATATTTGCGAATGCCTCGGGCCTGTCCCGTTAGGAATAGGATATAGCTGGGCGAAATCATTAGGAATTTACAGGGCCGATCGATCTTAACCCGATATCGAGACGACGGTAGGCCTCTCGATGTGTCCGTTATCCAGGATCATCTTGTTGGACGCTGGACTCGGGGAAGAGCTTCCCAGAGTGACGATATGTGGCGAGGGCATTTGATGATGGTCCGGGGAATGACCCGCGGAAATCATTCCCGGCGACCGATTGGCGCAAGGCGGCGACGGACACTCGATCTTTGGCGAGTGGGTTTCCATCAGCTGATGCTGCTGGTGCTGATGCTGCTGGTGCTGCTGTTGCTGCTGCTGCTGCTGCTGCTGCTGAGAGGCGATCGTGTCATAGTAGATACCTGACGTGGTTTGCTGATAGGAAACTATGCGATTGGAGGATTGCGGACTCCCGTAGAGCGTGTTGGCGTAGGACACTTGGGGGACTCCGGTGTGGGCCATTCTTAGCTCGCTGTACGTGTCTGTTAATAGGATACAACGTTAGCAATTTATCGTGTTTACCCGTTGATCTTAGCGATCAAACGAATTAATTCGCAAAATATCAGTGAACTCTGACGAAGGAAAGAGAGACGTACCTGGTTCCAACTTCAAGCTATTATTATAGTTGTTGGTGTTGTTGTTGTTGTTGTTGTTGCACGGGGCAACGTTCACGCTGATCGGCGTGTCGCTGACTTTGGCGACGCCCTTAGGTTTTCGTTTTCGCGTCTGAATGCTGTCCTTTTTCATGGTGTGCGGCCTGTTGACGCCGTGCAGCTTGAAGTAGAGCCCGCAGGCGTTGCAAACGGGCTCGCCGAGAGCGTTGCGACGCCACAACGACGTCATTGTCGTTTGACAATTGCTGCAAGAGGTACCTACTCGCCGCGAGGCAGACTGGAGAAACAGGAGAATCGTTGTAGTACTTGCACCCTTTCGCTACCCTACGCTCAAGCTCGAGAGCTAGCTTGCACAGAACTCGCAAGTAAGCGATCGCGATCAAGAACAACAACGGGCAACGTTTCCACGCGAGAACGGTTCTGTGCAAGATAGCGCCCAGCTACCCTCGTCGCGAAATCACGTGAGCCTGAGGACAAATTCCGGCGGAAGAAAGACTAGAGAGATAACAAACGACGAGACCGAAACACGAAAAATCCACCAGATACGATAGTCTTCGACAACGAGACAGAGAGGTCCATGCTTTCCTATTCAGGCTACGCGTGATTTCGGGAAGGAGAGTGGTTGTACCATGGGTATAGTGGCACCTCACAAGCTACAAGAAGTGTTCTACCAGAGTTTTGCTGCTACAACGGAGTTACAGGCGAGACAGAATCGTTTATCGGATGATCGGTGGAATCAGGTGGATCGCGATAGGATCGTCGGTGGGAGCAGCGTTCTTTTGCAACCAAAAATCGTCGTTCGGGATGGGGATTTGCGAATGCCAAATGGTAATGGGAAAGTGACGTTAGAAAGTTCGGGAATCACAGAGTGACGGAGAGCGGGACACAGAGTAAAGTAGAGAGAAAGAAAGGGGGAGAGAGAAAATAGAGTAGAATAGAATAGAATAAAGTAGAAAAGAGTAGAGTAGAGTAGAGTAGAGTAGATTAAGAGAGAGAAAGAGAGAGAAAGAGAGAGAAAGAGAGAGAAAGAGAGGAAGAAATTGCGAGTGGGGGGATGACACCTACCAAACGGCGGCTCGATTTCTCCTCGAAGGCGCGACGGGCGCCACTATACCCACAGAAGCCTTTGTAGAAATCGCCCTGGTCCGCCACTGAAACAGACAGGAGGCCAAACGTTAGGGGTGCTTTGTTTTCCTGCACGCACGTCACTCGTCGTAACACGATCGATCTTCGTTTTCTAGCATCGTCGGCATTACATTTGTACGATTTGGACGATTCGGTCGAATGTCGCGACAACAGGATTCAAATCTGGCAACGATCGTTCTCCGGCACAACAGCAAACACTCCGTGTCTCGAGTCCGTAACTTACGGAGGGCATAGCGCTAACGGGCGAATTTCCACATAGGCTCCCTCTCCCCTTTCCTTCTTTCTCTCTTTTTCTCTCTTTCTACAGCTCTTTTTTTTTCGTAACAGGCCATCTACCTCGCGGTAGATCCGCCGCCCCGACGAACGAACGGTTCGGAACGTCGCCGAGGAAATTTCCCGAAGCAGAAATCCCGATGGAAACGTATGGAAAAGGTCGATTCGTTCGAAACCGTTCGTGTCGTCGAGAGTTGTATCTATCCTTACCAGTCGACGTGGTTGCTTGACCAGAGGTCGATTCATTCCGTTCATCTTGTGGTAGAGACCGCAGGCGTTGCAGAGGTAATGCCCGGTACCATCCCGTCGCCACAACGGGGTGGAAATTGCCCCGCAGTTCACGCACTCGCGACCCTCGGTAAAGTATTCCGCCTCGATGTTGTGCACTGCGTTTTGTTGCGTGTTTTTTTCTTTTCCATTTCGTCGTACGTACTCAATACACTCTATACCATATTGCCTTTGCCTTAATTCTAGCGGGTTCCGTTGACGCGATCATGCTGACACGTGAGCTCGCGAGGGGAGCGCGATTCGTTTAAATCCGCGGCAAGATTCTACGCGCGAAAGAAGCAGGAGAATACCGCGAATCGGCGGACGAAAATAAAAATACGAAAAGAAAGGCTACTACTCTTTTTGTTTTAATTCGAACGGAGCACGGTACAATACCGCGAAGCGTTTTAGACGCGTGACGCACGAACGGTCGACGAGCGTGTGTTAGTAGCGGGAGGAACGATATCTGCATTGGCCTCTTTTTCGCCGGCTGCCCGACAAACAATTGTCCGCTCGCTCGTTTGCTCGTTCGTTCGTTCGCGCGGCTCATACGCGTGATTATGAATATGCATCGTTTCCCGTGCCGAACTTTAGACCAAGCGACGTGGGAAACACAAGGAAAACGAGCCGCGATTTTCCCACCGGTACTGTACCGTCAACTTGGAGGTACGCCAGTTAAATTTCATTTTCCCTACTTTCCCGCAGGTTTCCAAAGTTTTCCGTGTCTTCGGACGCCTCGAGGCAAATACCTTTCGGCCGTTCGCTGTTAACGAGCCGATTTTCGAGGCCGAGCAATTAGCGCCGCCTCGCATGTGCGATTACAACAGCAACGATCGACGAAACTCGACGGATCGTTGGAGTCGTTGTTGTTTCGTGTGCGACGCGCTCGGGTCGGAGAGACGATTCCGACGAAGGGGAAAGAGAAGGAAGGACTCAGGAAATGCAGCGGCGAACGAGAGAGGATGTAGTCTGACATGGCGATACCGAAATTTCCGGTCTGTTACGATAATAATAACCAGCCTCCGCCGACATCGCTCTTCGAATCGACAATTAACGAACGTTAATTCACGTCCGATCGAAATCACCGTTTTCCAGTTGCGTCGAAATTTCTCTGCCCGGAGACGTCGCACTTGCGCATCGACGTATCTCCGCGGTTTCACGGTGGGAAATTTCTACCCCGAGTTTTCAACGTCTACGGATACGTGGACTTGGCAGCCAGGAGATCGCGGCCGAGTGAAACAACGCGTGCGTGTCGCGTTACCGGAGGAAAACGAGAGAAAGACGACCACGTCGACGTCGGCGTCGACGTCGACGAAGGGGTCAGCGTACGGTAGCGGCACATCCGGCAGAAACGGGACTGGGAAGCAATTGGATATCGCGTATACATCGTAGGTAAGCAACGACTCGCTGACGCAGCCGAGTCCTACGAACTCTCCCGGCGACGATTCGACCACGATTCCCCAGCGATTCGACGACGCCACGACACCACGACGCTCTTTGGATCGAGTTGCGTTCTCGCGTCTCCGCGTCGCCACCTTGACCCACTGTACCCACCACCCCCCCCCTTCTCTATTTCACAGCCGGTATCAACGGCTGCTTTTTCCTTTTTTTTTCCTCCCCGACTTTCAAATTCGAAGCCACGCGGAAAATATTGCATGCCAAGGGAATGGCAAAAAAAACAGTTCCAATAAACGCGTGTTACGGACGACGTCCAAATACAGACTTCCCATCGAAACCGGGCGTCGGTAATGCGAACGTTGTATCGTAAAAATATGTAATTCCAAACGAACCGGTAAGAATCCGCGTCATAAATAAAAAAAAAGAAAAAGAAAAAGAAAAAGAAACGGAAACAAATAGTGTCGAAGCAAACGAAGGAGAGGAGATGGCTGCAAAGTGTTGGCCGGTATAAGAAGAGCGTGCAGAAGGTGTCGGGTTACTTCGGGCGACGAAGAAAACGAATAGGACAAAGAGGTCAGAGGACAGGAGAGAATCTCTTCGAGAGATAGACAACGGAATTGCTTTCGACTGGGAAAGCAATCGGATATTATGTAAAGAAGAAGCTGCTGATGCGAAAGTGTTCGGCTGTCCCACTGCCCCCTCTGGGGAGAAATACCGAAGAGGATACGCCGCGGTGTGTCGCGTTGCAGGCTGGTCGAATTTCTGCGCGTCAATTTTTCTGCAGTTTGAAAATTGTACAGAAACGGGCAAAGAAAGGAACTAGGTAGGTTAGGAGGAGCGAGCGAGCGAGCGAGCGGGAACGGTTGGTGTCTGTCAGTTTTGCCGGCACTTTCTTCTTCTCGGGTTCGAATTAATTTAGGGACGGCCACGTGCAGCCTGGCTCTCTCGATGATGCAGGACAGAGCAGTCTCGGGGGCTCGGATTCGGGCTCGGGTTCGAGTCGAACCACTAACGACCCTGCGGTGTCTGGCACGGTTGAAGTTAAATCGATCGCGTGGTGAACCGTTCGCGTACGAGAGCCACTCGAGATCGCGGTATGTTAAAAGCCGCATCCATCCCCTTCGCGTTCCTGGCTTTCGGAACCGACCAGGATCTAGGCATACGAACACCACACGACCACTTCAGACTTTTTTCTATTCCCCTATCTTCCTCTTATTTTTTCCCTTACCGCCACGTCCCGATCGTAGGCTAATTTTTATTTTTACGCGCGGCACAGGCGCGATGTATAATACATACTGTTGGATTGCACAAACAAGTCCGCTCGACCTTTCGTGAACTTGGAACGCTTCACCCGAGCTGGCCGCGCTGCGATGATTTATTGCCCGTGTTATTATTGCACGAAATCAAAATAATAATTCACGGCGGGGCCAAGAACGCGCGCCGAAACCGAGCGAAAGTTCGTTATCGCGACAATAAGAAAAGACAAAGTCCAACTTGGACGTCGATGGACCCGCGTCTTTATCTTTCTCACTCTTGAACTTGCCCGCCCGAATAACGAATCGGAGAAAAATCTGCCGCGGACGAAATTGCTCGATCGGAGGATCACTCGATCGGAGAAGTAACGCGCAGACTTTTTCCGAAGCGGCAAACGCTCGGGCGTTGCGTGTTCGTTCGTCGTTTCACACCCGATTAGATACTCGAGTAGGTGTTACGTTAGCAGCAAGATAGAGGCTAGCAATATCGAAAATTCGCGGGGGGGAGCTAGCGATACAAGGCTATCGTTACCTCTGTATCGCGCGTAGACGAAACTAGATTAGCACCGACAACACCATTGCCTAGGTCAAGCTCGGGTATCGATGCTCGAAATAATAGGCTGTGCCGCCGTGTTTTTCGAACGTGTGCACCGAACGCGGCGAAACCGAACGAAATCGCCGATTTTTGTTTACAAATGGAACGCGCCGCTCGACCCGACCGCCGCGCCGGCGACCCGGACACACCAGATAATTTCACGACGATAACCATGGAAATTCGCGTAACACGGTCACGCACGTATCGCGTATATTCGCTACCGTTTGCTCGACGGAACGATACTTTCGAGATTTCAACATTCTCCCGCGACGACTTTAACTCTTCAAATGCTGTCGATTTTTTCGTTTCACACTTATTTTTTTTCATCATTGTTGGCCGATTACGTTCGCTATTTACAACAATTGCAAGGATAGTAGCAACGAAACGTAAGAAGAAAACGAAATGAAACGAGACCAATTATGTAAGGAACGAGTGGGCTTTGACAAATTTTTAGCGAACGAACGCGTCGAAGCGGGGTCGAAAATAGAAAAAGTACGGTACAAGGAACGTCCGAGGAACGCCGGGATCGTTTCCAAGACGAGGGACACACACAGCTCGAGAAACTTGTAATATGACACGCCGATGTTTTTTTTTCTTCGGACGGGCACGATTTAGGGCGGTGGACGGGGAATTAGTCACAACTATGTGACTATCGGTGCCACCCTCGAGAGACCGAAGGACCGAGGATTTTGCTTTCGCCCGAGATCGAATCCTTTTTCCCGTTATTTACGATCCCTGCAACACGATATCGGGCAGAGTTCGCGCTACACCGAGATCTACCCTCGATTTATCGTCTTTCGAACGACACGATAAATCGTTCCCTCTACACGGAGATATTCTCCCAAATTTCTTTCGAACACGACACCTGCTCTCGCTAATTTCGCGACACTAAAAGTCAAGGCGGTTAGCGCCGGCGCTAACAAACATTCCAAAGTTTCAAATTTAAGTCGACTTTTTATAAAAATGAATCGGTAAATATTTGTAATATTTTACACAGTCTTTGTATCCGTCACTCCCTCCTACTTGTAAGTGGTCAACCGTGGCCTCAACTTGTAAGATAAATCTAATGCCCGTTCGACAGGCGTGCACACACCTAACTCAGAGTCAAAGACGGAAGAGGGCTATCTCGTGAAACAAGACCACCACGAGACCCAAAATGCCAAAAAGTGTGCTGGCAAATGTCCCGGTGGTCTCCTGCTATGTAGGTTTCTCCACTGGGTTTTAACTCGAATAAAATCCGCTCGCGGATGGTCACGGTCGGATTAGCCGTCATCGACGGAGCAACCCCGTCGATGGCCCCAATGACGGCACACGTCACTCCGTTGTCCGCGACGCGATTCCGCGAAAATCAAGATTCGAGAGAAAGATGAAAACCGCAAAAATGCGCGACCGCCGGCGGCAGAGCGTTCGTAGAACCGCAACGGAATTCCAGACGATATTTCGCGATACTCGCCTGCTTCTTTTACGAATACGCGGACAGTCTCGGATACGAGACGGAACGTAGTAAATGCTTTTGGTCAGCAACGATTGACACGCGATCGAGAAAAAACATTTCACTTTGATCGTTCTATCTCGAGCAAGCGTTTGCGTAGTTTTCATGCATCGGGGGATACAAATGTACCGATCGAGGGGGGGTAAAAAACAGAAGCAATCGAGGGCGATAAAGTTAAAAAAAAAAAAAGAAAGAAAGAAAAAGAAATGTACTCACTGGCAGTAAGGCTGGCCGCGGCGCTGAGCTGGTGCTGCGTAGGCGTCGTCGGCGGGTTGTCGGTTTGGCGTCTGGAAGGCGTCGCGTAAGTCGTCAGCGGATCGCTGGTCGGCGACGCGTAGTTCCAGGAGGCGAGGGCGGTCGCGGCTCGAGACCCGGTGTTCTGCTGGGTCGAGTACGACGGACTGTAATTCCGGAAGGTCGGCCTGTTGCAGAACGGCTGCGAAAACGCCGGGAGCGTCTGCTGGGTGACCGTGCCGGATTTACCGTCCCCGTAGTCCTCGGAGATCGGTGGCAGACCCGTGCTCAGACCTGGAAACCGCGAACCCGCGTTAGCCCCGAGCGTTCGTCGCGAGGTTCGCCGTCTTGCGACGAATCCGCGGCGAAGACGATCGTCGAGCACTTACCCTGCGTGTTCCAAAGTTGTTGCGGCGACGGGGTCAGTTCCGTGGGGCTGCCCGTCATGTAGGGAAGCGTGAAGGTGGTGCCGCCGGTTCCCGTTCCTCCTCCAGCCATGCCGCCGACAGCGGTGATCGTGCGATACATCGACGGACTGAAACGATTACGATTATTCGACCTGTAATACGCCGCGCTTCGGATCCAAGTTCCTCGCGAGCCAGATTACGCCCCTGCCCATGGGATTTCGAATCCGGCCATCTGGCCGTCTGCCCGTCTACCCGTCTGCCCGTCGGTAACGGCCAGACGCGACAAATCGAAACTAAACGCCCTGGACGTCTATGCACGTATGCACGGACGTGTTTGCTAGCCAAAGGTGGTGTGGTCGACGACGCGCGGAACCTTCCGCGAAAGCTGGTTCCTCGGGCTAACGGAATCGTAGGTAGACGAGGTGATTGCGTGCACGGAAGTAACCCTTGCGGGAGGCCGGAAATGAAAATGAAAAAGGTCGTCGATGCGGGCACGTGCCAAAGGTACGCGGTTTTTCGTTCCTCTCGATGAGCACGTACATAGGTTCGACGAGTCGACGCGACACAACTACTCCATTACCATTGCCATTAGCATTACCATTACCATTACAGTTGCCACTACCGGCGTTTCTACCTGGTCGAAACACGTCGTCCCAAGATCTAGCCCGTGCCTACGAAGACGACGTCGTTCCAGCCGAACGCTCCTTTCCGGCCGTATCGCTTCGTAAACGACCGCTTATCTGCTCGTCTGGAAAATGCCCGACGCTCGGGGTGGGTGGCTGCTGCTGCTGCTGCCGCTGTTTCGTGGAAACAGGAACGCGCCGTTCGAGCTTTACGACGGCGTAACGACACCCGAACGAAATTTCTGCCAGCTAATCGGTCGACTCTTTAAACCTACACTGTATCGTGGCGACGTTATTTACGGCGGACAGATAGGAACGCGGGCCACCCGGAAGAACCGCGCGTCGCCGATCGTGTTCGGACGATCGTGATTACAAAACCGTCACGCGCGCCGCCGAACGTGTTTCACCTTTATAAAGCAAACCACCGCTTGTCCGTCCGTCTGTTCGTCCGTCGGCCGTTGATCGACGAAAGGCCACGGAAGCCGCGAAAACCCGAGCGGATCCGCGCGCGAACGTTATCTGGTACGCGATGGCCGAGTAAAACAAACGTAACTACCGAACGCGCGACCTTCGCCGTTCTCGCGGTCCGTCGGACACGTTTCCCTGCATCGGTACGTGCTCGACCACCACTTTTCAGCCAACCGTATCCCCTCCCGCTTCGCTTGTCCCTACAAAATATGGAAAATTGCTTCTCGCGTTCGGTGAAAAGAAAAACATCGATAATCGCGTTAACGTCATCGGGACGGCGACTGTCGGCGAAGGACGCGGGGCTTTTCAGCTGGAAGAAAGAAAAAACAAATGCACACGAGCGGGCAGAAATCGAGAGATCAACTCGCAGTCGGACGAATAACCCGGAGAGAGATTCAACGAAAATTCTAGCGAGCGCGAAACTCGATATAGGCTACGCCGCGATAAAATCTGCTGAGCCGTGCCAGAATCGACCGATTTACGATGCTTTTTGACGACTAAACGTTGACCCAGGTCGGAGCAGACCGATCGGCAGATTTTTGCTGCGAGATTTTTTTTCCACCCGTATGTAGTACGTGCGTATGTACTTCCATTTGCGTATTCTCGAGCGAATCCTTACCGTTTAAGTAAATACAAGTGTAAACGGTGTGTAACGGTCCCGATTGTCTCGGATATGTGAAAAGTTTGTAACGTCGCTCGTGCGGCGCAAACCAAGTTTACAAGAGGATTTGCGTTAAGTGCACCGGAGAACTAGGCCTCTCTTTCTCTTTGCGGCGGAAAGAAGTGAAACTGCTTGTAGGTTTTAGGTACCAGCATGAGCACGGTAGAGTGGCGTCGATGCACCGGGTGCAACCGGTCGATTTCAACTGGAAACCATTACGGAAAGAGGAAGCAGCGGTACCCCGTGCTGGTGTGGTAGCACGCGCTACGACCACGTGTTCGCAGATCCACGCGTCACGCGTTACGCATCCACGCATGGAAACCGACCGACCGGTTAATGCGTTTTTCTCTTTTCCGTCGAGACCTACCACCGTCGTCTCGGATCGCCGTGGGTCGAAAGTTTACCCTCGGAGATGCAAAAATTCACCGTCGGGTAGGAAATTCCACGGAAAGATACGATCGATTCGACCGGCAGGAAATAGCTAGCCAGTGATGTAAGACCGGATCAGAGGAAATCGAGAACAAGTTGGGCGCTCGAGTGTCACGTGTTGGTCATACTTATACAAATACGTTCTAATAACGCCCGACGTAGCATGGGAAGCTCGATACGGGGGCTCGGGTTTCTTCTTAGAATTTATCCGACTCTTTCGATCGTTGCCGCTCTCTTAGCTTTCTCCTTTCTTTCTTCGCAGCCTTCGTCGCAGAGAAGTGCGCGCACGATCCGTCTCCCACGAATTATAACTCGAATTATAATTATAATTGGACGACCATCTTTTATCCGCGGGATATTCGTAATTATTTCGTGGAACGACCGTTGCACGCACCAAGTAAATAGACGGCGAGAGTGGAAGAAAAGAGAGAATGTTGTTCGCGATTCGCGCGGAATGCAAATTTCGCGAAATCTAATCCCCGCTGCTCGCACGGAGGTTATAGCCCGCGCTACCGTCCCCCTATCTGTATCCGATAAGCCGCTTCTCACGATAGCTCGTCGAAGGTGAATAGACGACACCGGGCATATACACGTTGGGAACGACAAATTCGGCCCGAAGGGTGCCACGACCACGCACGCCCAAAGTATACGTGCAGAAGACCCAGAGACTTATCGCGACGAAGAAGAACCAAGTTCCTGGGATACCCGTGACGCGATGGACAAAGTTTCGTAATCGCGGAGGAAAACGCGTTGCTCGAGTTTCTGCTTAAAGCTTGACATTCGTTCCTGACGAAAGATAAGAAGGGCACCGTTCCCTGTTTACTTAGTCGCATCGCAACCGGCAGAGATATCGCGATGCGAGACCCTCCTCTCTTTCCAACGCAAGCGTGCGCCTAAAGAGGAACGGTAAAGAAAAAAATCGCCGTCTAGATTTCTGAATTCGTTGCCTACGAACCCGCGGTCGCAAGTTCGGCCGGCACCTCCGAGTAATGTCGACCCCCGACTGTTTATTTACGATCCGCATTGTCGCTATTCTCCTTATCGTCGTCTTTCCATTTAGCTGCTTTGTTTTCGTTTCGTTCGTAACGAAACGGCCGATAATACGATGTATTCGTCGGAGGGGTCCCGGAGGAAAGGCTCGCGATCGACGAATCCGAAAAAAATAACTGACACGGTCTACGAGATAAGGAACGCGCATTTAGCCAGAGACCCGATAAATTCGTCTGCGCGAATATCTAACAATATTTTTCTTCAATTATCGAGAAGCAAAATAATCCGAGACGTAATAATCGCGGGAGATGCCGCGGAAATTGTTTCGATTCCTGTACACCGGACCGCGTTCCTTCCAATTTCGGAATCGCTTTCGCGATCGAAAACGGTGAGAACGAAATATGTACCGGGCAAAGTTATCCCTACCCTCGGGGCTTATCGTTCCTATCGGTATTATGTCAGCCCGACAACGCCAAGGTCGCTGTACAGGAATTACAAACCGCAACCGAAAGCCATCGTACGTACGAGCTCGAAATTTCAAAGGATATGTACCGACAAAGTCCGCGCGATCGTGTTACTTTACGCTTTTACGAAACAACGAGACGGCCGAGTAACTTATTTGAAAATAAAACTCACTGCATTTTTCCATCCGCAAACGTCAGGATGACCATAGCTTCCGCGACTTCTCTCTTCGCCCTTCTCCCTCCCCTCGCCCACGCTCTTTTTCTCTCTCGCACCCTCGCTTTGTTTTCTGCAACGCCTTAGCGACCAGAAAAATCGAGAAACGATGCTACGAGAGGAAAAAGAGGAACGGAGGAACGTCACGCGGATACAAGAAAGAAAATAGTGTTCGTTGGACGCTGTATCGTATCTGTCACCGGGCGGACGAGAACTGAGCGGAATATAATCCGGCACGGTGCACGAAACGTCGAACCGAATGGCGTTGGAGGTCCTCCGACGTACTCAGGATTTCCCCTTCCGCGGATCTCTCCCTCCTCTCTTTCTTTCTTTCCTTCTTTCTTTCGTCGGTTCGTTCGTTCGTGCGTTCCCCCTCGCAAAGCTTCAACCCCACCCTTTCGCTCCTACTCGTCCGTCCCAGCCCAGACCGCGGTTGTGGTTACGTCGTTTTGACGCGAGAAGTGGTGCTCGAAATAATAAATAAATTTAATTACGAACCTGACGATAAAACATTTGAGAAAACAAAGTACGCGCCGTGAAAGACGTTGAAAATCTGAACGAATTCGGGGAACGTTCCGGAACAAATTCGTCTCGACCGTTCCCGTTGCAAAATTAGTCCACTGAAATTAGTCCACCTAATTGTATACGATCGCGCGCGGTAGTTTACCAGCAAACGTGTATTTACGTGGATATATTATTTTGTGGCTAGGCCACAATAAACGGTACAAAAGAAAAAAAACGTTCATATCGTGAAAGTTGTCGACAGTTTAATAGGCAGCGACGTAAGTTTAATTTGCGGTATTTAACGGAAGCAGCAAATACGTGAAAATATGTGGATCGTGCGAGATGCATGTTCGATGTATAATTAGATTATCAGGCGCGCGTGACTAATTACATCCCCTCCACGCCGCATTGCGTGCAATGGCGAAAGGCCACGACAACTAGTGTCCAATTTACAGAGACTAACGTTTTCTACCTCGCCGGCGATTTCACCAGAAAAATCGATCGACGTGCCCGAACAATTTGCGGCAAGTAACAAAGACGGAAACAGAGGTCGAAACGGCAAATACTTGTAATCCTGTACTCGAGACGGTGGCACGAATAAATTAGTCGGAACACGTGTCCGTGGGCGTTTCGCACCGAAATCCTCCACGTGTCGTTTCCGCCGGTATACATCCAACTCGTGCCAGGATGGACACGCGTGTCCATTACGAGGAAAAATAATCCTTCCGTATCCGGACAAATTTTCTTATTATTCCTCGTCCATCGAATCGACGCTTCTTCTCGGTAAATGGCTAAACGTTAACGACGAGAAACGTGGAACGCGAGGAGAAAATTCGCCCGGGGCCTCGGTGGTATTCCGACCCATCGGCGATGGTCATCGACGATGGTATGTCTGTCGTGACCAGAAGCGGGCTTTCTCGGAACGAAATAGCTGTGGCGGACTCTAACCCAGCGGATGATTCACGAGCAACGTCGCGCGGCATAGAATCAACGGCTACGAGAGTGACGCGCGCGATCTCCGGTTTCGTTCCCCTTGAAAAATAAACATCCTTCGACGGTACTCGATGGTATTCGAAGGTATTTCACGCTGTCGACGCCGTTCGATGCTATTCGCGAGATGCGAGATAAAAAAAGCACTGGCGAAAAAAAGAAAGGTCTCGCTTGCGCCAAGTAACGAATTTCGAAAGCGGTCGAGAGTCGCGGAGCTGTCTTACGTCATTGATTTACTATATCTCGAATTTCGCGAGTCAAAAACCGAGATACCCCGTAATACAAAGCGCGTAAAAAGAGAAACGAAATATAGATCGTCACCTTCTGCACTCGAACTTTGGATATCTAATTTCGAAGGTCGTGGCCCGTGCACGTGCGTGCCTCGTGAGAGAATCAACAAACAAGAAATTCGTCTCATCGTCGATCGAACGACCCACCGACGACCGAACGCGCTTCACCGAGACTCTGAAAGCGACGATTGAAAAACCTATCCCGCTGCTTCGGCCGCTCTACATCGAAACGATACGTCGGACGTAATCGTGGAATCGTTTCTATCGGTCAATAAACGCTTATCACACGCGCGACCGCGATCGACCGAACAGAACGAATCGAGCTCGTTTCCATCGCGGACTAAACGCCGAGGATCGCTTTTAGTCGAGGTGTAACCGGATAAAAAGAAAACGAGTAATCGGCGAGCGAACGAGACGCGCGATAGGCAACGATCGGAAAGATCGGAAAGATCGGAAAGATCGGAATATCGAGAATGCGGCTGGCTCGTGCCCCGCACGAAACAACAAACACAGCGGCAGACTATGTTCGCTTTCACAAGATTGTTAGCATAGGGCCGAGTAGTGACCGTCATAGTTTTCCATCCTCGGTTTTCAGCTTTGTTTTCGGTTTTGTATCGCCTACGTATACAATCTTGCAAGCACGGACCAGCGAGCGCCTAAGCCGTCGAGCAAATATTTCCGCGCGCGTAAACCTAACGCGCGACGAGTACGTACGTTTACACCTACGTGGATCTAAGGAAACGTTTGTATCTCGGTCACGTTGCGTCCAGTCCCCCGGAATATTTGCTCGTTACGCAGCAGGCGGACCGCAAAAGAAGACCAGAAACGTACAGTGTCGACCGAGATACGACGTCGCCACACCTCCGATGGATTATCAACGTCGGCGGGGAAACGTTCCCGCGAAAATAAACGTAAATACATGGAGACGTACAGAGAGAAGAGAACAAAAAAAAAAAAAAACAACTAACCCGAGTGGTCCGGTGGGCGAGTGCGGCGTCGCGGGTCCCTGGTCGTGTTCCTGGTGGTGATGGGGAGTCGCGGCGGTGTGATGAGCGTAGATGGGGTCCATGTAGAGTTGATCCGCGGAAACTCGGTCGTTGTCCTGCGCGAGGCTGTGCCCGTGATTGGCTTGCACGGACGGGGGTTGCATGGCGGTCAGGTGAGCGTACGACTGCCTTTCCCGATCACCGGGGCTGTATCCACCGTCCTGGTGCGAACGATGCGGCGAGAGTCCTTGATCGTCGTGCGGACTTCTGCTCGATCCCGGGGAACCGGTTCGAAGCCCGGGCGAACCTCCGCCGATGGTGAGCGCGTTAACCGCGGCCGCCGCCGCGGACGAGGTTACACCACCCGGGGTGCGTATCTGGTGCTGCAGATACGGATCCTCCGGTAACACCTCCTCCAACTGAGAGCCGTGCGAGTGCTGAGAATGATGCTGATGATCCGTGGGACCGGCCGAGTTCGGACTGACGGAATTACCGGAGGCGCCGGTATTGCCCAGATTCGGAAACAGCACGCCGAGATTAAAGTCACCGCGAGCACCCCTCATGGCCGCCGCGATTCCACTCACTCTGTCGTCTTCCTCGGACTCCTGATGCTGGTGCTGTTGCTCGTCCAAGTGACGGGTGGAAAGAGCGACGTGCTGCGGCAGCTCCGAGTGCAAGTGGTGGTGGTGATGGTGGTGGTGGTGGTGGGTCGGTGAGAGCGACTCGGTGCCGTACCGATGCATCGTGGAGCGAGGCATGTGACTGCCGAGCCGATTTCCCTGCGGCGGGACGGAGGCCTCGCTCGGCCGCCTGTTATCCCCTCCCGAGGGAACTGCCAGCTCCCGGGCCCCGAACCCGTACTGCTGCTGCTGCTGCTGCTGCTGCAGTTGCCGCTCTTGTTGATGTTGTTGTTGTTGTTGTTGCTGCTGCTGATGAGAGTGTGCCTCGTGCGAGGACTCCTGACGAAGATGAGGGAGCTGGGCTTCCTCTCCCCCGTCGCCGTACTGAGAATCCTGCGAATATCCCCTTCGAAAGGGTTACATTCAAACGATACGTTAAACACAGTTGAAAATCCCGTCGGACGGTTTTTTTAGTCGAACGTGACCCCGAGTCGTTGACGCGATCACGATCGCGATTCGGGCAGCGGGCGAATCCGTGATATTTGCGGATCGTCCGCGCAGAGTCCTCGAGATCGCACGACTCGACGACCGAGCGAACGTGCAAACGGACGTTCGATATGGAAAATGAAGACGAAACGACTCACCTCTCGTGAAGAAGCTGATGCTGGGGTTGATATCCTAGCTGATGAATGGTGTAGCCGCCGGTGGAATCGTTTTCCTGATCGGTAGAAACGGCGATAGCTAGTGGCTCGCCGCTGCTTGCCTCTAGCAGCGCGCCATTTTCGATTTCCTGCCGTCCCGCCTCCAGCACGCCCACCTCGTCCCCGCCTTCGTCGGTCCTCCCGTACGCGAGTTCCGCGCCACGTTGCTCGCGACGAAGGGGTTCCCGATGGGGTTGTCGTTGAGCTTCCCGGTCGAGATCCCGCTGCGGTTCTCGTTGACGAACGAAACGGGAGGCCGCCGCGTTCTCCTGCATCGATCTTCTACTCTCCCTGTCGTCCTGTCCGTCGCCCGACGACTCTATCACGGTCTCCCTGCCGTTTGCCGCCGCTTCCTCGGGCGCGTCCGTTGCGTCCGCATACTCTACCGTCGCTGTCAATAACAGATTTATTTAACCGACTTTGAAACTTTCAAATTAAAGGACGGGAAAGAAACGGAGCCGCGAGAATATCGAGTAAGCACCGCGTGTACATACATACGTACGTCCGTATTCTGTATTAGGAAATTCATGAGAATACAAGAAACATTCGTCGGATCCGTCCGGGGGTGTTTCGCGTCGAAAGGAGCGCTCGGTTGTATGCGAGCGTGACGCGTCGTCGTCGGTGGCCGTTAGTCATCGTTTCGACCGAAACGGCCGGCCGAATCGAACGATGACCCCCTCGGAATCGAGGCGATCGAACGAAACGTAATCGGCCGAGTTTCTCGGGGCCGTTGCATCGATGCACGCGAACGATTTCATTGTAAATTTCAGCACGATATCGGTCGGTGATAACCTTGGGCGAATAGGTCTAGGACCTTCGATCGATCCGAATCGAACGATCGACATCGATGCGTACCGGTGACACGATCAAACTGTTGCTAGCCGGTACGTTACAAAAATAACCGCGTGCCCTTATCTACCGCTCGTTAGTGGTGGCACGCATTCACGCACTCTCGCCGGCGAACAAACGTACGCGCGACGTGTGTCCCACACATCGACAGCGAGAACGAGGAGGAAAGAGAGAACCAGAGAAAGAGGGAACGAGTCGTTTCGCGATCCGCTCTCCCAGTCGGAGATAAAAATATTATTTTTAATCGGCGAGGGTCACTCGGTGGCAGGACCATCGGACATGGGCCGCATAGGTTCTAGGCTTTGATCGCCACCATACCCGTTCCCCTTTCCTTTCTTTTGTTCGCGGCAGGTCCGCGAACGTGCCGCGTTTCTCTCTCGGAAGCTGCAAAACGATCCGACGAACGACACGCGGGACACACGATACAAACTGTCTTCGCGAAAGCGGTCGCCTCGGTGGAAAAGTAAACGCAGAGACCGTTTGAAATGCAAGTTTACGTTAAAACCGATCGTAACGTCGGGTAAACGGCAAGGTGTTGAAACTCGAAACCGTTTGACGTTACGAGAGACCGTTCATTGACGATGAAAGCGGTATCTCGGCCTGGAAGACGGTATATCGACCGTTTAACATTGAACCGACCTTATTGACGTTACCTAATCGAATTGGAGAGGTCAGGCTCGCAGGATTATCTGCCGGCTCGCTTCGCGGCGAATTCTATTAAAAAACATATTTTTTCGCGAGAGGTCCAAGTACAAATCGCCTCCGTTCGGATAACGTAAATACGTCTGTAACCATCCTCGTACTTACGTACGCGCGAGTCTTTCTTTCTCTCCCCCTCTCTCTCTCCCTCTCTCTCCCTCTGTCTCTCCCGCTCGTAAACGGACGCCGGCGAAGCTGCTGGGTGGTAATGGGAGCAGCAGAAACTTCCGAAGGGAAAAGGAAATTGACCAATCGAACGTGTCGGCTTATCGGCGAACGAAACTTGCGCATTGTTGCGCACGAAGGCACAACAATTGGCGAGCACAGAAGTCGCGAAGCCACGACCTCGATTAATCATCTCGAACGGGACGTCTCTCTATCGCGTGGAAACTAGGATCGGCCGCGCGTCGACAAGACGGGCGATTTAAAGGAAAAAATAATAATCCGTCCTCTCTTTCGCGTTAGGATTTCTCGAGGTCGCGACCCAGCGCGCGAGGTCGAAGAGAATCGAATCGACGAGGCGAGCGTTGCGACCGAAACGCCTCAAAGATCCAAAATAATAAATCTTTCTTATCGGGATCCGCGTGTTTCGAAAAGGGAGGCGAAAGATATTTATATAACGACGAGCCGGTCGGAGTACGTGTAATTTAACCGTTATCGCCGGATTCGTCTTGTCTTTTTCTTTCTCGATGCAGCCGTTATTGCGCGGTCGATAAAGAAATATAATATGTAGAAAGTAATTAACGCTCGAGTTCCCTCCCCCCACTCTGCCCTCGCCCGCACGACCAACCGATCTAACGCGCGCTCCAGAACTTTGGATCGTACGGGGTTGCGAAACCCGATGCTGACCGTTCGGAGAAAGAAAACGACAGACTTGCAGAAAACTGCGAAACTGGATTCGCCACTCCGTGGTAGTCGTTGCCGTTTGCGACGGCAAGCTCGTCGGCAAGCTCGTCGGCACGGGATCGATGGGAAGCCGATAGGTTTGTTAACGGTAGCAACGGACGAGTTTCCAGTCGGTCGGGACGAGACGAAAGAAGAGGAAAGGAGCGGAAGAGGTTTTATAGATCGGGGGCAGAGGTTGCTCTTATCTTCTCGGCTCCATAAAAACACTCTCTGTTATCCGCAATATAGGCAACTAAGCGACGGCGTATATCGATGCGGTTTACGACGAGATTTTCAGAGATTGAATAGCCCCTTTATCTCGACCTGACAGCTCTCTCTACTCCTTCTTTTCTCCTCCCTCTTCGTCTTTGCTCGCTCATCGTTGGCTCTTCGTTCGCGACGACTCCCTCGAGACTACCCGAGACGGTCGACGTGTACATATTCCGAGCGGCAAACGACCGACGACGATTCGAATGTCTCTGCGACGGGAAGCACAAGCCGCGACGTACAGTTTGCCAGGACGTTCGGGCGCGCTTTACAACGAATACGGAGAGCAGTTCAGGTGGCGGGCGAAACTCCGAAAGCAGGGTGCGAACGAACAGGGGCAGCATTGTGGAAAAACGAAGGCCGGATAGGCGACAAGTTGCCCCAGCCCCGCCGGGGATGCTTGCGTTCTCGCTATTGCCGATAACGAAGGGACCAGGTGTTCTATCCCGCGCCGTCGCGTCGACGAGATCGACGAGGAGAAGCGACCGTCGTCTTACGAACGAAGCTTATTTTTCGCCTCGTGAAACGCGGGTTATCGGGGTTCGCCGATCGAAAGCACGATCACCACTCGGTCGTAAAGTTCACGCGCGAAACACCGGTAGACGCGCGACTAGAGTAATTTTCAAAAGATCCTAGGGGCGTGGGTGTATTTCAAGGAGGTCGATCGCACGGTTCGACGGGTACCGTCGCGGTGTCGGCGTTAGCGAGAACTGCGCTCCTCGGACGACAGATTAGGCGGTGGTACCGCTCTTAGAAACCGATAGAATGCCCACAATCGCGACCCGTGCACCACGTTCCTTTACTAACTACTACCTCGGCTATCGTGCCTCTACGTACCTCGGTCTCTTTTCCTCTCACGGGCTACCAATGGAATAGAAGATAGCGCAATCGCGGTTTGTCCATTCATCCAAAAGATAGGGTAATCTGCGCTACTCTTTATCCCCCTCCCGGTCGTTCTTCTCTCTACCTCGGTCTCTCTTTCTCTCTTTCCATACTCTACTCTACGATCCTCTTTTTACCGCGATTGTTTCGCGCCTGCTACCTGACGAGTTTCATAGAGCCATGAAACTACAAAATATGTATACATACAAGCATATTCGAGCCATATCCACCGGGCGAGCGAGTTATCTCGGTCATCCTCGATACGAACCTCGTCTCGAGCTTATCGGGATTCGCTGAAACATCGATGTCTCGCCGATAAGCGCGCGATCGTCGCTACGAAATCGCGCGGGACGAGCAGATATTCGACGCGATATTCCTCCTGCACGGATACCTAACATCGCCCCGGGAATCGTCCTAGAAAACCTAGCGTGGGTCGAGTGTCCCGAAACACACGAGGAAAGGCGAAAGAAACGCCGCTTGGCCATAAAACGTGCAAACACCCTGGAATCCTTCTCCCACACTCTTTGCCTCTACCAACGAGCGAGCGGGGAACGGCGCGGCGGGGCGCCGACCATGGAAAACATAGGGCACTTGTGCCAGAAACAGATTTATAAAAATATTTGAGCCGCGGTGACGAAAAAAGAGCGGCACAGGACTCCGGACAGAGAGGTATGGATACGTTCCCGTTTCCCGTTTCTCGTTTCTCGTTTCTTGGCGCGCTGTCTCTCGCCGGAGTCGCCGAGAGCTACCTCGGCTCGATAGAAGCTGATAACACCGATAACGGTGATAACGCGATACCAGCCGGCACGCGACCACGATACGCGTTCCTCCTTCGTACCGGCGACCACGACGACGCGACCAACCATCTACGCGAATCGCGTATTCGTCCGCGCGGCCCTCCTGCATGTATACGTAACTATGTATGTATGTACGCATGTATGTATGTACGTGGCGGATCGTTGCCTGCAAGGTAGATACATACATCCACGTCCATCCCCCGTCGCGTATTCGTCGAACGCGCATTCGCGAAAAATTGATAAGTGCCGGTGGCTAGCCTACCGCGAGAAGCAACGTGGGCGACGCGCGGCGGACATAATAAACGTTGGACGGGCGAAGCGCGAGCCTCCGATTATCGCGAGCAAAACGGCACTCGTCGATGAATGTTTCACCGAGCGAACAAAGAGGAGAGCGAGCGACGCGAGTGAGTCGGCAAGTAAGAGTAAAAGGAAGCGCAGAGTGGAAATTTCGCTCCAACACTTTTCAGAGAGGAAAACAACGAAGAAAAACGAGATCGAGCGAGAGTACTAGACGCGACTCACTCTGCCGCCCCGCGACCTTTGCCTTTATTTTTCTCCCCTCTTCTTCTTCTTCTTCTTCTTCTTCTTCTTTCGTTCTCTCTTCCTCCCTCTCTTTTTGTCTCTTTGTCTCTCTCGCTCCCTCTGCCTTTTGTCCGGACGCCTCGTTTACCCTCGTAATCGGCAACGAGATACGTCACCCGCTGGCTTTCTTGTTGCTTCCTAAAACTTTGTTGCCGCAGACTCCAATGTCGTGAATTCGAGGCGGGGGGAGCGAAACCCGTACGCGTACGTACGTGCGTGTATACGTATGCACGATCCGAGTTAGGTTCGAGCCTCTAAATCATTCAATGTTTTCAAGTTAATGGGCAATAAAAAAAGAAGCGCTCGTAAAAGTTCGAACACGGCTGCGGAGTCTCATCGTCGGAGTGTCGGACTACGTCGGACGAAATACACGAGACGAGCTCGTCTCTCTTTTTACCGAAATCCAATCGCGTGGTTCTCCAGGACCGTCGAGAGGATTAACTTTTCCCAACGGGAACGGGTCTCGTTGGCTCGTTTATCCGGGGCGACGCGGCCCTTCTGCTCCTTGACGGTTTTCAAACAGAATCGGCGAAAAACGTGAAACACAGCCGACGAAGGCGAGAAAAAAAACAGTGAGTCCTCGAGGGGGAAAGATAGGAGAGTACTTCGAGGCAGTTTATTACGACTATTTGGAAGATTAATCGATGTCAAGGGTGATTAAACGATGTCGGTCGGATCCGAAAAAGAAGCCGATAAATCGATCGGCAGATACTCGACGCGCAATCTAGGCTTTTACATTTCCGACTCCGCGCCGGAGTCCGAGGAAATGGGTTTCCCTACGAGAAAGAAAAGAAGAGTGATACAGAAGAGCGGAGGCAGAAGGGGAGGAGGGGTCACTAACCCCTATTTATCTCGTGACTCTACTCTCGTTTATCTTCGGCGTTATTCTAAACAAACCTCGAAGCCGCTGATTTATAGACTGCTCTCCGTTCCATTTAGTCCATGAACCAGAGACCTCCACCGATCTCCGCCAGCCGAATTGACTAAATTCCGCAAAATTCCCCAAAGCCATCGTTCCAACGCTCCTAAATCGAAATATGCAAGGCGACCGTCGTTCTCGGCGTCCTTGTCGTTCGCACGTACGATCCACCGTATAAGCCGTTCCGACGAACGAGGGAAAGTAAATATTAAAACGGTACGCTTAAAGAGCGGTTGGATCATTAGCGACGCCTCGAAGAAAGAAACAATCGGCCGACCAGCCAAGGAAGGGGAAGCGAGAAAGTAAGAGAGAAAGAGGGTATGCCATAAACCACACCGGAAGCGAATGAAGATTTCAAGCGAGCCGACCCCCAAAAACCAGCCGCTTTTAATGTTTGCCATTTCCCCGCATCGGGCTCACACGGTCCGTTGTTTGCCGCTCGACGAAATTCCATTTTATATTGTACAACGCGCGTGCAACCCCGGATTGCATTACGATGCTCGATCGGGTGTGTCGCGTACGAGACGGTAAACGGCATCTCGGTTCTCACCGAGAAGATATCGGGTTTCGTGGTGTTTTTTACGAAACGACTCGGGCATCGGTTCGCCCCAAACCCGATTCGTTTGGGCCCATTAACTTTCAACGGTCTGCCACTTGGATGGGAAGGCGTCGAGAGAGGGAAAAAAAAAGGACTATGAATTTTCGGGGGTGGCAATTATCGAGCTCTTATAGCAATACGCGAACTAATCCGTAACGCGGGTAATTTTTTCATTCGCCGTAGATTTCTCCAATTCGTCGACGGAGACGTTCGGAGAGACGTTCGATCCAGTTTCGTGGCATCCCGCTGTGAGACTTTTTTTCAACAGCGAGTAGCCAGTCGCCGACCTTCGTGAATGGGTGTCAAGGGTCTCGCAGGTTTCTGCGGCTCTCGTGAAAAGTGTCAGCCGTGACAAACCACGAGCCGCGAAATAACGAAACACAGACTGCGTGGCGTAACACGAGAAGCCAGCTAATCGCTCTGTTTTCCGTCTGCTCGGGGAATACGTGCGCCTTCCCGACAACAAGCGGGTTCATCGCCGCATTTTTTTAGCCGATTTTCGCCCCGATGCGGCAACGCTCCGATTTTATGCGTGTTTCTAGGCCGCACCGCGATAAACCCGGCAGAAACTGTCCCGGTAAAACCACGTGCAACAGGTTGCACCGCGATAGATTTGCTTTTGGTTCAGGATCGCTTATCTGTCGGGTTAGACGAGACCGTCGAAATATCGAGTGGTACGTTACAACCGTAATTAATGCTACTCTACGATCGTTAAAGTACCGGCTACCCCGGCGCTTCCGTTTTTCTTCTGGTTCTTTCTCGCCCGTTATCGATGACGACGATAACTAGCTCTTTACGACGCGGTATTCCTCCCACGAATCTCCTTGGCCGAGCGGGGAACAAATCTTGATCGTTTTAATTTACGAGAACGTCGAGTAATTTCGAAGCTGCTACCTCGCCGGGAAAGGTTCCCTCGGCTCGATAATACCTTCGGGAAAGTTATTCGTCTCGAAGGAGATCGATTTACCGATACTTGGCAAGTGGTGCGTAACCTCGTTCACCGACCTACGAACCTTCGGGGAAGACGAAAGGCGGGCGAGAGAAAGACAGAGAGCACGGCAGTAAATCAGTCGTCGAGAGGTGAAAGGTCGTGGACGGTGCTCCACTATATTCCCATTGAGTACGTAATGGGGTATTAAGACGAGAAGGCATTCGAGGCGATTTTCTAAACGGGCCTCGTAACCGCTAGGGATCCCTATTAGTTCGAGCCGATATTATTTCACGTTTCCCTCAAAAAAGAGTAATTCCCGTCCTCTGACCTCGGAAAGCTTCTGCTGGAATTTTACCGATTTTCCATCGATTTTCCAGGGAGCACGGGCAACGGCCAGAGGTTGGAAGACATCGGGGCAATTCTCTTCTCGGATCGACACTCGACGATGACACTCGAGTGTTATTTCTGCGGCTTTTCGACACCGGTCTCGTGGCGGATCGGCTCCGACCCGACACCCGTCAATGCAAACAAATACACGGGACTCTCTCTGGCCCAGAAAACCAAGAAACCGGAGCACACCCGGAAAGGTTCGAAGCCGTTTGTTTTCCTACAAACGCGATTTCGTGTTTGGCTCCGTGTTAAAGGGTTATTACCAAAGGGACCCTAAGACTCTCGAGATGCTTTCCCAGGCGAATGCAAATTAGACCTACAGCTCTGTAAATAAGAACGCTCGCCCCCTGGTAATACCTCCTCGCGTAGGCTTTTCCCGAGCCGTGACCCCGTTATCGACGACGTAAACGTTTACGTGGTTGAATTTTTCTAAAATTCCGATCGACGAGGAACGTGGATCGTCGACGGGAGATCTCGCGCATAAAGGAACCACAAGAACGGGCGACCGAGAGGTATGTAGGGTACGAGAGGGGGAGGGGGAGAGGAAAATGTTTGCATTGCAGGCAAGCGGGTAGGCGGGGGGAGGGTCGGCAGGTTTACGGTACTAGCCGGGCTGGCGGCAGCTCTGACGTCACATCCTGCGCGGGCGGACATCCGGTTTCGGTGCCGGACTCCTGGGCCAGAGCGATAACAAAATCTACGTTTGTTAAGAAAAAAAGGCAAGAGAGAGAGAGAAAATATAGCTCGCGGTAGGCGTAGAACGTTGGCGAAGCAACGCTACGATACCTGACTGACTGTGTTATAGCGGTCTTCTCTCGGACGAACTGGGGGAAACGTGTGGTCGAAGAAACGAAACCAAGTATTCGCGGCGACTATTCGACGTACTTATGTGCACGTTTATAGACCTGCATGCGTCGTAGAATAGCGTCTTTCAGCTATCGCGAAAAAGGTGTTTTCGCGATTAACGTAAACGCTTAAAAAGAAAAAAAGAAGAAAATAGGGTTGCCCCGTTGAAAATGTAATACAGGTAGAACGGGTCTGCCGAGTCGTCGTTAGATAGGTACTACCGTTCGCATTATTTACCCGGTCGGTTCTTTACGCGACCGCGTGGAAAACATAACAATTAAGGCGGGCAGCTTATCGTCCGGTGTCGTTGTCCGCCGGTACGAACGTGTCTTCCGCGTCGAAATCACTCCGCTCGATAACACCGGGCCGGCCGTCAATCGACCCGCAGATAATCCGTTATTTCCGACCGCCCCCGCATTTATTCGTTTGCACGCTTACCGGGAAAGACGAGCGCACTCTTTCCCTAGGATCTGCCGACGTACGAGCCACGTACACGAGGCGATACGTCTTTCGATCCAGAGTGCAAATCCGCCAACGGGAATCCCGTCGGGATTAGCCTTTTCGTCCCTTCCTTTCGCCGGTTTTCCTTCTCGCAGGGCGCAGAGCAACATGCGCGTTCCCACTTTTCCCTGTGGAACGTCGCGCGGCTGCCGCGCAGAACTTTCCCCCCAAACCACCTATGGGCAACCGTCTCTCGAAAGGCCAACTACAAATATTTGCCTCGTTATTATTTTACGGCGGTCCTTTGTCGCGCTGGATTACCCGTTTATGGCCCTTCTCCTCCATCGTCCTTGCACGCGAAATCTCTGATCCTCCCTGCCCGAGCTTTACCGAATACCACCGAACAAACGTAATTGCTATCGATGAGATTTACCAGCTTACGGTGCAACGCTACCCTTCCCCCACCGCTCTTCCTTCTTTGTCGCAGAATTTTCTCAGCGAATCGATCGAGATTACGGCCTCGCAGAAAAATTCCTTGGCATATCGATCGAAATTAACGCTAGGTTTATTTACTTATCTCAATGGACACTCGTCAAATTGACGGGCAAAGAAAATGTGTTTTCTCCGAAAACGATAAATTTAATTTTTAAAAAATTGATTCTGTTGCCTGCATGAAATCGTCAATGTTGTAACTCGTTGGTATTTCATTCTTGATTTAATCGCTCTTCGTGCTCGCTTCAGACCCGTACGTTAACGGAAATACTTTTGCGATTGCGAAACAGATCTGTTTATTTGATGTTCGGTTCGACACTGTCGAAAGATATCTCCATGGAACGATGATTTTTATTTGCTATCTACTTTTATATTCGTAATTGGAAAAATAATTTCACGAATAAATCCGGATCGAGTATGCTTCGCTGTGAAATTACTCGTTTCGTCGATTCGACGGGTGTCCGGAGAAATAGGTATCGTACGACACTTTGAAATTGCAGAGGTAAGAAATACTATGTAACGTACATAATCGAGCACCTGTAACACGCAATTTATGAAAAGAAATGTACAAAGTCAACGCCTAATAAGCCCGTTAGGACTTGAAGGCTCAATAAAAAAAAAAAAAAAATAATAATAATAAAAAAAAACTATCGATGTTTCTTTTGGAAATTTGCTGACAAAATACGATAGCTCGTGAAATCGAGGAGTCCCGTAAGCCTAGCGTAATATGCCGCACGATGTTCTTCCATCGCTCCGTTTCCTCGGGTAGGTTGTTATTTTACAAGCCGAACCGGGGATCGGGATACGAAGTGGCAGCAAGTGCCGCGGATAATTAGCGAGCGTTGTTCGAACCGCGAGTCACAGATGGCATTAGTTCGCGGAAGCTTGGAACGCGCGAGCTGCCACTACGATGCGAATCGTGTGTGCGGACGTACGTGCATCGCGGACACTTTTCCGCGATTCCACGTTTTTTAGGGAACTATCGTTACGACGAACTACTTACTGGGTCAAAGTCGTTAATTTCCATGCATCTGTGTTCGAATCGCGAGGCCACACGTAATTCGATTATAATTGCGTCTCGGGAGGCATTGTATTTCTCGCGGGTTAGTTATCATTTCGCGGCAATCGATTTCGCGACTCGATATTGCGTTCGAACAATCGGTCGCCGTGACCGGAATTTCCTTATGCGATCGTAAATCTGCGGGACTAGTGGCTGCTGCGGTTGATCGGGGTCAACCGAGGTCGACTAAAATTCAACAGGTTGTCGCGCTGTTGCACGCTTAATTCGCGTGACCCCCGTTTCCGATCGATTTCACCCGATCTTCGACGGTCCTGGAAGTCGGCACGACCGCGTAGGGGGAATAGAATAATACATTCGAGGGGCGGGAGGAGGATCCGGTCGAGACCCGGAACGATTTCCAACATGTTGTGACAGACCATCCGCGTCTGGTTCGAGCAGATAACCGACCGAATGCCGGGGGCGTTTTTGGGGCGGTTTTCGTTCCTGTGGGACAACATCGTCGAAACGACAACGATCTTTCCCGTTCTATAATAACTCGTAACGCGCGTTTCCCCGAAGCGTCCGTACGTACCGTACATAGGTCGGAGCATCGAACGTAGCCCGCTCTATTCCATTCTATTTTCCGTTTTCCAGCTTGTCAACGCGGAGAGGAGACCACGGGCCTGCCCCTTCCGAACGATAACACCCGCATGTTGCGCATACAATATGCTCGCGCGCATACATACATACATAAATACATACACGCGTGGTACGTGCAAACGAACGTCCAGACTTCGGGTACGAAACAACGAAACCCCGACGAAACGACGACCACCGTTTCCGCTCCGACTCGCCTGGGAAAGTAACCGGCTTTTTTCTCTTATCACCAACCGGGAACCGAGACCCCCTCGGTATGTCCTACGGACACGAACGTGGTGACGATTACCACCGGATTGCTCAGCTGCGGACACGGAAAACGCTGCGTTTGGAAAGGACTCGGTGGTGTACTCTCCGCCATAATCCTGCAGGTGGGTACGCGTGCCGCACGAAAAACGATCCTTTACGTGCCTTGTACACGCACGTCGAAACAGTTGAAGCATCGTTACACGTTCTACCCACGAAAAATGCCCGTCTTTACTAATGAGAATGATTATAAAAAAAATATATGGTAAAGTCTTTAATGACAAAGATTGTATTTTTTCGCGCTGCAATTGCCGGTAGTTTCCGAGATAACCGAGACACGTACACTAATGTCGGATTCTTATGGTTTTAAACGTCCCGCATCCCGTGGTGTCGTTGGTTTTTTCAATTTTCTTTAACAACGTACCGAAATCGACCGTGACAAATTTACGTATATTTTTTATGTGTAACTTACACTTTCAGCAACCTTAAAGTGCCGAATGCTAGTTCATATTGATCTCTAATGATTGCCGAACGTGCATCCACGATATGGTTTCAACGAATTGTCGGGTGTATCGAAAGACAAAAACTAGAATACGCGCAGGAGAAAAATGTACCGATCGTTAGCAAGCAGCCAAGACGTTGTTCGCCCTGAAATTTGATCATAGCACACAGTGTTGTGCATCAAATTCGTATAAACAATTGTACGATTAACGGGGTCGTTAATGAAATACTTAAAAAAATAGCTAAACTTCGTGCCGCTACATATTGTTTTTTACATAGTGCCTCAATGAATGATGACTCAACGATTCTTTGAATGCCAATTGCATCGAAGTAGGGGAAGGTAGCCTTATTTGAACCGCTATGATATACAAAGACTGATGATATCTGCGAGATTTGAGATAGGCATTTTGTTATACGTAGATGTAGAAGAGGTTAATGCAATTGTTTTTGTAAAGAAACGCCTCGTGGTTGCATTGAGAGAAGTATCATCGATTAATCTTTGTATATCATAGCGGTCCAAATAAGGCTACGGTTCAAATTAGGCTACCTTCCCCTATATGCTTTTTTTAAAGAAATACGCAACAAATTGCAAGGTAGACCTATAATTTTGGCACAGGGTTCCCCGTCCTTTCTTCGATAATCGCGCTACGTCGGACATACAATCACAATTACATCTGTGTTATTGTTTGTTTTAACCAATTTCTTCGTCCAACGTCCTGGTTACCGCTCGTCAAAAACGGACCTACACTTTTGACCCGCGGTGTATACCGAGACGTATGCACCTACGAGGCAGAACATCACGGTTCCTGATACGCACGATGCAAAAGTAGAATCTCGATGAATGAAGTGGCAAGTGCGAGAACGAGAAGGAGAAAGTTTGAGAAGGAGGGGTGTTAACAATGCCGAAGTTTATCTCCGCGTCCTTGGCTAATCTCTACCCGCGAAAGATTACCCTATCAGACCGGCAATTACGCTACGCTTCTACTACTCGATATATGCGAGCGTACGTGACTTTATCGCGTCTATCGTCGCTATCGCGCGTCTACCGTTTCTGTCTTTTCTTTCCGTCCTTCCACCGTATACTTGTCGTGCGACGATCCATCGATCGAAATCATCGCGTTACCTCCTCCAGATCCACGAACCTCGACGGACGGGCGAATGAAATTTCCAAGAAAATTTCCTCTGAAAAGTTTTGCCAACTCGGACACGTACCTTAAGGAGGAACCGACTCGCAGCGTGAACGCGATACGCGCGTCGGTTTGCGAGGCGACGCGAGGCGACGCGAGGCGACGCGACGCGGGCCTCGACGGGTTACCGCGGGGGGTTGGAGGGCAACGAGAGGCATTGGGGCCACTGCGAGGATACGGGACGGTGCGGGGCGACGCGTCGTTACGTTGGGTCATGCTGCTAAGCGCTATCGCGGACCGACCACCGAGCGATACCTTATCTAGAGTAGTTGCACGCCGACAGTGGTGCCCAACTTTCTCGATTCACCACGTTTCGCTCGAGGATTTCTACCACCGACGGCATCGTCTCGCGATTCGGTCGGCAAAGCGTGCCGTACGGTTTTTTTGGAACGTTGCGTTCTTGAGGTAATCCGTTGCCATTTCGCGTCTGCCATCGCGTTCCAACGGGCGATCGCCACTCGCGCGTAATTCGGCTTACGGAGAATCGCGGTGGGTGTTGGGAACGAAAGATTCTTATCTAAACGAAAATACGGCGACATCAATACACGCTCGGTCAAGTGGCATCGTCGACGCCCGTAACACGATGATACTTGGATAGAAAAATATTCGAGACCACGCGTGGAACGAGTGGAATCGTGTGTCGAAGAGATTTCACAAGTTTAACCGGACCGGCTACGCGATTCGGATTTGGGAGTATGTAATTCCCAGAGAGTTCTCCGATAACTTGCCGAGAGAAACGACCGCGTGGAAACACGTAGGTATGTACGAGCGGCGCTAAAAGTTTGCTAAAATTATCCCTGTAGCGCGGGATTGATTATTCGTGCGATGGAACCACCCACCATTTCGCATTGCACGCCACCGAGATAGAAACCATCGGGTGGCTGCTCACGAGCACGAGCATCCACGTCGTACGGTCGTATCGTCGTGTCGACGGACTTGCTGTGCATTATCACTCGGTATTTCGTGAAATCAGTCGCCGCGAGACCTGCCTCCGACTCGGTCGACGCCGCCGAAGCTCCCTCGCCGATCTACTCTTTATTTTCTTTCATTTCATTTTAGTCCAGCTTGCTTCGCTTCGTTCCTACGGAGGCGACGAGGATTCCCGGAATTTCCCTTCGGCTTGCATCCACTGCCATCCATTGGCACGGAAGATCTTTGGATACGGCGCGAGTGTGAAATACGCCTGGCAATGGGCAATGATTCGATCGCTACGGAAGTAGGATCGATATCCGTGCCGGTATCCCCGCGTACCCCGGCAATAAACGTTCTACGAGCGAAATATCCTACCTAGTCGGTTCTCGATTACGCGTACGAGCGTGCACCTCGTTAAAAACGCAATACACACTCGTTCGCTCGAATGTAGCCTTGAACGCGAAATCATACGCGCACGTAGCACGCATCGCGCGGCCCGAGTTTTACCGGGAAACTCCGCGACCGAGAACAAACGGGCGTATTCATTCCCGTTGGAAGTTTCACTCTCGAAGACGCAGCCCGATGCCCGCTGAATTTCAGTACATTCTTGTGAAACACGTATGCAACGGAGACGAGAACGACGGACACGTAAGATGGAAAGAAGCTGGAGCGGTTAGGCGAACGGTACGAGACGCGGGTCGTGGTGGTGCGGTTAGTCGTCGTCGTCGTCGTCGTCGTCGTCGTCGTTGGCCTAGTCGTTTCAGGAAACTCGAAAACAATGGGTAGCAGCAACGGCAACGACAACGACTCCGAATGACGCAATGGTACGCTTTACCTGGCATTTACCTGCCTACGGCGAGTAACTCTTTCGCGAGTCACCTATTGTTCGACGGTATCCAGAATATTCCTTCCGAGGACTCGCAATTAAGTTACATTTAATTTCCCTACGATAGCGCCCGTCACACTTCGGGCTACCTTTTCGCACGACGGTAATCGTAAAAGATAGGTACTTAATTCCTCGGCGCTATTAGACCCGTTAACGCGATCGTCGATAGAAGGACGTGCAAGAGCTTACGTAACGAAACGTATGGATGACGAATTTACTCGTAGAAAGCGTTCAATTCTTTTGACCGTAGCACCGAAATGACGGTTGCCGTCGTCGAGCGACTTTTCGACAAAACAGATAAAAAGCTTTTGCGCGCCTGTACTATGCTAAAAAGCGGCTGCGTGAAAATAATAAAAACATAGCGTACGTTGCGCGAATGCCATCCGAAAAGCGTTATCGTCGTTCGGGTCCGTTGACGCGCGACTCGTAAATCATTTACGAGGGTTAAGGCGTATCGGTGAAGAAGCCACGACAAAGCATAATTCACCAAGAGATAAGCCCGGCGGTGAAGCTAGAAATTTTCAACGGGCTGCTGACTAACTTCCCTCCCAGCTTTTACGTACTCGACTACTTTCGAATCGGTCGTGGCAGCTCTATGTTTCGTGTACACGCATTTACTTGTTTTTACGCGGACAAAAATTTCAGTCGCGTGGCGGCAGACTCGGGTAACTTCTGACAGAGACCGTTGTCCTTCCGAAACATGTTTTAAAACGATATGACACTCGCATCCCTTGGTCGGGACGCCGCGAAAGGACTTTCCTTAACTCGTGGAAGGGTTGAGGCCGCGAAACGTCGCCCGGAGGGCAACCAGGACGAATTTAACCGAAGGCGGAGCGAGCCGAGTGGAGAGAGGAGGAAGAGCTCGATTCATCGGAACGAGCCACTCGCTTTCCAGCGTCGCGGCCATTTTGGAACATCCATAACGTTCCGCTCTCCTTCCACGTTTGTGTATGTGCGTACATACATAGACTTTTTCTAACGGCTGGTCGCGCACCGCCGTAATAAATTGTATTTGCCCGCGCGTACGTAGATATATCGGCGGCTCGGCTGCGCGAAAATTCGACCCGCGACGATCGATCGCCGCCTGGTTTGCATTTAACGAATCGTCGAGAGAGAGAGAGAGAGAGAAAAATAGAAACGAAACCGGTATGGAGGCGAGGAATCGAAAACAGCGGGTAATAGACAATTGGAGTCTGACAAACGAAAACGACGTCGTTCCTATTCGGCTATTGTTGTTACGTACGTTGACCCGTGACGAAGGAGGATCGCCGGATGGTAGAAAAAGTCCGATAACGAGCGGACTTGGACCCTCGACTCGTAATACTCGGTGTCCGTCCGACCGCGGAAAGTTTAGCTAGACATCGTACTTTCCATCGCAATTTTCTCGCTCGAAAGGTCGACCTCTCGGGAGCAGAGAGGATACAAAGTAGACGATAACAAATCCTAATTAACGATCGAAAATCTACTCGGTGTCCCGGGAAACTATTACCGTCTGCGTAAGTCCACGTCGCGTTTACGGCCCCGTCGAACACAATGGTGCACGGCACGGTAGCGCGAACGTAAATCACGTGTCACACTGCTCGATAGCGCATTGTGAATCATACGGCTAAGGAAAATTCGCTGGACTTATTATTAGATTAAATCGGTTCCGCGGTTAATCAACCAGACGGCTGAGAACACGCGAAGCTGTGACGATAAATCGACGACGATTATAGCCAGGAGGAAAAGCAGTCGATCGTGGTTCATCGATCTACGAGTGTACGCGTCATGGACCGAGGAAAGCGATAATCGAGCAAATTGCCGTTGCCGTCGATAGATCGATGGATCCACCGTCGGTTGTCGCACGATTTCATTCCCATCTCGTTCATTCGATTAGCAATAAAACGTGCCGCCCTGATTTTATTAAAGAAAGTCGGAATGAGTGATTTGTCATCTCTGGTAATCGTTACCGATGTTTATGATTGTATTTTCTTCGGAAGGTTGTTGCGACTTTTATGAAAATATATGCGAGTAATCGCAAAAAAAAATATTTGTTTGGTCTGTATCTTTTGCAGAATTTTTATATAATATTCCAATAAATACAGGGAACAACCTTGGTAGTTCTAGGGTTAAATCGATCCTACAGACTCAAAATACACGCGATCCAGCAGTACTTAATCTACGTGGCTCGCTTAATTTGGTTTAAACGGATGTGGTCTGGGCTGCATCCGCGACCATCTGCCTCACTCTTTCTCCTATTTCTTTTCTTCGGTTGTCAAGAGTGACGTCCGTTAGCCCTGCAAAACTTTCGCGATCGTGGAGGATTCTCGAGAAAAAGAGGCGACTCGATTTGTTTGAGAAACGAGAAGATACTAACGTACACGCATAAAACGGTTTACGTGAACCCTGACCCCTGTGCTCCATCGCAGAGCGAGCACTGAAACTGGTGCCGCGGTTCGAGCTCTTTCGAAATTGGATGTCAATTAGAGAAGAAAAAATCAACCGACGCCGTTTCATTCTGCTCGAACGTCGACAGCTTTACGAAATAATATTTCTCGCGACGAGCGTCAGGCTCTATAATTAGGTTGAAAACGACATACATTTAGAATACGATCCGACATCGTAACTAACGACTCATACTTACAAACGTATGTAGATTTTCTCGCGGCGCGGCGCGGCGCAACGAAACGCGCGAAAACCCCGGGGGTCTTTGCGATAAGAGTAACTTACGCTTTTTCGCATTCGAACGCTGCCGTGAAGAAGTACGAATCGATAGCGTAACAAGCGAAGAATCGAAATGAAAATCCTCGGATCGGAGAGATATTAAGTTTACGGGAATATCTTTACGTCAAATCTCTGACAATTAATGGAGCAATAATAAACGCGGCATAGTTTTGTCAATCGCGTTACGTCTGCCGAGCACGATCGCGGTTTGCTTATCTTCTCGTTGGTAATAATCAAACAAACGCGGACCGGATTTATAAGGTGGAATATGAATCATAACAGTTCGGAGCTCGAGATCGACCGGATCTCGAGCTGGTCGATTCGTTCCGGTGCACGCGTTGCCGCTTCGGAAATCCGAGGAGAACGCAAACGAATTCAACTTCCCATGTTAATTGCGCGACAAACGCCCGAAGGGACGACCGAAGAGAAACGAAGCCATCTTTTCGATCTCCGTCAGGGTCCGTTGCAGTTTCTAGATCGAACCGCCAATTCGTCGACGTTCGTTCGGAAAGTAATGGAAGAAAGTCGCTCGTCTTCGAACGTCAAAATGACACGCGATCGAGTGACTCAGGAGACACGTGACGTAGCCGACAAGTGTTTAAATAGAAATAACGACGACCCTGACGATCGTTCGAGCCGATAAAATTCAACCGTTCGGAGGAACGTCCAAGGCGACCGCGTTAGAAATGCAAGTCGTATTGTGCGAACGGAACGAAAAAAAATAACGCGGCAACGGCACCGGTCGGTAACAACCACCGCTTTCCGACGACAGAAGGGGGCCGACGATTATTCACAAATACTTTCCAGCGTGTTTCGGGAACGCGTCTCTCGATCAAAAATATTTCCCTCGACACGCGTAATCCGAGAGGAAGAGAACGCTCGGGGGACGCGAAAGGCGACTGGGGAAAAGGAAGCGAACGATGAAACGTACCGTGAGCTAAAGAGCGGCGATCGCTGTACCAACGGTACCTATAACCGCGAGTTATCGCGAGCAGGGAGAACGTTATCAGTCTGATATCCAACGTATATACATCCCCCACGACAGGCCCCTGGTTTCCAGTAACTCGCGGACCACCGACTCAGTTCGGCTCGGTTAAGTCTGGTTCAACGTCGGACGCGTGTCCTCGGATGTTTTCTTTCTCGATCGACCTTCTTGTCCGCGACAGGCATCGACACGGCCGAGGTGCCGCGTGTCAAGCAACCACCGAACGGTAAAAGAGAAAATATACATACCGAACTCGCGATGTCTGTACTTGACGACCGCCTGCCCGGCCTCGTCGTCGGATCTTCTTCTCTTCATCGTATCCTTCCTTGACTTTGCCACTTCCTTCTACCAAACGCCGATCCGAATCACTCGTATATTCGGCACGAATTCCGCTGCACTTGCCAGTCTCTGCACCACTTTCTATCCGACTTTTCTACCCCGAATACGCGATGCAATCTGCGGACGTCCTAAATTCTCTCTATGCAAAACTTGCTTCTTCGTGGTTGTCCTCTTCCACCTCCTCCTCCTCCTCCTCCTCCTCCTCTTCCTCCTCCTGCTGCTCCTCCTCCTCTTCCTTCCCTTCGTCCACCTCTTCGTTCTCCTTCTCCCGTTTCAGCTGTCGTGCTTCCTTCTCGTTCTTCCGGGTTCCCCTGACTCTTCCCTGCTCGATCGAACCGGCGGCGGGAGGATAGTGGAAAAGGGACAGCCGACGTCGCGCGAAAGAGGGGGGAGAATCGCGCGGACCGATGGACGATCAACGACTGAACGACCAAAAGCGACTAACGCGAACAACGGGTCGGAAAACAAACCGTCCGAGTTGACCGTCGTTGCCAACTAAAAGTCTATGAAGGAGTTCGCGGTTGCTCACTGGCTCTATGATCGGCGGCGAGCCGAACCCGCGTGTATTACGTACACAGCGAGGAGAATCGGCGGCCGAACGAGGGAGAGGGCGAAGAGAACGAAACGGAGACGGAAAGTCACCGCGGATACTCGAGCGGAATCGGCTAGGATCGCGGCGGTTCGAGTCGAGCGGAATCGAGTTGTCGAGGAAACCAGACGAAAGCGAAATCTGCGAGGGGTGACTAACTCGAGGGGGGCTCTCGGAGGCTCCTTTACTCAATCCCACTCATATTCTTATGTATGTATGTATGTATGTATCTACGTACGGACGGCGTGTTGGAACACGTCTGGTCCAAGTTAAAGAATACTTTTCGTGCGAATGTTTTCATCAATCTTCTCCTTGTACCTACGTTACGATATACCATCACCCGTTCTTATTTATTTTTTTTCTCAAGGAAACTTGTAGCATCTCCACGCCTGTAGACAGATGGATCCGCGGGAGAACAGGTATTTACGTGTATTACCTATAGAGAAAATATTTCCAGACGTAGCGATTCTTTGGCGTCCTTGGCTGCGGCGCAGCGTATACCCGCGTGTGGAAATTCTCTTTTCATCTGTTCGATTCAAAGCGCATGCGTCTCTTCCTTTTTTCACCGCGCTTTTCTTATCGGTTAACCGGGATACGAATAGGAGCGGCGCGGCGCTCCTTCCTATCCCCTCTTTTCTTATTCCTCTTATCCCTTCTTCCTTCTTCCTCCTTCCTTCTCCTCCTCCTCCTCCTCCTCCTCCTCCTCGTCCCTCTTTACCGTCACCTCCGCCACCACCACCAACCATCACCGCGGTTCGCATCCAATGGCATTTGAACGCGAATTATTATTTCAAACGAACAAATTGAACGCTAACCGATATACCGAAGCGTGTTTTCCTGCCAAGAAAACATACCTACGGGTTCTCAAGGGGTTACCTACGATTAAAGATAGAATTTTTTGTCTTCGAATTTTCTTTCATTGATATTTCGAAAAGATCGTAGCATAAGTCCGAAGTAAAAATTCAAACAATTAACAAAGTTTGAGCGCAGCGGTTGTCACTATGCCGTTCTAACTCGTTTCAACTTTTCGAACAATCTAGCGGATCTTCCTAATGTTTATTTCTTGGAACAGTGAACGTACGTAGAATTTGCCGTTGACGTTTGCATGCTAAAAATTATACGATAAGCATCTATATGCGAAAACTCGGTCTCAATGGAAGTAAAATCGTCGAAATAGTAATGTTTAATGACAAGCACAAAGGGCTATTAATCGTTATTAGACGTTACGAATGGAAAAATTAGGCCCTGAGTGTACGAAATGTGGCTGCAAAGAAATTTGAACGTATATACTTACATATTCATATTTCATTCCGATTGAAAAATAGAACAAGGGTTCAAATTTAGCGAGATTAGCTCGAAAAGAAGCTTATTTTCTGTGGAAGATGTACTTTATGGGGCAGGTATCGCTGGGTAAAAAACAGGGATGAAACTTTAAAATCGATTATTCGGAATTTCGACTTTTTGATACTGTGGGCCTGATACTTCAACCATCGTTCGACAAATTAACTTCGGACTTGACACGCAGATTCGTAATGAGATTCCGCGTCAGGTGGCAGAGCTTTTTCTCGATTCAATTTCTCTTTTTTTAATTAGTATTGACGAAAACGATACACTTCGAGGAACCATTGAAAATTTCGTTTCAGAGTTTGGCCATTTTTACACTTTTGTGAATTTCAAAAACTACATCGGACAACAAATAATAATTATTATTATGGTATATAATCAAATTTTCGAATTTTTTACATCGGTCATGGTCTAAGATTGAAGTCAAGCCCACCGTTCGTTACTCGCAAAAGGAAACAGTCTGAACTGCAGCATTAATTGATTAAAAACAACGATAATTTTTTTATATTCTATACATGGTTTAAAAGTAGTAAAAATTTAAACAATATTATTCAGTCGTTCAATAATTAAAAATTCCCCGAAATTGCGATTCTTCCGAGCTCACGACCGTGTGAATCCCTTAACGAAAATATAAAACAATGGTATGACGATATTGACCGAGGATAATGCTTGTTGACAACGATCAAAATTTATTTGCTACCAGACTCGTAATGATACGCGCGGCGTACAGTCTCAGCGGGGGATAACGAGTCGTTTGTCTTTCGAGGACCATAAACCCTTTGCGAATTATCGTGTGACCTGGGTGTTTATCGATGAATCCTCTCGGTGATTCACGTGCCGTCAGCGCCGTTCCATTCATTGTTTTCATTGTGGCCGCGTCGGTGTCGCACGTAAACAAATTACCTGCAACGTCTTCCTGCGAAAAGGTTCGACAGACGAAAACACGACCTATGCGAATAAAGGATAAGGTTCGTAAATTACCAAGGAATCGTGATTCATCCCCCTAAAGTATCTTTACTTTTCCACGGGAAAAGGAACTGCTACGAATCGGGGTAAAATCTTTTTCGCTCCTTGTTCAAAAACACGATGACGACTCAGTGATATAGTGTGCCACAACAAAGAAAGCAAGTACATCGCGAATAATCGATCATTCTAGGGTACCAGGTTACTAGAGACGTCTCACTACAAAAGCATGCTTTCGTCCATTCATTCGTAACGCATGCCCGATCGATCGATCCGTTCATTCACTCGTCGATCTCGCATCGTTCGATGCGCTCTTCTCTTTCCGCAAACAATTCATACGAACGCAATGTCGTACCGTTACGTAACTCCAAGTCGTTCCAAATTCCTAGTACCAGTCAGCAGACTTTCCATGGTGTCTAACTGGTCGTCGTGTACCACGGATTTCATCGCCTCGGCCACGTGGCATTCTTGTTACGTGCTTTCTTCAAATCACCTAACGTGAGAATCGCCTGAATTATTCCCAAGCAGACGTTTTGCACCCGAATCAACGTGAAAAACCATTCTCGCTGATAAATGGTTAGCATTCCGGACAAACTTGTAAGCACGATCAGTTTTTACTGTAAATCCATCGGTGAAAAAATGGATTCCATCGTGATTGTTCGTCGTGCAACAAATCGAGCAAGTTTACCAGTCCAATTGGACGGTTCTGGTATGCCACATACCTCCGAGATCTTTTAATGACCTTCCTAATAATCGCTTATTGTTTTTAGCGCCATGCAATCTGGAGGGAAGGCAAATGCGTACTGCAAAACCCGAATCAAACTTTGCAAATATCACGTTCAAAATAAATAACAAGTATAATTCTAATATATCAATCGATAGTTGAGCTCTTATCATTGATTTTTTATCAAGGAAGAGTGATATCCCATCGAAGTCGTCTTGAAAGGTAACTCGCCGATTGTTGAAAAATTGTTCCTGTTTTAGACGAGGCTCAATATACGTAATCCATACATATGAATAGTACTTGTGCTTGAAGCGCGTTGGTCTTGTCATCACGGCGCAATAGTGATTCGAACAAATCACTGTAATACGTTGTGTCGATTTATTTGATAACAAGTTCCACGACCAGTGGAACCGGGGAATGATGTCCCACGCAGCGAACGATTTGGTTCAACAATATATAACTTTATTATTCGATCGTACTTACAACTGTATACAAGTCCGACAGAGAGTAAGGTCGTAACTTACTGTAGAGTTAGCGCGCTTATAAATGCGTTTATCGCCCATATTTAGATCGATCTACATACAAACCTATAACACGCGTTGATGCTGGCTCCGATGCAAGCACATTTTCGATATCGAGAAATCGGTTGTGTTCCGTACGGCTGATCTTATACAACAACCTATAGTAAACGTTTGTTATAGGTAAGAAAGCGATCAAACACTTCTTCCGGTATTTTACGGGCAATTGGTTTCTTCGCGCTAACGACTATAAGCATTCTTTACTGTTTAGAACGGATACTGCCACATCAATCGTGACATCGCGCGGGCTCTTTATTCCATTGATCTGTGATTCGGCAAAAAGAATAGAATATCAAATTAATGAACACATTTGGAAATTGTTAATATAAAAGAGCAATATGGTCAATGAAAAATTTGTAAAAGACACAGTTACTACATATCAGTTTCATTCCTATTAATCACCTAAATTTTTACTCTGACGTGCCGCTAAAAACCAAGAAAAATGCTGATTCAACACCGTATACTAGTACGGGAATGGAAATAGGAGACAAGATTTATATTTATTAGAACCTACTGATTCCAATTACAAAATATATCGAAACTTAATTTGGATGGTGGAAATTTCAAAATGGTTCGTGTTAATTTTCCTGCTGATCGGTTGGAGCTATTTTCATCCCTGGATAAAATGTTTCGAGGGGCATGCAACTGCAAGATAAGATCATTTTTCTAACGCTTCTCCATCTTAACTCTATTTTCGCTCTATTCCATCCCACTCCCCTTCTTACAAACTCAACTCCCTCCCTCTCTCTCTCTCTCTTCGTTTCGTTTCGTTTCGTCTCGTCAGCGTTATATGCATCGAAGCATGTTCTGTCGATCTTTTGAAGAAAAATAATAATGCAAGGAAAAATGGGCGACAAGAATGTAATGCTAGATTTGGTACTATTAGATACGAACATTTTTGTACAAATGTACATGCATTCATGATATTAATGGATAAGTTACGTCTCTTCGTCGACGGGAGTTACGCTGGAAATTACACAGGAGTCACAAAAATCGGTCAAATTTAAGTGTAACGGCAGACTAATAGATGAACGATATTACGAGGAACAGTAAGTAAAACGTGTGATATAAAGAAATATCCAATAACGAATCCGTCGTAGGATATTTCTTTAATAAATGTAAACCGATCGTACGACACATATCCACGGGGCCAATGACGAGAAATTCAGCAAAAAGAAATAAGATAAATTAGCTCGGCATCGTGGATGTTAAGTAGGTTGTCTTTGTCAGCTGTGTTCACAGGGATGGGATCGTAATACTTCCGTCACTCTCCTTTCAGTAATTCGACTGGATTACGCAACCAAATATCGATTTCGCGATGTCTTTAACCGATAATTAATCCACAACCCAGTCTAAATTGCTGTTTACTATGGTTCATCATGCCGCTTAGCGCGAACAAAAATGGTAATGGCTGTAATTTTTTCTCCAAAACTGCTCCCACTGTCCAATCTGTATCTACACTTCCTGTAACAAATTAAGCAAGAGGTTAAAAAACTAAAAATTCAGTTCCACGTATTGTTACGCGTAAATTGTTATACCTCTGAACACTAAATCAGCCTTGGGCAAATCGACTTGATAGGCAATAGTTCCCGTTGATTCCTGTATTCTAGAATTAATTTCTAACTCCACGCCGACTTGCAATTGTTGACTGGCTCTCTGATGGAAACAGAGATGGCAGCCGGTCAGACCTATCGAACAATTAATTCATTATAAATAAAATAACAAAACTGTTTTCGTTCCTTGTACATCAGTTTTCACCGACCTAAACTACCGCTAATCGTTGAATCGCCATTGGTGTATCTCCCGGCGGCCGAAACCACAGCAATTTGTCCACCGGGTACACTGGGACCTCGCTGATAAGCAAGCTCTCCACCTAATGCGATCGATGGCGTTACGCTCTGAAGATAATGCATCACGAAAACACCTAAAAATCATAATTCCAGTAAGACCATTCCGCTGTAGCATTCCGTAAGAATTCAGTAATTTCGTAATCGTATTCTTACCCGATCCATTAAGTATATCAGGATTTCCTAGAGTTAACGATACGGTATAAGCATCGCCACGATAATCCGACGTCATTTGTACCGCGGTAAATTTACTTTTTTGTACTTGAGTGGCTAATTTTCCTTTTAATCTTTGACCAAACTGATGAATAATATTTGCATTGAGATTTCCACTTGGATCAACGTCGCCTAATAGGACGGGATAAGCTTCCGTAGGTGTTGTTTGTTTTGTACCGACATATGTCGCACCAAACCTGAAGCACATACAGCAAAATGTAATTGACAATCTTGATACGTGGTTAATAGATATATCTTTATACGATGATATAACTTACCTGTAACCGGACTGTATCATAGAACTCATATTTATTGTATGTGAAATCTGAAAATGATTACTAAGACCTTTATTGATCATAAGCTTTGCGCCTTCAAAATTTGCAGGAAAGACATCTGTGATATTAAAAAGATAAATGAGTATAGACATCTATTAAAATGGTAGCCTATATAGTTTAAAGTATAGAAGTGATGGAGTTCGAAGAAGAACAAAATCATAACAGAAATAAGGTAAAGGAAGAGGTACTAGAAACAAATCAGAACTGGAATGCACGAAAATGTAGAAAAAGAGGTGAAAGAGGAAAGCCCCAGGAGGGAATGGCGTACCTTTGCATTTCTTGTGGAGATCCTCGATCGTGCCCGGATTTTCGAGACGGTCGGGCGTATCGTTAGGTTTGAAAAGTCCCGTGGATGATTCTTGTTTTCCTAAATTTGGTATTATGCCTGGAGACGGCGATGGAGGTGGCGGTGGAGTAGGTGCGGAGGCTGCTAGTACGTTTCCCATTTCAACAAAATTTCTGTCTGAACGAAGGGAAGTCTCTCGATATTTTCCGTCTCGGACGTCGTGTGGAACTCTCTGATTATTCGTCGAACCTTAGGTCGGCCTGTTGAACGTTTATTTACAGAAGAGCACCGGATAGAGCGCCTCGCGGTTAGACGAGTCGGCGTGCTTCAACGTGAGTCGCCATTTGTAAAGGCTGAGGGTAACCACTGCCGCTTAGACCTTAGACCGTGCACACCACGAGTTTCCTCTTGCTATTCTCTGTTCCAACGTTTCTCTGTTTTCTGCTATTTCTGTTCCTATGTTCCTTGTTCCTAGAATTTGGACTGGTCCGACCCTAGATTGCTCTGTCGCGTGTGAGATCCCCTACCGTGCCCCACCGCGCTGGCATGCGTTGCGTGCGACCAAGCAGCCGAAAGAGAGCGGCAGCGATCGGGATTCGAGCAAACCGACAAATACGAGACCAGTACAGCGAGCAAATACCGATAATCATTCGAGGCCGGTATTCAACGACCGACTAGACGAATCTATCGCTTTTCTAATTGGTCTACTTTTTACGAAATCAGATTTCTCGGTTAGGACGTGTATTTGTCCTTTACGCGCTCAGTCAAACGGAGGTTTAAGCGTATTTTATTAAGCTCTTTGGGAATATTTGTTAATTGGAGATAACGAGATGAAAAGAACGGAAACATCAGTTTAAAATTTTATTCGACATTATATACGTGTAACGAAATATTCCTATGTTTACAACTCTTCAACAAATTGTTAAAGCTGCGTAATTTTACTAAACAAATCGTGTAGCAATAGCCAATATTTTGGTATAATCTGCACCTTTCGAATGTGTTTTCTCCTTCATAAGTGTTCGAAGAATATGTGGTATCGGTACATGTATTCTGGTACCCAAGGGTGTTCCAGCATCGTCTATAAGAACTATGTTGTTGCTGTCGTATCTTGGTACCTTTGGATTTTGCTTTTGCTTCAAACCGACTAGTATAGCCTTCTTTTTCTGGCCCATTACTGCGACTAATAATCTGTCTCCTAAGGAAGCAAAAGTGACAGTAAATAAAGATGGTAAAAATGATATTTCCATAACTAAAACTTACCTATACGTCCAACTCCAGTTTTATTATAAACATGTATACAGCGTGCCGGCCTTCCTTCCAGCACAGCCTGCTTTCCTAGTTCGCTATTATCCACGATTCTCAATCGTGATCGTTTAATAATTTCATTGCAAATTGGAGACGTAGAGATTCCTCTAAACGCGATGTTAAAACCCATAACGCGTAAAGACATTTTTATCAGAATTTTTCATAAACAGAAATCGCAATAACGAAAGATATATGTCTTTTGTACAAATTGTACGGAATTCTAACAAAATCGTCGTATAATATTTTGTATTATTCGAACACGATACACTGGAGGTAACCTTGATTTTCACAGATTTCAAATTAAGTCACCGACGATCAGGAATTATGTGCACGAATTCAAACGATTCTAGTTGAAATTCGATCAGTAGGATTTAAAAAAGATTCATCTGCTTTTTAACACTTATCACTTTAATACTTAGACTTAAGGATCGTAGATTCTAAATAATCTATATTCAGCTACGTCCTGCTCGTGTCCCTTGCTCGTGGTGTGCCATCGATAGCAACACTGGGCTTCCTACTTCTATCGAAGCCAAAACAATTCAAAACATCACTTTGACTATGGTTTATTAATTTAACGAAAGGATAGAAAAGAACGTGCGGTAAAGATATAGCGTTCGGAAACAAAGTGAAACTTTTATTTCATTTAAACAGTCTCGATCAATTTCAATGTGTTTCATAAAAGTTCGGATTTTCGAAGAGACTGTATAACCTCGGGAAACGTAACCTATAATTCGTTGGAATTGTAAAATATTATATGTGTGATAGACCGGTGCTTCCTTCGCTACAATGAATAGGATAAAGCGCTGTCAAGGGTTACTAAAACAATTCAATTCCATATATGCTCTTCGATCAACATCGATTGAGAGTAGTTCAACGTTCGAGCGAAAATTTTGTACAAAAAAGGACAACTACGAGGAACCGAAGGATGCACAAAATTTGAGCGCAGATGTAGTCGATAAAGATGCAACATTGATTGAATTCGCTAATACAAATACTTCGAATCCGATAAATTCATCGACACCACAATTTCAAGTAAACGATAATAATGAGGATCAGGTTGAAACTGATATTCAAAATGTAAAAGCTTCTGAACATGAGTTAAAAAAAAATAAAACAAACATACAAAAATATAGTGGACAACAATCTAATGATACGGAAGAATCTAGCGAACTATACAACACAAATTCTATAGGAAGCCACACTACATTTGAATACAATACTTCAAAGAATATACCCGAATATGTACCGCTAAATTTACTCAATGCTTTACCAGCCGATGGATTGGAGAAAAACCGTCCTACTTTTGCTACTCTTTTTCGAAATTCCAAGTTCGTTCTTGTACGTAAATATTGTTTCTTTTACTTGAACTATATTTTTTTAATACTATATGTAATCAAAAGTGATACATAAAGTTAAATTGAGATTGCTAGTAATATCACTTAGAAAGTAATATACAAATTAATAGTGATATCTATGTTTCAGTTAGGAAACCCTCAGGGTAAAACGGTGATCGGGCAGGTTTTCAATGTTGTTGGAAATGATTTGTACATTGATTTTGGGTGGAAATTTCATTGCGTGTGTCCAAAACCCAAGAAAAAGTCACGGTATGCATAGTAGTTAATTGTATGCAGCAAAGTCTTTAATCCTTTTCTATTACAGCTTGTATACCAAAGGGTCCGTTGTTTACATAATGATAAATGACTTGGAGTTGTCTACACGATTCTTAGGTGCAACTACGGATATAACGCTTTTGGAAGCGGACTGTACACTTCTGGGTTTGAAATCGTCACCTTTACAATCCAAGGAACCATTGCAGACCAGCGAAGCAAAAGTTGATCATGAAACTGTCTGATATGTGACATGCTAGAGTTACTTGTATAAATAAATAAAATATTAAGTTGTATACGTTTTGTTTTTTCCTTATAAGTTTATGAAGAATGCAAAAATGTGTAATAATAAAAGAAAACACTGATAAGCAAAATCGTGATTGAGAGAAGTAAAAATGTTCTATAGAATTCGACAATTCGTTAATTTCATTTAAGTGAAATCTGAGAAGATTTTCAAAGCTTACACAGTATAGTCGAAGTTTGACAAGCGACGCATAGTGGCTATTTTAGAAAAATGCGTACATACGTATATGTTCGATCCGAGTTCGTGTACGGCAGTAATATTAGCATTATGGTAGGATGGTAATCTATAAGCAACAAAATGCAGTATAGTGCGTTTGAGAATACTATATTAAAGTCATACACATTCGGATGCAAGTGTTCACGTTTTCTTGCAGTTTCCTACCATTCCCTAATGCCATTCGATGCTGTTATTTGCAATATTTACATTGATTCAGCGTGATGAGATGGATGATTGCGACGCTTTTTAAGATTACTTGTAACTCATTATTTTTCGAAGGAAATGGTAAGTGATTAGACTTTTATGTCTTTAGTAAGTATCACAGAAAGCCATTTTTTGTTTGACCGAATATTGTTGCAAAAGGTTGCATGACAGTATACGTCGTTGTGCGGTTGTAGGAACGACCGTTGTCTGCTTGCTGCGGTTGTTTAAACAACTTTTCTGAGAACAATGCCAAAGACGTACTCGATGAGAATGCATGGATCCGATTGCATGCAATCACCGAGAACGAAACACACACCGAAAACAAAGAGAAACGGCTGAAACTACATCAGGCAATAGAATTAATTACAGGATGTCAAGTAAGTGTCAGATTGATATATGACAAATGAATGTTTATCCTAAACTATTGATCTTCTGTGTCCTTTTTAGGTTACCCAAGTGAATTCCCAGTCAGTAAGGCTGTGCGACACATGCTTGCAGAAAGTGCAATCTTATATAAATTTCCGGGCCAGACTTCTTGTATCTTTAGGCGCACAATGTAACATATCGTATGCCAATGATTTACATACAAGTGATCAGTATGCACGTACAACTCATCATGAGAAATCAAATAACAAAAGCACAGAAATTAGTGGTTCGATTGATTCTAAATTGCCAGACACAAGGCCGTTAATGGAAGAAGTGATAAATGTTGATGAGAATAGTCAGCCGCTTAATTTTAGTCAGAATTCATTGTCGGATGACGATGGGGACACAAAATATTCTGTTAGCAGTATAACCAGGCTACTAAATGACGAGGATAATAATAATAATAGTCACCTTAATGATTTGGAAACTTCAAATGACTACTCAGCGCCTTCTGCTTCTGGAGAAATTCCACCAAAAGTACAGCAGACTGATATAGAATCTGACATAGACGTCTGTTCCGGTGAAGATGATGAGGTACTGGAGTTAGATGGTCAATGCAAAAGAAACGAGATCGTCGAAATCGAAAGTTCTTCGGAATCCGATATAGAAGTATGTGATTACGAGCCTGCCGGTAAAAGGATTAAGGTACTTTTCTAGTTGAACAGGGAAAGAACGGTGCAACAATGCAACTTTAATGACTATTCTGTGTATACTTTTGTACGATCAAAATCTCTAATCAAAACATTGTTACAACGATTGTACGTTATATTGTCTGTATATTATATTTATCGAACTTTTTATATCCCTGTCCATTTTTTGCTTTTCCCGTTGCATCTATGGAGATGTACTTGGAAAGAAGGAGAGATGGAGGAAAGTAACGAGTAAGTAATGTAGCATGTTTAAGTTTTTTTGTTTATCAATTCTGTGCGTTCGATGTATGTAAAATCCATCGAGTGGCCCATTAGCTCAGTTGGTTAGAGCGTCGTGCTAATAACGCGAAGGTCGCGGGTTCGATCCCCTCATGGGCCAATCTTTTCTTTTTGGCAACGAACGATTTTACATATTTTACTATTGTCGAACATGATTAAGTGGGAGAAAGGTGACATAAGAATGCAAAACATGTTGATTAATGTTGATTAGTCGGGATGAAGCGGCACAAATGGAAACACGCTACTCGACCATACTTTTCGACTGTTGTTCGGCCACGTGTGCTACTTCCATGTAGTAGCGTGCAGCGTAATATCTTATCTATTCGTTTTAAGAATATGTATAGAACCTCCCACCATAGTAACATGTGCGGTTTATCTTTGATATTGTTTATCTTAGGTCGAGTTGGGACAACGATTCATGCATGAAAATAGTCGATCGGATTTGATGAAACTGTGTGAGGGATTTATCAAGTATTCGCGGACACTTTAGGGAAAACATGTATCGCTTCGAAAAATTGAATTCAGCGATTCGCTGGTAAGCAAAATTTAATAGAGAAAAATTAATAATATATGTCATGAGTGCGTTTAACATTTAAGATAATCGGATCTATTTTGCAGTGGTACATTAACTTTGTACGCGCGAGAATTACACAATAGTAACATAAAGACGACACGAATCGACAAGGTACGAGCCAGTCTTCCAAAGAAATTAGGCGATACAATTATGTTGGTTCATAAGACTTACGTATTTTATTCATGGGTGTAGCTCCTCATTGCCAACAGAGGGGAAATCGCGTGTCGCGTCGCGAGAACCGCGAAAAAGCTGGGCATACAAACTGTGGCAGTGTATAGCGAAGCGGACAAAAGTTCTATGCACGTCGAGCAAGCAGACGAAGCTTATTGCATAGGTCCTGCATCGTCCAGTCAAAGCTATTTGAGACAAGACAAGATCATATCCGTCGCAAAGAAATCGAAATGCCAGGCAATACATCCCGGTTACGGATTTTTATCGGAGAACGCGGAATTCGCGGAACTCTGCCAGAAGGAGAACGTGATATTTATTGGACCACCTAGTAGTGCGATTCGTGATATGGGCATAAAGAATACTTCGAAAAATATAATGATCAAGGCCGGAGTTCCCGTTGTACCAGGTATGATTCTGTGGTAATTCGAAAGTCGATATTTACTGGAGAACAGTATGCCCAGTTACTCTATTCACAGGATACAACGGAGATGATCAATCGAACGAAACATTATTATTGGAAGCAAGAAAGATAGGTTTTCCTCTAATGATAAAAGCTATTCGCGGTGGCGGTGGCAAGGGAATGCGAATCGCCCTGGAAGAATCGCACTTCATCGAAGCATTGGAGTCCGCGAGAACAGAGTCCGAAAAAGCATTCGGAGATTCCGCGGTTCTGTTAGAGAAATACGTCGCTGAACCCAGACACATCGAGGTACAAATTTTCGCGGATAGGCATGGAAATGCTGTGCACTTGTTTGAAAGGGACTGTTCTGTACAAAGGAGACATCAAAAGATTATCGAGGAAGCCCCCGCGGTACGTACTTAGGAAAGTTCAATACATTTTCAGAATCGGTTTTGTTACTTTTCATTTTACGTACATAAACATGTTCTCTGGTATTGTATCGAGAAATATGTGACAGCCTGGTATAACGGCGGAATTGCGATCGGATTTGGGTGCGGCTGCGGTTCGAGCAGCGAAAGCCGTGGGCTATGTCGGTGCAGGTACCGTGGAGTTCATAATGGATCGTGCCGGGGAAAATTTTCATTTTATGGAGATGAATACCCGTCTTCAAGTCGAGCATCCTGTCACCGAAGCGATCACTGGTCAGGATCTGGTCGAGTGGCAGCTACGAGTCGCAGCCGGAGAAGAACTTCCGTTAACTCAACAGCAAATTCATCTAAATGGACACGCTTTTGAAGCTAGGATTTATGCCGAGGTAATGTTGCACTTGTCGATCGCCATTCAACCTTTTGTCTCACTGTTTGATCGTTCGACCGTTCGATCGAATTCGCGTGCTTGTTCGTTGTCGCGACAAATCACAGAATCCGAGGAACGGTTTTCTACCAGGAGCCGGACGACTTGTCTACTTGAGGACACCGGACGCAACCACGGGATCGGTCCGAGTGGAAACCGGTGTACGTGAGAACGACGAAGTTTCGATACATTACGACCCTATGATCGCGAAACTGGTCGTCTGGGGAAAAGACAGAGACGAGGCATTGGCCATACTTAGGTCAAAGCTCAGCGACTACAACGTAAGTGGTGTTTACAAAACTCAGAGTAAACGAAAACGCGAGACCGATCGATCTGTTTGCTTTCAGATAGCCGGTCTCGACACCAACATAGAATTCATCAAGGATCTTTGCACTCATCCTGGTTTTCGGGATGGTAAAGTTCACACAGGATTTATACAGGAGAACGAACAAGCATTGTTCCCCGCGTTACGTGTGCCGAGCGAAATTGCGGCCCAGGCTGCACTCGCGACGATACTCTACGAAGATGTGGATTCTTTGCGAACCTCTGTACGATCTACGGATCCCTTTACTCCTTTCGCAACGGAAACCGGCTTGAGATTAAATCACGCCCTAACTCGCTCATGCCGATTCGTCGTTGGAGACGAGGATATCGACGTTGATATAAAATACATCGAACCAGAGATTTACTCAATGAGAATTAATAAGATAGGGCCATGGAGAAAAGTAACTGGTACACTAACTAAAAAGGAGGGATCGACGGAACTGTGCGCGGAAATCGATGAAGCCGTCGTAAAGGCGAAAGTTACCAAAATCAACAACAAATTGTATTTGTTTACCAAGGTTAGTGAACCTGATATTTGATACACTTACTCCGATATTTTGAAGATTGTTTATGCTGTCGTTTCCACTTGTAGGATCGTGAGTGGCAGTTTGAAATTCCTTTAGCCAAGTTCTTCAGCAAACTTGAGAGTAACGGGCACGAAACGAACGCACTCACGGCTTGCAGCCCTATGCCGGGATTAGTAGAAAAAGTATTTGTTGCAAAGGGGGACGTTGTAAAGTCGGGAGACGCGTTACTGGTTATCAACGCCATGAAAATGGAAGTAAGTGTAACGAACAATAGACAGAAGGAATCAATTTTAACATGTTTAATTTGTCGATAACTTACGTGACGTTATAACTGAATTCTGTTCAAAATTTTCAGCATATCATCAGGGCGTCCGTAGATGGGGTTGTCGAGAGGGTTACGTGTTCCGTAGGCGATAACGTTTCAAAGAATAAGCTTCTTGTTGAATTGGTCGAATCTACGTCGTAAAGCGTAGTAACTGGCAAATCCTTTTTCCCTGCTTCCTTCCATTTTTTCATTTATGTATGTATTTTGCGCCATTACGTTTGACTTTTGTAATAAAACGAATGAGTTTAAACTAACTGAAAGAATTATTTGAACGGAAGCGCCGTCGTGTTCTGTGCATGAGTGCGCAAGTACCGAAAAATGCCAGAACCAATTAACGACAAGCGAGGGAAACTAATACCGGTTGTATGGTCTGTACGGCTGGTCACGGCTGATGTAGCGTGGTCTCGGGCTGTCGATCGTTGAAAGCAGAGTAGGTAATAAATTTCACCAGTAGTGACACGGTTGAAGACTAAATACAGCTAAATTTAGTCTGGCCGCTAAATGTTTGTCAACGACGATCAATGAATGTTAATGTGATATAACGTGGATTCGTTAACGAGGTCGCTGTTGTCCCCGTTACGAAAGTGCCGGCAACGTAAATAAATAGACAATTCTTTGGACACAATTTAATGGTTATGACAGTAAACTAAATAAAGATGAATAGCTTTCGTTCTCCGATGCGCTGCATCTCACCAAATGCGAGGTACGATTAGTATAATAAACACAGTGAAAATAAACTGTATCAGAGGTTAGAATATGGGTTATTCTAACGAAAGTTTTAAACGCGTCTTTTCACAGGGTGTTAACGGCTAAACCTCAAGTGCAACAGACGCTCGATGTAAGGCAGACGCAAAGTAGAGCAAAAAACAGTCTCACATGGTTTTTCATTAATAGCTCGCTACTCGCTATCGTCATTTTTGATATGTATGTAGGTGTGAATGATTTCTGAAAACACAGATTTTAAATACAACAAATTAAGTAATACAACATTCTTCGTAACTTCTTTCAGATTGTACGGTGGTGCTGCTTACAAACCATTCTGTTGGGTCGAATGGTGTTTAGCATCTGTATTCGCATTGAATGCACTATATCACATAGTACGTTACACACGAGCTACCTTGTGCCTGCAACCTGTAGTATTAAGTCCCAACCAGAGACGTTTATTAGGTGTTTCCGAAGATGATCCTCTGTTTAAAAATCAACCTTTGTCACCACAAAAGACATCCGAACCAACCACGCCCTTAAATTTGTCCTGTATAAGCCTTAATCGACGTCTAACTCCTCTTGGGTCTCCAGGAGTAAACGAATCTAGTATGTAGACATCTCTCTTTTTTTTTAAACATATTGGTGAAATATGGCCAGCTATTGTATGTTACCTTTGATTTTTAAGAGGACTTTTCACCATCCAGTCCATTCTTTAAATACGCTAGTCCGACGTCTCAGAAATCAACGTTGAGCCCCAATGGATCGTTCAATAAATCGTTAAATGTTTCGATCAACGGAAGTTTGGCCAACGAGGATTTGATTCAAGACGAATACGAATTACAAAGTTACCTTGAAGAAACTGCTCAACAACGGAAACGGATACTTTCTACTGACGTCGATCAGCCGTCTAATTTGCTGAGTTCGTTTTGGTCGCATTCGGTTGTAAGAAGTCCCGGAGAAGTCTCACCTTTGCTAAGGAGATGCGCTTATCAACTTGCACCTACGATCGGTAATTGCAAGGACTTGCCGGAGCTTCTGAAAATTTATTCAAATTAATGAATAATTGAAAGTTAATCATATTTTTTCCCGACCTAGATAAATCGAAATCGAATAGCCCGGGCGTTGAAGAGGGAAGCTCACCTAGAGGCATGTTTGGTGTACCCGATGTTTGGAGAAAATACAGAATCGATCCGAACAAGGTGAACGAATGGACTGCAAATCTTCGCATGGTAGGTGGAACAAAGCAAATGTAATTGCACTCCGAAAATTCCATATCTTAAAATTTCCATACTTTGGAATATCGATTGTTTTCAGTGGATCAGTAAGACGGTTGTTGAGCGAGTAGCCACCGAAATTGATAACGTATGCTCCGCTTTGGTACGGCACGGTTTAAGCGACTCTCAACCAGGATACGTTGGACTGGATAGATTGAGAAAATTGGCACAAGCACCGTTTTTGGTCTCCGCTGTTCCTACTCTTCCGACTTTAGTCCCATTCTTAGAACTTGCCAACAATCAAGAGTATCTGGTTAAACGAATCAAAATTCTAGCGAAAGGAGGGTCCATGAGCGAATTCAAATGGAACGCCGGAGGATCGCATAACAGCAAAGAATGGGATTCTAGTTTCCCCACCGATTCGGCGGTAATTCACTTTATTGCTAACATATAACTACCCGTACTTCTTTTCTTAAGATGTCCAACTCTTTCAATTATCTGCACAGATTATTATGCATTTGGTAGCCACCTATATGGACACGCAACTAGAAGCTCCTTTGGATCAACCGGATGCACGACCTTTTTCATCGAGATATTTGGCCAGATCCGGAATGCCGTTACCGCGCACGAAGGGGCCCGTGATAGTGTCTCAATCTGTCAATCCACCGCATTACAGCTTGGCTCTAACCGGGGATTCATTGCCTAGCGATTACGAAGAGATACAACGGGTAATTACCATCACGATAACTTTACCTTTAACAATATACACTTTCATACATACTGACATTTTTTTCTCTTCTGTTTCGGTTTGTTTAGGGCAGGAATAATATGTTTCACACACTCCTGTTGTTTCTGTACATAGTCAAAACGCGCGATCACGGAATGTTGGGCCGCGTGAATTTGGGCGCATCAGGTATCAACGTTTTATGGGTGATCGATAGTTGAATTTTGAGTCGCATTGATACTCCTGTGTTATCGTGGATGAAACGAACCACTCGTTGGTATATTTGCGATATTTTTACGTGAAGTGAAAGAGGACCAAAGTGATAATAGATAATTATTTTTCATTTTTCTTGAACACAGTACGAATCCTTTGCAGAGGGGGGGAAGGGGAATTGAATAATACAAATTGTAATTTTATAATAAACGGAAACATGGGGAACGATTTGTAATGCTACGAACCTTTTATTCACAATACTTATGTCTATGTACAAATACATCGTAATTCACGATTCGCAGCTACTAGAAGTAAGTTTTTGCTTATTCGACACGCTGTGCCACGTACGATCTTCAATATCATTCGCAATCCTGTGTCCCGCGCGTTATTGAAAGATCAAATTTGCATACGCGACTGATTCATTTCTAACAATGAAAATGCATGCCGAAAGATAGAACACGAGTTAGTCCTATAAATGCGTAGACTTATCGGATCACAAATCATCTGCATTCCTCTGTTTGCTTTTCGTACCTTCATTGTGATACATGGGAATGCATTAGTTTTTCTAATGTTATTATTAACCGTACTCGCGTAAAATCCCTTCTTTCCTCGAAACAAAGTCTCGAAAGAAAATACCTGCTCGTCGTTGAATCTTGTTTAGTTTCGTTCTCGGTGTGTGATAGTCGAACGATCGAAACGTGTGTATATAGTAAAAAATTAAGTTGCACTTTCCGTGCGATTTATCATACAATCTTTGGATTACGGTTCTCGTGGGAGCAGAACCAACCAGTATATACACCACAGTCCTGTATGGTCTATCTCGTACACAAATTAGTAAACTACTTTGTTCATTCGTCGGTTCGTCACAGTCTCGTCACGGTGTCGTCACGGTCTCGACACGGTCTCGTCTTCTTATCAATGAGAAACGAAGAACGTAAATTGTACTACCCTGATACGGTCTTGCCCGTGTTTCATTGTCTCACGATTTCTTCATATTAGTCGATCGCGGTACGTATTAGCTCGGTTCATTTCTATTCCATTCGCCAATAAATAAGCTGACAGATGAGAAATATTTTTAATGGCTTGATATGAACGGCGAATTGGAAAAACGAATAAGTTCCAGAAGAAAACTTTTGTTAGAAGTTCAATTCTATGTGCTCATCTGATGCACAAACGTCTTTCTAATTGTAGCTGCATCTGTATGTACCCTCTTAGAAATTTGTTAACGCATTTTCTCTGATACCAAAGCTCAACATATTTTGGCAGATCGGAGGCACTCGTTTTTCCTAAACACTATACTTTTCACACATTCTCGTCAGAACCCGTCGACTCACGCCGCGATTACCACTGTGTTTCGTTAACAGGTTGCAATCCGTTGTATAATAAATATATGATAGTGAGTTTGCCTACATGTAGTGCATACATATGGGTTTGTCGTCAAAGGATAGAAAAGGAAGGAAAAAGAAAAAAAATTTAAGTTCCCCGTCCGATATTAGCATGTCGAAGAATCGCATTGATGAACAGGAAAAAACCGTAAGAACCAGACGAAGCAGAAGACGAAGAAACCGGATCGCATCAACACAGGATTAAGAGGTGGTGTATATTTTAGTACCCTCGGGTAAGATAACTTCTTCGCCAACATCGGTGAGAGTGACTGTAAGGGGAAGTATCAATGGCATCAGTATTTCCTGATGTTGCATAACTTGCTGAGCGGTGACTGTGTCCGATTGTCTGGCGATAGTTATCGTTTTAATATTTTGTGCTTTGACCACCTGTGCCTGTCCAAGGGCCGTTTGATGTATCGATACCCTCTGTGGATTCTGCGCCGGTTGCACCTGCGTCAATGTCTGTGTTCGATTCTGATTCTGATTCTGGACAAAGTTCTGTTTACACCTTTTGCTGTGGGCGTATCGGCTTCCGTTATTGTTGAATCGTCTATCGCAGGTGGGGCAGGCATAGGGTCTCTGTCCGGTATGAATAAAGACGTGTTCTTTAAGAGACTTTAATCTGCGGAAATTTTTCGGGCAGTACTTGCAGTGGTACTTTGCCTCGCCCGTGTGCGAAGTTAAATGATTCGCAAGTGTGTCCGCCCTGGCAAAAGCGCGCGAACAGTACTGACAGATGTACGGTCGTTCCTGCGTGTGTGTTCTCATGTGCATCTTGAGGTACGCGTTAGTAGTAAACGGTCGAGAACACACCTCGCAAACATACGGCTTGATTCCGTTGTGAGCGCGAAGATGCGCGATCAACGTGGTCGATTGCGTGAAACTCTTGGAACAGATCTCGCACAAGAATCTCTTCGAACTGTCGGTTTCTTTGTTTTTCTTGAACGTTCGATCGTGCTTCGACAAATGATTCGTCAGTTGTTCTTCTTTGATAAAACGTTTAGTGCATCGCGTGCATTTATACGGTTTGATCATGTTGTGTTTTGCAACATGAATCTTAAGATGTTCCCTTCGATAGAATTTCTTTGGACATATGTCGCAAAGGTACTTTTTACCTTCGTGAACTTGAATATGACGTAACAGTCCTTTCCTCGACGTGTATTGTTTGTTGCATTCTGTACATTCGAGACCAACGATATCGGTTCTCCTCTTTCTACCGATTTTTTCACCTTGCCTTTTCTCCTCGGGTCGTGGTTCGATATCTCTCAGATCTTCTTCCGTTAAAATGCCTTCCGTCACGTGCTTCGATCTATGCTCCCGAAGAATTTCGTTATTTTCAAAACTATCCCCACAAATATTGCACTTCCTAACCTGATCGGGATTCTTTTCTGAACATTTATCGTAATGCGCTTTCAGTTTGTCTTTTCGGTAAAACTTTACGTTGCAAATGTCGCACTCGAAATTCGGTTCCTCATGGAGCAACTGATGTCGCAGCAATGACTTCTTAGTGCTATATCGCTTTTTACAAGTCGTACACTCGTGATTGTCCATCGGCCAATCTAAACCACTTTCAAAATCGGAATCATCGTCGTCTTCGTTATCATCGTTATCGAGCCCGTCGCGATGATCTTTCTTCTCCATGCCCTTTTTAAATTTATCCAATTTGTCCAACTTATCCTTCTTCTCCAACTTTTCATCCTTCACATGTTGCTCCATGTGTTTTGTAAGCGACTGTTTCGAACTACAACGTTTATTACAACTCGCGCATTCCAATTCCTTTCTGTAATTACATCGTTTTTGGGAGGAAACTTCCCGTTTGCCTCGACCATAACTCACATTGAACCCTGTACGATCCTCCTTGTCGTCTTCCTCGTCATCGTAATCTTCTAAACCGTCTTCAGTTTTGATTTTATCGATGATCTTTTGCGCCGCCTTCGCCGCGACTCGTTTGATCCGTTTATTAGGATCGTATTCTTGTCCGTGGATGAAAGTTTTGTGATTGGTAGCTATCAGATGGTTTCGCAAAGTAAGCTCATTGCCAAATGTTTTATTACACTGCGTGCACTTGAAAGACTTTACGCGTCCATGCTGTTCGGCGTGCTTTTGCAACTGATCCTTCCTCGCGAATCGTTCACCGCATAGTTTACAACTATATCCGATCTCCGAATGAGTCTCGCCGTTCCTAAATCAAATAGAGATAGTGCGTTAACACTGCTCGTAAGAACTGTAATTCGTTCTTTCGTTAATCAAACACTGTTTTTTTTTTCTTTTTTTGTTCCTACCTACCTGCCGTTTCTTCTGACCATGCCCTCTACGAATTCTCTGGCTGCCGCTGCCTCCGCCTGCTCTTCTTCCTCCTCGTAGTCGACTCCATCCTCCTCGTGCCCCATGGATCCTATGGATTCCATCGAATCATCGTCTGCCGCGGCCGCGGCTGCGGCTGCAGCCGCAGCTTCCTCTTCATCCTCTTCCATCTGATTTCCAAAACCCTCTTGCATTTGTTTCTCTTCTGATGGTAAACGATACTCCGATTCGTGGATAGTATGCTTTGTATCTTCTAAATCCTGCTCCGTGAGCACTCCTTCTACGACGTGTTTGGCCCTATGATCCCGAAGTTTTTCTAACGAATCGAATTCCTCTCCACATACGCTGCACTTGAGACTGATGTGGCTGATCGCGTGTTTTCGTAGGCCTCTTCGCGTATAAAATTTCTCGGAACATTTGTCACAAGGGAACATTTCTGTACGGGCCCGCTTCTTTTGTTTCTCGGTATCGTCTCCACAGGGCTGATCGTCGTTCAGATCATTCTCGTCTCTTCTTCGCGTTCTTTTTCGACACTCTACATCAGAGAGCCGTCTACCCTCGTAGTCGTCCAGATCTAAGCTGTGCTCATCTTCGTGAAAAGATATTTCTAGTGGCATGGGTACCTCTTTTGTTTCCTCCTTTTCCCGCTCGTGCTGTTTCAAGTGCTTGCTAAACGATATCACGTAGAGATATTCTTTACCACAGTAGGGACATTTGTTAGCTCGTTTTCCAGAAGGTGGCATTTTCGTAGGACTTGTATTTGGAGTAATTTTCTGTGTCTTCTCGGGCGTTTTCTTTAGTGATAACGCCCGTCTGACTTCTTCGTGCGAATGCATATGCTCCTTTAAAACGTTTTTCGATAGGAACTGTTTGTCGCACAGGTAACACATGAAGAAAATCTTCTCCGATTTATCGGAGGCCTGCGCTTTCTTCAATCTGGAGCTGAGATTTAAATTTTCGAAATAATTCTCTTCGTCCGAGTCCCTTTCAACGGCTGCGAACGATCGTCGAACTAATTTACGTTTGCTTCTTCTGGTTTCGTTTTGAGACTGAGAATCCTGCTCCGTCCTGATGTCCGGGCTGTTCGCATCGTTTACCGCTTCTCCTTTATTCGATTGGCTCTCGTCCACTGTATCCTGATTTGCTGCCTCGGTTTCTACTAACGCGTCTATGTATTCCTCCTCCGTGTTTTCTTCATGTGCGAAAGATTCGTCACCGGGATGTTGTTGCTCGTTGTCATTAGACAACATACATTCTTGCTGTAGTATGTAATTGTGCTCCTCCGTTGGGATTACATCCGCGGTATTCTCTACAGTGTCCTCGCATTTTAAATCTATTTCGTTCTTTACTTCTTCTCCGATCGTTTCGCTGTTTTCATCTGTCGGATGTCGATCGACCGAATTATCAACCGTTTCTTCGACCTCCTTGCTTCCATCTATTGTCAGGCCGTTGTCCTGTTCTGAATATGGAAAAACTTTTTCATCAAACAGATATACCATACGTCGTACACGTATTAAAGTTTAGAGCTTGTATCCTTGAATAAACGCTTACCTCTCACAGTATCTTCTTCTTCAGCTAATTTTTCAACTTGTAACAGGGCTAACTGATCTTTCAGAAGAGAAGACTTGTCTTCATCCCGTTCCATAGAACTCAAAGTCTCAGCAGGTGATTCGTAGTGGGTATCCATTTGTATCTCTTCCATGGACTCGTGCCTCTCTCCGGATTCTAAATGTACTTCGACTTCGTTAAAGAATAATTCCTCTTTCATGCTCATAGCCACGAATCTTTCTCTGAGAACAGTGTCAGCCTGTTCCACTTGTAGCTTGAACTCGTAAGCGGACTCGAGTTTGTCCGCGCATATACAACACACTCGAGCTGGCAGGCCGTCACCTGGTAGCATCTAAAATCATAACGATAATGATCGGGCAAATCGGTATAATCAAAACAAATATCTGCATACTAATGGACGTGTTCAGAGCTGACAAAACCGATAGAGACGAATGAAAAGAAAACAAATGTGACAAACAGTGTTGACCGCCGAAGTAATAATCATTTCACGTAGCCGCGAGCCATAGAACGTAACCTCTCAACTACGTGTCTAACCTTTACATTGGTGAAGCTCATCGCCTTTGCCGAAAGGGAAGCAACTTCGGTTTCCAGGAAGAGATCCCGCATCACGAGATTACCAAGAAGGCAGACACGGCATATCTCAACCGTCGACACAATCCCGTCGCCTTCCACATTCTGCGCTGTATTAGACGTATTTATTTCCACGGCGTCCATGTTTTGTTTGGTGGATTGTACTCGGCTGTGGTTGTGGCTGTGGCTGTGGCTGCTTTTCGCAGCCCGCGGCCTGCGGCCCGCTGACCTTTCGCTTTAACAGAAACCCACGGTTTCTAGTTTCTAGCTTCGCGAATTTCGCACTTCCCCAATGAAGTTTCTATCAGCTTCCCCTTATTTGTATTCTATTATGTTTCGCTGTCTCACTATTCTCACCATTCTTCTTTCCTCTCTATGTTGCACCCCGTGTACCTTTCATACTGTCTTTTACATTGCTTCGAATACTTTTTCACTAATTCCGCGGATTTGCAAGGAATACATTTTCTCACGCATCGTCTCCGATCGCTTGAAGTACTTGCAGTTGCTTGTAGTTACGTGTCACTGCGTGTTACCGAGTCGAACCAAGTCGAACCGTTGTATCCAGTATCCAATCGTATCGGAGCGCATCGAGCAGTATATCGGATAGTATCGGATAGTATCGGATAGTATCGGAGGGTATCAGAGTATCAGAGACTATCGCAAAGAGGATAGAATGGAGCATGCACGAGCTCTGGGTAGCGTTTAGTGACTGTTGGTGACCTACAGGCCGTCGATCAACCTATCGAGCTATCGAGGTAGATCAGAGATGTACGTACACTTACATACTCTTCTGAGATATGTTTGTATACTACATATTAGCTATAGATCGCTATAGTCAAGTATCTCTAATACATATACATATATACATATATATCAATAATGTTTAATTAATCGGTAATATTTATCATTACATATCAGGTTGAAGGGATAATTGGAAATAGTGTTAGCTTCAACAACATTGAGAGCATTTTCTTTTCGCAACAGCTCTTTATATAAATATATTTCTTGTATAATAAACTCCAATGATTCACGGATGTCTATATGTATCGCGAGTGCTGTACTTTTAATTATGCACGTAATCATTGTACGATGCTGCTCGTCGGTACGTTGCTACATGGTGCTGCAACATCCGCGCAACAGCGGTCAACGGGCAAAGTTGGAATTACACATGCACTTGTACGTATGCATAGATTGCAACCAGTTGCAACCAGTTGTAGCGTTCCGACCATTTCATTTTTTCCCTACATTTGATTATTTCAAGCATATTTAGGTTCACAATATATCTTTTTTATTAGCTATTTACGCGGGAAAGAATGTGTGCTATAGTATGTAATAGCAACTTCCTCTTAAGTATATAAATACATATATTTATCACATATGTATACATAGTAGTTTTAAAGTATACATATATATTCTATGACACTTGATTCATTACACCACTGTAAAGCTACTGTTTAAATAAATGATATGTTCTTCACTTTCAAATAAAGGATTTTAAAATAAAATTCCTCTCTTATCATTTTATACTTTACGATGGCAAATAAATTTATTTTCATCTTAAATAATAAGTAAAATATATTTAATTATGAATATGCGAAAATCCGTACCACATCCTCTGATCTCAGGTCCTCCTTTATAAATTCGCAATATTAGCCAAAAATTATTTAATATTATTGGAAAATTAAACCATGAATTAGCCCGCAAAATTTCTTGAAATTAACGTCACAATTCTAAAAAGACAAGAAATCGTACTCTTATAACGTCAAATTCTCGTGTTGGAATGTCTCAATTCTGAGCAATCATTGGAAGATTCCAAAAATTGTAGAGATTCAGCTATTATACTAGGAGAATACGATGCTGCAAGAGGTCCTACTGGTTTCACTATCGGAAATATGCCGGTATTTCAGATATATTGAAATGAATGTAAAGCCGAAGGATAAACAGAGGATGAAGAAAAAAAACAGCAAAATTGAAAATATTATTTTTATACGATTAAACTAATATTTATTAACTGTTTAATTGGTTTATAGTACAATATATAAATAAATGATAAATCCTGTTTCATAGCAGCTGATAGCAGCTTCTCGAATGGACCAAATGGAAGTACAGCTTCTCGCTGTTTCACTTGTTTCCCGCTTGGCAATTGGCGGGAGTGCGATCGGCCGTGCTCAGTGGTACTCAGTGATGCACAGTGCTATCAGCAAACGAGACAAAGCGACGACTAGCGACAGCAAGCGAAAGCTGGCGAAGGCTAGCGAAGGCGAAGAACAGGACAAGCGTAAGCGACGATGGGAAGATGGCGACGTATTTGAAGCGAATGTCAAAACTGTTCGACGGGACGCTGTCGCGGGTGTCCGCGACGGACGTCAGTTTGCGGGAGTTGGTGTGTCCGGTGTGCCGTGGTATCCTTATCGAGCCGGTTACGTTGCCGTGCACACATAACCTCTGCCTGCGCTGCCTCAAGGGAACGTTCGAGCACAACAGCCTCACCTGTCCCCTGTGCCGTGTTCGAGTCGGTTCCTGGCTACGCACAGCGACTAAGTCGGAAACACTGGTCAACAACGCCCTATGGGATTTGATTCGAGCCAAGTTCCCGAAGGAGGTCGAGGACAGACATAACGGCCACGACAGGGACATCGAGCTGGATGCTGGTGAGCCCTACCACACGAATAAACAAACGTAACATAACCTCTCTTCGTGGAGGATTTCGTGTATACATAGCTATGTATACGGAGATGGACGTGTGTGTGTACGCATTGTTGACAATACGATGCTACTGTCTCTCAATGAAAGTACGAGGTTTTTTTTTGCCAGGCGAAGAAAGCGGTAGAGTATTCAGAGCGTACGCCTGTCGTATTAAATATTTCCGCGGATAATTCGGAGTTCTCTTTGTATACTTGTAGATTCTTTTCCTCTATGGCTTATTTTAACTCCAAATGCTATTATTATCAACCTTGATTGTTACGAATTAGTGTATTTAGCGATAATTACGTAATTTTCATTGAATGTGAAGAAGCAAAATAGGAGAATAGCAAGTTTCATGATAATTTAGGCATTTTTCTCCCGTCAACATATTAGAGCATATTATTCTTTACACAGGGTTTTCCACAGCCAATAAAATACTCAGTGCAGCTGGAGAGATTCGGCGGGAATATGTAGCCCAACTTCAAATGGCTCGGGAAGAAATGCGATGTCAAAGGGAAGCTGAGCAGATGGCCAGCGAGGCCTTGATTCGCAAGATTCAGGAAGAAGAACAACAACAGCAGTTGGCTCAATTGGCGCAGGATCAGTTGCTTGCTAAATCATTGGCAAAGAAACAAGTGATAGTTAAACATAAAGACGTTTCCAAGTGTTACAGTGAATATCCCAATGCGCCTATGCGTTCCTTTGAATCCCCCAAGTTTAATGTAGCTTCGTCGAGCGAAGTAGGACCGTCCAGAGTAGAACCGCAGAGTTCTGAAAGTGGGAAAATGAACCTTTTGGAGCTAAGAGATGGCTCCGAGCTAAGGAGATCGAACATTGCCTTAATATCTAAGATTCGTGCAGAGAGGTATGCGTCTAGCATGAAGGCAAAGGAATCGCCAATATGTAAAGATTCGTCTGGTAAATTTTGTTGCCAAAAACCAGTGTCCGTGTACAATGCTATCACTAGAACTCTGAAGCATCATGCAGTGACTAAAGTGATGCAGCCTTGTACTTCCAACTATATCTCAGAACCTTCCACTTCCACTTCAAAAATATATGGTACACAGAGCAAAGAAGAGTTGCATATACCTAACGATGTAGTAAACAGTAAAAAGAAGAGTTTGGGTGTAGAGGTGTGTATGACTTTGGGTGACGACGACGAAAGAATTGGCAGTGCAGAAAGTGCTGGAAGTCATGACAGTATCAACCAGGAAATCCATCATTTCAAGCCTATCAAAGCTATGCCAAGAACACCACTAAAAATTTCTGCAGGTTTGTGTGCAGTTTTTTCGGAGCAATTTTCTTGCATCCAAATTTTTTACGATTACTGTAATAACATTGTAAACCTTTATTTTTAGATGGAAGGCAAATAGATCCCAAATTAATCAGAGTAGTTCCTGTTCTGAAAAGGATATCTAATGTTGTCCCAAAACCTCCCACCCAGACACATTTCAAAAGAATCATTGGATGTTCCTGGAGTGCATTTAGAGGTATGTTATTTATTCTAGTAAAATTCCAAATTGAAGAATTTCAATTTATATGTATGTATGTGTACATATTATCCTTTACGTTGCAGGTAAAGCGCGGCAAAGTTCGAAAGAGAAAGAGGTTGTATCCAATTTCAACGTAGTGGAAAGTACAATAGAAGTCGAACAGAAACCGTCTACGTCGTATATACAACCTGACATTATTCCTATTAAGTTAACGAAGCCTGACACCGTTCTCAGACTGGACTTCATCCCAGAGGTGTCGTTCGATAGTAACAAAAATTATGCCAAGAACGCGAGTAAGATAATAAATGGTACTAAGGTGAGTAAGAAATTGACATTGGATGAACACATGGATGTTGGGAAGGTGCACAAGTCCTGGAAAACACACGTTAGGAATGGAATGATAGCCAAGTCTAAACGGCAGAGAAACGTGTGGGCAGGTAAAAAGGATGCGAAGCTTCTAGAGGTGAAAGAAATGGATGACGTGGACACTAGAAACTCGACTTCTTCTTCTTCCGTGAAAGCAAGTCCTCATTTCGATGAGCAAACCGAAGAACAATTAGACAGAACCATCGAGAACATCGCCGAGAGAATCAAGAAACGGAAAGTAAACACCGACAAAAAGACCACGAATAGAACCTCGAATCCGAACTCTGAATCCGAAACAAGTGTAAGAAGAAACACGAGAAAGAGGCTGTGTGAGAAAGAGGATGTTGAATTTGTTACCACGGAGCCGTCAATTATTCAAAAGAAGAGTAAAACGAAGTACACGAGGTCAACCTTACCGAGAACGAATCGTCAGAGAGGTCGTAGGTCGATGGCAAGTGCGGAAAGTTCCGAGAAAAGCGATTCCTCGATGGAAACTAGCTGCAAACCTATCCGAAAATCTACGCGAAAGATAAAGCACACCCTGAATAGTTATTCGATAGACAGCGAGCAGGAATCTTGCAGCGAGATGCAGGATTGTATGTCTGAAAATAACAACATGGATCTGAGAGTCGATAGAAACGCGTTGTCGGACGAGGACGTGATCAAGGAGCAAGAACGAATGGAGAGACTGGTGATCCAGGAGAAGGAGGACTTCGAACTGGCTCAAAGACTACAGGCAAAGTTCGACGAGATGGAGAGAATCGCGGGTCGGACCAGGCGATCGAGAAAAGCTATCGAAAGTGCAACGATCGAGATAGATTTGTATAAAATCGAAGTCGGTAGGAGCGTACAGAAAACGGAGAATATGGGTGCACATACTGCCAAACAGTCGATCCTCAATCAAACGATCAGCAGCGAGGCGAAGAAACGCGGCAGGCCTCCGAAACGCGTTAAATAAAACAAGGTATACGCCTATGTATTTGTTGTACGTGTGTATCCTATCGTCGCTGCGTCTGAACTGATTGTGAGAACCCTCCAAAACGGATGTTCCTATAAAATCTAAAAGAAAGATTTCAATTTCACCTTGTACAATACTTTACGTATTTTAATCGAATTATTTGCGTGACATAAAATGCGTACCTGGATATATTAAATAGGGAGGGCGGGGACGGGGGGACTAATTGGGGGAGGAGACGTAGGAAAGGGTAGGAGAGACTGGAATACGTAATAGAAAATTACATAACAGATTTTTTACTATCTTCCAATTTCATTGTTTTTATTCGACGTTAACGATCGACATCTCACGCGTGAACATTAAACGATTACCGGAATACCTTTGAAAAGTAGTTTTCGAGAGAAAGTCTCTTTTTTTCGATATTTTAAAATTAGATTTAATTCACTTACAAAAAGAAAATGTACACTATACAATTGATACGTTAAAGGTCTTCGGGATTAAGCACCAAGCTTGATTAATATAGAAAATAAGCAATTTAGGAAATTAAACTTGTATCTTTCAACAGTAGCTACACGTTTCGAACGGAAAACTTTCGATTATCCGAGCGTGCGATTACTCTTTATTAACGCATTTAACACCTGGTGCTGGGTAACACGATATTTTAAACAGAAAGTAAATAATATCTCCAACCGTTACACAACATTCCTTATTCATCAATGTTTCAAATAAATCCGTGAGAGAGGAAATGTTTTTGCACCCTTTATTTAAAACGGTGAACTTGACACGATTTTGTGAAATATACAAAGAGCTTTATAGAATAATCGTCACAATGCGGTCTTTTTTAAAAATAATTATCTGAAATATGTATTATTTTAATTCAAAGGGTGAACACTTCGAGATATTATTTACCATAAAAATGATTCGTAATAATACCCAGCACTGCTCTTAACGAGATATCGAAGTATACGGGTTGGTGTAACTTTCTTGAAAAGTTCGATCGTTAGTAGCTAGTCTTCGGTCGGTTTTTCGTTTCAATAGCGTCAAACCGAAAGAAATAGTTGCCCCGCAAACTTTCGTAAATCAACGGCTAAAGAAATTTAATTAAGCGGTTCTTGACGGAGTAAAACTGCTTCGCCGGGGTCGTACATATTTATATTTCTATACATATACGGAGACTCTGTTGCGGCCGGTTTTTTATATTAATGATGTAGCCGAGATATTCGTACAGGAATTACACCAAATTACACATAAGATCGACATTTCCTCATGTACGTGGGCTTTCTATGTGTAATTTCTAACGGCCTTGGTTATCGATTTCTATCGAATCGTAGACGTACAAAATATTCTGTAGATTAGTAAAATTTGTTACGCCTACTATTCGATCGTCTCGTCATTACGTCACGATTCACTGCACAATCCTTAATATTATGATTCATAGTTCTTTGTTGCAGTTCGTTTCTTAATGATTGTCAGTGAGTCGAAATATGAATCTTGTTTTAACACTGTATTCCATTCTGTTGTTAATTTCTTGACGAACAAAATATTGGCTAATAAGAGAGCGAGAGAGCGAGAGAGCGAGAGAGTGTGTGTGTGTGTGTGTGTGTGTGTGTGAGAGAGAGAGAGAGAGAGAGAGAGAGAGAGAGAGAGAGAGAGAGAGAAAGAGAGAGAGAGAGAGAGAGAGAAAGAGAAAGAGAAAGAACGAAAGAGAGAGATTGTGGTCACGCTGTCTTTGTGATACTGTCACAGAATGTATTTCGCATCTGGAATTTACGTGGTCGACGTAGAGAAACTAAGTAATACGATTCGTCCTTAAAACATAATCGTTAACACCAACTACTTAGAGTATTTTATGAAACATAACAGAACTATAGCTCGTAACGTGTAATTCTAAGGGGAGAAGAACAAAAATACTGGAACTTGTTAAGTAGCGTAAAAGTCCTTGCATTTTACCCAGCGCCGATTCGAGTCGATCGGCCACGATCAAAATTTTCTGAAATAATCGCGGGAAACGCTAGGCTAGTTCTCGTGAGCGATTAAACAGAAAAACAAAGAAACAAAAAGAACAAAGACAATTTACGCGCTTACCGTTGTGGAAGTACTACAATCTATCCAGCAATGAACGATACGAAGTTAATTTTTAAAATTTTCTAGTATTCCTAGAGGGTGCTTTTATTGCTACCATGCATACGTCATATTCGAAGCGTAAACTGTGTACCAGCTGTTTTTTAATCGTACTTTAACGTTTGACACATAAGATACAGTGGTTATAGTCTTACCGAGATATGCCGAAAGCGTTTTTCGGCCGAGAAGGAGAAACAAAGCACTACAGCCATAACTATTTTTGTTTAACTATAAAAATGTGTGGAAAGAAAGAGTCTTTACTAATTGTTATTTAAATATAGATTATACGTTTATAGTCGTGAACGAATTAATAGCGTTGCCTGAGTACGGGACCGTTCTGACCAGGTCCGACCAGTTCCGACGAGTTCCGACCAGTTCTGACGAATCACAAAATTAATAATCCTTACCCGATTTTAATTGTAAATAAATATAAAATTAATAATAAATCTGATTTAACGTTATCGGTTCGTGGTCTGCAATTTTACCATCAGTTTTGAAAACCTTTCGATTCGATGGTTGTTGCCGGCTGAATTTCATGTTTCGTTAGGACTATTCCGTACTCCGTCAGCAGTAATAGTCTTTCACTTTTTTTTATATGAATATTAATTCTAACTAGATACCGCATACTAGTTGTAGCGTTTGGAAGCAACGTAAGCGTATACACGTATACCTATTGTATATCATATACGAAAGACTTTTCGCGAGGATGTTTTAATGTACTACGAAGGAATCGTTAACGAGACCCGTTCGAGATTCGATCGGAAGACGGCTTATCGACTAAATTCTACTACACACTCACAAGGAGATGTAAATGTAAAAAGTAAAAAGTATAAAGTGCATGGAATTTAAATAAAACAAAAAAAGGTATAAAATCTACGAAATGTATAGAGAAGATATTTAGTTATAGAGCGACTACAAGATAGTGTCAAACAATATGTATTATTAACGAATATCTTAGATTAAATAATCAAGATATAGTCTAAACTAAAACGAAGGAGCGAATAAACGAATAACACAAAGACACTCGACATGAATTTTTAGGAAGAGTCATTTTTATATATAACAATAATACAGAGTTTTGCGATAGAGGATGTATCGGGAGTAACGGGAATTCCGACGGAAAATATACGTCGGAATGGTTTCCGTTTAGCCTGATACGTTTTATATGTGAAAATGAATAAACAACTGTAATTATTCTACAAAAAATATCTTCGTTTCACGTTACTACGTTACCCCGTGTTCGTAAAAAATTGTTCTCTTCACGATAACTTCAACGCTATTTTCAAACGCGTTACTCGCAAGTCCTAACTTTCATTAACCTTCGCTACCAAGGGATTAAGTATAATTTAAATAATGGTAGTTCTGTTTAGAATAAGTTTCAGGAGAGAAATATACTTGCTTCTGTCAGAGAACGTCTTCCATGAATAATCGTTATTATTTTGTTTCACTTTCGAACAGTTCGAACACTTAACGAAGCGAATGTTTCGAGTTATTTAATATCTTGTGTGTAAAAACATTGTCCGGTGTACGTATCGTAAATAATCGACGGTGGAACGATGGGGCGAAGACGATAGAACGGTAGAAGAAGCGGCCGGTGAAAAGTAGGTTTCGCGGTAAAAGAATGCAAGTGTCAGATTCTGGGTTCCGTTGAAGTTGCAAGCATGCACGAGCGAACCGGCGAACACGATCGTCAAATCCAACTCGTAATCGATGTGTCAGCGCACACTCTGCTGTATCGCGTTATATCACTGATCCATCGTGTGTAGCGGTAATGCAAAAAATGCTAATGCGTATGCGCGTGACAATTCGGTCAAGGGTACGGTAGAGGTAAATATCCTGCTTCTAAGATACTCGTTTAAAGCGATTCCATGCTTCCGCGGCTTACGCTGCTCCGTTACACTTTGCACCCACGTTCGCGTGAACATCGCGACAAGACCGATCCTTCGTATTCCCGCAACGTTTTCAATATCCAACTTCCAAAATTGAAGGGCTCCGAGTGAGTTTACACGATGGAATCTTGGCAATAGGAGTCATCGGTGCGAATACATGTCCGGTCCAACTACAGCTTTACTACTCTTCTTCGTTGCTAACAAACTCTTTCTCTCCCTTCCTGTGTTCTCTCTCGGCTGAATAATTTGCATAACTCGTACTGCGCCTGATGCCCGGTGAATATATTACACGTTGCTGCATAATTATCGACACGCGCGGGCGCGCGAGCACACACACAGGTATACACGTACGTATTCACGATTATGAAAAACTTTTTATCGTTCCCTGATACGAATGTTTTTCAAATCGTTACATTGAATCGTATCTCGCTTGCGTCATTTACGATGCACCGCTGAAACGTTCTACGTGTTACATACATGCATTGAAATTCAAAAAATGTTCCTATCCTTTAATCGGGTCCCTTTCATCGCCCGTGCAATCGCACGGAATAACGTTTCTGTCGTGCCGTTGAGTAACTGAACTTTCTCTCGAAATAGCGTTAGTAACCGCGCCACTGAATCGCGGAAGACACCCGTCGAAACCGTCGCGCGATCAAAGATAAGTACTTTAGCTTTTTCTCGTAAACTGAGAATAATCCTAAAGTCTCGTAAGCGTAGGCATCCAACAACAATTGCGACATCTCGGTGGAAATCGCTGCCATTCGCGACGCGAAATGGCAAGACGGTGCACCTTTTCTTTCTCTCCCCATCGCGCAGCGCAATACATACATATAGCACAACCCCGCGGCTTTGTCTCTATCTCCCTACAACGCACCGATTGCGTAACGATGTCTGCGTATTACGTACGTATGTACGTGTAACGTACGAATGTCGATGCCTCAAGGATAGGACAACTATTTTAGCAGGGAGGGTCTGACAAGATCTCCGAGACGATCGGTTTACGTACGCATCGAATCGAGAATACTCGCGAGAATGTAGACTAACTAATACGGCTGTGGGATAAAGATTTACCGCCGCGAGAACCGTGCTCTACAGATAACCGCGAACATTCCCTTGTTTGATACGATGGAAGATGATCTAGAACGACGTTCGTGCTCGCTTAGTTGAGAGAATCTAACACGCCACGTGAGAAATCCTCTGACGTCAACGCAATGCGTCTCACGTTCTTTGCAAAGATCTTTCCAAGTGCACTAATCAAAGCCTACATTAATTACGCTAAATTCGTCTCGTCTAGCACCGACTAAAGTTACTTCTAAGTAACGTTCGAAAAATCTTTTAACTTTGAAAATACAGCATGTTTTCTATAGGGTGGCGGCACCTTCCCGTGGCGGCACAACGTGGGCAAGATTGTTACAGGTGAGATTCGTGGGGCGCGCGCGGTCCGGAGGGAGGGTCGAGGAGAGCGATAATAAATACAGGAGAGAGAAAGAGATACGCGGCGTATAGAAACACGACGAGTGCAACGTGACCGGGCGACCACGTGATGAGGCCAGGGCCGAGTAGACACCGTTTAATCTCCTGCGCCGAGGTAACGACAAACGCGTGGAATTTTTGTCATACATTTAAACCGTCTACGTTAGAGCACCCATGAGTGGCGACAAGGATGCGAGAGGTTCGTTGCGACATAGAGATTTAGTAGACTGCAGATGACCGGTGCTCGCGGTCCCGTTATCGACAATGAAAAGATGTTTTGTCATAGATCGCGGTGAAGTTCGGTTCACGTTGTAATATACGGATTTGATACGTTGAATGCCATGGGTGTCACCGGTGACCGCCACTGAACTTGGTGGTAGCGCCGCGGGGACCACCGGTGACCGGCGCGCCGATATCTACTGATCAGTAAAAAATCATACTTGTAATACATGTCGATACTTCTACATTTTTCGACAATGCCATCGTTACTACAATAATACGTTATAAAAATTCGAAAAATAGTTCCCTTTATACATAAACTGTATACTCAAAGTATACACATTACGATGTTGGCGTTATAGAAAATCCATGGAACATTCGCGAAGCATTCAACGTGTTAATCGGTCGTTTGTGAGTGATTTCTTCGCAGGATTAGACGTGGGACCCAAGGGGGCCCCGGTTTGAAACCGGCCCTGTCCGCGGTCCGCCAATTGGATCCGGTCGCGGGGCCGCGGGGCCGCGGTCACGTTGCACTCGGCGTGGCTTCGACTTCCCCTCGTCCCGCGCAGCCCATTTTCCGTCGAGTCCATCACGGAGCCAACTTGGTACATTCGCGTATGCGACCGACTGTTCCCCAAACGTTTCCACGTATCGCGCAAACTTGTAAAAGTAATCCTAGTGACGAAAGTGATTTGTACTCTTTTCAACGAATTATCTGTGGATCCCTGCTAATTGCGCGGCAACGGTGGGCATGTGCGCGAGTGTTACCTTATATCGCGAACAATTACTCGGATACCGCGGCGTAGTAAACATTTATTTCTCAACAACGTATCATCGAATATAATCAAAAGAGGAATTACCAACGACAGTGAATAGCGGATGACTGTAAGTGATAAATTCTACTCGGTCGATTATAATTACATAAATCCATATTCTATGTTTTCGCTTCTTAATCGGTACTCGCAACGTTTTCCGTCATAGTATCGTGTGATTTTCAGTGGTTTCGCGAGAACCGTCGACTCGATTCGTGACTTATCCTTTCGATACGATCACGAATCGATTCGCACTTCGATCAGTTTCCTCAATTCTCTAGGAGTAACGTCCACTTTCGAATCATTAATTACGTGTCTGCGATGAGGTAAAAAGTTGTTTAAATCAGGCCGGTAATATCGATAATGAAATTCAGGATACCAGGTAACACAGGGCTAATTGGAGAGCTTTAAACCGATATTCGGCGACCACGGGCCAACGATCGTTTCCCGTCCATCGCGTATCCGATTCGATAGTACCATAAAGGCTGTTTACGTGGCAAGCCTAATTTACTTTTGTGCATATTATTATCGTTCGACCGTGCATCTAGTAAACATACCATATTTTATCCCGTGAAACTATTTTATGAAAAGTATTTACACACGATACTCTGAGAAGCTGGTCGATACATCTCCGATAAATTTCTATTACGCTTTGTACTCGTTTATACAGATTCGCGTATTCGCAACTATTACGTATAATACGTAACGCGATACAATAAGATATGACGGAAGCACACGAGACGAGGAAAAACTGATTTTGACGCCGAATGCGAACGAGTGAAAACAGAAACGGAGAGAGTAAGCTTTCTCTAGCAGTCCGCGACACTGTTTTATCGGTGGAATGGCGATCGCCGGTCGGCATAACTGGGCACAACGTTACGTCACGATCCAATGGAGAAAAAGCGATTATGTCAGCGGGTCAGCGTGTCGTGTCGCGAAACGCGGGGCATTATAATGAGAAGTAGTACCGTCGAATAATTAAAACAGCTAATTTAAAAAATTGCTTTTTGGACTGGTTGTCATATTAGCGGCGATAGCTTGCACCTTGAGTCATTAATTATAGGGGGAAAGTGAGACAGAGAAGGGGAAGAAATGTTCCGTCGCACATACATCGTCAGGTAGATAGTATAATATTATGAGAACATGGAGAGGACAGCGTATTGTGTAAGATGGATCGTACGAAGGAGAATTTGGAATTATTAAAAATATTGGTATACGTGGTATGTTTCAGTTATAATCGTTTTTACCTTTGGTCGCCATCTTTTAAAATACCTGGCTCATGTAACGCAAACCTTGTACCTATGCAATCGTTAGTAAATCCAATCGCGTAACCGGCAAGTACCATTTATGTGCTCGAAAGTACACGTTCGTTCCGGCGTGTTTCACTTTGCGGAATGACAATTTCTACGAGAGACTGTTATCATGCATATAATACGCTTGGCAGGTTCTACTGCCTTCCGACGTTTTTCGACCACTCTTTTCTCTCTGATCAGCGTTATTGGTCGAACCGTGTTGGTTTACTCACCGATACTGTTTTCATTCCCGCGCGAATATTCTTCGGATAATTACGAGCCCGAACAGCGTCGCGCGTCACCGCGAATTATCCTTGGATAATAGTCAGCCGAGCGTATATACTAGGTTAGGTAAACAACCGGTAAACTCGCGAGGACGTCGCGACACCGCGACAATTACACTTTGGTCGTTGAGAAAATATTTCCCGGGCGGGGAGAGTACGGGAAAAATTTCCCTGAGTACGTAGCGACTACCTGGACCGTTCGCGCATCGTTGCTTCTTCTTTTCCTTCATTTTCCGGCAAGTCGTCGAAACTACACCGAACTGTGAATTCCGTGGCGCGGTTGATCGATGCTCTGACTTTTCCAGCAGGCGCGCGGGAAATTCGAATAATGATTTTTTCGCTTTTCCGATTGACTTGTATTCTAGTATCTCGCTTCTAAATTGATTTGTTGTCTCTTCACGTTGAACGGAGAAGGGGACCAAAAACGCGGCAAATTATGCGAGCGGAAGGATGTAGAGTTTCTTGTGATTTCACCGTATCGTCGAATATCCCGTTCGAGTGCATACGCTTACGCGTTCCAACATCGTTATCGATAAGTCTGCCTCGAACCCGAAATTCTTTCTTTCAGGCAACCAGAGGAATCGTCGGGGAGGGTAAAATTGGATATTTCTGGAATCAGCTACGGTGAATGTTAATTGTACAATTGCGTAATTTACGTCTGTATTCGGTCGCGATAGGGGATAAATAGCCGTTGCGTCATACTTCCAGTAACTAATCTATGGCTAACGAAGTGGAACGAAAATAAAAGTATGTCGTATGTAGAACTCTGTGGTTTACTTTACATCACATCGGGATACATACATGTATATGTTGTATAGTAGTCCTACGTGCCCGTATAATTCCCGATCGCGTCGTCCTTTCGCGAATCAGTCACGTTGCAGACAGATTGTTAACGTGTAACATAATGGGAAAATATTTATTATATTTATTATCTTCTACAAACGGCATCGAAAGTTGACGAGTTATTTTTGAATATTTCTCCATTAGTAGAATCATGAAATGTATTCCTAAAGATCCGATTTCTAGAGGCAACGATCACGTTGGCATCCTGTTTTCTCACGTCGGTGCTACAACCGCGTGATAGAAATATTAACTCCTTGTGCTCCTATGTCGAATGCGATTCGACATTAATTTTTACCATGGGAGTACCTATATTTTCTCCTACCTGCATGTAAAAAAACATTTAAAATAATTGGTAGTTAGTAGCAAGAAAATTAATGAAAAATTCGCATCGAAGTAGGAATCGGAACCTGTGGACGGTGTCAACGCAAAGGACGCAACACGCGTGCAAGTAGTATCGGCCGTTTATTCGTCAGCCCAATGCGTGCGGCAGAATAGCCCGGCTCTAGAGATATAGGTCAGTCACTGGTCGTTCTTCCGACGTGGGAATTTGGCAGCGCGCAGCGCCGCGAAACGTAAGCGACGCCGAGCGCCTGGCGTAGCGTTGCAACGGGAGTTAATAGAATTTTTATGTTGCTTTAAATTCACCTTTGTTGCGATGTAGAGCGAGCAGCACCCTTACGTGCCTGCGGTTAATTTCCTTGGCAACCGACGGACTACCCTACGGGCTGTATTAATTCCACGTTGCATCGCAACCAATCAACTCGTTCTTTTACCTTGCCCGCAAGTAGATTAATGCGTTGATTAACCCCTTGTTTTGAAATCACAAGGCCAGCTCGTCACGAGCTTTCCAGACGAAATAGGTAACGGCTGGCTATACTCCTTAAAAACTATTGAAAGTTGAAGTAGTTATGTGATAAGTAAATGTATGTAAATCATAGCGAGTCTAATGTTTGATGCATTGTATATACAATCTATGTCCAAGTAAATTAAATTGTCTGCCTGGGTAGTTTCATGGAAATAAATTGCAGTGCAACGGCACAACCTGACCGTGGATTTGTTCACTTTTAGCAAACAGTTTCTATTAGGGATGCAGAGTTTCGTTAACCATATCAACGCAAAAAAGAAACTTATCTTCAGCTATTGGTCGTTCTAGCGAGACGCAAGAACCGTTTTCCGTTTCCGTTACGGAAGTTCGATAAGAGAATTGGTCGGGTGCGCGATAGAGCAAGTGAAAAAGAAATCGAGTGCGATCGCCGTGCACGTTAAAGAGGAAAGCAAAAAAAAATAGGGGAATAATTATATCGAGAGAATCGAGTAGATCGATCGAGCTCGCTGCCGACCTTGATGACCTAAAATGCAGCTCTCTGCCCCGCAGAATCGATTCGTCAGGATGACGGTGTTCGGAGGATATTAGCCGAGGAAATCAAGTTCACGAATTATCCGACATTCTCGCGAAAGGAACGCTACGAGGGGAAACCGGATCGAGAACGAAACAACTAAATAAGATCAGCAAAAATGGTACGTCCCAATTGAACGAGGTACAATTAGATCGCAGGGTCAAGGAAAGAAGGGAAAGAAGGGAAAGAAGGGAAAGAAGGGAAGAGGTAACGAACATGACGGGTAGCTGTCACAACGAAGCAAGCGGGACGACGGTCGGCGACGGGAGGAAACACACGGTTCATTGGTTTCGCAAGGGTCTGAGACTACACGATAATCCGTCGTTGAGGGAAGGTCTCCTGGGCGCGTCCACTTTCCGCTGTGTGTTCGTCCTGGACCCCTGGTTCGCCGGAAGCACGAACGTGGGCATCAATAAGTGGAGGCGAGTAGACCCTTTTAAACCTCGTTAGGGAATACCGTACGAGGAGGTTCTTTTAAACGCAATCGAATAACGTTCGTCCACAGGTTTCTGCTGCAGTGTCTGGAAGACTTGGACTGTTCGTTGAGGAAACTGAACTCGCGATTATTCGTGATACGCGGACAGCCGGCAGACGCGTTACCGAAGCTGTTCAAAGAATGGGGCACGACTAATTTAACGTTTGAAGAAGACCCGGAGCCCTTCGGAAGAGTACGAGACCACAACATCTCGGCGCTCTGCAAGGAGCTCGGTATCTCGGTGGTCCAAAGGGTCTCGCACACTCTCTACAAGTTGAACGAGTGAGTCCGAACCCCTTCAAGGGAATAGTTTCGTCGGTTCTCGTGAATTTGTTTTAGCACCCTCTCGATCGAGTTTAATCTCGATGGACGACCGACTGACGGGTAGGACGGTGCACAGGGCGATATTTTACGAACCTAGTGGGCTGAAGTTATTGAAAGAAAGGATTACTTCAGTTCATTGATTATACTGTTTTTTCCTGCCGATAAGAAACATAATATTCAGATGAACTTGCGTGTACACGTAAAGGGTGTAACTAAACATCGGGGGCATATTTCGGGATCGATAATACGCAACAAAAGATGAAAAAAAACTTAGGTCCCCAATATACTCCCTATCGAGACACATTGTCTTTTGAAAAATTGTTTAAAAAATTAACTATACCTCGAAAATAGTGGATTGTAGAAAACCGATTTTTGTGTGAATGTTGCCGGAAAATATGAGAGTTTATGAAAAATATATAACTATCTTTAGAAATGTAGTCTTGACGAATACCTTTAATCAAGCTGTTAAAAACCTGTTATGATATAGGCCATCGAAATAGTTTGGAATAAAAAAAAATAAATTCTACTTGACGGCTGTAATCGCAGCAGTTCTAGTTTTTTATAAGTTTTGTTCTGTAGGTATACAATTTAAGTCTGTTCGACTTCTAAAATTATTATGCTTGCAATTATTACATGCTTATAGAAAAGCAATTAAATACAATGAAAAGTAAACATGTTCGAGGAAACTAAACAAATGTCTATTCTGAATCACTAACGAGCAAATAATCTTCTTCAGATGTATTTAATTTATTTCTCGCAGGTTCCCATAATTCTGATACTTTTGGGTAGCTATTCCGAATACTTTTTCGATCCTTTGGATAATCTTGTATTCACTCATTATGTTTTTTTATACATATACCTCGATTACCACTGAAATACAATTATGTCCCCCTAGATTCGTAAGATATCCCACTGCGCGGCGTGCACTTCATTCATAGCGAAAACGGGCATGGAATTGCCGTTTTTTTTTCGATTTGGAAGTAACTGGATATTTTAAATCAATGACATTTATACACCGATTCTTTCGAACACCGGCACACTATATGGAGGTGTCGCGTTGTTTTCGTCGGCAAGTCTTCGTTTGACGAGAGCGAATGCTTGCCCTAACGCTCCATCGTTTCTCATATCAGGATCATCGAAAAAAATGGTGGGAAGCCACCGTTGACCTATCATCAATTTCAAAATGTCGTCGCCAGCATGGATTCTCCGGAACTACCGGTTCCGACCGTTACGTCCGTCTGCATAGGCTCGGCCTACACGCCCTTGAAGGATGATCACGACGATCACTATGGGGTTCCAACCCTGGAGGAGCTTGGTACGGAATATGAAATATCTCTCGTTTGATACGCAGCTTCCGTTCTTCGCCCTATCCCCTTTGTATTTAATTCATCAACATAATAATAAGAACTCGCGAAGATTGGCCCGTAGGACGAAAGGTAGAAAGTAATGATAAGAAAAGAGGGAAAGAAAACGGAAAATCGTTCGTGGAACGCGATGTGACGGCATCGTGAAAAACGGGATTGCACGCGCTACGTCGCGGTAATGTCTATTCACGACGACGACGGATGCTGCACCCCCTGCACCCTGCCCTTTGCCCTCCCCCCTTCCCTCCCCCCCCACCAATTCTTTTCTGCTATTCGCGAACGAAAGGCTTGTCATAAGCCAAACAAGAAAATATCTAGCACGTGCCAACTTACCGCCCTTAATACGACCTAGTTTTCTGTGACAAGCTGCCGCGCGTCGCGTCCCCTCTGTAACGTTCTTTTCTTTCCTATCAATTGTCGCCTGCATTCGGATTACTTCGGCCATAGTTTCCTCGCACGAATACGTCTGTTACGCTGAAAACATCGGATGCGCCGTTCTAAAGGGAACCTCCGGTCAAGCTGCGCGTATACGAAGGTATAGAAGTCCCTTAGGGAACCTTGTGTAATCGTCATGTGAAATCGCACGAATCGGGATCGCGGACGGGTCGAGCGAATTCCGACTATCCCGCGAATTTTCTGCTTCGGAAAACTGACCCAATTTATTGACCGACAAGAAAGTGCTTTTACCGTCGCGTAGTCCGCGCGCGATATTCGGAGACGTTGAAAAGCTTGCCGACTTGCTTACCGATTTGCCGGACCAGTTCAAAATTTCAGTTAAAAAGATTCTCAAGAATTTCGAAACTTTTCGACGTATCTTTGGTTCCGAATCTCTCAAGGACAGGCTACGTAGCGCGTCGCGTTCTCTCTAACGTACTCTAACTCTTTTCTATGTCCTTTCTAACGGACGATAGACGAGACGAGAAACGGAATGGGTGATTTGTTTGTTCCCAGGCTTCGACACGGAGGGCCTTTTGCCACCCGTGTGGGTCGGTGGTGAAAGCGAAGCCCTGGCCCGGTTGGAGAGGCACCTGGAAAGAAAAGCGTGGGTGGCCAGTTTCGGGAGACCAAAAATGACGCCGCAGTCGTTGCTTCCTAGCCAGACTGGCTTATCGCCGTACCTGAGATTCGGCTGCCTGAGTACCAGACTTTTCTACTATCAGCTGACCGATCTCTACAAAAAGGTATATTGAAATATCAATGTATTCACCGACAGAATGGTTTGCGCTGTTTGCATGTGCGTGTTATGCAAACTCGAGGAGGCTACGTGTTCCAGAAGTTATGTTTTAATTGCCGATTTGCATAAGCGTGTTGTACATTTACGTTATTCGTTTAATGAATAATTTTGAATTTTCGTTAACCCTTAGCGGCGTAATACTTACGCTTCTTCCGTGTGTGTATGTACGAACAAATGGCAGCTTCAAATCCGAAATGACGTTATTAAGCATAATGATTTTTCCCAATTGAAATTTCTTACAACTAAGAATAAAGTTCTACATATGTATGTATATGAGAACGCAATCTATACGCTGAAAGATGAACGTTATTCATTTCTACGATTGCCGGATTTAAAGTGAAACCGTTTAATTAATTTGCCTGGCCGTTCGATTCGTGTCGATACCGAGAAGAATCGATAAAAAATCGTACCCGACGTAGCTGGAATTTTCCGTCGACGTTCCAGATAAAGAAAGCCGTACCGCCCCTCTCGCTACACGGACAACTTCTGTGGCGCGAATTCTTTTATTGCGCCGCCACGAAGAATCCGAATTTCGATCGGATGCAAGGCAACCCGATTTGCGTGCAGATTCCGTGGGACAAGAACGTGGAGGCGCTGGCAAAATGGGCGAACGTGAGTGTACTTTCTACCGTTTCTATAGGGAGACGGCATGTCTGGCGTGCTTTTATTAATACGTAATTTATAAACGGTAAACAAAATGAGGCAAACTTTTTACTGATTCGGTTTTTCCCAACTGCGGAAATTATTTGACGTAGCTCGCAAAGTAGAATTAAAAGCCAACATGAACCGGAGAATTAATCGATCGTCGAGTTTCCGAGAAACCGCAGGAAAGAAAAGTTTCATTGGTACATGCGCGCGTATACGTAATAGATACATATACGTTTTGTGTATACGTATACGTTGTATATCGCTCGTTGCTCGAATTTCGCGATGCAGAGAGGAGCAGCTATTCGCGTGATTTCGAAAGATGAAAAGATAACGTTGAACAGGGACAGACGGGATTCCCATGGATCGATGCCATCATGACTCAGCTTCGGGAAGAGGGTTGGATACATCACCTGGCCAGACACGCCGTCGCTTGCTTCTTGACCAGAGGCGACCTTTGGATCTCATGGGAGGAAGGAATGAAGGTAAAATGTCACATCGTGCAGTGGCATTTCGATTAACGTCTCGCCCGCGGACCGACGATCGATCTTGGTATGTACACCGTCGTTTCTTCGACACCGCGGTAACCAGCCGGTTCGCTCGTGATATCGCCGGCGATAAACCTCCAGGAGTCGTCGGTCCGCGTCCGTGGCACTCGAGTGTCAAGGGATACAATTTTCTACCGACGCGGATCTATATGTATAAACTTGTTGGCGTTTCATTCCGCTCGTAAAACACATATTTATTTTACTAATTGTAGCTTTACCTTCTTTACGTATGCTATATTTTATATTTTCAATTAAATCATTTAAGTTTCTTTGCTTTTGTATTATTATAAAATAATATTTGTAAAGTAACGTTCCTTAGGACCACGATTAAATGCCAAGAAGTTTATACGCAGATTAATCAGATGGGTAAAAGATTAGAATTGCAAAACATTACTTATTGCGTGTAATAATAATAAAAATGTAACGTTCTCCAAGGTGTTCGACGAGCTTCTGCTAGACGCTGACTGGTCGGTGAACGCGGGGATGTGGATGTGGCTGTCATGCAGCTCTTTTTTTCAGCAATTTTTTCATTGCTACTGCCCCGTAAGATTCGGCCGAAAAGCCGATCCGAATGGCGACTACATAAGGTAATCGACCTAATCGAATCCACCGTCCGTCCTCTTTTTCCTTGCTTACACTCTCTTATTCGCCTAACGAAAGATTTTCTCGGAGAAATTCGAATAACAACTCGCTAGTATCGGCGAGCGTGAAACGGCGTAGACGTCGAGAAAATCCGTTGATACGTAGAGGCGAGGCTTGAAACTACACTTTTCGCATATTTCTTTGTATCCTGGGTTGGTCAAGGCGATACTTGCCGGTTTTGAAAAATTTCCCTACCCGGTATATACACGAGCCGTGGAACGCGCCACTGAGCGTGCAGCGGGCAGCCAAGTGCATAATCGGCAAGGACTACTCGCTGCCAATGGTGAATCACAGCAAAAGCGTCAGGATCAATATAGAGCGTATGAAGCAGGTTTATCAACAGTTGAATAAATACCGTGACAACGGTGAGTGTAAGTTCATCTATCGATATTTTACGAGAAATACTCTCGGACCACGATGAGGTCTTTTCTTCCTCTCTTTCCGAATAAAAAGATGACGAAAGACTTCAGAAAATCTACGGACCTCGCGTCGATTAAACGTCTTTTTTCTTTTTTTCTCGTTCCAGGAACTTCCCTTAAAGGAGAGACCGTGGGTGCGTATACTTTTGACTTTTGTTTGTTTCTTTTTCTTCCCTTCCCCGTCTTTCCTCTCCCTTCCCTTATCTTCCCTTATCTTACCTCCCCTCTCGCTTTTGTTTTCTTTCATTCTCGCGTGTTTTTCGCATCGACACACTTCCGATAAGTGATCAAACTGAAACCGAGCGTTTTATACAAGGCTTACTAAACGTGCTGCCGCCACCAACCACGAAGAAGAACAAGGAGGATGGGCGGACGGGCACCTTGGCGCCGGAGAACCAGCAGAAATAGAAACAGTACCCACAGTGATATCGAAAATGGAATCTTTTTCTATAATTTATATCTAATTTATTTTCACTCGACTCGGATGTCTGCGAAACGAGTTCGACAACGAAACGGTTCGAAACTGGACGATATTTTCGAATCAGGGCTGTTTAAAAATCCATCACACGACTATTGTTGGACAGAACGATTATTTTTCTGACGCGCACGACATTCGCATAATTAATATTTTCAAATACGGTACAACGAAATCGTATATGTCTACGAACAGTGAATATTCCGTGTGTGATCGAAAGCGTCCTACGATATGTTTGCATAAAGAATCAAAGAAAAACGTGCACCCTATATTCTTGATACTGTACATAAAAGAAATGTGCGTTATAAACAGATTTTTCATGTAAACCCGTGTTTGAGCATTTTATTCCGTGTACAGGATTTAACAAAATGTCGAAGACCTCTTTTCAGGATCGAAAGTTTGTAGTAAAAAATTAAAAAAAACAGTCAATTTGGCTTCGTAAATCATTCTTTATCGAGATATATGTACCTCCTTCTTGAACAATTTTTTACATACTCAAATCTCCGAAATGGTGGGTCATAGAGAACCGATTTTGAAAGAAAATATAACTGCCACAATTACTGCCGTTAATTAGTATTTATTTATGTTTATTCCAATCACCTTTGATCGCTTTTATCATATCACGTTTTTTAAAAATTGAGGAAAATCAACAGTATTCGTTAAGACTTCCTTTTCGAAGGTACAGTAGCTCAATTTTTTTCGTAACGATCTTTGATCCACCATTTCGGAGATGTAATTATTATTCAAACAATTTTTTAAAAAGCTGGTGTATCTCGATAGAGGGTAATTTGTAAACCGAGGTTTATTATATTTCCTCATCTTTTGATGCATGTCATCGATCCTGTAAACAGGTCCTCGACATTTTGTGACATGCCATGTATACGTATAGTGTATATCTGATATCCTGTTCCTAATAAGATAGAACGATTAATTGATCACTTACCTAGCGTCGCATCAGTTTTCTTGCTTTAGGAAGCCGACGTTCATCGATCACGTGAAAAATCAAATAAAATCGACGTTTCCCAGTATCCCATCAGTGAATTCTATAAAGTTCGAACGTTCGAAAGAAATTACGATTTCCATTCGCATCGATTTCTATTCCTCCGTTCTGAAGCTTTTGTCGTTCAAAAATTCCGAAATTTTCCAGCGAACTCGAAAATGAAAATTAACGACGTTCTCGTAAATTTGCAAGTTTTCGCGAAAAGCGTGCGATTCGGCGAATCGTTCGGAAACGTTTCGGATGGAAAAACGAGGCGCGGAAAGAAACGGAAATAAAATTAGCAAGTCGAGCGCGGGGATTCCTACAGACTTACAATATCAAATTTTCGTAGTTACGAAACTCGAACGATTTCAAAGTAAAGCTGAGCGATGAAGAACGAAAAGGGACGTAAAAGAACGGAAACGAATGAAAGCGAACGAAAATCATCGAAGTCGAGACAATCGGAAAGGTGAGTCTATTCAGTTGCGATTTAATGATACCTCAGGTATCTGGTAGATCGTTCAGCGAGGTCTGTTTTTACTACAAAATCTTTGACAACACGTTCATCTTCTACGTACTTGTCCTTGGGATTCAACGAGACATCTAATTGACGTCCTCGTCGTTTCTACAATTACGCCGCAGGTATCGGCTGGAAAATATAGACGGGTTTACGTAGTTAGGTAAACGAGCGAACGAGTTTGCTACGGCATTCGTAGGTTGTGCTTTTTTGCTGGTTGTCACCACGCCGCGCGAACCTGGAGAATTAATCGCCTTTGAACGTCGCTGGGAACGGGTTTGTACAGTTCGAAAGGATACGCAGAGGCATGAAAACGGTATTCTAAACAGCAGCCGGAGTGTAATTAATATTAAAGATTAACGTTCTAACGTGACTCGGCCGTAAGTGAATTCTACAGAGGCTCGTGCGGCGTGTTTCCTCCGCTATTCGTAGTTATTTAAATGTCTCTTTCCGTCCCTTTTCTCTCGCGGCTTCTTTACAAGCCGTGGGAGGACAAATACAGAAAATTTGTATACGCGCTCTTACGCATCGTGTCGCTCGAATAATAAATTCTCTTCGTCCCGTGACACGCACATGCGCGGTATCGCGCGAATAGAACTTACGCCACTGTGATTTTTTTATTTTTTTCATGTCAACAAATGATATATTTTTAGTGCCTATAGTACTTATAGTTTTACAGTACATTTCTCGTTAGATTTAAACAATTACAAATGAACATTCTCCAACATTCAAAGACGGAACTCTAATGCTTCTTTTCTCAAATTTACCACTCTTCCTCTCTCGCCCTCTCCCACACACCCACCCACACGCATACACGCACACACGCACCCTCGCGCGCGCACGCTCTCTTGCTCGCTATTTCTCGTAACGAGACACACCCATACACATACGCATACATACGCTCGTGTTTTCCCTGCCTCTTATTCTCATACGCTTTTGCTCTTTTCTGTCTTTTTTTTTATTTTCTTTCATTCTCGCTGTTATATTCGATCGATTTATTATTTTTGTTTTCTCTCGTGTCTCGTGTGTGTTTTACAAAGTTGGTACACTTTTGTCGTGTGTACTCGGTGTGACGTAAGATCAAAGTTCGCGAGGTTCGGCGATCGCTGACACGAAGCTCCGCGAATTAGCAATTATTATCGCGACGACAGTAAGAACAAGTACAGCTGGTTGTGGCGGCGTTGAAACAGATGAAAAATTCTGTCGTATCGCGAGCCCCGGTATTCCACGTGTATCGTACGAAAAAAAAAACAGAGGAGAAACCGCAATCGAAAGTCACTTTTCAAAAGAATTCCGACCCGAAAGTTTCAAATGGCAATCAAAGTTTTCGGCATCGCGTTTCAAGTCGCCGCTCGTGGCTCGAATTCGAAAACATCGAACGCACCGCGATTCGACTTCCCGGCACACGAAAACATGTACGGATCGTTCGGGGGAAAAAGAGAATAGCTTTCCGTTCTCGTGGACTGTCGATGGTACTCGCGACGAATTGGCTAGCTGCAGGCCGTTTTGCCAGGGCGCAGCTCGTTTTCTTGCCGAGGCGTGACTTCCTCTCGGAGTTTGACGTGCAGCTTGTAAAGTGTTACAAAAATCTCCCCATCGATGCCGTCCATTCCTTCGATATATGCAGTATACGTGATAGATAGATAGATCGATGGATAGATGGATAGATGGATAGATGGATAGATAGATACAGAGAGAGAAAGAGAGAGAGGGAGAACTAGAGTGAAATCGTACGAGACTCTTGTCGAGATTCGAATCGACCGCGGACTGCTCACAATACCAATTTAACGAAGTAATCGAACGACCATTTCCTTCGCGAATTTTCTGAAATGCATGCCCAACGAAAATTCCCCTTTTCTGCCGTGTCCTCGCTACGAAATTTCAAGATAAATTGTTGGAGCACCTTCTATTACGTTGCATTGTCGGGAAAACTATTTCCTTGGCGTTCCGACAACGAGCCGGTATGGAAGGAGAAACAGGAGAAACTGGTGTGCGACAGTGAAAAAGAAGAGGAGGGAAAAGCACAAGAACAAGAACAAACAACAGGCTCCGTTTTCCACGGACAGAACGATATTTCGTCGACGGCACATTTGGGAGTCGCGAGGTCGTCGGGTCGACTTCCAGGGCTCGTTGGGAGGTTTAATTTTCCGGTGAATCCCATCCAATTCGAGTTCCGCCGATCTTCCAGGCCTGACTTCACTCCTCTGCTCTCTTACATGATCGAGTTCGCGTTTAGGAGAGACCGCGAAGGAGAGCCGTACGCTATCGAGACGTTAGATATTGGAAGACGATGCAAAAGAAGACAAAGTCTCATTCTCTTTTCCGCGTTTCTGTTAAAGCGATATCCTACGTTACGCACAAGTCGGTAATCGTTGTTCTCGCTCTCCCGGCAGCATTCTGGCAGAACCGTCCTATCTACTTTTCTTCGATAGGAAAAACGGGATAGCGATAAATCACGGGGAAATTTCTAAGAGGCGACGGTGGCCATGACCGGCGGGATGGAATAAACGAAATCGTTCGGTTTTTTTTTAGAAAGAAATACTTTAACCAGACAAAGTCGTGGCCGACTTGGTTGTAACAAATGAACCAATCGAGGAGAGTGACGTCGAGACGGATGGTCGATCGAACCCTGGAATTTCTCATCCTCCTTTATCCGTCCGCCCCACGAATCTCGCTTCATTGATCGATTGAAAATTTGCTCGGCGGAAGCGGCAGATTTTCGAAAATTCAAAGAAAAATACAGGAAGAACGTCCGAACCAGGAAGCCCGACGTCCGGTCGTCCGGTCGTCCGGTAGGGATGGAAAGGTCAGAGACGCGCCCTTGCACATACATAAGACCGTAGGACGTGGCAATACACAGCGAGGGTCGTAACGCAGGTAAGTGTTCAAAATCCGCCTCGCCTTCGGCGAAAGTGACCGCGATAATGCGTTCGTCGGGTCTACGAGCAATTCCCACCGGTTTATGGGCCGCGAAGATTTTCATTTCGCGCGGGGAAACGAGCATCGGAGCCATTGAACGGGGAGAGAAAAAAAATTAATAACGGACCCGAGACACACTCGAGAGAGTTAAACGTACGGGGGTGGATTTACACGCGAATCGACATTTTTCAGCTAACGTTCCCTCGCCTCTGGTTTAAACGGGGGATTTATCTGGCCGCCCATTAGATTCCGTTTATCCTCGTTAACGTACGTACAAATAAGTGGTTTCATCGAAGGGAGCGTTTATCGATCGACTTTAAGAATACGTTTTGGTCGCATGAAAACGCGGCGACCGACAAGAAAGTCTCTCGACGGCGGAACACTTGACAAATTATCGACGTTGCATTATTAAAACATCAGCCGCCGTTGAAACGGCATAATTTCAATCACGGGGAGAGGAAATATCGGAATTAACTATCGATTCCTATAATTACGGATGCCTCGAGAGTTCCTCTCGGTGTTTATGCGAACAAAGCCAACCGGATCGTCTTTCTCTTCAATGACTTTGCCGCGACTAGTTTCCCCGTTGATAACGAACCTAGTACTACACCGTTGTTCCAGAATAATTTCGAAGCCACTGTAAAACGCCGTCGATATCGTTTCGTTGTACGTGTCCGTAGGCGGCTCGAAAGAAATACTAGTTTCGCTCGACACTCGACGTCGTTGAAAATTTAATCATCGGATAACTTCGAGACGGACGAGTTCCCTTACCCCGCCACGTTAACCGACTTTCCTCGATAAATCATACGGCGAGAGAAACTTCTAATCATCTTTTTAAGAACGAAGATAAATTGATATCTCCGATCCGCGATTCGTTGCCCCTGGCCGATCGGCCGTATAACGCCGACCAAAGTAGATAAAAGGTAAGTTTCAGTTACGAAGAAATAATATGTATATGCGAACATATGGGGGTTTAGACGTGGTAAAACCATTTCTAGGCGCGGCACGTGTTCGCGTACGTGTGGGCACGTGCGTGTACGAAGATGGAGGGAGCGTGCACCATCTAGAAACAGGTGAGACTCGAATCCGCTCGAGGTAACTCGATCGGATCGATAACTTAATTAATTAACGACCACCCGTTCCTCTAGGAGTTTGACACGTAAGTGCATGTGCGTGTGCATGTGCACCAGTCGTCGTTCGTCATTCGCCGATAACGTTACGTTACATTGAGAAATAAATTTCTCATCTCCGATTTGAAGGAAGGATCGACAGACAACGGGGCAACGACTCGACGAAGGAGAAATAGTTGTTTAACGGTGAGATATTGTTGATGGAAAATTTCTTCTATTACGACGATGATTCTCAAGAAAAATCTCTCCGTGACACGGCAAACGACAGGGTAGTTTTCACTATCGAACTCGTGTACGTACATACGTGTACCCGCACGTGATTTAGAAAGGGACTCCGAGGGTAATTCGATCGGATCGATCAGCCAATTAATTAGGCTTGTTTCCCGTACGAATACAGCCCGTCGTTTCCAACTAACCGTGCGATTGCTACTGATGCGATTCCGAAACGACGCAAATTTTCTGTAATTATTACCTACTCGATCAACCCACGATTTTCTCAAGAAGCACCCAACTCGATATCCCACGAGTAAACCGCTTAAAGAGATCACGTGACACGCGATCCGTTCGGCGGAAGGGAAAGACAGTTGACTCGAATGACACAGCGTAATGACAAATGTTGCGGGAAACGGCGTTTGAAGTAGTTGTAGGGTTATATGAAAAACTCAAGGTAAAATTGCGCTTAGCTCGCGAACACGCTTGGAAAAGGAAAGTGACGCGTCGAAAACAAACACACGGTCTTTTTAATGAAAGTGTTCGCGGCTACCACTCGAGCCTGGCGTTTCATTTTTTCCGCGCGAGCGGCGATGCTGTAAAGGGAAGAGAAAACCGCGATGCGTTCTCGCGATGCGCCGCAAATGAGACGACCGCGGGTTGTCCGCCCTAACTGCTCGACCGAACGCCACCGTCGCGACGACTCAACGTCGCACCGTCGATCCTTAACAATTACTGTTCGCCGTTTTGGATGTCTACGTCGTATATCACTTTTCATCGACGGTACGTTCAAAGAAGGCAGAAAAAAACCGGTCGGAATTTTTGTCGAAAAGAAACAATGCCTCGTTCGATAGAACAGGAATATCCGGGGTCATGGAGAAAAACTGCTGGCGTTCACGGTTTCGTAAAACTTTCGCGGAAAAATCGCGCCAACTTTCCCGACGTTTTTCGTGTTTTCGCTACTTAGAAATTTCCGAAGAATGGGTGCCCGGTTAAATACATGTGACACACGCGTGCTCGCGCTGCGTCGGTCTGTTTTTTTTTTCGTTTCTCAACGCTTTTGTGCAAGTTTTGGTTTACGGGGCCCATTTCGTGCGAGAGAAATTCCAAATACTACTGTTTAAGGTATTTTCAAAGATTTCCTCGGATTATTTTCTTCCTTATACCTTAATAATGTTTCGTTCGCTGGGTTCTTGTTATCGTAACAATGAAATCGAGAGTAAGAATGGTCGCTTAAGTAGTTTTCTTTTTTTTTCTCCTCTTTAATAAATAATCGTTTGACTCGCTACGTTCGACTCCACATACGTAAAACGTATGCATCGTTAAACGAGACCTCGATAATATTTTCATAATTAAATGTACTCCATTTGTCGGTACAATTAGTGCGGTTAACTAATCTATACTATTAACTATGTTCCACAATGATCGCTACAATTTACTCATAGTTCATAGTATAAATGTCGACAGCTTACGGTACGTACGCTACGCTAACATCGGATTCAAAGTCGTAGTGTTATTATTATTTTTTTTTGCTTTTTTTCTTAAGTACGGCGCATCATAGAGATCTCATTTGGTTATACATCGTTTTCTTTTTCTTATAGTTTCACGTTTTTCGGAGTTTTCTCACGTTTCTTCCTTCTCGTCTTTTTTACGGTGAACTCTGACGTGTCGCGTGGTCGAACCGACCACCGGATCAAGGATCGTCGTTCCCCTTAAGGCAAGAGCAGAAAACAAAGTCAGGAGAAAGATGAGAATCACGCGAGTACCGGTAGAAGTGTGCTAACCGACGCGACGCGACCTTTTACTCGCAATTAATTTCTAGCTGTATCTTTTCCACGGCATTTTTGTTCGTCCGCTTCCACGGCCATTTTTCCGCTCGAGACCGCGATTCCGCGATTCCGCAATCTCCTCCGTTTTCGTCGTCGTTCGTCATCGTGTCTCTCCTGCTTTCTTTTTCAGTTTTGGCGACAAGCGATGTTTTTTTTTAATAATCCTACGTAATACTACGCGTTTTAACACGCCTACTTAACTGCGGGCACGAGGGGTTAAATATATATATATATATATATATACGTATATATATATATACAATATCGATATATATGATATATCTATATATATTATATATATACATATAATACGGCTAATTAGTTTTACAATACGTCAACATTTTTGTCCGCCTGATTTCTCTAAGTACCGTCGTCTTGCGTGTTTTTTTCATTTTGTTTTTGTTAACAACAACAGACTTACTTAATTCTAATTATGTTTCTGGTTTGTTACTTTCTAAGGCCTTGTTTCTAGCACGGATCCTGCTGTCGCTAAGGCAGTGGCTCTTTTATCTCTCTTTTTCTCTCTCTTTCTCTCCCTCCCATTCTCTCTCTCTCCTCTTTTACGCAGTCACACATCGTCGCACACGCACCCACGTACATACGATTTTTTCGTATCCGTCGTTCCATTGCACGTTCTCTCGCGAATCAATCTTAGCACATCCGGTCGGATTCCATCGAATTTGGACGACCTCGTCGAAAAATTCGAAAGGGAACGAGACGCCGACATCGAATGCATTTCGCGCGAGGATAATTATGTAAACCGATTTGTCGAACGAGACGCGACACGAACCGGCGAAAGGTCGGTTTTGCCTGTTGCCCGCCTGGGAACGCGACGATGGGAAAGCGAACGAGTTCGTTTCGTTCCTGATCGAAGTTTTCCGACCAGAAACCGCGGGACCACGTGGAAGGCTGCCAGGGCAAACAGTTCGGCCGTGAACGTTGGCATCCCGTTCGGAAACGATTTAGCTCGTCGCCTGAAAACCTGGCGTTTCCGCTCGCTTAAACGTCGCTCGCTCTCTGCCCTAGGAGGGACGATCGATGGGAATACCTGTCACCGCTGGAATTCCGAATCCGTCTAAACGACGGGGCACGTCTAAACCGAACACGCGGGCACGATTTCGTGAACTCGGCATATTATCGGTCGACGACGAACGCTACGGCGTGTGTTCCGTCTCGCATGGCGCTTCCTCCCCGAGAAAAGTAACTTTCATCTCGCACGAGTTTCACGAAGTATTTGACTTCGACCGGCTGTCTTTGACTCGCCAAGTGGTAAACATGGCCTCGCGGAATCGATGGAAATTTCCAACTTCCCACCTCGCCGGATGGGTTCGGCTTCCCCGTTCGTTATTTATCCAAGTTTGCATATATGGAAACGAGGTATCGAACCACCCCGCGTATCTACTCGACATCTTCCACCGTCTCCGATACCGTTGCACACGGGCACGCGGTACGTGGTCCCGGACGTGGAGAAAGCTGGCCGGATCCCGGGGATTTTCAGAACCACGCGTGGAAATTTCCACGTGTCTAGGAAAATGAAACTTCTCGCTGAAACGATCGCGGGAAGCATAGATGGAGGGGAAGAGGTGTGGGTAGCGCTAAGCGAAATTAACGATCACGAGGTGGAAATCGACGAGCGTCCCGTTGGGACGGGGAGGCAGACATTTTTATCGATCGTCCGTCGACCTTGATACACTTACAACGGTATTCGAACGACCTGTACTTATCCATCTAGCCGAATAATTTGCTAATTAAATTCTCGCAGTCGATACGCGCGCCCGTGTGTTTAATAACGACTCCGTTTCCAACTCCGAGAACGGCGGTTGGAACGGGGGGATTCATTAGCGAAAGAGTGAGCAATTAGTATTCATCGGAGGGGTAGGAGAAGGGCCCCGTGGAAGGGAAGGGAAGGCTGGAGGAGACGAAGAAACAGAGGGACGATCGTTGAAACGATTAAGTAGATTCAGGGGCACGTAAGGTCATCGGCTGGATAGTTGGTTCGAAAGGTTGCCCAAATCGATCGGAGAGTTGGAATGTGTTCGGCACAAATTTCTCGGCGCGAATTGAACGCTAAGGGACAATCGGGTACGCGGTAAACCTAATAAAGCGAAAAAAAATCAAGGTGCAAAATCTTCGAGACCGGCCTGAACGGGGAATCGAGGTGGAAATCATAATTCCGCCACGCGTCTATTAAAGGCGGTCGTGGTGAACTTTACCTTCGATTCGCTTCGAATGAAATGTGGGTTAACCGGTCAGTGCGTAACACCGTCGAAAATAATTTCCTGGCGGCACGGGGCAGAGCGAGAGGACGCGACGGGCTCCGGGAACGGCTAGTCGAACAGCGGTGAAAACATCTCTCCTTCTCTCTCTCTCTCTCTCTCTCTCTCTCTCTCTCTCTCTCTCTCTCTCTCTCTCTCTTGCCGAACAGCAACGGCCGGAAGAACATCTTCCAAACGTAAAGTCGTCGTATCCGTGAATCTTTCATTAGCAGCTGCAACTGCGCAACCGGGACGAGCGGCGAGGGAAGGCGTGCAAAGGGAGATGTGCTTGTCTTAACAAGATTCTCCGAGGAGAACGGGAAGGGAACCAGAAAAAAATGGGATATCCTCTGGCTGTCCTCCCCGATTCGCGGATAGCCGCGTCAAGCCGAAATAAAAGGGAACGGCGAGGAAGTACGGAGAAAAAGCGCGGACGTCGACGTCGACGATGGTGGCCTGTTTTATGCGGACGCTGTATGTCGGGAGACTTGGGAGATCAATACGTAGTCTGGTCCTCTCGCTCTCTCCCTGATCCCCCCAGCATCACTCTCTCTCTCTCTATCTCTTTCTCTCTCTCTCTCCGTCTGTCTATCTCTCGCTCTCGGTCACCAGCGCGCATTCTCTCTCTCTCTCTCTCTCTCTCTCTCTCTCTCTCTCTCTCTCTCTCTCTCTCTCTCTCTCTCTCTCTCTCTCTCTCCCTTACATATACACGTATACAGACGCGCGCGCGCACACACACACATCCATAAACATACACACGCACCCCCATCTCCGGCCAGAGGCCACCCCGACCGAAACCAGCCGGGTTCCTAGCCTCCCCTTCGCCCGGCTTTCTTCGTCCACCTCCTTTCGTCGTACGTGCGTTTCTTCGTTTACTCGTCCTACTTGCCCCGCTTAGACTACCGTGTCATAGGAAAGTGTAATGGAAACTAATCGATCTTTCAGGTCCAGCTGGTATTCTCGCCGGCAGGATCGTAGATACGGGGCCGTCGGGAAAAAAAGTGATTTCGAGTAAGTCGGTTTCGAAGAGGCGCGACTACGCGAAAGCACGGAGTTACGCCCTTTTCTGTATTCCGGTGGCTCGGGCTGGCTGGATTCGTGGGTGGTATATTCAACGGGATCGAATTCGTGTTGCACGTGGCGCGCCGCGAGAGTGGAGGGAGACGGCTGCCAGCGGAAAGAAAAGAAAAAAAAAAAGCCTAGATACCACGGAGTCCAGCCAGTCTTTCGGATGGGAAAGCTGAACCCTCCCCCTTCGTAAAATATATCCCCTTTCGCGTCGTTCCTTCGGTTTCTGTTTTCGCGCGTCTCCTACGCAAGAACGTCCCCGTAAACTGCTCCCTATCGATTTTATTCAAATTAAAGAGAAAGCGGCGCGGCGCGAGGCAACCTCGATAAAAAATATGTTTATTCCTTCGACGATTAAAATAATCGGATTCCGCGGGAACGGGGTCGAAACGTGAAATTCGCCGTCTCGTTGAGAATCGTACGTCGCGTGTTCATACAAGCATACGACGTAACGCTCTTTTCGTCGATTTCAATAAACTAGATGGAGACAGGCGGTATAGTAGTACCCGTTCTTTATTACGATGTCATGGGACTTGGTGAAATCGAAGAACACGTACAGAGAGGTCAGAAATGAAAAGGATCTCGGCTGCAGTTCCTTTTTTTGCGCTTTGACGTGCCCCAGAAAGAAACCAGAAAAACGATCCTTCCAGGAGAGAAATATGAATTTTCACGCTCTCTTTTCTCTCCCTCTCTCTGCCCCCCTCTCTCTCTCACTCTCTTTTAATCACTTTCACAATCTTTTCCTTCCCCGCGCACAGACCGGCTCGAGGGTCTTTCCCCTTTTATGTCGTAAAGGAACGTCGCCGACGAGGGAAGAACGAAATCCGAGTAATTTCTAATCAGTCGCGTAGGCTTTGTCAATGGAATTAATTGCACGAAACTAGTCGCAGGAATGACGGGCTGGGAGCGTATCTAGGTCCGTTGATAATTTCCGGGGACGTAGAATTGATGGACGTTTTTAGGAAATAATCCAAAGGAATGTTAAAGATCGGTCTAGGAAATCGGCGGGCGTAAGAGACAGGAAAAATAAGCGTTTGAAAACGAGCCGATAAGCGTTTGGATAAAAGAAAATCTAAATTCCCGTAAACTTTACGGCGCAAAGTTTAGTCAGACCGGTTAGGTGTGCCACGAGGCTCGTCGATTCTCGTTTACGAGCGGCACACTCGAACGGTGGGCGCAGATTTCACGGGCTCTACTCCTGGCAACGGGCGTGCAGCCTCGTACAGATGGAACTCTGGAGGAGGGATATACAAAACGACCAGGGAGAGGAACGAGGAGATATTAATTGTTGGCAGCAATAGTACAAAATATTGAGAAAGAAGAAGCACACTTTTAACTCGTATTATTTTTCCTCGTACAAGAAATAATATGCAGAAGAGAGACGCCCCTCTGAAATTAGTTCCTTCGGAAGCGTTTTCCACCGTTTTTTTTTCGTTAATCTTCACGCCCTGGAGTTTCAAGCACAGAAGGATAAGAGGGAGCAGAGTAACGGAATACGTAATTAGTACAAAAGATGAATACCAAGTTTAACACGATTCTTTTTATACATGTTATCGTTTCATTTGGATACGAGTGGCGGAATACTTGTACAGTTCAGCTGAACGGAAAACGAAACTATCAACGTGCAACGCGTCTCCCCGGGCGAAGGGCAAACTTTTTTCCCTCGTGATTTTCCAGCGTGAAATACACCGTTGCGTTTGCTGTCCGTGTTTCGACGGCGATATTTAGCGGTCGCATTATAGAATCGGGGCGGTGACGAGCGTTATTGATCCGCGATTGAGAATTCTGAAAGGCTCGGGTATAAAACGTGCGTTATCGATCGATTCGTTTGAAACGGATGAATCATGGACGAGGCGGAGAGAAATAGGAGCGGGGGTTAGGTGGGGTTGCGAGAAAGAGACGTCGGAATCGTCAGCAACAATCGCGAAGTAAGCCAGCAGAAGAAGCTATTAATTCCGAGCCCACGATTCCCCGATCGGGGAACCTTGGGAAAGTTCTGTAAAAAATTGCCTCCTCCTCGCGTGGGATACACGATAATCCGTCCGCGCCAAAACTGAACGACACTTAATGGAGCCGGATCCGCCGATTCTTCTCGATTAGCGATAAACAATCGGACAAACCAAACGGATGGATGCTTTCGTCGCGATGATCAAAATCGTTGCCGTCTTCTCGAATAGATCGGGTTGTTTCAATTCCGGACGTGAGGCAATGTGTAAAAGGGTGGCCGTCGACGGTGTTACGAAAAATAAAGCGCGCGTGCGCGCTACCTTTCAGCAACGTTTTACAGCGCTACGCGTAGTCGTTCCGTACGTCCAAGTGAATTGTGCCCTTGATTATGAAACTGGTCTAAGTCACGTGTGTCTATGTACATACATATATCTTGTTTTACATCGGATTTTTTGGTCTAGAAAGAATGTGACGCGGGATAGCGGATAAACTGACTTTTTTAAAGTCTTCGCTTAAACCAGTTTCATAATTATCGGCACAATTCATCTTGGCTAACGTCACGCCACGTCACGCGGAGGAAAGTTGGCCCTAATTTTTTTTTTCTATCCCTTTTGTTTCCTTCCACTTCGATCCGCGATGGAACTGAGCATCGTTTCCGACGACGACACGTCTAATGACGCACGCTCGCGTCAAATCGTACGGTACAAAGAAACTTTTAATCTATCAAACATATACGCGAGTCATTGCGAGACGGGCAACGAATGGCTAGGACGTGTCTCGTTATTCTAATCGAACGCCTAACATTGGAGCGGGTCTACGTTCGAGCTAGTTTGAAGGAAAACGTGCCAGATTCCTGCGAAGTAGACGTATATTTTTTTTCTAACACCTTTGTCTATGAGAAAGATAAAAGAAAAAAGAACAAAGACAATCTCGAGCGATTTAACAGGTCAAAAAGAATGTACTCTCTGAGTTCTCTTACACGTAAGTCGTTGCAAATTACAATGTACGTGACTTTTTATTATAATGTATACGTCGAGTAGGTTACTTTCGGTAATCTGCCTAGATTCGTCGAGTTTGTTTCGCTTCTAAGTACACGTGCATATTAACGTAGTACCTAACAACGGTAACAGTCTGTGACGCAGAGTCGGCCGATATTTCACCTCGCACAGAAACTCTTTGTGAAATTCTTTCTTCGTCGTCGGGAAAGATAGAGATCTTTATTTGAATAATAATTCTTCTTTTCGACTCGTTCCATGGAAAAATTAATCTCGAAGCCCTCCACCCTTGGCCTTAATGCGGTAAAAAAAAAAGGATTTTTCTCGGAACGAAAACAGATCTTCCGAGTCTAAGCAATGTTTCGCGGTTAATGCGTCTGGAGAAGGGAGAACGGAAAAAAAAGGAATGACAAATGGAATCGTTCGCTGGCGATTCGAACGTCTCTGGAATTATTATTCAAATGAAAATGAACGCGAGTAGTGGCCAACTCTGCTCGTACATTAGTCGACAGACTAAAAAACGTTTCACAAAATTTTAACGACGCTCCGTCTGCTTTTTCTGCTTTCGTTTTCGATTTTTTGTCCTTCGTCGATTATATTCCAGGACTGTTCGAGTTTCTCCGGCGCGTGGAAAGCGGCGAAAACACTCGTCATATTTTCTGCGTGTTTTATTTCTTTTATTTCGTTAATGGTCCAAGAACATTGTTTATCATTTCCTAAACGAACGAACGAGCGAAACGATCACGCGCGTGAACGTCGAAAGTCGAGAGGATCCGTCTGCGCGGTCGCACACAATTGTTCATTAATTTATTCGTTTTTCCTTCTTGCTCCTTCCCTTTGCCGTCCACCGTATTCCGTTCTTAAAAGCAATCGTAGTTCGTGAACGTATGTCCAGCAGGAAGTCGAGCGGAATGATCGGCAAGGAAAACGAGAAAACGTTTCGAACCGGCGGGAAGAGACGAGAAACAAGGGGGAAAAAAGGAGACAAAAATAGAGCTGACTTCGTTCGGGTCGGGTTCGATGGGGTGGGGTTCCGCTTCTCTCCCCCGGCGAACAAGATTTAACGCGGCAACCGCCAAACCCGAATTTCGATTTCCGTCGAGGAACCTCTCGTATTTTTGACCCGCGTGTTTTTTACGCGCTTACTTTCAGCCTGGCCTCGCGTACCTTCTGGCGTCCACGGAACGATCTTCGACAGTTGGAATTCACGATTGTTGAAAAATTCCGTTATTGCCCGGAATATCTTCGACGAGAGTTAAACGTGCCGAAGTTCTACCGGGGGGAAATATTTGATCGATATCGGCGGTGACCGCGTTAACGTAACACGGATCCGTTTGCCTGTGAGCCTCTTCTTTCGCATTTTCTCCATGTCTCTACGTCTATCAATGTGTATAAATGCATTCGGATCTTCACCTATCCACTCGCGGTCTTTCACCCGTTCACGTTTCCTTCGAATCGAACGCTTATTTACTAAGTCGTGCGCGACTTTTGCTAATCGCTCGTCGCAACGAGACGAAATGGTTTTATTTTTTTTCGCGAACGATCAGCGTCGAGCATTTCGTAGACGGCGAACGAAAGAAAGAACTCGCGGACGAAGGGAATCGAAAGAGAAACGCCGGGAGAGGAGGAGGAAATAGGGGAAAAAGGTGTTCATTCGCTGTCCCGCGTCCGTGCTACGTTCATCAATGTATTTCTCAACGTCTCTCGCCCTGGCTTCGTCTACCAGGAAAAGCAAACATTTCTCCAAGAGCGTGTCGATTTTCTTCCTCGACGTAGTACAATGCACACATGCACCACCGCACACGGGTCGTGAGTTTGCCCGCGCGCGTGCGTCCCTCACTCTCTCTCTCTTTCTCTCAGACTCTCTCTCACTCTCCCTTTCTCACTCTCTTTCTCTTTCTCTCCCCCCTCCCTTTTGTGTGTGTGTGTGCGTGTGTATGTGTAGCCATCGAACGTGGACCCGTTCGATCCTCTCGCGAAATTAAATTCGCCCGCGGTTTCCGTTCGTCCGTCGCAACGTTTCTTTTTGACGGGATGAAAACGGGACTGCTCGTCCCCGAGGTGTGCGGTTTTAACGTCCCTGTATCGGACTTCCGGTAGGGTCTACATAGGCCCGGGATAATATCGCGCGAACGTTGGACACACGGACGTCGACTGGTCGTTTGAATCGTTCGATGGACCAAAGGTAGGAATAGCGACGAAGTCGCCGCGTTCGTTTTAAAATCTAGACAGACGCTCGTGAGTTATTACGAAAATTCGGCGGGAGGTTCCTGTTCGATGGAGGTCCGGACCACCATTCCGTTTCACTTGACGCACACTACATTCGTTTACTCGCTACGGTACATGCTCACTCTCTCTCTCTCTCTTTCTCTCTCTTTCCTGTCCAGCAATTATACTTTAGCCACACGCGGAAACAATTGATCGGCCTTCGATTTACCCGCGTCAGAAACATGTGTATATTCTTGCTCAGCCGGTCTCTCCCTCTGCGATTCCTTGCGCTCTCTCCACTCCCATTCGTTCTGTTCTCTAGATACGCGCACACACAAACGCGAACACATAAAAGGACAAACACAATCGTTAGACACGGAGGATCTCTCTCGCTACTTTCGGCAAACGCACCACACTACGTCATTTCCTCTCTAATGTACATACATACACGGGTAGGTATATATGTACGCTTATATATGCGCGCGTATACATATATATATAAATACATATATTTACATATAATCGCGCAAACGTGTAATTTTTTTTGCTTTTGTTTGAGTCCGTTTCTTTTTCTTGTTTCTTTCATATTTCCTCGCTATTTCGTTTATAATATCTATTTATATATTTATATATTTATATGTGTTCTCCTCGGCTTCGTATAACCGCGCCAACCCTTTCCGATCGGGGAATCGCTGTCTCACCTTTCATTTTGTATAGTAATTTTCATTAATCCGCTCTATCTCCACTTTATCGATTCACCTTATAAATGTAAATTAGTAACAATTATGTATTGGACAATGTTTAACAACGTAATTAACACACACGCCGCGTACACTTTCGTGGTTCGCGCTTGTGCTGCTCCTCGTGTGTGTCTGTGTCTACGCCGTCCGGGTGTATCTCTGTGTGTGGGTGTGTACAGGGCACGCCCTTCTTCTCGTGCATGATTTCCTGCAATTACGACAACGACGACGATCACTCTAGTTCTCTCGCTCTCTCTCACACACACACACACACGCACACGCGCACGCACACGCACACGCACGCATACCCGCGCACACACACACACACGCTTTCTCTCTCTCTTTCGCTCTCGCTCTCTCCCAGCAGCAGGCTTCGTCAACCCTTCCCTTCCTGTTTATACGACCCTTTGGTTTTACCCCACTTTTCGCGAGAAAAATGAGCCCGTGCGGGTGTAACGTTATTCTGTCGGAATTCCGAGAGGATTTCATCGAAATGAACTCTCGATAAGAGCCCGGTCGACGTTTAATTCGATCGTTGAAAAAAATTCCCTACTCGACTCTGTTCACCGTTTTATCCGCAGGAATTAATTGCGATACGTTTGCCAACGAAATGGATTAAGTTCTCTCTGTCGCAGGGTTTCTCAACCAGGAACAGGTTGTGGATTCTAGGACGAGAGATAGTAATTTTCACGTACCGTTACAGCCAACGATTACCGTGTACGTACTACTTTAACGACGCTTTAACGAGAATATAGAATATATCGGATAAAACGATTCTACGACGTACCGTTTCAACGTGACCTTGGCTACTCGCTTAATATAATACAGTGTAATGTAATAGAATAACAAAGCAATTCCAATTGTCATCCAATTCAACCACGGACTGGCGGTTGAGAAACACTGTCTTATTGGACGGAACAGAAAATATATCGATTAGAATCTAATTTTAACGATTCTACGTCTCGCGTATCGAGTGATAGCTTTCAATTCCTATTTTTGAAACAAATGCGGAACGTCGGAGAAAAGTATGCGTGTACGGTATTAAGTAATACGTATTATCATGATCGTAGGATCGTTGAAATCGGGCCAGCTGCACCGTTGCGATAGAAATGAATTTTCAGAAGAGCCGCGACTTTTGAAAATAGAGTGGGTTACGTCGACTACACCGTGAAACGAATCGACCGACGGCCGTGGTACGTCCTACGCCATTCTCCTTCTACGCTTGCACCCCGTTAGCCCGTTAGCCCGTTAGCCCGTTAGCCCGTTTGCACGTTAGCCCGTTTCCACGTTTGCACGTTCACCCGTTTGCCCGGCGTACATTCGAATGCTCGCGGGCGTAAATCATTTTCTTTCACCCACGTATTCAACGTGTCCCCCTAAACGCGCCCCCGATCGTTCGTTACGCCGGTTGGAAATTGTTATTTAATTATGTATCCGGAAGAATTCATCGCGGCCGGATATCGCGTCACGTCGATTCATCTTTCAGTTGTCGTTCTCTGATCGGCTCGATAGGGAAAACGGTAGATCGGAAAATTACGCGGCGGTAGATTTCTCGACGGCTTCTTGGATGGTAATTAGGCCGTGTTGCCCGTCCGATAATTTACCCGGTACAACGATATTAATGATTAACGCGATACCGAGGGCTGCCTATCGGCGACCGATACCGATACCGATGCCGGTGCCGATGCCGATAGCGACACCGACCCCGATACCGATACCGATACCGACACCGATACACTGCCGGGCTCCCACACTACCACCTCGTTAACTCGCTTAACCCGTCGATTACGCGTCTTCCTTCTTGATCTTCGATTTTTCCGAAAGATAATTAGAACGCCACCGGAAAGGTTAACAAGTATGTACATACGTGCTCGCTGGGAGATTCAGCGAACATTTCGCGACTCGTTTTCCATTTCCGGCCTCGTCATCCATTCGAGAAACGTTGTTAGCATCGTCGTAATTTTCTCTCGTCTATGGCTTGTTTACCTACCGCAGCATGCGATACGTAAATGTCACTTGATTCATTTCGTTAATTGAACGGGGAAAGCACGTTCGAGACTTACTTAACGAGCTGCGTGTGACAGTCCCGTTTCAACGGCCGCGTAACGAAAAATTCCACCCCGGTGGAAAAGCGTTTTTACTCGAAATATCGTTGGAATCAGCCTCGCGGAATTTTCCCCTTCTCATCGTTCTCTTGTTTCGTGTTTCCCTCATCGGCAAGACGAAATTTAAAAAATTAAAATTAATCTTCTTAAAAATTGCTCGAACCCGGAAGTGTACACTCTCGTCCCCAGTTACCGTTTCCAAGGGTGAAAATTTTACAAATTACTGTTTTTATTTCTTTTTTCTGATTTTTCCGCGCGTATAAACGATCAAGGATCATCGAACGCAAACGTCGTGAGAATACATACGATTTAGTGTTAAAAAAAATGTTGACCGTTTAACTTTACTTTTCCATGGAATAACAGAAAATATTATGAACCCGCGAACGTAAAGTCTCGAACGAAGTAAGTTTCGTTTCTTCACAGACCGATCACTCGTCGGAAATTATCGCCTCCTTTTCCCGGTTCGACGAGACGTTGTTTCTCGCGAAAAAAAAACGGGCCGTGGAAAACACCCTTTCCCCGTTATTCACTTTCCAGACCGAGGAGAAAGTCGTCCGGAGTTTCTGATTACAGGTAAGACGAGTCTCGTTCGAAACCGAGCGAAATACTTCGATACGCGCACCCTTCGCCTTTTTCCACTCGTGTTTCATTGTTCAACTTGTGTTCCCGGAGTGTACGAGTGCTTTTACACGTGTTCCTTTTTTTGTACCCCGCCCGCTACTTTCCCTCCCTTTTCACGTCTTTTTCTTCTTTTCCACCGGGTTTCCCCCCTTATTTTTCATTTCGCACGCGTCTTCTAGCGAGCATCCACACGTTTGCCGCTACCCCATTCACTTTTCCACGTTCGCTTGGCAAAGCTCGATAGCTTATCCTCGAACCTGGAATTTTCCAGCCCGAGACTCGTCCGCCTTTCACTTCTCGCTTCTGCTTTTGCTCTCGGATGACAAATACGAAGCACGTGCAAATTGGAAACCGAAAGCTGGAAATACGTATCGCGCGAGGGAGCCGCGACACGGAAGGAAGGCAACGCGAAAGTACGTACACGCTGTGGTCGATTTCGTTTGATATTTCTACGCGTTGGAATTTCACAGAAATTAGCCGGGAAGTCGTTGGAGAAAGCTCTGTTTTCGAGGCGTCGTTTCTCCACGACCGGACTGCTTCCGGCCGAGCGTAGGAGTTCGATGGAAGAACGAGGGCACGATTTCAACGGAAAATCAATATCTCTTCAATTCCTCGGTACACGGAAGAAGGTAATTATCATGTACAGCGGACTCGTCCTCTGATTTACGGATAATGTTTTCTCGAGGTATACGTACAGCCTCGCGACCTGCCGGGAGAGGATAAGCAGAAAAAACTAAGAATTTTTTACATCGCTATTTTTATAATATTTCCTTGTAATATTTCTCTATAAAAAAATTCACTAGTTCCCTACGATTCGACCTTTTTCACAACGTTCGTTTTTTTTCATCCGCCACGTCGGATTTTCCGGCTTCTTTTTTCTTCGTTCGCTACTAGCTCGCCAACCGCTCTTTCATGTACTCTCGCAATTTGTATCTCCCCCGCCTCACTCTTTCTCTCTCTTTCTCTCTATTCTCTCGTTCATTTATTCTTCCTCTCTGTCTTTTTTGCTACGGTATCGCACACTCGCACGCACACACATTCTCTCTTTCTCTCTTGTTTTTCTTTAGATCATATCGTTACGTGTCTATGTTAATACAATAGTTATTTATTTATGGTAATGTCTAAACGAACACATATTATACCTCGATAACGTCGTGCTTATTTATTTTCCCGTCGTTTCATTAATTTTTTTTCTCTCGTTAATTCGCTATCTATCATTTCCGAACGTCGTGCCATACTTTACACTTTTTTCTCCTTTCTTCCGCCATAACCCTTTCACGACCGAAAGACTATTCACCTACGTTTTTTTTAAATGTTGCCTCGTTAATCTTTAATGCCTTATACGTGTACGTGTGTTTGCTTCTGCGTTATTCTTTTTTCGCAATCTACGTTCGCACACTCTTTTTTTTTCCTCGTCACTCTCTGTTTCCTTTCCTCTCTTTCTCTCGCACGTTCGCGCTTTACTCTTTCAATACCGCATTCTTTCTTTCTCTCTCTCTCTCTCGCTCTCTCTCTCACTCTCTTTCTCCCTCCCTCCGTCCATTGCTCTAATTTCTCTCGTGTTAATTAGTATCTGTGTGTAACGTACTTATCGTGTAATAATAATTGTATCGTAATCATTCTATCGTTTACGTAAACGTTACTTCATCGATTTTACCGTTACTTCATTATTTTATCATTATTATTATTATTAATTAACTATTATTTATGTATTATTCATTATCATCGTCATCATCATCCTCCTTATCCTTATCCATATGCCTATCCTTATTCTCATGCTCATCGCCGTTATCATCGTCATCCTCGTCGTTATCTCGTCATCATTATTATTATTATTTTATTTCTTTTTTTATTAATTATTATTGTATTATTGTTATCATTATTATTAGCGTTAGACATTACGGTTCCTGCGTATTTTTTTTTGTTATTCCTTTGTCCTTGTTGTCTCCGGAAGCGAACCGTCGACGCGTCCGTGTCAGCTTCCGTTTCCCTTTCCCCAGGAGTCGTTTCTCCTCTCGTCCATCGGCGTCCCGATCGTCGTCCGCCTCTCCGTTTCCGTGGATCGCTGAATGTCTGCTTCTCGTCGGCACTCGTCGTTTCTCGTCGTTGCTTCTCGTTACTTCTCGAAATAACCACAGATTCGTTTTCGTCTCGGCATTTGATTTACCGTCCTCCGGTCTCTCTTCGGATTTCGATTGGATCGCGATCGGATTCGCGATCGGATTCGCGATCGGCTGCTACGTTTTCAACGTACCTCCTTCTTTCTTGCGGTTCGTTTTTCATCCCTTTTCGAGGGCTCGGGAACCGTCTCCAAGGTAGGACCAGAGACCTTTCACGACGGGCCTCTGGTTACCGGGTATAGAAAAAAACCTGCGTTTCACGCGTGCTCGCGTCTTATCGCGAATCTCTCTATGGCGGATCTTTTCTCGACGGGAGCCTCAGGTATCGTCTACTCGGAGACTGCCGGAGACCGTCCCCGAGAAGAACCAGACCCGATTCCAGCTCCCGTTTTCCTCTTCGTCTTCCTTTCTTTCTTTCGCGAAGTCGCGCCAGGCACCGACGATTCCCACTGTGCCACCTCTTCCGTTCCTCTTTCCTCCAAAACCTTCGCCACGACCTTCTCCACGAGCTCCACGAGCTCCACCATAACCACCACCACCACCACCACAACCACCGACACTTTACACCAACGTTGGAAACCTCGCCGCGTCGTAACGTGCAATCCAGCCTGTTCTCCGAACTGCAACTCGAACTCGAACCAGAACCGGGACCGGCTCCGGAACGTTTCCTCCAGCATCCGAGCAACCAGCACCACCACCGTCGACAGATGGTCGTCAACCGTCGCAGCGGCGACCGGGACCGCCGTAGAGCGCACTGCACGTTGGCCCTGCAGAGCAGCCGGGATGGAAGAGCGGCGCGGACGTTACCCAGGAGCCCGAACAGCAGCGAGCACAGCCAGAGAAGCTGCGGGAAAACGGACGACGTCGATCGTCCGGACGCGGAGGTCGGCATGGAGCCCACGCCACCACCCCCGCAAAGCGAGCTACCCTGCTGTTGGATTAACGGCGGCAGGGCCGACGAGACCGACGGCGACGTCGACGAGCCGCTCTCCACCTCCACCTCCATCATCTCCATCTGGTCCACGCTGCGCGCCGTTGAAGCCGAATGCTGTTCACCTGCACATTAACGAAAATACAATGGATTTCTCTCGGCGCGTAGTGTCGGAAGAAAACGCTTTATACAGGGTGGAACTAAACTAACTACGTCGGGGATGTTCTTTTTTAAATGGATAAAACGCTTTGAAAGATGAAAAAAGCAGTAAACTTAGACCTTAGTGAGTTACCTCTTTGAAAAACTTTGGAAATTATTATATCAAAGTGGTAAATTTTGCAGGACCGATTGCAGGTGAAATATTACCGAGAGAGATCAAAGTTTATAAAAAAATAAAGCTGCTGCGATTACTGCCGACAAGTGTTTTTTGTTTATTGTCAACAACTTGGATTGCGTACATCGTAACAGGTGTTTAGTAACTTTAGAACAATTATGAGCACATAAGACTTCCTTTTCGGATGTAGATAAATTCATGAACCATTTTAAGTATTTGAAGAGTTGTTTCCTACAAACGAAGTCGTACTAGGTTTAATCGGTTTTTGATCAGCGTATTTGAAATAATCCATTGATTAATTCATTTAATTCATTCCGTGTCTTAAATTGAACTCGCATAGCATTTCCAAGTTGTACTGATTTAAGGAATTATTTATATCCGTTTATAGCTTTGATCTGTCGAGTAAAGGTCGCGATAGATCGTCTATGGCATAGATTCTATGGGCTGAAATGGCCAAAAAGGAGAAAAGTATGTGCCTGATGTTTGCCATAACTGAATATGTAACAGCGACATCATAAAAGACGTTGCGCTTAAATAGTTTACTTGCTACATGTATGTTTCAGGTATTCGCACTTGATTTTATTTTTAAATATGACTCAAATGTGTACTCGTATTCCTTAGGACACTCGTTTCCTTAGTCGTACCGATTTTCTTTTAATAAGTTTTGTCAGTTTCGCGGAAAAGCGTGTAGATCTTTGGAATATTTCATCGTAATACTTAACGATAATGACAAGGGTTTTTAATGAAACAACTAATTCTCGTATGTTTAACAAATCCAACGATCTACACTCGATTTTTCTCATCGGTGTACGACTTAAGCGATCTTACTCTACCTTCCAAATGCATTCTAATAGAAGAGAAGCCAACCACACGAGGAAGGCTCTCCACTCATTTGTCAAATTGAACGTCACAGGCATTACGATATTATACCGAGATATTAACGTACGTGCCGTCTTTCCAAGTATTTTCACCCTCGATAGCATTTAAGGCTCCACCTGTTCGTAGCTCTCAGACGGTTTCGATTAAATATTTAACCGGCGTAACCCGGATACGTGGCCTTCGGCTATTCTCACCGAAAGCCAGCGCGATATAGAAACGTTTTCCTGAGCGGAATCGAGACCTACCTGTGTAAAAGGGGTGAATCGGCGTGACCTCGCAATGGGGTGCGGTCGGTGGATCGTGGCTCCTGCCCATTTTTCCCTGTTTCTCCTGGCGGTCAGGATTCGTACAGTTCCCGCAGATTCCCGATCCCGGTGCGTCCGAGCACACGTGGAAACAGCACTCGTCGTCCCCGCTGCTGTGCAACGCCCTGGCGGACTGCTCGCCCGTCTCGGGGATGTTAGGGTCTGAAAGCACCGATTTTCTTTTCCCAAACAACCTTTTCCACGACGAGTCGAACCAGCCTCGAGATTACATACAGTACGCGATTCAGATCTGATCGACGCGATCGCTAGAAAGGGGAGCGTTTCGTATTCTCAACTCGTTCCTCTTGTGGTAAATATCGTTTGATTTTTTAGTAAAAGGACAATCGGATAAACGGTCTGGTGTTATCTCGACGGGATGGGGGAGAAATGAAAATAGTGGGTCGACGATCTAGACGCATGAATGTAATCCCGCGTAGATTCGCGAGCCACGGACGTGAAACTGTCCTTCGTCGAAACGACCGGTATTTGTCCTACCCCGTTTACCAGGTTGCCTTCTTACCCGTGGTCACTCGCGGCAAAAAAGAAGTATTTATGTTTGTGCGGGTAGGTAACGCTGAGGACCTCATCCTCCGTAGGAGGAACGATTCGCGTGGTCACCCTGCACGAACCAGGCTTGAAATCGTTGCTTAACCCTTTCGATACGGTGACAAAATCAGTCTAAGCGCGCCCCATTACCGGGAACAGTTATTTCACCTCCAACGGATTTAATTCGTCATTTCAAATAGCTCTTCTGTCAGAAAACACGTCTTCGGCACGTATAAACGACCCCATCATAGACGAGAATGATTTTACGAGTTTCACTGTAATTGCAAACATTCTCCAGACTGGGACACCGTAGGTCCTGTCTGGTGTGAAAGGGTTAAGAAACGACCTGGTTCGCAAGGTCGAGCACGATAACGCGTATCGCGTTGCGCGTCGTCGTCCCTCGTGGCAGTTCTACACGATATTTGGACATTTCGACTAAACGGAGAAGGGTGCCAAAAATGCTTTTACCCTTGTTCGGTGCCGCGAATATCGTCTCAACACATATTACTGCTTTGGTAGTTACCTCTGCAAAGAAAGGTAGGTTCGCCAGCGTACTGCGTGGGATACGCGGGGGCCCGGTCGCCCGGGAGCAAATAAGGGCAACGTTGCTCGACGGACTGGCAGAAGGACCTGCAAGGCCTCAACCTGTTCCCGGCCCAGCTGCCCCCCGAGTCCTCCGAACTCTCCAGGTCCACCGGTCCCCCGTGAGCAAAGTAAGGCACCAGGGAGCTGCACACCCATTTTCTGTACGCCTCCTGAAATCAACAAACATTAGCGTATTATTGGTTTGATCCTTTCAGTACGGCGAAAAAGTTATTTCGCGTGGGCCCCATTGCGGGGAACAATTATCTCTCCTTTGGGTGATTTAATAATTGGTGAAATAACTTTTATGCCTGAAAAGTTAAGGGTCTTAGAGGCGCAGAAACGACCATATAACGACGCATTATCGACAACAATGATTTGACAATGATTTTTTCGGTATAATTTCAAAAATTCTGCAAAGTGCAACAGCGTAGGTCCCCTCCGGTGCAGAAGACATATAAGTCGAAGTATTTACCGATCGTTGAATTCAACTTTCCGTGTATGTACAACCCAATTTGATGGTACCAATTCATCTGTATCCGATTACCGTAACGGTTAGACAAATGTTTCTATCTACCGATCGTTAGTAGAACCGATACGTGTCATTGACTATCAAGGGCGTCGAATCATGCTAGAGGAAAGGAAAAGACGTCGGTCCGTCCGCAGCAAATTAGGTTCCCTAGGGCCGGGGCGGAAAAGACCGGGAAAGAAAGCTAGTCCTATCTTTACCACCTTTTCCGAGGGTATATATTTCGGGTGAACCGGTCAGAGGAGGCAATAAGGCGGGTCACTGGCTGACCTACATCCCCTTTAAATGTGCCCACTCTTCTATGTACGTCCTCTAAGAGGCGCGCTATAATAATTATTATACCCAGGCTGCAGAAGGGACCTTTTATCTACCGGAGTCGTCGAGTCGTCCTCGTATCTATATACGCGTCCTTTTCACCGGGCTTCTTGAACAGCGGTTTATTAAATTCTCTGTGTACGGGGTACCTACGGTGTACACTCGGCTCAAGCGATCTTGACCCTCTGGACTGTTTCTCAGGATCTGCGACGGGCTGCGCGACGAAAGAAACGTAAGGGAGGGGAGGGGAGGGATTCTCCCTTTGCGTCCCTCGGTCCAGAGGGTCAACATCGTTTCGACCGTCTGTACGACGGCCAAGGGAGCGAGAACGGGCCGACGGAAAATTCTAGCGTCGCCAAGAAAACGATCGATTCCATTGCAGGAGGTTTGCTCTTCGTATCGTTAAATGACTTTCGCTATCGCCTAATCGTTGGTTAGTTTTCTTACGATTGGAAAGCGATCGGGGGAGAACTGCGGTGAATTCCCGTGCCAATTTCGTGGACTCGCGGCGAAGCAAAGTTTCGAAGATTCTTCCGATTCTATCGCGGCGTTTGCCAAGAGATTTCCCGACACGCAGCCAGGATGTTCGATATACCACCGGTGTATTATTCGGCAGCGAATTCGTGCGATTCACGTGAACGAAGCATATCGAGATACGAGTAAATCGCGGGTAAGTAGGCTCTCGAAGGTCGATTTCGATTCGAGGCCGGGGTTCTCGTCCCAAATTTCACCGGGGTGTAGAAATTTCCACGCGAATCCGCGGCCCTACGACTTGCACGTAGCCCTGTGAAAGGTAGCGCGTGGGCGTGGCTTAAGGATTCCAGGAGACCGTATCGTACAGCGAACGAAACGGAACGAACCGGCAAAAGTATCGCACTTCACACGGTCTAGTTGTATCGCATTGTTCCAACCATCGCTGCCGTTTCTCTCTCTTTCTCTTTCTCTTTCTCTTTCTCTCTCTCCCTCTCCAACCCTCCAGCTACACCCCCGTTCTATGTATGTATTGATGTATGTATGTGCATATGCCTGCCGTTCTCTGGCCCGGTTCACGCGTTCATCGTTTCTTTCATTGTTCCCTTTGCATTTCGATGCTCCTCCTCTGCGATCTCGTGCTTGAAGCTCGTCGATAACGACCTTGTCGATCCGATTACCGTTTCGAGTCGGCCGACGTATCAAGAAACAACCCCAGCCACCGGTGTCCATCGCTGCCGTTGTGCGTTAGTTCTGTTTGTTTCGCGGGTGGTCATTATCGACGTCGGATATCCGGTGCGAGCGAGCAACGACACCTGAGACGGATGGGATAATGAAATCTCGGTAGTCGATTATTATCCGCGATATTTCGCGGATCTTATTTTGTTTCCCCTCGTCGCTCGGAAACGAACGGTTTCTTTCGAGCGACGATCCTTGTCATCGTCGACACTCGCGACGCTTTCTATCGAAACGATGACCGACCTTCAGAGTCTTCCGAGAAACTCGGTTAATCTTCTTTTATTAGGAATTAGTCGAACTACGTATCTCCGATGTATTCCGACGAACAGCGTTCCGAGGAGATAAGACAGATTTAACGTCGCGTACGGCGAGTCGATTATCCTTGGCTCGGTTTACAGGTTTTTAGAGGAAAATGTGTACGTACGTAGAATATATAAGCCGGAGCTATTGAAAAGTTCAAAGCCACCGGCAACGAGGTTCGGGTTCCCCGATTACGTCTCGATCGTGCCCCGGACGGCAGAGACAAATTGCGTTCCGTGGAAACGGAAAATAACGGACGAGCGGCCACGTGACCGGCATGGAACGACCACCCAGCGAAAGTGAACACGTTCTCTTCGAGATCCCGGCTGATTTCATCGGTGATACTATGTGCCGGTGATACCAGAACGCTTCACGGTTACTTTCTCCTTCGGTTTGCGTCGACGAATTAACCCGATTTCCGTCCGGATTTCAATCCGGATTTCTTCCTTCCGACCGTCGAGTTTTAATAATGAAATCTTTAGTTTCATCCGCGAGACGTGTCGAAGGCCCTCTTGGGTTCCGAGTATCGGAATGAGTACAACAACTTAAAATAAGCTGAATTGAAGTTTTATTGCGGAGGAATCAGAGTGCACGCGGAGAGTACTGGAGAATGAATTCTGTTTCGTTACATTTTGAGGATATACTAATTTATTTGGTAAACTTCTGAATTAAATATATTTTAAAATGTTCGTTGTTTTAATAATCATATTAACTTATTGCGAAAGTGCTTATGAACGGCGGCCCAATGGATAATCGAGGGCCGGCGGTATTTTTAGAAGGTTTTTTCAATTATAATATTATAATCATAAGTAAACAAATTCTTTCTATTTCGTGTAATTTTGCATTTCTAAATGTTTTATTCCGCCCATTTTTAATCATTACCGAAAGAACGACTTGAGGGATACCAAATAGAATCGTAAAATGTGCATGTCGAGTATGTATTGTATGGAAGCAAAAGACACTGAATTACCGAGACCCCCGTTTGGTTAATCGAGAACGACGATAACCTCGGACCGGTTAATCGAGGTCCCATCGGGTAATACATAGTTTCTAATATAACTAATGTAGCGAGGATTCGTCAATCGTGGACTTCAATTTTAAGGGTTGGTTACTCACAAATGTAGGTAACTACAGGAGTAATCTTGGTATTTGAAAAAATGGACGACTAGCCTTAGATTAAAACGTCGAAAACTAAGAGTCATCTGTTTGTTTAGACGATTGGGGAATTCAACAGCTTAACCAATGTCCGAAAAAGTCCCAACACTAGCAGATAATTGAAGTTAAAGGCAGACGTGACTGCCTATCGATAGGGGATGTGTTAGTATAAACGGTTTCGTACCAATAGTACGCACTGGAGTGAGATGGAATAATATTCAGTACTATATTTGTAGAGAATAGATCGTAAATAGAGAACAGGAAAGATAAGGAAAAGGAAAGATAAATATCGAGTGAAGAGGAAATCGTAAAAGAATTAGGAAGAGCAACTGTCAGCAAACAAGATAGGTGAGCAAAGAGAACTAGAACTCGGACGTTTGAAAAAGGTTTTAAAAGAAGTCTATTCGCTTTTGAAAATCCAGACACATTGCCTTGACAAGACCGTTGGATACGCAGCGCATCTCTTTTTACGAAACTGCCCTCTACTTAGAAGCGTGCGACTTCACTAGGGTGCACACTTTCCAAGTTAAATGGTTTGGTCAGGTGTGGTTAGGTCTGGTTAACCTAGTCAAGTTAAACTGTGTCTCTAATAAGAATTTTTGTCGCTCGTTCTGTCCGTTTTTTCCCCTCGAACGATGAAATTTAATTAGCGATTTATCAATCTTTCTCGAACCATTTGAAATGTCTCGAATTTGAAGAAAACATTGGCGAGACGTGGGAAAACGTTTACAATGTGTACCGCTGTAAATAGAACGGTTTGAAATTTGTTGCTGAATGTGTTTCAGTGTATATGTCCTGCGCCTCGGTGTTACAAGTCCATTTTTGACCGAATTACCTGGCAACGCACGAAACCCGCTGTCAAGTCGATCGTCCCGGGAAACGAAATTTTGCGCGAATTCATTCAATCAACTTTAGAGACACTATCCACCTGATGGTATCGCGTGATAGTTCATATTGATCCGTGATCATGGCGCACTATGTATTCAAGTTGTTTTTCACGAATTCCCGCGTGTACAAAAGAAAAAAATAGAATGCGCATGGGTGCACCAAATTTCAACGACCGAGTATACAAAAACGTACAATTTTTATACATGAGAACGTTTCGCGTTCCGGGATTCGATGAAGAGTCATAGTAGATGGTGCTGAGCACCGAATCCGAATAAATAATTGAAAGTTATATGCGGTTATTAATGAAACGTTTATAGGATAACTCGAATGCTCGCCACTGACCACGTTTTGTCGATGAACTTAATTAACAAAGTACTTTTCACAAATTTCTTTCATAGCAGGCGAATCGCCGATGAATGGACGATTATTTTAATGCAAATCGCATTCATGTTTATGCTTTGTTTAAAGAAATAATCAACAATTTCCAAAATGGACCAACATTTTCTACACTGTTGCAGATACTTCAATTTAAGCATTTTTCTGCCGGCATTTGCCTTAATATTGAGTTGCAGAAAATCTAATTACATATTTTTCCTTCATTTAACGTCTCGTGTTCCGCGGTGTCATTGCATTTTCTAACTTTCCTTTAACAAGATACAGAAGTCGGCCGTAAAAAATGGACCAATACTTTCATAGTTTCTAGGTGCTTTACCGCCAGGTTCTACCGGCGCGTCGTCTTCTGGCCCAAGGGCAGTAGGTTTCAAACAGCCCGCGCCCATGACCGACGTCTACGTGTACACGTGTACATAGATAGCCAACGATTGGTGGTAACTCGCTCGCGGGGATAGCGTTGGACCAGGACAGGACAGGACAGGACACGAAGGGCAGAGTGGGTGGGTTCGTAGATAGGTAGATAGGTAGCTACACCTGAAGTACACTCGAAGCTGGCTGACCCAATTCTCTCCAGCTTCCGAGTATCTGCGTCGAGGCAGATGCGCCGTCTGCACCGTCCTCGTTCGACTCCACCCCCACCGCGCCACTCTCGCCCGACCATTCTTTTACTTATACCGTTATAATAGAGCAGAGCTCTCAAACAATACGTCGTTTTCTGATTTCCTTGAGTAATCCGGTCCCCGGCACGTAGACATTCACGAATTTCCAGCCAGCGTTCGAGGTTCCACGGTCACGTCTACGTCGGGGACCGAGGGACTACATATGTACACGGTTTCGAGGTAAAATGAAATAAAAGGTACGACGACGTCCATCGGCGTCGGACAAAGAACGGGAAATCGGTGCTTGACGCGAATAGACGCGAAATTAATTTCTCTTCATCTCGCCGGGACGAATATCGGCACGCCGAGTTCCATTTCCTCGCGTTTCCTTGCCCCACTTTCCCTTCCTCGAGCTTCCCAATCTCGTTCGCGTCCACGCATTTCCTGATAATGTCGCGATTCCGCCTGTCATTGTTACCCGGGATTCGTGACATTAATATTTATCCCCTTCCCGTTTCGTTCTTTGTCGCGGGGTCGCTGCTCGAGATCAAAGCCGAGAGCCTCGAAATTAGTAATGCTTTTTGCACGAACGACTCTTTTGTGGGATGCGCGCGACTCGACCGCGATCTACACACGCGCGCACACACGCGGTTCAACTTTCAACTCCGCCCTGCGTGTCCACCCCCGATCGTCTACGCTCGTAGCTTTTACGAGCAATTAATCGAGCCGTTATGGGAGTTGCGTACTTTCCCGCACGATTCGCCGGTGAAAACTGCCGGTGAAAACTATGAAAACGAGTCTCACACAGAGAAAGAATTTCCCCCCATTTCCCCCTGGCTCTCGCTAATCGTCAGCGTGTCAAAATTAACCGCGGACTCTGCGGTCCGCGGGAATCGATAACGATCCACGCTGGATTCCGGTGGGATTAAAGATTTCGCCCGCAGTTTAAAAGGCCTTAATCGCCTTCAACGAGCAACAGCGCCGGAAATATACCGGCTGCAAAAATTACGTCCGTAATCCCGAACGACTGTTCCGGATAATTTTCCGGATTTATACGCGGCACGAGTATGATCGGTTATTATCCGATTTGAAGGTTTAACGAGGCGGGGCTCGATCGTTAGACATTTTTATGGGAGAAATCATCGTCTTGCTTTGAAACCGGGGATGTGGCCGATAAGTGAATTCTCGTATTTACCGTCCGTCTCGGGAGAAAGACCGGAAAGGCTCCCGGTAATCTCAGGGTGGATTGCGAACCTACACCACAGACGGGAAATAGGATTTTATCCCGCCTTACGCAGCGAAACATGTATTTTGGGCAAATTATTCCGCACAATTTCAGATGCCGTGCAAACCAGATTCACCGGCCAACTTGAAAGTCGATCGTTTTATATGTACATTAGGGCGGTCGTTAAAAATTAAATCTTTTGCGACGCCCGCCAAAAAGCTTTCGTATGATGCAAAAACACTATGGATTTTTTAAAAATTAAAAACAACGCGTGCCTCAAAACGATCCAAGTTAATTTTTTGGTATATTCATGTTTTTGGGAATTTTTACGAAAAATGCAATTTTATTCGAAATATAAACAATTATAAAACCCAAATCAATTAAAAAAACATTAGTTAATTAAAATAACAATAAACAAAAATTTAAATTCAAAATTTTTCCCAGTTGATTTGATCTATTAAATAGAAAAATGAAAGATATTCAAATTGATATTTTTATTGTAAAACTAAATTAGTACAAACGTAATTTTAATATCTAGATTTCTTCACTCCAAGGATTAAGTAAACTTACTTTTGTGTGGTTTTTAATTTAAAAAAAAAATTTTTCTCAGTGTTCTTTCATCAAAAGGAAGCTTTAAAAGCCAAAAAATTTAATTTTTAACGACCACCCTAATATACACATACATATTTAGTTTGTTTATACTGTGTGTGCCAGGGCTTACGAGCTCCCGTCCATCGCACGATACTCGAAATTCATTTTCGACCTCGAGGGCGGAATCTAGAATTCGAACCAATGTTGCCAAGTGCGAAGACCCTTTGCACTTGGCAACGTCGATACCATATGGGCTTAAACCAACTTCGCAAATGGGAGGAGGAGTGTGGGGTGTCTACTTCCGAACCTTCGATACCCTCTTAGACCCAGAAATGTTAATCTTCGTCAAGGTGGCGCGGTAAATCCATCGAAATTTCACCGTGTCCGTAATTCAGTTTCCGAAGACGGACCCCCGTAAGGTGCGAGGTCTATCCTATCTCTCGTCTGTGCGTTCACCGTGGAATCACGTGGTCGAATTAACGCGGGGGTACGTACGTGCCAATTTCCCGGAGGAGAGTTTAAAACGGTGCTCACGGAGCCGGAAATCGTAGGCTCGTCGCGGGGCGAGGGTGTACCGGTCGCTGCCGGTCGTTCTCGTCGTTCCCGTCGTGCTTGTCGCGTTGGTCGTTTACGTCGGGTCATAAACGTGCTTTTCAGGCCGCGAGTGCCATACTTGGCGTGCGTGCCGGATTAATTACCTCCAGTACCGTGCCGAGGACACCCAGAAGAGTCAGCGACAATTTACTGGGAACAGACCCCGGGAAACCTTGGGGTACAGCCTGAAAATTCATGCCTCGATAGAAGTTTGCGTTGTTACGCTTTTCGCTCCGATTTATCAGAGAAGCGGAGTACCGCCGTTGGCCGGAAGTTCCAGTGGAATCCGATCGAACGAAGGACACAGGGTAGAACAAAGGTATAGGATCGAATGGCCATTGAATTATCGAATAATTTTTAAGTCGTACAAACTCGTTAGTCTAACATGGCGATGCATTCGCAATTATTAGGCCGTGTCGTTCGATTACAATAACGCGAATCTCCCGGTGAAAGTGATGTACAAGTATCGCGTAACGGGAGCGAACGATCCTATTAATTAGAAAAGAAGAGGCGAAGGGCACTTCGCCGCGAAACGAGCAGCCCTGACGATTGCCCGATGAAAAACTGCCGTGCGCGTAACGATCTCCCGTCTCTCCCGCGGAATTTTCGTTTTCGCGGCGGCCTACAATTTCCGACCAATGAAACGAGGTGACGGTTGAAATTTCGATGTGTCGTGCACGCGACAACGCGGGTGTCGTTGCCACCGTAGGTCGGGCGAGAATCCTTATTAGTGGACTCTTCCTTGTTCGTCCTGCCTCTCGCGCAGCTCCTCCTCGTCCCCGGCACTCTAACGGTATTAAAGAAACTGCGTTTCCCCCAAGGAGACAGAGAGAGAGAGAGAGAGGTAAGGCCGGCGGAAATCCCGCGAGTAGAGGGGAAGAAGGCAGGTGACGTAACTTTCGAACGGCGAAGCACAAAGTAATAGCACGGGGTGGAACGTGTTGTTCGTGTGTCGTATCGAGTGGCGGAGTGCCGATGGAGGAGAAGTGGGAGAGGCGGAATGTAGCAGGGATGGAAAATAGAGGGTGCGAGGGCGGCGTTGGCGGTTGCAAAAGCAATGCCCTCAGTCACGGTGACCTGGTTACCTGGCCCATATCTACCCTCCTCCGACACCCCTCGCTCCGATTTACCCTCCCACCAGCTCTAGCCCAAATCCCAGTGCTATCCCTCCTTCAAGCCCGTGTGCCCTCCCTGTGCACCCTCTTTAACCTCCTCCCCTCCTCCCTCTCCTCCTCTTCCAAGGTTCCCGATCCTTTTTACCTTTTTACCCTTTCACTCGCGACCAGTCATCCACGTTAACCCTTCGTTGCATCGACTGCCGAGTACCGTATACATATGTCGGGCTTAATTATTCATTTTTTAATACGGTTTATTTCTCCTATCGAAATTCAAATAAATATTAAGGATGAACGAGACGTGGTACGACCTCGAAATATAGCTGGAAAGATTATCGATGCACCATTTTGGACATCCTCCGTCATCTTTCCTCTCTTCCGTCTACCCTACCAATGGCGTGAAAAAAAGTGACGGTTAATATCCTGTCCCGTGGATTCGGTCGGAATAAAAATTTTCGTAGGCACCGTCACAGATGTGATCGATCACGATGACCGGGACAGAGACGATCGGTCAATGGGAACGCGGGGTGAAATTTGTTGGTGACGCTAACGATCCGGAGCCTCATGACGGGAATTCTAGTTTCCCTGTTGCGCGGGAACGCGGGGCAAGCGGGGCAAGCGGGACACGGTAATCGCCGTTTCGGGAAACAAAGGCTCGTTTTAGTAGGCATTCGTAGTGTTCTTCGCTCGCTCCCGGTTACTCTCGCTTACTCCCACGCGAAACCTAAACGCGGCCCTTTTCGTTCCCTCCGGTACCACGTACCGCCCGGTTTTTTCCCCTCTGTCTTTTGTCGCGAGTGGTATTTTTCTGCGTTGGCTCGCACGCGAAAGAAAGAGGGGAGTTGTAATCGTGCGAAGAAAACGGGCTATAAAATTACCAGTGAAATACATTCGGCGAAACCGAGTGCGCGGTAGAAACGAACGTCGCGTTACGTCATCGAGAAAATCGACATAAATAGGCGACAGCGCGATTTCAGCGGGAATCGGGCTGAATCGGAGAGAGCTCTGACAATTTTGAAATTTCGATAATGTCTCGCTGTTACTCCGTTTCGATGGAGCCAAAAAATGTTGGCCCGCACCGGCACGTGAATTCTCTCCGACGAGCATTCGGCACGTAACTCGGTCGGGGAGTTTGACCGTGCATCGATTTACACTAACACAGATTTCATTACCGACTAGCTACCGCACGCGCCATCCAAACATCAAAGTTTCAATATCGTTGGCCGCCCGGTCGCTGCATACCGAAGTCCAATTAGTTTCGCTTCGGAAAATGAGACCGGTGCCCGGCTATTCCGGGCGAGCATTTTTAAACGATACTCTCTCCCCCGATGATCGTTTACGAGTACCCGCTTCCGGAAGAAGCTTCGCGGTATTCAAGGATCACCCCGGTTCCTCGATTTCTACCTTTTAGATACGAGCAAACGATCGTCCCTGATTCGTAACCCAAACTCTTCGCAGCTTTAAATTTTTTGCGATTCGCCTAAACATCATTTCGAGACAAAATATTGTACATTTAGTTTCTTACAATTAAGTAATTAGTTACTAAATAATTTCTTTCGTTTTACAGTTTTTCAAAGATAACGTTGAAATTTAAAGCTGCCACGTCTATTGGCATGAAAGGCATATTATCGAGGATCGTCAGAACAAAAAGTAAGTAACGCGTGAGGATAAAATTGACGGCGTGTAATCTCGGCATATTTCAACGAAAAGACTCGTAATAACATACCTGCGATTTCTACCAAACCGGCATGCCGAAGAGCGTAACCGAGGTAGAGATCGCTGAGCAGACAAACGTGATAAATGGGACTGGAAAATGTAGTAGGATATTCGTGGTGTGTAAAAATTGAAGCCCGTCACATCCATGGATTTAACAAGATTCGATAGCGAACGTATGGGTGTATGTACAGGGTGCGACAGAGGAAACGTATATTCTTCAAATAACAATAACTCGGTAGATTTTCAAGATAAACAAAATTTAATTACATAGAAATAAAGCTGGCACAATGCTGTTTATGTTAACTTTCTCCGTGTTTGGTCAAATATTTTCGATATTACACGATTGCAGTTTTTGAAGACAAATAGTTTAAGGTAAATTTAAATTTTCTTTATGACTCCGACTTTCATTGTGCGGAAGGATTCCTCGGCATTTCGCAATTGTTATCCAATTATCATGTTAGCGTACATACATATATTTTCAAATTTTTACGTCGACTAAAAATATGTTTGATCCAGAGAGGGTTAATAATAACCGAATTATATTTAAAAAATAACTTTCGTAAATGACGTCCTACCTTCTGAATCAGTTCTTTTACTTATATAACATTAATTTGTCAAATTAAAAGTGTACATAATTACATTAATAATTCAATTCGTTATGGACATGTAAACAAAATGTATGTGATAAACTGAATAGATTTAATTATAGTAAGAAATTTATGTACATTGGTTATCTCGAATGAAAGGTAACATATTCTACATAAGCAACATCCAGGAAATGAAAAATTCCATTCGCCTAGAAATCGCTAATTCGAAGAAAGAAATGTTGAGAGGAGCAATGGAGAATTTTAAAAAGAGTTTCCGAGAATGCATACAGAAAGAAACGTGCTATTTGACGGACGTTATTTTTCAGACGTAATTTATGAATTATTCACACAAACTGCATTTTACTTGCTTTATTGCCATGTAATTAAATTTCGTTTAATTTGAAAATACACCGAGTTATTGTTCTTTGAAAAACATACGTTTCCTTTGGTGCACCCGGTACACATGGTGCTTTTCACGTCGAGTGATCACAGTTTTTGTAGCCATGTTACGAATTTTGAGGCAGTTTTAATGTTTCAATGAAAAAGAAACCTATTTGAAGGATAGAATGTCCAAAATATTTAAGATTTTTTTAATTACAGGCAGTCAAAGCTTGGCGAAACATTCTTTTTGGAAATTTATATCTCTCAAACCACAACAGATAAAGAAATGAAAAACAAAATAAATTCTAAAAGCCTTGAAATTTTATAAAAAAATGTATAAATTCAGTGAAATTTGTTTTTAAACTGTTGATATCATGTTTTTAAGTTCTTAAACCTAAATTTCGATCAATGTGTATCTTCAAAATGTTTGATCTAATTTTTTTCTAATGGCGTTAAAAAACCCTCTAAACATCACTTTCAACGGTGTGTTTGAACAAAGAACAGCTTTCAAGTTATGATTTTTTGTTTACCGCGTTATATATATATAACATATATGTTACCACGAAGGTCTGAAATTGGAGAATGTCAACATTCTAGGGTAAATGTCGATACATACCATATACGTCGATGAAAGACGGAATGTTGGTTATATTTTTATATATTCGAACCATCGCCGTTGTAAGTAGGAAATAATGATATTTAGCTAATATTCACCGGTGAATATCGATTATTGCCAGATTTCGGTATTTCACAGTAACATAATATACATACATACATCAGCTTCATTCGGCGCAATGGCTGTACCTCGGCAATTGAAAGATATTTTTCGTCAAGTAGATACATGTACTGTTATTGTACAATTTCATCGTAAACATTTCGATTACTATATCTGAAATTTATACGTAAATTCGGAAATTCTCTTCACGGCGTGGAAGTGGAAAAGTGGAAATAGACGAGCGACGTGAAATATCCGCAAGTTTTCGTCCGCAATCCCGTGCGGGAGCCCCGGCAATTACTCGACTCAAGCCGAATAACGTTTGTTAATTAAAATCTAATGCGAGGTAAACTGGAAAACGCTTTCCCATGGGTGAAAAACGGAGGGGGGTGTCCTCGAGGCACACTTTTCTCGGCTTTGTCCGGGTCTGTATCCGCGCCTTTGTACGACCTGGTGCGGCCTTGTGCGACCTGGTACGACCGGGGAAGCGACACTTGCCACGGGCTGTCTTCCGGCCAATTGTCTTGGTAACACGAGCGCTACCCTATCGCGCCACTGTCATTCCACCCCTGGCTTTTCTTCCCCCCTTCGCTCCGTGAGGTAAATATTCTCTCGAGGCATCTGCGGGAAGTAGGGAAAAATTGCGAGAAAAATAAAATATACGCGACTAAGGGAAATATGGTTGTTACGTGGCGGACGAATATGTTTTAATTAACAACGACAGCGACCGGATAGACGCATGTAAGGGCGAATCAATGGCCGTGCGAACGGAACTAATCGAATTGCACATTTTTTTCCGTGCGAATTGTGCCGATTCTGCGGCGTTCGCGGACACGTCGCGACGGTTATCCGTTAATCCAGTTGTCTCGTAAACTCAAATTTTCCTACCTGAGAACGTTAACCTTGTTGCAACGCGATAAAATGTCGGCCTAAATCGCATGAATTTCTTTATTTAAAAAAAAATACCGCCGTCTTTTTTCGTCTTCACGCGTCTTATCGTGAATTCGAGAAAATGTTAACGAGACTGTTCGAAGTGTGAGAATCCTCGAGGGTTCGCAATTCTTCGATACATATGTAAGAGAAACGCGAACCGGGGCATATTCCCTGTTACGTGGAAAAATTGCGTAAACAGGAAACCGAGGTAGGGAAACCCGTTCTCTCTACGATCCCAAAGACCGAGCTGTACTATCGCGTCGCGCGGTGCACGCTGTGCCATGGAAGCCGCAATTAACTTTTCGAAAGTTCGAGCAGCATAAATATTTATGTCGTTACCTTCGCTATTGCGACTTCGCGGTAACAAATTACGTTTTTAACGAAATTAAAGACACTTTTCCGCGGAAAAACGAGATTTCCTCGAGCTTCTGTCTACTCCCGTTCGTTGCCACCGCGAACTTTGAAAGCACAGGTATTTCCAGCAGTAAACGTTTCCCGTTCTCTGCTCGCTCGTTGCTTGCTCCTTTTTTCCACTTTTTTCCCCTCCAACCGCGGACAACGCAACGAAATTAACATCCATGGTTGTGCTGCGCTGGTTCTGGTGCTTTGCGAAATCGACGCCGTATTATTAAAATGCTTCCAACGTAATTATCTCTCTCTCCGACGAACGAAAAAACGCGTCTACTTTTTGATAATATATTTGCCGCGAGTCCCGGTGCCCGATATCTAGCGGCGATCCCTATCGAAAGAAGAAACTTCACTTTTATCGACCAGCCGGTAAAATCCAGCGGAAACGAAAAAGCAGACTTTGCCTCGCGTCTACGTACTTAAAAAGTTGAAAGTTTTACACAGAATCGGGAGTACAGAAATGTCGAAATCGGAGAGGAGAGACTGTTAGAAGTTTGTTGCCAGCGATGAAAGGGGGGCAAAAATCTATTGTGCGGTAGTATACGCTCGATAATCCTCTATGTATGTATGTATGTAAAATTGCAGTACGTAAAACATCAAGAATATTAAAAATTTTCATTTTTCTACGCAAGGTCGGTGAAATTCCGATGTTTTCATGCGGATTTTGTTTTTTTTTCTTCCCATACGCAATATGAAATTGATCCGCGATTACTGCAGATTGTGTAGCAACGATATTTTAACGCATTCTCGCATGAATTGGAAGATAAAAAAATAAAATTTGCAGGAGGGTACCGAACTTTGCCGACCTTGCAAAGAAAATTTAAAAACTTTTAACAATCAGGATGTTTTACGAACTACAATTTGATAAAAATTCAAAGCGGAGAGTGCTCTGCAACAAATCTGTATAAATAATCGTAACTTTCAGACGGTAGTGAAAGAAACATTTGAAAAATTATATTATAAAAATAAAGTATGTTCCACGATCTTTTTGCGTAGCACGTATGTTGTCAATGAATAAAATATTCAACGATAATTTCGTTCTGTGTTTAAAGAAAAAGGCAACAATTTTCAAGGCGGACATATTCTATCGACGCGTTTTCTTTAATAATTGGGTTCAAACAGAACAAATTCTTAAAACCGATTCTTATAGCTTTTACTTTCCACATCCATACATACATGTATGTCTGTTTCTTTTCAATTTTCCTTAACAATACGGTAAACTCGACCGTCAGAAATGGGCCTATGCTTATGTACGCGGAATGTACAATATATGTATGTACATACACACATACATACCTATTTACGCATGCATATCTACTCGTAATAATTTTTGACTCAATTATTTTCCAAAGGGGGGAGGGAGAAGTTGTCGGCGGTAGCCGCGACAAAGCCATGTAATTACGTTATCCGTGTTTTCGTGGGTGTAACGAGCTCGCCTCGGGATTTCGGTCTCCTCGGTGGCTGCTCTAGGTATTACATCGATTATTGGATATCGCGAGCCAACCAGCTTACTTTTATTGCTCCGAACAACGTTCGGCTGCTGCGAATTTACGCAAGACCGCGGCTACACCCATCGCGAATTCTCCTCGATACATGATAATTTAGATTAATTTACATTAATTTACGCCAATTCGTGCGAATGTGACGGGGCAATTTGTACTTCAACGTTTGTACTTGTTAATAGATATATCTAACAATAAGATAGAAACACGCGAATTGTTCACGGTCAAGTAACATCCAGTTAACCAGTCTGACAATCGTTTCATTAAAAAAAATAATCACCGTGTCTCTTACCACTTTTACGTGAAACATTGCTCCACGATTACTCTCGAGCTTACTTAATTAAATGCTACTGGCCCCTGTCGAGTGTCGAGTAATAGAATCTGGTTGTTTATTTCATGACAGTTTCTGCCGCTTGTGATAATTCTTGGCATATGTTTGATAATTCAGGAAAAATACTAATTTATGAAAAATGTCGTTTTTCAATGAATCTTCAAAAAAACGTCGGTCCAATTCGATCTACGCAGGTTTCACGAAGGTCTACGCGGACAATGATATGCGTATAGGTAAATGGTGTGAGATGAATGATGACTCGACCAAGGTCTCGGCCATTTTCCTTCCATTTTCGTTGAATTCAAGGAAGGGAAACTCTCTGGGCCTGCCACTCTGTCAACCGGTGTCACCGGGTGGAAAATATAAATCGCTTCGTTTCGTAAGGATTGTTACGATCCCCTCTGTGTTCGTCCTAACGTTAACCTTCTGTCAGATCGTTTGAGCCTTAATGCACGTTCCGAATGGCGAAACGAGATGAATTTCAAACTCGCAGCTTTCGTATTCATCTCGTTTCCTCCCGTCGAAATTCGATGGAAAATTTATCCTTCGCGTATGCATTTACCAGCTACGAAATACCGCGGAGGGTCTTTAAATTCATATTCAAATTGAAACTCACGCGCGTGAAACCGACGACGAATCGTTTAATGTGATTTCGACGTCTTCGTACGCTCGCGGCACGCCGTTTTTCCTGATTCGCAGCCCAGAGAGTGGAGAAAAGAAAGGACGATATTGTCCTGACATGGATACAATGGGGGTAGTAAATAGCAGCGCAGGCACCGTGAATAATTTCGCCCTGATGACGATTCACGGATCGTTTAACCCGCACCCTTGGCTCGTTTCCCTGCTCGTTTCTGCTCCTTTCGGCAACTACGACCACCGCACTACGTCGCGTGGACTCGACACGGAATCTCGAGATTTCATTCCAACATTCTCTACGGCACTAGCTATTAACCGCTGTTCCGCGAAATTGTGATGGCCAAATTTTTTTTAAATGATTTTTATGGTATAGATATACTCGTATTATGAAATGGGCATTCTGAATGGAGGAACTACTTTCGGTGCCGCAAATTTTTCATATAATCAAAAGTTAAGTTATTATACTTACAAAAAGTTTGACGAGTTCACCTTCGGGAGTCCGATAATAGAAAACGGAATATATATTAGTGTCTCTTTATGTTCTAAACCACCGAGTGCCGTTGCACCGAAGAATATTGCAAGAATATTTCAAGAAGATATCAGGCACTCGAAATTAACCACTTGCTACTGTCGTTATGTTTTTACGAGTGTCCATCAGTAGACTCCGTATATCGCAGGTTCATACAAAGCGATTTGCCATACAACGCGCACTGTCACAAAACACGGAAATTTCTCGCATTTAAAAATTACATGTATGTAAAAGGTGTCCCAAAATGCACGCAAGATTTGAATTTGCCGCCATTTTTACAGTAAATTGTTGACAACCCTGAAAAAAGAATAATTTGACAGCTGAGAGTTTAGCGTTAGTAAAAATGTGGAGCGTTATACGATACAACAACGTGTTTTCATTATTGAACAATATTTCAAAAATAATGAAAGTTTCATCATAAGCGATGACGCACATTTTCATCTTGATGGCTTTGTTAATCGCCAAAATTGCCGTGTTTGGGGTGCGGAGAACCCACATCTGATTGTCGAACAACAAATGCACTCATAACGTGTCACTGTTTGGTGCGGATTTTCGGCTGGAGGCATCATTGGACCATACTTTTTTGAAAATGAGGCTGGTCAAGCAGTAACTGTTACTGGTGCTCGATTTCGCATGATAACGTAGTTCTTTCTGCCGAAATTGGATGCTATTGATGTGGCCAATATGTGGTTTTAACCAGACGGTGCCACATGCCATACAGCCAGTGAAATAATTCAATTAGTGCATGTGACCTTTCCTGGTCGTGTACTCTCTTGTTTCGGTGATCAGTATCGGCCCCTTAAATCGTGTGATTTAACACCATTAGATTACTTCTTATGGGGTTTCTTATGGGGTTATTTGAAGCCAAAGGTCTATGTCAACAAGCCCACAACCATCCGTGCATTAGAAGAGAAAATTAAACGCTGCATTAACGAAATCGATCTACAATTATGCAGAAAAGTGATACAAAATTTCGATAAAAGAGTATGTATGTGTCAGCAAAGCCGTAGAGGCCATTTGCCCGATATGTTATTCCATAATTAACGCTAACCTATGTACTTCAAGATTCAATAAAAAAATAACAACCTAAAGACTAAAAACTGTGTTTTCGCGTGCATTTTGGGACACCCTTTATTTACTTCAGGCGACTATCGCATTATCTACATCGCTACCGATTACCGTTGATTCGTCAATGCTTTCTTTCTTAGTACGGTCACTCTCCACATAACTACAGTAAACCCCCGCTTAACGCGGTAGGTCCGTTCCGCGTTATAGAAAAACGCGTTGTAGGAGTAGCTTCTGAAACCTTCTTAAACAAATGAATTTCCTTCAAGAAACTTCCATAATCCCCATATTCCCGCGTTATATGGGGGAAAACACGTGTTATACGAGGAACATGAAACCGCGTTATATGAAAACGCGTTGTAACAGTACCGTGTTAAGCGGGGGTTTACTGTATATGAGTCTCATTATGAAAAATGATTGACGAATGCTGACAATAACTTAATTATACGATTTAATAAAGAGCTTTTTCATATTAATTTCAGTTAAATTAAGAAACTCGAATATCAGTGATAATAATCATCTTAATCGCGATATTCTATCTCTAAATTCTCGTAAAATACGATTTCCTATAAGGCAAATTCACACAACACGCAATGTACGATATTAACCGCGTTCGACTAGAATTTATTCTAGCTTGTTTCCTACGATTGTCGAAGGTTATTAAATATTCAGAGGTGTTTCGTGTCCGGCGCGGCTTCGACGAAATTACCGATTTACCGGAGGTCAACGCGCGTGCTTTCAATTTCCACTCGCCCGTCGGGAATCGAGTATTCTCCGTTCCTTTTGTCAACGTCGGGATTCATTACGACGCCCATTTACAGCGTAATACAGAAGTTTAATAAGCGGACGCGGTTATGGTGTCCATATGCATATCGTTTGACATAAACACGTTCACTTAATGGCCCCGTACTTACATATACAATGGCCTGTGTATGCATGCACTCGAAGTAATTCAGCGAACGTCGTGAATAAGATCGCGGCATATGTGCCGCGCACAATGAAACTAGTCCGTCGTTGCGACGAATTTCCTCCGTCGACGAATATATCCGCTGGTCGAATACGATTAACAGAAAACCGACAGGTAATTAGCGTTGGTCGTCGTAACGAACGAAACCTACGTTCCGGCCTATGAATTTTGCCCTCCCCTCGATAGAACACAGAGCATTTCTCTTTTCCTTCTGTTTTCTATCAACGGATCAATTTCTCCACGGGTTGCTCGTGACCGGCCCTACCAAGCGATTCTACTTTTTATTCGTCGTCCGCTAAAGGGTTAACAGATGACCGCATCCCCTTATCTCTCGGCGAAAAAATAGCCGGGGGAAAAATGCGAGCTGAGAATTACCGATCGCAAGGACGTCACCCTGCGAGCGAAATCGAGTCAAAGGGGAAAAGATACGATCGCCTTTCGTAGAAGAACAGGCAGCGATTGCATTCGCGATAAGTAACGTTCTTCATCCTTTCTCCGAGCGAGGATTCCTGGATAGCTATCGTCCGCGTTTTCAACTCTCAACGAACGCTACCCGAATCGACTTCGATCGCTCCGTTGACACCCAGTCGTTTCTTCGTTTTAGATTTCCTTCATTCTTCGGAGCCGTTCGTATCGATCGATCGATGGAACTTGGCTCGAATCTGCAGCCAGGAAAATCATTGGAATCTGGCGAGTTTAACTATCAGACGAAGGAAAACGGGAATAACTTGGAGTATAATGCTTGTTAACGTTTAGAGGTGAGTTATATCGCCCTTAAATTCCCTCTCGACATCGAGGACAAAGTCACGTGGCAGCATCACGTTGCCGCGCGTATACAACATTCTTTTTTCGATTATCGATTCTCACCCCACGGTCTGCCCTCTTTGACGCAGGCACGACGTAAGCCGCAACGTAGCCCTGCGCTAACACGAGACCGCCACCTTTCGCACTTTTACCTCTACGGTAGGGGAAGAAATAATTGGCCCAGTAGCGAACGACATTCCGGACATGCGGAGGAGAAGATCCTTCCACTCTTGGCGCTTTTCACTGCACGACGAAAATGTAATCATTATGCTATCTTCGTCATGCAACAAGAAAAAAGCAGCAAGAAGCACGTAGAGTGGGTGACACTTTTTTCTCGTCTGTGTCGTAGGCTGTCCGTTAATCGGTCAACTATTTTGTCCCTGATTGTACATAACGTCTTGCCGACCGATTCTCCCTTTTCCAGGTAACTCTTGAATAGATTCCAATGAAATCTCGTTACAATTAACTCGTATGAGCTCTCCGCGCAACACATAAGAAATCGCGCAAATTATATCAATATAATTTGTTTCTTCTTGTATATTAGCCCTGGTTAGATCTGGTTAGGGCTGGCTACCCGCGCTCCCTGTACCCCGGATTCAAAGCATTTGTACGGTTCCTTGCATGTACATCCGTCAGGATTAACCGCGGCAAAGTGTTTTATATTTCATTCCGTTGCAATTTTCCCGAACGATGTATTCCGTATAGTGTGTTATTCCGGTTACGAGATCGTGAAACGTAACAAGATTCCAGAGGCGAAACTTGCCATTTACGAGCATCTTCAGAGGCTGCCGAACCTTCGCTCGAGTATCTGCTAATTAACAATTCCTCGCGACGCCCTGATACAAACGCGGGCCGCGAAATCGTGCCACGAGGATTTTAGCATATCGCGGGGCGAAATATCGCGTGCTCGCGGCTGTTTAAACTCAGAGGCTGAACGCCGTCAAAGAGAAGTATTTATCCGTAGATATTTCGGGTCGTTGAACCTCGAGACAGACACGACTACCCTGCCAAAATGCCGGCTCGTGACTCCCGAAAGATGTGGCTAGAGGCAACGAGGCGATTCATTTCGAATCGTGTGTAAACACAAGTGTCGATCGATTGACTAGAATTTGTAGGCGGTACCACCGGTATACATGTACAGGGTGCAACTAAACGTTGCGAACGTTTTTCAAGGCCGATAATACGCAGCTATACATAGCAAAAAAAGAATAAACTTTGGTTTGCAAGCCAATTCCTAGATCCTCCTCGAGATATGTTCCGTTATTGAAAATTTTTAAAAAATATTATTATACCTTTGAAATGGAAAGTAGAACACCGATTTCGGTTTTAATATTACCGGGTCAGATCAAAGTTTATAACTGTATACAACTGTTGCGATTTTTGAGGTTGCATGGCATTTACATTTTTATTCCAAACAACTTCGATGCCTTATATCATAGGAGGTTTTTAATAACTTTATAGAAAGTAACGGATCTCGCCAAGACTTTGATTCTGAAGAGAGTTATATTTTTTTGTCATAAACTTTCCTCTCTCTCTCGGTACTACTAGAAGGAAAATCTACCCTCTACGGTTTACCATTTTTGAAATATCATTTTTTTCAAAATTTTTCCAAAATAAAATGTATCTCTATAGTGGATGGCTTCCGGACCTAAATTTATTGGTCCTTTTTTCATCTTTTAATGTGTATTATTAATCCTAACAAAAGATACCCGGCGCTTTGTTATACTCGGTATATTCGAGGTAACTTTTCTCTTTGTTTTGATCTTTAATCAGTGTTTAATTTTTCGGTAACGTGATCTAAATTTACATTGCTTTTTTCCAAATTTGTCTATAATTCCGACCGTGTTTGAAGCCAATGAAATTTAAATTCGAGCTGTTGTATATTATACGCTAACATGACAAAACTGTCGACTTGCCAAAAATATTACATAAAACTTTTTTTCAAATCCGTTTACGATGTAGTATAATGAAAGAAAGTGTGGGCGCAATTCGGCGACATCAAATTTGGAACGTTTAAACTACTTTCCTGCAAATACGACAAGTTATCGACAGCTAGTATTTTACACAGTTTATATACACAGCATCCCAAACCGTTTAAGCCTTGTCCCATAAAAATCTGCAAATTTTACTTGGCAGCCTCCCATCGTAAGGCGGACAAAGATACTCATATGCATTTGAATATTTTCATACATACGGAAGACAACGTACGCCCCGCGTCGAATCGTATAATTCCATCGAGATATCGCCCAGTATGATGTTTTACAAAACGAGTGGAACAAAAATATTGCTAAAAAGCAAATCTTGATATATTCGGTTTTACGGGTTTTTCTGCCAATAAGAAACATAATACTCAAGTCGATGTATACATGATATGTATATATACAATATATGTATGTATATAGGGGAAAGTAGCCTAATTTGGACCGTAGCCTTATTTGGACCGCTATGATATACAAAGACTGATGATATCTGCGAGATTTGAAATAGGTATTTTGTTATACGTAGATGTAGAAGAGGTTAATGCAATTGTTTTTGTAAAGAAACGCCTCGTGGTTACATTGAGAGTAGTGTTATCAGTCTTTGTATAACATAGCGGTCCAAATAAGGCTACGGTCCAAATTAGGCTACTTTCCCCTATATAATATATGTATTATATTAAACATGCAAATATTATATGTGCATGGAAACACGTTCGAAAAATGCTCGTAAAAGAAATTCTCCTCCGAATCATTTTCACGCAAATAATATTCTTTTATCGGTACATCGCTGTATTATGTTTTTTTTTTTAAATATCTGGATGGCTATCAAATTGCAATTATGTCTCGCTGGATTCGTAAAACAATACCCTGCGCGTCGGTTAAGATCCATGAAAACATACCGCAATAAACAACGTACACTGATCATCCACTTGATTCGAAATTTCTACGCTTTCCAATCATGTAGGAAATGCGAGAATCGAAACGGCGGGGGGACTTTTTCGACGATCCGCTAACAATAACTTCGAATCGTCCGTTTCTATTGACATTCGCTACGGCGTTATTGTCTATCCATATTTCATATTGAGATCTTAACATAGACGCTCCATTTCCACGAAGCCGCGCTAACAGTCGCCGTAAGTGCAAAGGGTTAACGCGGCCCGATCCGAAAGAACGGGTTTGACGTTCCCCCGAGAAACCTCGAGATAGAAACTGTTGGAATATTCACGAACGACCGAGTGCCTGCACCAAAGATATCACCTGCCGGATGAAACTAGAGACCGACGGATATCACCGACTAAATATACCTTGGCACGCTCTTCCGAGGCTCGCCGTCGAACCTATCGACATCTTTCTCCGTTCTGATCGTCCAAAACAAATCAAAGCGTGACACGACACTCGTTATACATCGAAAACGTATCTTTCGATCCAAGTTTGCCAGGTAGTCGAACGAACTCGCCCGGGGCACGCCGAGGCGACTGTCAGATTCGCTGTGAACTCATTAGAGGGAGAAATTAATTAATTTCAATTAGAGAACACCGATGAACGTTGCGTGGTGAAAAAAATTCAAAGCTGGTCGGGGCGAACGAAGAAAAGAAGGAAGAAAGGAAAAACGATAGGTGGGTAAGGGGAAAAAATGGAAGATCTACGACGCGACGACGCGTCGATGTTAAACCGAAGAAAATAAGAGAAAGAGGCGAGAAGAAGGTCGGTGGACGTGTAAGCTGCTATCAATCAGGCCGGATACGATGGTAACCGGTATAGAGGAAGTGATGGACGAACGACGGACCCTCACTCGACTCCCGTTTAACCCCTCGGCCTCTCTTTTCCATCTCTTTTGTCCACTACCGACGCATTACCGTCGACCTTCTCCACCCTCTACGTGTACACTGTCATACGCAGGGACGTATCGTTCGAGATTTAAATCGCCCGTAAACCGCCCCCCGTTTCGAAATAGTTGTTCGCGCGATTGCGATGCCCCGAGAGCGTCACCGGCGAATTTACAGCTCGTTATTTCGAAGAGCACGGCCGGTCTTTCGGGCCGGAGAATAAAGAAATACCCGCTCGCTCTCCGAGGGGACGAAAGAAAACGAAGAAAAAGCTCCGTGGCTAAGAAGAATTTCGTAGACAGCTTCTAAGAGGACGAGGGAGAAAAGTTTGTAATTTTTACGAGGACGCGGGAGAGACTAGCAGCGACAGAGTATGGTCCAGCACTCCCAAGACACCCTTTGTATCGTCGGTCCTGCAACCCCCTATGGTGCCCTCACACATATTGTATATATCTATATACATACATACATAACATATATATACGTATATATGTGGCCTGGGAAGAGTCCACGTCACCGCTACCCCTCATTTTCAACGCCCCACGACACACACTCATCAGTTTCGTGACAAAGCAAGCAAAAAGACCTACGTTCTTGCTTGACCGTGTGCTCGACAACATCGGATATTGTTTTCACCCGTGAATTACATACATATGTATGTCTGCAGTCTGCCACTCCTTACAGCGGCATTAACGAGTCTGCGATTACGTTGGATTCTTGTCGGTGCGAGCACGATGATCGATCCGTTTGATCGATCGTGGCGTTTTAATGTTCGAAGCGAGATACGTTAAAACGACGGAAGCCATATATCGAAGGGTGGGGGCGACCTTTTAAATGTCATTGTTTCGAGTAAAAACAGGTTGCAACGTTAGCCGGAGCCGAGAGCAAGCGATAGCACCGGAGCTCGTTGATACGGCATTATTGTTAAACGGTGGTGTACGATTTGTATTTCGTGGTCGTAATAGCGAGAAACAATTCCGCGGGTGATTTCCAGGAAGGAACGTTGGTCGATTATCGTAACGGGCACGGGCTGCGACCACTGCTTAAACTGCTCTTTTGTTTTCGATTAGCGAAAGGTTGTTTCCACGAGTATTACGATTCGTAGACGCGAAACTCAACGCGTAGCATGATTCGAGGATACAAAAGTCGACGATTAAAATGTTTAGATATCGAGACATTCAACGAGTGGACAAAATACGACCGATTGACATCGATCGCTTTTTCAAACCATTTACATCGATACTCGATTTCGACTTCCTTCCACCCTCCCTCCCTTCTTATGTCATCGTTACAGACGATAGACAGAACGAGTTCCGTTACCTTTTATCGGTACGATTACTTTGCCGACGCTTGACCCAGTTAACGTTAGAAACGGTCTACGCGAAGGCAAGCCAGCGAGAGGAGAGAAAAGACAGGAAACCTCGGCCCCGCGTTTCATTAAAATCTCTGTCGGCGTTCAAGGACAAGGAAGATCGGGTCGATCGGTATCGGGGTCCGTTGTCTCGTATCCGTATCCGTATCTGTATCAATCTGTATGTGTACGTGTGTTCGCAGTCGGCTCGCTCCTCGAGGCCAACGTTATTCGCGCGCGTGCCAGGGGCGGTACAAAGACCGGTAACTGTTACGGAAACGAACGAACGAACGAACGAACGGACGTACTTTGATACCGTCGGTCTTGTGGAAACAGGCTGGTCGCGTTCTCGCTCGTATACTTCACCTCGTGGAAAACGATCGATGATCGAAACTGCGGAGAAAGGAAGCGGCTTCCGAAACGAAGGGGAAAGAACCAGGGGATTTTCGGATAAGGGTGCGGCGAGGGTGCCGGGGACGTGGGCGCGGTGGAGGAAGCTACTCCGTATATCGTATTAAAACTTTTCCTCTTTCTACTTTATTTCACCGTATTGATCGATGGAGTTTCCTGCTGCACGGTCGCATGGGACGAGCAAACATTGTTTACGGACCACATCCAGATACGCTCCACTGAAATCGCTCGAATGATTTTTTCTCTTTACCGGCCCGTACGGCGATCTTCGCGACCAATGCCGTACGTAACATTAAGATAATTGCATTGTCGACCGCCTGCCTCGCCGCCACTGTCAATTAACGATAAAAGAAATGCCGGTCGAACAATGTCGGAGAAACTTCCAGTCGGATCGTACGTAGTACGTCGAAAATTTCACTCGGCAATACATGTTAGCGCGGAGCAAAATTTCTTTTTCTCGTTGGTCGTTAAGCACCTGAATATCTCGTAAATAAAGATATCCTCCGGAATCTCTGGTGGAATCGTGCCAATCGCGAGTCACGATTGCAGCGACCACGAGGGAAGAAAAAAGGAAGTCGATGTACGTCTCTGTTCAGCCGATCGAGCGGGTAACGACGAAGGATACACGAGACTGGTGCCAAGTAAATTTAAAAAGGTGACAAAGCAGACTTTTCTCTGTTTACGGAAAGCATTCGAGAGGTAATTACCCGTTGACGACCGCTTCCCCACGCTTTATCTTGACACGGCGACAAATTTTCCGAGTAACCAGTTAACCGCGAAATTTAGTTTGAAAATTTCCTCACGGGTTGCGTAATTAAAATCGAACAATGACGAGTATACGCGTCGAGCGTAGAGCAAATGCTGCTACAATAAATTATATAAAAAATGTGTAGCGAAACGAGGAAGGCCTGGATTTTTTTGTCAAGCGATAATAAAATTGATGAACCAGAAAAATTAAAGAAAAAAACAGGATTTTCAGAAATTCGGTTGCCTTTGGTGTGATACCTTTAAAAGCAGTAATTCCTTACGGATTCTATTTGTTTAGCAGACAAGAAGTCGGCGGATGCCAGATGCGTTGGACAAAACAATCGACTCAATTTGAAAAAACTAATAGATTGTGCGGGGAATATCCAATATAGTAAAGAGAGTAATAAAACTTTTTTTTGTATAAAATACGTAGCAGTTTTATTGGTAATATAAACGAAGCGTACCACCGAATCACATTTTTATTACTTCTCATTGAAACTTCGGGTTTCCATAGTAAATCGTAGTCATTTATTTAACACGACGAGGCTACACGTCAACCGGGTCGAAATAAACTTTTCTATTAACTAGTATGCGCGACGTGCGGTTAGCTAACTCGTTAATTATTTTCGAGCGACCGCGGTTAATCGAGCGGAGCTTAGATTTTACATTTCGGAATGGGGGTGGTAAAGCGACACTTGGGGCTGGAAAATCGAAAACAGATATCGCTGAAGAGAAGGTGGCAAGGAAGAAAGAAAATCGCAATGCTCCCGTGGGATCCAGGAGAGGCGCGTGGCCGGTTTTTCGAACCAGTTCCTTTGCTCCGAATCGAAGGAACCTAACCGAAAGATGCTTCACCCTCTGATATTGATCCGTATTCCATCCACAAGGAACTAGTCCGCCACCACCCCGGCCCTTCCATCTCCGCGCTCTCTCCACCCCACCAATATCTCTCTCTCCTGCTCCTCTACCTCTGCCTCCTCCTCCTCCACCTCCTCATCCTCCTCCTCCTCCTCCTCCTCATCCTCCTCCTCCTCCTTCTCCTCCTCCTCCTCACCACCCCTCCAAGAAATCTTCCAGAGGAAGCGCGCGAACTCTCCGGCTTCGAAAGAAACTCCGAGCAGGGAACTCTTGGAGTAAATGAAAAAGGAGAGGCAAGAAGGGGGCGGGGGGGGGGGGGGGGAGGGAGATAGGGGCGGGTTAGCAACGCAAGAGAAGCTGGATGGGAGAGCGAGAGAGAAAAAAAAGTACGATGGAAAATGAATGCACAAAGAGGGACATGTATGAACAAGTGGATAGGTAGTTTGATAAGGAGAAGCTAGACTAGTTCACCACTTGAGAAAATGTTTAAAGGTAATAAAAGTAGTGTAATGGTTCTTTGTGAGCTGCACGCGCGCGTGTTTGATCTAGATTTTGGAGCGAGTTACTTTTAACCTCACTCCGAGTACGCGAGCCAACGTTCCACGTGATACGTAACACGTACATACGTATCGAGACATAGGTGATGCACGGAACGTAGCGGAACGTTATCGAGCGAGAGAGTGCAGGATTGACACGTGGAATTAAAAGACGCCGCAAGGGCCGACGACGGATCGATCCTCGTAATCACGTATTCGTGAATGAAATAAACTTGGACGGCGGCGGAGATATAACGCGAGCACTTGCGATGCACGACGATGAAATTACCATCCGAGCCGGAATTAAAAGAACAATAGCTGTGTCAATTAGCGGGAAGCTCGAGTCCGGCAATTTAGCGAAAACGTTCCGTGGTCGTTAACGTACGCGCCGTTCGCGGATCGTGAAATACCGATCGAGCTGGTCGCCACGGTTACCGCGTACGTAGTTCCATAAGCTACGGAAACTCCGAGCCCTAGAAAGTTAGCCCGGAGATATCGGCCCGCAGAAATTTCGAAGTTACATCGTCCAGGTCGGGGTGATTTCCCATTATGGCCGCCGCTATTGTTCGCGGGCCATTGGGAAAAATGTGCCACTATAAATGTCCGGAATGCGAAACCACGCAATCGGTCTAAATTCATCGCACGCGAAACGACTGTAAACAGATCAAGTTATAATTAAACCGATAATTAACTGCAACCGTATTTAATTTCTATGCAATCGAGAACGTACGTACATATGTGTACATACATACTGTTTATGTATATGGGTAAATAAAGCCAGCGCACAAACGAACGCGATACGGAAAATCAGTAGAAAATCATGCAGGAAACGAGGACGGTGTTTTAGTTTTTATATCCACTGAAAAACACTCGGTGAAAAGCATTTCTGGCGAAGGGGGTAACCGCATCCATCGTACCGATCCACGTCTACGATACGATCGAGCGAGTGCTCGCGCGGACGAGTCTTTAAAGAAACACGTTAAAATCGATCAAGAAACGTTGCCAGAACTCGTTGCGAGAAAAAACGTAGGAAGAAGAGGCGCGTTGGACGATGGAAGGATGGTCGAAAAAGCGGTCCCGGGAGGCTGAGAGAACGGTTAACACAGATTGCTCGACTCAGAGATTAACACGGGGCGTTAGGTCCGTGATTGCACTCTTCGGGTGGAACATTCGCGTTGGTAGTCCCGAGAAGAACAAAGACAAGGCGAAACAAATGATAATCTCCTTCCGGCTTGTTTCCCCTCGCGGCAGATCCTAAACGACCCTTTACTCGGAAGATACTCGCGGAAAAAGTCGCTCGAGTCGAATAAATATTGTGTCGGTCGAGTATTTGTCGTCGAGAGAATGGCATCCGTGGCAAACGAACGTCTTTAAACGAGCTCCTCGACGTTTTACGTTTTACGTCCACGGACACTTTCCTCCGGTATCGATAAAATTCTTCCGGAAGGATGCCAGTAGAAAGGGGTTCATAGTTCGGACGCGGAAGATAAACGGCTCGGATAATGTACCCAGGCGTGCCGGTATCGAAATAAGGATCAAGTATTCATGGTATCTCAACACCTCGAGCGGCCATACGTTTCCCCAGGTAGGTATCCACGTTAAGCACATAGGCGCGCACGTGTATGTACACACGTCTCAATGGTCGTTACCGAGCACGCCGGTGACGTGAATAATGGAGCGGCCGTTCAAAAGCGGCTTGAATCATCGGCCAAAAGCCGCCCCGTTACGATCCCACGGAATCGCGAACCGTCGCCTCACCTCGCTCCCACGGTCTTCCTGTTGCGCTCGCCGACGAGCCCACGAAGCCCACCGGCTCGAGGAAAATTAACGCCACCCGCGTCCCATCTTCCACCGGTTGCGACCCTAGTTTCAAAAGATACGTACTTTTAACCTTTCGCCCTCCTGTACTTCCCATTTCTTATAATTATTTCGAATGAAATATTCGAAATCGTAGACAGGGATTAAGTATGTGAACAAAGTAGAAAAACAAAATTGAGAACGCAGAGTGTTGGAGAGACCTAAACCTATCCAAAGTAATTAAATAACGCATTCTTCGATCAAACGCGAAGGTCCCAGCAAAAAACAGTCGATCGATGTCGTTTAAATAAAGTAAGACAGTCTTGGCATGATTTCCGAATTCACTCGAGTTCTTGTTGCTCGTGGATCTCGATGTCTTAGGAGCCCGCCGACGATAAATAAAATTCATTCGGAGTGTCTTACACGTGTACAAAACGACCGCGAATTCTTATTCCCCGGTCATCCTGACCCGCGTGGGAAGCACACGGCCGCCATAAACGTATACACGTATATTCCGGAATAGTCGGTAGTTTTACGAGGGTGCCCAGTGGAACCGTATCGATTCGTAATTTTTGGACCGTGTGGTGTACACGCCACGTGCAGCTACCGATCACTCGGACGTATCATCTCACCCGGGTGCCGGACGATGCCCGAAACTTTCATTTTTCACTCGTCGACCTCTTTAAATAACGAACTTGAGTTACGAAAGAGATCGGACAAGAAACTGGACAAGAACCAAAGAATAAGGGGGAAACCGGGAAGATAGATTCTAACGGGAGAGACCGGCGTGTAGTTTGTTGTCGATTAAAAAGTCGGCGTTACGCTACAAACAGATATGCGAAAAACATATCAGAATGAAATTGCCGAATATTTGTTTGTTTATATGTTTATTTATTTACTTATTTATTTATTTTTTTCATTTATTTACTCAATTCTTTCGGCGTTTGTTTGTTTATTAATTAAAATATTTATTTAAGTAGTAGGATAAATATTCACGCGGAATTGGGGAAGTGAATTAAAAAAAAGCTATGCCACGATACTTTTCCACTTAGTCTTTATAGCGCACCATGGAAATTCAGAAACATTCAAGAACGTCCGAAAACTCAAAACAATTCCGACGGGAATAACAGACGGATCCTAGTGAAAAGTCTACGTTTTTAATCCACTTATATGAGAGTCTGAAATACGAAGTACCTACGTGTACGCGTATACACGCGATATGAAGAAGTTGCGGTAAATAGGTGAGAAGGTGGATCCTAGAAGGAGAACTAAATTCCCCGGCGATTTCCAATTCCAGCTGGTATATGGGTCAGGACGGTTGTTTTCTTCGAGAATTTCCTCCGGGTCCCCCCTCCCGTCCCCCTTTTCCTCCAATCTCATCGAATTATCAGAAGCGAGGACCAACGTCCAGCACCTGTTTTTCTCGGTTCTCGAAGGTGTTTACTTTTTAAAGGGGATAATTTCAAGGAAACACTGTGCGCCATGATATTCTATTATCCGCGACCCTAGAGCCTACACTCTAGACTGCCGTAGAATCTACACCGAACGTCTTCCTTCCCACAGCGATATGAAAAGTTTTCGTCGATCGTTCGCGACTTGCCTACAACGGTCGTTTTCTCTACGACACGGAGAAACGTGGAATCGCACATTTGAATAGATAAGATTGTCGAACGAGCTCTGCGTGTTTCATTTCGTCGAGACTCGCCAAATGATTCTTACACTTAGAACGTCCTCCGAGTATTTCTTCGGAAGTAGACCGAGAAAGAAAAAGAGAAAGGGAAAGAGAAAGACAGAAAGAGAGAAAGAGAGAGGGGGGAGAGAGAGAAAAAGAGAAACGGAGAGAAAAAGAAAAAGAGGCTGAGTCAAGGGAAAGGCAGGAAATTCGTGGTGCTTTGCAACTCGGGGATGTTTCGCTTAAGTTCCAAGTTCCACAAAATCTTGACACGGAAAGGAGCTGTGCAGCACAGTTCTCGAGTACTCGTAAGGGTGAAGTGGAGGGTAGAATAATAGGTACTCGGGGCCGCGCAAAGTGGCAGCTAAGCCTGATTTTACACGTGAATTTCTTTTCTAACGTTTTGCGATCCACCAGCCAACCCACTGAGACCGCGGTTAACATTGAAAACAATTATGCCGCCCACGTTTCCACACAATTTCAAAACCCGATACCTGGTATCGCCTGGATTTATGTCATTGCCGCGGATAAGAGATATAAATGGAAGATAATAAATAACGTTGAAATCGATAAACGTGTACACCCGTCCAGAAGGCTTGCCTTCTCTCCCCGATGCATCGGAGATATCAAAATTTTCACTTGATCGTGCGTCCCGGTTTCCTGCGGCAATTATCTCGTACTTTCCGTCGGACATACATACATACATACATACCCCGCATCGACCTGTATAATCCAATAACGGTGAAAGTGTTCGGCAACACAGTACGGTATTACGCTCGTATATCAGCCGGTGGATCAAACAAAAAAAAAGAAAAAAGAAAAGAAAAGAGAAGAAAAAAAAACAGGCAGATAAATTCCATCCCCCTTAATTTAACCGACAACGCGGCACTTTCGTCGGGCTTACGCTACGCCGCGCCAAGGGGAGAACGTCGACGATGCAGAATTAAGAAAAACGAAGAGATCGATAGACCGGGCTCAGGCTCGGCCGATATTCGGGCGCGAAATGCACTTACCAGCCGACTCTGGGTAGGGTGTATCAAGTGGAACCTAATTTCGGTGGATGATCGCGTTCGATGCGCGGCCAAGGAAGCGACGGGGGAAACGAAGAAAAAACACTGGAAGCGAGCGGGAAAATGGGAAGCGTCGATACGACTATCGCCGGAAATAATTGCCCCGGGGTAAGTTCGCGATACCTTGCGATAACGGGGTAACTCTATTCCGATAGATTCTTATATCGGCCAGGCTGATAAGCAACCATGATACGCGGCGTTCCGTGATACCGAATGAAAAATGGTCCCGGGCCCCTTGTTCCTGTCCCGCCAAAGTCCAGTAGTGGATCTGCAATCGTAACGGGTCTACGTATGTGACTATAACGTTCCTATATTGGCGTTGAGTAGCTACGGAGCGAGGGCAATCTCGCTATTGATTGCACCTTGCATCCCCTCTCCCTCCCCTTTACCCTCTGCCTCAGGCATCCCCCCGTTACCCACTAACCCCCTTCGCCAAACCCTCCCACTCCACTGTCCCCACCCCAACCCCTCTCTCTCCCTCTCTCTCCCTCTCTCACCCTCTCTCGCTCTCTATCTGTCTCTCCCCGTCTCACCGAATTCCAGCATCCCTTTCAATCCGAATCCAGCCCTCCAACTCCCCAGTGGCTGCGAAATAACGCTCTGCCTATTTTTGCTGGGAATATCGGGCAACGCGCCGCCCCGGCTCGCTCGTTGCGGTCCACTTTGACGTGAATTTTGTTAAATTAATTCGTCTCCATTAAAGCACGTATCTCTACGAATCCGTTAACGGATCGACCGGTCTACGTTTCACGGACAACGAGGCGGCCGCGGCCTTCTGAAATTGATTCTAAAGGGGATCGTTTCCACCGACTTCGAGTACAATCGTTTCAACTGCGTGATTCGTTACGGTACGACGGATCGTCCACGAAGAGAACGACGCAAAAATCAAGGGCACGTACAAATCGTGCTGCGACGTGTCCGATACGCGGTAGAATTATTTCTACGCGTCCGCTGGTTTTCTGCTTGGAAATCGCAGGAATCGTGGCTCGACTGTTTTCCGTCAGCTGGAAGAAACGTTAGGAAAAATTCCATGCCGCTGCATAAGTAGTTTCAAGGACGCAGACTGGAGAACGTTGTTTCGTCTCTTTCGTGATATGTGACTAATATGAACGTTGCTAATTATCCGGTGGAACGATGGGACGAGAGTTTGAGGGTTGCCGTAATTTTCCCCTTGAAAGATTGAAACCCCAGCTTGGCCACCCTTCTAACCATCCCCGAAATAACGCTGTCTATTTCTGCCGGCGCGACGACACAAGTTTGCGCGGCCCACTTTGACGTCGATTTTGTTAATTAATTCGACTCCATTACGATGGAGTTCGATCGAGACCGGAATTCCACGCTCCGCTGCCACAAGAACCCGATTTAACTGCTTAAGGATTTATTTCGAGTACGTCCGTTCTCGTCGATGGACGTACACGGTAAAATTCCAGACTATCTTCGGCGACGGTGTCTCGCGAAATTTCCAGGAGAATTCAATGAAAGACCCCAGTGCTGCCTTAAACAATCTTCGAGCAACTTCTAAACTTGTTGCAAGAATTCTGTACACACCGTGCTAGAAAGCTATACGGCAGAGTCGCGGGATTTGTATCGCGGTTCATTTTCCATACCGTTTCGCGGAAAAAATACGCGGTGAAAAACGAAACGGATTTCCATTCCGGCTACATCGGCAATGCATATTTATGCGTACACGGCATATCGTAGAGTTCTGTAAAATTGGGGCTTTCGACTGATTTAATAGGCTACGCCCACATATGCTTCTCGATGTATACCCGGCACGGCCTGTTTCACTTATTTTTTATCCAATCATTTTTCACGGGATTACGTTTTACAGTTTTTACGCGACAACGATGGAGCGTTCGCGACACGTTCGATCGAAGTTTCGGAAATCTAGGGGAAACAAAACGGTGAATGTTTTTCAACACTTTTTAATATTATTATCACGCACGAAGCGTTACATTTCTCTAGGAATAATCTGTCTCTATCATCTGATTTGCAATGTATTTTTGATGGTTTCGTAGGATGCACAGGGTGATATCTTACGAACCTAGCCGGACAAAATTATTGCAAGACAAAAATACCTGATTTCGACCGCTTTACGAGGGTTTCTGGCAATAAAAAACATAACAAATGTATACATTATTGGTTATCTCAAGTAAAAGGTGTATGAAATCGCTAATTTGTAAGAAGAAATTGCAAAGAACAATAGCTTTGTTACTATATAGTTAAATTTTCCTTAACTTCTACCAAGTTGTAGTTATTTGAAATACATGTTTCATCTGCTACAATTTATATTATATCTACATGCAATTAATACGTATTCATACAAAAAGAAAGTTAATCACATTCCGAAATAAACACGTTCGCGATATGGTCGTAAAAGTAAACGTATGTCTACCCCGAATCACTATCACTGGAATAATATTCGCGGATGTATTTAAATCGTTTCGCGGCTGTCCCAATGATTCTAAAAAACTGCATAGCCATTTGAATACAGAGAAAAAATGATATCATAGATTGTCGGAATTTGTTTTTACTTTTTGACTTCACCATAGTCATACATATGTATATTTCATCGGAGAAGAAATTAGCATCGTATCGAATGGTATTACGCGATAAAATCCTAATTATTAGATAATTATTGGATTGCGTAGGTTTCATTATAATATGGCGCTAATAGTTAAGGTAGGTATGAAAGGCTAACACGATACATTTTGAAAAAAGTGAAACGTGTAAACGAACCTTGAATGTTCAGCGATAACAATTATTATATACAAACATCAGTAAATAATGCTACACAATTTTAATTTTCCACGCTGTAGATCGATTCATAGATTATTATTCGATTCCGAGATCGATGCTGATGTTTTCCGTCAAAACGGATATTCTTTTATCGAACCATTAGGATTTGTATAATATTGTATATACCCAGATTACTATAAAGCTTCGATTATGGCCGGCTAGATTCGTAAAATATCCAGCGACGTGGTAAGAGGGAACAGGGCGTAGATTTGACGACGCGATTCCACGGTATACTACGATTCGCAAAGTTATGGTTAACGACTACTAACGTTATTAGCACGTGCGTTGCCACGCAGAAGTGTCAACTACGTTTCAACGAATAATACGTAGATATCGGTCACGGGGGGAAGAGGAAAATTAACTGGCGACCGATACAGAAATACCTCAGCGACAATTTTCCCGTTTCGCGTCTGGGCAATTCAATGGCTGTGGTTGCAACGCGTTAGATTTAACGTATGCATACCGTGCAGATAATTATACAAAGCGCATTGGATCAAAATTTTTGAATAGCGTGAAATACAATCAAAGAGGAACACACGATCGGATATAGCGAATGATTTTGTTGGCGAAATAGGTTTTTGGTCGAGCGATCCAATTTCTGGCAGCGGTGGTATTAATACGTAATTAACGTGCAATTTGTCAATTCGATAATCGCTGGAACGTCACGCAATTGTTCGACGATCTGGCGCGGTATGTAGAATCAACGGGGGTGAGAGATTCGGCGTGTAAACCATTTTCATGTAAACCGTAGGTAAGTAAACTTTGTTACATTATGTATCGGTCCGCTAATTCGACCAATAGAGAAAATAACATTTACCCCTGTTCTTTTATTCGGAGCCAGCTCCGGGTAGACGTGTATCGTTTGACGCGTAAAAATTTCGAATAGAATACCGCGTTCGATACGCGTACGGGCAAACGCCATTTTTTTGTTCGTTTCCGACGTCGGCGTCGGCGTCGCCGGCGGTGCTTTTATTTTTCCCTTCGTTCTTTCGGAATCCGGGATAGGAGATGCGGGATACAGGACACGGAATAGGGAATACGGAACACGGAATACGAACCCTCGTAAATCCTGTTCGTTCCCGGCGTCTTCGTGCCCCGCTGCTCATAAATCAACGATGAGGCTAGGGTAAAGTTAATAGGGCCAAAGTTCGACGTTAAACCAACTCCCCGGACTCCCCCGGCGACGGGAAAACTTGTAAAACGATCAAAAGCTCGGATTAATGTAAACGCGAAATTCGACGAGATTCCATTCGATTCGTTTAAATAAACCGCTCGACCCGTCGCGTGAAACAAGCCGAACTTTATGTAAACAGTTTTATCGATGGAACCTGAAATAATTAATCGATGCACAAACGAAACTCATCGTTCGGACGCGTTCGTCGTTCTCAAGCTCTGGTCGTTTCTGTCTTCGCTTACGGTGGTCATAAATGAAAATACGTACATACGCATGTACGTACAATACATATATGTATACATACATAAACACAGACAGGGACTACCAAGAGAACGTTTCTAAAGAGCGACAATGTCGGAGTTTCGACGGTCGAACGAGCTCGTCAGTCATACGCCGTTCAATTTGCGTTCTCGTATCCCCGAAACTGTTGCACTGGCAACGACACGAGAATTTTATGGATTAAACTCCAGCTCGGTTTTGTACGTGCAAGGTACACGTAGATAACAACTAGTACCACCGACCGTTTGAAAAAACAAAGAACCATTTCCCGCCGTTGGAAGACACGAACCGAAAGCTGTTGGCAAATTAGAGGCGGGTTGGGAAAAGAATTCGGGATGCCATTACCCGGTGGAACGAAACGATCGCGATATCACCGACGATAAACCGCGACCCGTGAAACGTGTCGTCGACGAAATATCGTCCAACGACAAAATTTACATCCGAGTCGGATCGTTGCTCGCATAAAACTGCGACTGCTGTTCGCCGACCGAACGATACGGATGGCGAAAGAGTAAGTTAAACGACCGTTTCTTCGGAGTCGTGACCTCTTAATTACAGGGCTAGGATTTTATTCATTCGCCTAGAGTATTCTGTGAAATGAACTATGTATGTATGTACGAACATCTGGGAAACGCGATTTCTAAGTTAAACACGAAACAATTCGAAAGAACAACTTTCCACTAGAGAGACTTGACGTGCCTGTATCGCTTTTACCATTTTACATTTGCGGAAAAAGAATTAATTTTCCTTGAATCTGAATATCAAAGTTTCGCTGGCAACCTTTGCTACCGGGAATTTTCGATCGCTCGCAACTCGACCTAGAATCTAAGTAAATGTTCGAGCTTGATACGACAGGAATGGTATAACGGCGGAAAAGTTAATTAACAAATCTCATTTACCTGCGCGTTCGGAACGGATTCGAAAGAATGTGTAATTAAGTGATCGATTTCGATGATCCTGTCGCCACGCCAATAAATTAATTACACATTCTTTCCAATTGGTAAATTATAGTGGAAAATGTGGGGTATTTGAGCAGCGATGACCCGATTTTAGTATTCCACGGATTAACATTTTCAATATTTCACGGCGACTCTTTGTTCGAAATAACGGTCCATTTGAAATCCACCGATTAACACGGACACACGTCTATAGTCGGTTTGTTTGTTCTACACTGACAGGACTCCGTTCAAACTTGTTCCGCTTCGAGCCGACGTTAATGAATTAAACGGCCACGAATCAACTTGTACGATACGCCAGAAAGGTACAAGTCAAAAAAGTTTCTCTCTCTCTCTCTCTCTCTCTCTCTCCTTCTCTTTCTCTCTCGGAGAAACCCCGGGAAAACTGAAATATTACCGTCGAGCGAATAATAGTTTTAAAATTGACAAAAAAATAGACAAAACGATTAAATCCAGTATCGAACATCGAACTGTATACACACATTTCTAATAGACGTTAACCGGTTGCTCGCGCCATGAATAGTACATCCGAACAGTGATATGTCCGCTATTCGGATGGGAACTAATAAATTACTTAGTTCCTTGTATTGTTTCGACGAGTCTACCTCGTGATCACAATTTCCGACGAAACATCAACGTCACGAAAGAGACTCGTCGTCGTAGTTTCGGATATGTATATTCGAACAAGGATATGTCGACTGAAACGAGTCAACTTGTAAAATTTCGAGATAACGATTAACAGGTAAAAAGGCTAAACAGTCTTTGCGGTGCGGAATCCAAAGAAATCCGACGAGCGCCGGCCCTACGATTACGTCCCGGACTTTGCCCGGCTAAACGGCAATGCAAAGGGTTAAGGAGACGTAACGATATCGGAATTAAGGGCGACCGCGGTAATGGAATCGAAGGAAATTCCTTCGGATATCGGCGTCCCGTTTCGGTATACCGTGGCAATGCTCGTGGCAACGCTCCCGGCGATGCTCGTGGCGGAGATGTCGGCTATCCTTATCGTTTCGCCGCTGAGCAAGACATTAAGGCGTTTCCCGTCCAAGGGGGCGAGGGGATCCTACGGGCTCCTTCGGGCTTCTAGGGAGCGAGGGGTATCCAGGGACGACTATCGATCTTTCAGAGAACGAAGACAAGTGGAGGAAAACGCTGCTCCGTCCCAAGAATCAACCGGTACACGCTCCTACTTGCAATCATCTTTCTTTTTCGATCAAGCTCGCGCGGTAGAGTATTCTTTTGAATATCCAACGACCGTACTCGCAGCCAGACGATCGATCGGTTATCTTTCAACCTCGTCGTACGGCAGGAGACCCGCGTCCGAATCGCGATTAATTAGCATTCCTAAAATGATACCGCCGCAAACGAAAGCTGGTTAAGTTCGTTTTCTTCGAGAAACGAAATGTATTATTTTCATTCCCCTATTCAACCGGGAGGAAAAGTTTCGAGTTTACTCGGGGAATTAAAAGCGGCCGCACGCTCACGGGGTAAAAAAAATGAAAAACCGGTAAAGAACGAACCGTGGGAGAGAAGGAGAGAGAAAAGAAAAAAAAGCATTTCACGAAAGAGTTCTATTCACACCTGAAAGGAGGAAAGCCGGCGAAGAAAGTGAATAATTTACTCGAATGTCCCTTAGGGGACCTGGCAGGTACGAAAGAGGCTGCGAATGGTAGGGCAGAGTGTACGTGTACACCACGACCTAGGAAGATTATCACCGAGTCTACCGACGACTTATCGAACCGACTCTTTCCCCCGCGATTTTAAATATCGCGCTAAAACGTTTACAAACCTAGATATCTTCTCCGTTTCGAGGTCTCGCTTGGAAACATTCTGAAAAGTTCGTCCACGTCTTGATTTTTAATACGACTAACGTGGATCGTCTCGAAAACGAATCCTCGCCAACCGAAATCGAGAACATGCGGCTACTATCGATGCTATCGAGGCTATCGAGACTATCGAATCTATCGAAATGACAAGGGCATCGGGGTGACCGCGTCTCGCTGGCAAATATCTCGAGTGTCCTTCCACGCCGGCTTCCAGATGCGGAACGAGGGAACCAACAGGCTAGGTGTGCTAGGAACAGCGTCTACATACGTGTGTTTGTGCCGGCGTGTGTGTACGAGTACGCACACGGTTGGGGAACTCGGAAGAGGAGTGGCCGCCGGCTGCAACCGACAGCCTGCAACTGCATACATGCATCGCTAATACCCGTTGCATTCGTGTCAACCGACACTTACAAGGGGAGGCTACGACTCATCAACTCGCGATTTGGATGAAATTGGGTGGAAATGGTAGAGGGTGATGCGTATAAAGATCCTGTAAAGCAATACAAATATCTACCGATTCATTTTTATAAAAAATCGACTTAAAGTTGAAACTCCGATGTCGATGAATCGAGCTCAATTTTTTTCAGATGATTGGGTTGCATGTAAGGAACAAAAAATCCTTATGACATATTGCTCCTAAAGTAATAGTTTAACTAAAAAAAATTATTTTTGCAATTTGGCCTAGCCGCCGCCTCGTCAGAGCTAAATATTGAAGGGATTCTCAACCACCACGGTAGCCGTGTGCCGTTAAGCGAGTGTTCGAATGCTATAGTTCCGTGTGTCACGTGTTCAAGTCCATGCTGGAAAAATTTTTTATTTTTTTTTTACATTTTTATTCAAATGTAATTGAAGTTTCATGAAGAAAGAGGACCATCTCCTCCCTTGTCAAAACTTTACAATTACTTTTGTTAAACAATTGTGCATAACTCATGGGACAAATTTTTAAAAATCTGAAAAAATTCAAACGTATTCTTTGAACCTTCCTCTTCAAGTAACCGCAAAACGAAAACTGTCAATTTAATAGCGAGTCTGTAAACAATCGCAAAAGTTGAACATGCAACCGTTTGACGCGCTCCGCCGTGCAGTTACCGGGACACTATACCACGCGCTCACCGCATTGCCGCTAGTTACTTACTGAAATGCGAAATTTTCGAAAATTCAAAATTTCGAAAAATCAGAGTTAGTTCCATATTTAGAACGCCAAGGGCTTTAATGTCAGTGACTCTGAAAATGTTCCGAGATGTTAATCCAAAAAGTGATAGATTTCGTATGGAATGAGTCATATACAAAATTCATGTGCTCCACAGAAATATTTCTTATCTTCAATGTTCGTAGGGTAACACATCTTATTAACGTTCCAAAAATTCCTTAACAGCATCAAATACTTAAAATGTAAAATATAATAAAGTGCAAAATACAAGAAAGCTGCATATAAGTTACAGGAAACATGATACAATCATAGCAAGAGTTAGTCTGAAATAGTAAAACAGATAATTGAAGAACAATTTTCTACGAAAAAGAGCCATGTTTTGACGGAAGAGGAGATGATGCTCTTTCTTCATGAAACTTGAATCACAACATTTGAATGAAAATGTAAAAAAAAAATAAAAAATTTTTCCAGCATGGACTTGAACACGTGACACACGGAACTATAGCATTCGAACACTCGCTTAACGGCACACGGCTACCGTGGTGGTTGAGAATCCTTTCAATATTTAGCTCTGACGAGGCGGCGGCTAGGCCAAATTGCAAAAATAATTTTTTTTAGTTAAACTATTACTTTAGGAGCAATATGTCATAAGGATTTTTTGTTCCTTACATGCAACCCAATCATCTGAAAAAAATTGAGCTCGATTCATCGACATCGGAGTTTCAACTTTAAGTCGATTTTTTATAAAAATGAATCGGTAGATATTTGTATTGCTTCACAGGATCTTTATACGCATCACCCTCTACCATTTCCACCCAGTTTCATCCAAATCGCGAGTTGATGAGTCGTAGCCTCCCCTTGTTAGAGACACTTGGACGATGCGAGGCAACGGCGATCTCGTGTTGCCGCCCGTCTCCTCGGTTTTTTCGACCTAGCAAGTCGGACGTAAGGAAGTCGGCTCGATAAAATATTAAATACTTCGTTCGCAACTTGTCCCTCGTGGAAAATTCCACGCGATACGATCCCAAGCACGACGGGCCAAATGAAACGTTGTAAGTACAATACTTTGGCGGCCGGAGAGAGATTCGGTTTCGCAGCTGGAGCACATCCAGTAGACACTTTCTAACGGGCGTTGTTCCCGTGCGATGCAGCTGGAAACTAATCACGGGCAAACTGGCTGCCAGCGGCAACCAGTTTTCCGACGGAGGCTGACTATACTTGACGTTTAATCATTAAACCATTTCGGCCGCGTCAACGTGTTTATACCCGACTACGCGCAACATATCTACGTGTACATTTTGCATCCGTGTATACGTATATGTATGCACGTAGGTACGTGCATGCGTGTGCGTGCATACGGGGGACACAGAGAGCCTTCCGACTCGCCGTAAGCCGCTCGCTCCGCATTATCCGGGACACGATCGCGCGACACGCGAAATCGATCTTACAATTATGTAGTAGAATCGCCTCGACTTCCGTGTATTCGTTCGTACGTGTGACCGATGCGTTCCCGAAACTTCGCATAACTCGCGGTCGGGAAGGAAAGTTTCCGCGGAGAAACGGAAACGTTCGCTGGCACGACGCGTTTAACTAGGCGCGTTCGGCAAACGAACGATCCGTCATTTAACCAGCAGTTTCGAGAAACGGGGCGGGCATAGTCGACAACGAGTCGTTAACTGGGTTACGTTATTACAACGGGAGCTGCACGTCCGTCTCTGGCGATGGGCGTTGCGCGCTGCACACCACTGCATATACTCTCTGCTCATTTCATTAATCATATGCTATGTTATTTCTCGCATTTATACCGTCGGTTTTAATTTTCGTTGCTAGTACTTACTCGTACTTTTAGCCGCACTTTCCTATTTTTCTGCCGTGTTTTTAGTTTTACTCTTATTTCAACTTTTAGTCTGACTCTCACTATTACTATGGCTTTTATTCCGATATTTCCGTATGTATGTCGACTATTTTTACTTATATTTTCCGAACCGCGGCATACATAAATGTTCTACCGTGCTCTGATCACTTTGTCTTTCTATTTTATTTGCTAAGTTGTTCTCCTTTTTGATCGTCCCTTTTCGGTTTGCTGATGTTGAGTTTCATATTATGTGTGCCGCGAATAACTTTATTACTTTTTGCAAATTATTTTTCACGTTGCAACTGAATAGTGTAGGACGTTATACAATACTATTACCAGTATTTTTTTGGATATACTAATCTCTGCATTTTTATCTTACGAGGGTTTACCTTCGAAATGATTAAACGTGTCTGTCTAACTATCTGCCAATATACCTAAACACACGAAACTCCCATGAAAACGAGGCAACGATGACCGGATGCGCCCAACTGTCTGCAACTGGAACTGCAACAACGTTCCCCGTATGCCCTGGAACGTAGAACGCGAATTCCAACGCGCGGGGTCTATCGTCTCCCCGGGAAGGTTCGTCCCTAAGTACGGTAGTAATTTAATAGTCATCCTTTTGAATAGTAATAACTCGAGACAGTTCAACGATACGGTATCGATAGAGGAGCGGGGGAGAGAGAGAGAGAGAGGGACAAGGGATAGGATGATTCCGGCGAAATCGATTTTCGTACGCAAATGGCGCGCCGCCAATTTCCATGAGAGAAAAGTTCTCGCGTTACCAAAACTTTCGGCCGGATTTATCTTATGAAATTGCAATCTTCGCATCGAAAGCCGATACTTTTCGCATCGGGCAATGTGCCGGCCCTTGATAAAAATGACAATTGCAGCCCAATCCAGCAAATCGCTTTATTTTATTCACGAACGGTAATCTATGTTATAGTCGATCCGAAAACTCCGTAGAAATCAACGACGATGATTCTCTTACTGTTCGTAATAAAATAGAAAGTTTTGCGGCTCCCGTTCCACGCACCAGACGAACAATTTTACTAGACCGATCTAAATGCCAGAGAGAGGCGAGCGCACGGTATCTTTGTCGGGTGAACTCGGACACCACGGAATAGCACAGAGAAACAGCGAGAAAAATTGCAAAAGAAAACGCGAAATATAGATTCGAACACGAATCCTCAGTATCGCGCTCGATATGTCATCAAAATTGAAAGCTGAAACCCCATTAAATACACGATAGGATACATCGAATTTCCTGCTAGGTAGTATACTATCGTAATTTCATAAAAGTTGTGGGGCCGCTCGATAGAAAGATTTCTGTCGCGAAATCTCCGAAAAGTTTAAGAACGATAGCGTTCGTTTATTTTTTCCCGAGTTTCGCCGCGTTTCGGCGTCGGAACTCGCGTGACAGACGTGCAAGAGTGTTAAAGCAAAATCCCCAAATGTAAAGTCCCATTCGACTGCACGTGGCCGATGGATGCAACGCCAGGAACGGAAAAGTGTCGCTTTTAGATAAAATTGATACCCGCCGACCAACCTGTGACTGATAACAACGACGTTACAACGTCGCGCGACCCGTTGGAAATATCTGCCAATACGTTTTCCATCCTCTTTTCCCCCTCCTCTCGACCTCGCCGCTCCCACCACCGTAACGAGTTCCGATTTGATTAAATTCAATCTAATTACTCAAACTCCTAGCATGGAAAGATCGCTCTTAATCATTTCAACAAATACAACGACCGTTAAGATTACGACCGCGACGTCTGAACTACATTTATTTGTTGCACAGTACCGTCCGTAAAAGGAATCCCTTTTAAAATCCCTTTGAAAGGCAATATTTCACCCACGAAAGTGCAACGAAAAAAATATATCTTGATATATTAGATTAGGTATTCTAATAGTTGAATACGCCGTTTCTGGTCAAGATCCATTGTCGTTGTATATGATATACACCGGTGGCATTTACAACGGATTCCGTCATGCTGGAAACCACATGCCGGGATCGGCAATCTGCGGGAAGTGTTAGTGACACAGAATAATTGACCCCAGGAGCTGTCCCCGCGATGCGAAGAGTGCGTTGCGGCACCCCGGCGAAAATATACCCACGTCCTGGGACGTTATTGTATGCTGAAATATATGCAACGCCTCGTTATCGTCTCCGACCGCCGCGTTCTGCTCGATTTTACCGTCAGCGCTTACGTCGCTCGTGATCGTCGCGCGGGAACATTTCGCGAATCTTGAAGGAAAACAAATTTGCATTCCCGAATATCGTGCAACGTGTGCCAAGCCGAGCACGCGACTCGCGGAGTCTGTTCGATCGACTGGCAATGTTCGATCGTGACGCGACGATACCGTTTCGTCGACGGAGCCGCGTCTGACGGTAGATCGGTCCGTTGGACAAGATCCCCGACGCCGCAACGCATCGAGTCTAACTAGATCGGGCAATCAGAGCGGACCTGTAAACAATTGTCCCCGCCACATACGTACCCGATACGTGATTAGCTAGAGAGATTAATGAACCTATGCACTTTGATCCGCTGCCCTTTGACTCTCGATTAACCGGTCGTGTTGGCGTAGTATGTGTTTCCACGTACGCGGGTTAAAGACTCGACCGTGCCAATTAAACTTGATCTCTCGAGTACAAAGCACGGGCGCAAATTCGAAACGGATAATCAAGACGGAAGAATCAAAAGGGCAGACGGAAGAAACGAAATCCGGAGGATTATCGAATGCGAATCTGGTTGGCAGCGATGATGGACGGCGTGGTAGCGTTTGTATTACATATTCCTGCTAGTCGACGTGCCGAGCGGTCGCAACGTATTTAACCCCTTCTCGGACACGCCCGTATTAACTCGATAAGCTTAGAACGCGTCAGTAATTGCAATTTATGGCCGATAAATGACTCACTGGGCTGCACCTTTTTTCTTCTTTTTTCCTCCATTTTTTACGCAAGCTGCCGGATCGATGCGAAAAACGTTCTATGCCGCGACGGTTTCTACTAGACGGATATTTTTCTTTCGGTTATTTTTGAAAGGAAATTAAGAAGAAGGAAAAATGTCTTCATCGTTTAAGGGAGGAGAAAACGTTCGAGGAACCGCTGTCCGATCGAAATCGGTCTATTCTACTTGGTCTCGACATTCGAATGGACATTTTCACTAGTGTTACATCGAACGTAATTAGATTGGTTTTACTCAGAAGTTACAACTAAACTTAGCACTTTCCGAATACAGCGTCGATATATTGTTCTCGAACAATAGCTCGCGATTATAAACGAACATTGACAAATGAGAAAACTTGGTCGTAATGCCCGTTAAAGCTGCAGTCGATACGTTGGGCTCACGCATCGACAGTTAAATTCGTTATTCATTTGCAACAGTGAGCATTGCCCGAGAAAGCACCTGATCGAAAGAGAGAAAGAGAGTGCTGCCGTGGAACGTTTTAATCGACCCTTCGGCTGAAATAAAAATGCGGGACAAACACCGATTAGAACGGCGTTCCAAATAGAAATTTACATCGCGGTGGCAGAGTAGCACCCATACATCGAGCAAACGCGGACGTATTATCGGTTAGATAAAATTCCTTTGCCGTACCGAGCGATGGAAGCCGCTCTTCCTATACATATCGGTGGTAAATACCAATCCTGAGAAACTTGGACTGTTATGCGGCAAAAAGTTGCTCGCAAAGCTCGGCGCACCGCAAACATAAATATATCTCCTGCAAGTCGTAGCCTAACGTTATTTGTACAAAGCAAATAGTTGGAGAGCCCCGCGGTGCATACACGTTTCACAGAGAATTCGCGTAAAGCGTCGTGGAAGTGATCGATATTCACCACGAGCCTTGTTCGACGTCCAACGAACCCTTCTATCGTATTTCTCAGGATGAATAAAGTGTCTGCTCTGACGCACACGAATAAACAGAGAGCAATGCCGTCGTGTAAACGTATGCAACGAATTTCAACGGCTACTATTCAAACAGAGAAATTTTGACGATTTTACCGACAGTCGTTCTTTCGAAAGAAAAAAGCTTAAGGATAAATATGTGACGGCGCATCGAATAAATGAGACAAATTTAGCGATAGCTGACGGTCGATTAGACATCTCCGACGGCTAGGAAACAGAAACGTCTTGCGGATCGATAAGTTCCACCTCTCCGGAACAACAAGTACACGTTCGCGTATGTATTAATGATCTCAGCGATGAGTAAGCGAGTATCGATTGGATATCGGTGCTGAGAACCGAACGAAACGACCCACGATTACAGCTACGGTTGCTCGCCAATCCGTATTTGCTGGAGAATACAGCAACGATTATTGCCACCACATTCGCGACGAGAGAGCTTGGAGAATCGCTGCGCCGATCTTTTCATTCATTTTTAACCGACGTCGTTCAACCGCCGCGAGCTCGTGAGTAAATTCAAATGCGAGGGTAATCGAATCTCTGTTCCCACGAATCAAGTTATTACTCGAACACGATCAAACGATCGCTCGACGCGTTATTCCCATCTGAAAACTTAGTCGCCGCGTACAATAAACTTTTTGAGATTAAGCGCGGAATTCTTATCCATTCCCAACGGAAGTCTCGTTAAATCCAGACTTTACCTCCGTTTCCCTGGGTAGGGAGGCTCGTCTTGCACAGCCAAAGGCGTAAAAGGACCAACATGGAGAGGGAGAGAGAGAGAGAGAGAGAGGGAGATTGTAACGTGCTTCGTTAAACAAACGAGCAACTTCTTTCCACGTCGAACCGGTAAATGAGTTTTTCGGCAAAACTGTAATCTGAACAATCAACGGTCGTATTCTTTTCGCTGGAACCTAAGCGAATGTACCTTATTTACCGTACGAAAACAGCATAAAGCAAATTTAGGCAATCTAAGAGTGGACCAAGACCACGGGTACATAGACCTATGTAGGTCTCGCGATAAATTTCAATTCTCGAAAAAAAACATCGAACGCCCCGTTACATTTCGGATGCGATTAACGTGCAGGCCAAAAAACAAGAGTAGGCAGTCTTTCCAGACTAATTTTAAATAGCAAAAGTGAAACGAACATGTTTGAGGGGAAAATGTAGAATCGATCGAAGAACTAATTTTATACGTCTCCGTTTTTTTTTTATATAGGTTTTCATAGTACGTTATATAAATTAAATGTAGACCAATTTTAGGGTTACCTTAACGATCGAAGCAAAAAATTATTTAAAACTGATCACCTTGGTTAATCCATAATGATGAAAAATTTATAGAAAATAGTCCAACGTTTTGGTACCATATTATTAATTTCTTTTAAGTTCGTAAATTGCTTTAAGAAGGCTCCAGGTACGAGGCCGACGTCGGATTATTTTTACGTTATATCAACGCTGGCTCTCCAGAAGAAAAAGCAATAAAACTAATTCACCGTAGGATAAGTGAGCCGCCCGAGATTTCCTAATCGCAGAGTATTTTCCAACGACGTATGTAGAATTAAGCCACAGGTTTTTCTAATTGCAAGTCAGCCAGAGTGTTGGGACTTTTAGAGGGATGTTCCAGTTGCTTCCGGACGGCTCTAGTAGGCCAATGTAGGCTGTTTGACCGTGGTAAGTGACGAAAGTCGTCGAGGGCTCGCGAGCTCTATGACACTGCACACGGCTTTCAGACTAATTACCTTCGTCTCTTTCGCCCGTTTCGCGTTAAAATTCCACCCACCGCTGCGCATCGCATCGAACGTAACGTTACAAAACTCACGTTACAAAACTCACGGTTAACGAATACAAAATCGACGCACCACTGCGCGCGGTCAGAGTTTCCGCGAATTCTAGTCGTAAATATAAAAAAATGGAGAAAAAAAATAGAAGCGTCGTACAAAGTTGAACAATTTCTGTCCGCGAATGGAATACATCGAAAAATCGGATCATCGGACGGCCACGTATTTTCGAACGCGACGGAAATAGCAATATCGAGACAAAACAAATCTGCATAATACTAGCGTGACGGAAAACGCGCGAGGCTTATCTGAGTGTTCACATGACATACATACGCTCGAGTCGATAAGTCGTATCCAAACGATATATATTTTCAACTATATTTTATCCGGGTAGAACCTCGGTCAATTTTAACAATTTCCACGGCGTCAAAGACCACCGTCGTGCGTAGTACTCGCCGATCGTTGAACGATCGCAAAAACTCGGTGGAAATCTCCCACGTTGATCTGCGACGCGATAGGAAATATGTATGTATCTCTGGTTTTCACCGCCAGGGAAACTAAACGAACCGACGACCGAATCCACCGAATCGACCCACCTTCGATTTGGGTAGCCCTAACGCTTTCCTGATCGCCCTTGACGTTACCGACCAATTTCTATCTTTCCCTCTGCCTACTGCTAAATTAAACGTTTACCAGTCTACGCGATACATTTTTAAAGAGCTGTCCGCTTTACTCGCCTTTCCGCTTAACGTCTCGAGTCTTACGGTTAAACATCCATGATGCACTATTTATAAGTTAAACGGTCAAGCGCGATTATTAATATATCGATCTTCGTTCATTAATAACATTCCAAGTAGCGACTTTTGTAATTCAACGGTCACGTTAAAGAATTCGCTCGCAGGAGTTTCACAGGATAACAGGCGAGTCTGACGAATACGTTAATGCATGAAAATGCCCCAGCGAATTATTACATTTACGAGGGTGTATATGATGGAAACGCGCAACAGAGCAAAGAGCCGTTGAAAGACGAGTCGTGCGGTTGAGCGGCCGCCGCGGCCGTTTATTGCTTTCTCGCCGCCTTTTTTTTACAGCGCTCTCTTTCGTTTACCGTCACTTAATAAAACCACCCCGTCGGAACGTTCTGTTTTCATCCTGATGGCCCACCGAATTTAATTCCTCCGCATATTCCATTTTTATAGAATCAAAGGAAATGAATGGCGACTGAGAAAAACTAAGCTTCGATCTTTCACCCTGAACGGGTATTCTTTTTGCCCGCTTATTAACCAGTTAGCGGTTTTTCACGAGCATACTCGGCACTTGGAAATGACAATATTTCCCGTTATCACGAGTATACTCGTCGTACGTAAAAAGCAGGTAGAGTTATTGCATTACAACTTAATTCTACGTATGTCATGACAGCCACGCATACTTTCTGTTCGACGAGTATACTCGTGATCGCTCACGTTTTGCACCAACTAACTGGTTAAAGAATTTTCGATATATCGTTCTGGAAATCACTTTAACTTCCCCGTCGTATTCGGTGGAAAGTGTTGCATGAAAATCATATTTCTAATTGTTATCAGTCGCACCGTTGATTTTTCGAAGACAACCAAGAGTTTCTTTAGCGACTATCAATGGCTGTGCAGAAAAATTTGTATGATGAAAAAAAGAGAAGGTGCGACAAAAACAATCGAGGGTAAGCACGTATGTATGTAAATACATAAGTATATAAAGTGGCAGGAAGAAAAAGAATAAGAAAAACGTCGGGTTTGAAATTAGCCGATAAAGGTAATAATTCGGTATAAAGACGCCAAAAGAAATCAAGTCCATCGTCTTTCAAGCAAAGTCGACTTAAACGAAAAACTTTGAGTTTGAAAGCGTCGTCCTGAAAACGTTTTAGCATAGTGGTTAACGTGAATCCAGCCCCGAGAAAATTTCGGGTCTATCCAAGGATACGTAAGCACAGATGTTAAACGCCTAGTAAAAACAAAGTGAAATGAAAGTGAAAAAAAAAGCGAAGAATAATTGGATCTCTACATCTAAACCCGTTTCTATTCCACACATTTCCCGTGTCCCCACGGACGCCACTTGACCTTTGCTTTTCCCGGGATTCCTTTCGCGAATACACCGAGCACGCCCGACATTCCGGCCCGATTTCATTTCGGCGAACCCCACCTCGAAATATTATCTGGTTTTCATACGCGCATACCATTAGCAGCGGGGAATCCGGAGGCCGGTCCCTGGTTGCTTTCCGATTGATTTTCGTAACCGCTCGCGAAAAGAATTTCCGCAAAAGCCCCGGTTATTCGATGCCGGGTTCCAATGCGAACTCCACCGGCACATGCAGCGAATTCCTCCACGGCGGAAGAATCGAATCTATCCGACAGATTTTCACAACAGATATTTCTACCGATATTCCTGTGATTCGACAATCTGAGAAGCGGCTGATAATAAACGGTAATTAACGTCGAATGGGCACGAGGGATATGTATGTAGATCTAAGCTCGTGCCCCTCGGAATTAAAGGGATTCACGTTTCAGCTCGGATTGATGGCGAATATTCATCGAGAACTTGGCACGTAACGAAGTTGCATTCGGCCGTTTCTGGTTATTCGATCAGTTCGACTAAACGACAGACGTGTTCGCCGTGCCCCGCCGTGCCCCGCCGGTATATTGCCTACACGTAATATCTTCTTGCGATGCCAATACCTGGTATATATAACAATTTTCTCATCTTTTAAGATGACAGCACAGCATGATCAGGTCATAATAGGATTTCCCCTCGAGGAAAGGATACCCGGGATAGTTCTATACGTGCGTACACCGCTACTCCTCATCATCGACTTTCGCGCAAACCGAAGAGAGTATATCGACAACATCGACGAGAACGCACGTCGAAGGATTAATTAAACGAATCCCGTTCGATGCTCCGAATAGACAAATAAATTGAATACGGTCTCGAGACGTTGCACGATGAAATAATTTCGTTACACGATAGTAAATATGCGGAAGAGCGCGCTGCAACGTTTTTAGAAAGAAAAGTGAAGTTTTAAGCCGGTTAATTGCCCTTTAAATATCCGATGAATTTTAAGGAGCGATAAGTCCAAAGTTTCGCTCTTTTTAAGGGGCCCGATGAGGATGTCTTTCATCAGCGACATACGTGTTCCTGCGGTAAGGACCTACGGTGGGAGGGTTCACAAGCGTAGGGCAAGGGAAAAAATCCAAAGTCTGGCTCGAATTAGCGTTGGAAACCAGAGGAGAAGCCGATAAACGTGCCGTCCGCGAGGTGAGCTTGTAACGACGGTGAAAAATTTCGTCGGTCGCAACAAAGTCACGTTGACGGATCTTTTCAGGTAGGAGAGATAGAGTCGGAGGAGGAAGAAACGAAAAGCGACGACGACAAATTGAATCCGCTCCTAATTGCAGAGTTTTCTGCCCGAAACGCTTATTAGCGTTGATTGCGAAAGAGGTCGTTCCCCTTCCACCGTGTCGATGTCGATGTCGATGTCGATGTCGATGCATCCTGCACGCGACGCAAAGTCGCAACGATTGCCAAGTGCAATGCGACAAGATCTCCGAACACAAAGAACCTGATTCCCGTTCTAACACTCTAAACGCTCTAACGCTCTAACGTTGTAACGTGCTTGCCAAATCGTTCGACCTTTCGACGTTCCTCCTTCTTTCTTTTCTTCTCCTTTTAACGACTACACTCATTACGCTCTTTCACGAGAGGCTTCCTCGTTAATTTCGTTTCAATCCTCAACACCGAACTACCGATTACTCCTTTTTTTCTTTCAATCCTAAGAGGCGAACACGCCTTTTTTGCCATCCATTTGTTTCGGACGTTCATAGCGTCCCGTGCCAAGTACGCGGTAATTTTACTTCATTCTTTGCGAATTTGTACGTCAATATTTGATGGTATTAAATTCCAATTGTCTTTCGTGTCAGCTGGTAAAGTTCTACGCGGACCAGCATCCTCTGGGAAATGAATACAACCGAAATAAAAATTTCCCACAGCGTCAATTCTCCACGTATGCAAATGCCAGCGTACAGGTGGTGCGTAGTTTCGATAAAATTTCTATGATTGGTTATAATTTGCTGTCCGGCGAGGAGGCGATGCACGAAACATTCCGCAATGTTAACGGAGAGAGAATTAATTCGAATTAATCGAAGGTTATCTGTATTCCTAAAGCCTCGCACCTCTTGACTTGCAACTTTACGCTCGGTCGACGGAAAATATTGGCTTTATGGAAATTCTAGGGCTAATTAGCATCCGATTTTACACGAACGGCACAGACCGTTTTTCTAGTGTCCTTTTTCTTATCGGCATACAGAAATTGGTAGGAACGCCGATCGAATGGAAAATGAGTTAGTAGAAGATTATTTCGAGTTCCTTTCGCGTGGTTATCGTTGTTAAACATCTCGATAGAAATTACCTACTCGAATGACTTTGCGAAATCAGTAATCATCCCGATCGTGTATGAACGTACTACATACATCCGTAGCTAAAGTTCAGCTCGGTGGAGATGTGTATTTTCACTATTAACACGTCGAAAAAAAAAAAAAAAAAAAAAAAAACAAATCGGAACGGTGAAAAATGAAGTCCACGGGTGTCTGGAAATGTGGGTCGTGCTCCCTCATCGACACGAAGGTTCCTCGTTATCGCGAGACACGGAATAAATGCCACTACGGAAGAAATTACCAGAGGAGCCAGGGAGCGTGAGAGGAGCTGAAAGAGGAAGATAAAGTAAGACGGTGAGAATAAGAGAAGAAAGAGAACGTGACACACTTAACCGCAAAGTCGCGTTTTGAAACGCCCCTCGAGCAAGGCGAGACGTTGCCTCGGAACCCCGGTCGAGAGGTGCTTCCACGCTGCTTCCATGGCGAAACGCTGACGATTCCGTAAAGAGCTACCGTTTAAAATCCACTCGCTATTAACACGCATCATCCCGCGGTTACCTTCCGTGCGAAAGTGACAATTCGAATATTGTGATGGAATATTTTTTATCGGTTAACAGCTGACCGAGAATTTCTTCTAGTGTCGTTCTTCGAAAGAGAGCTTGGAACAAAATTGCGCAATTTGTCTAAGAATCATTGGTCAGCCCCTGAGGTATACGCGGATAATCTTACAATCGTGAACAATAACTAATCAAACGATCCATAATAACAGGGTAATCGATGGGGGAAATCGAAAGGGAGGTGCAAAGACTAATAAAGGAATGGTCTCGTTGGGGAATCCAGCGTATTGTTGAAACACGTGCGTTCTTAAATCGCGTGTCCGTCCGATTTCTCGCGTATCGTTTCTTAGAGATCGGCGAAGGACTGCGATAGAGTGAAACGCAAATTGACAAGTTTTGGGAAGAGCGACACCGGAGGAGTGTACCGAACGAAACGAGCCAGTGGGGAAAATATCGATGGTAATGTGAAACGGCCGAGCGAACGGAGAACGAAGTAGCTTCATTGGAAATAGTTCCGACGCCCACTCAATGAGCTATTCGACGATTTGTAAGCGGCAGTTATAAGCAGTCCTTATCGGCCGGGAGAGAAACGTCCATTCGGTAATTCGCTTCTCGTCGAAGCGCCGGTGATTTCCACTCTCGATCTCGAAATTAGTCCGATGCCGGCGTACGGTCCCGCTGATCGATGGGATTTCAGAACCGATTAATAATCGCACGGCCCGGACGAAGAACGGGTCGTTACGTACGGAAAGGTGGAAATACCGAGAGTCGGAAAGTTAAGAAAAACCTGCCGCGAAGAGTGGACCAGCGAGGATTTCCCAACGCGTGGTCGCCCGACGACAAGTATTTTCGCTAGGTGTTTCGTAACTAATCGAGGAGACTGGAGAATCTTACCTTGCAATGTGTGCAGTTATGGATGACCGAGTAGGGCTGAGCGCAGTCGTATCGCGCGAGCACTTCCTCGAACTCGCAGTGAAGTCTGGCGGCTAGCTTGTCGACTCGCAACAGCTTGTCCAGAGCATCGGCGCATCTCCGGCCGCCGTTTAGCACGTCCTCGAGCGGACCGCCCTTGCCGGGTGCCAGGGCGTTGACCACCGCGTGCTCGCAGCAGTGCCGCAGACGCAACCCGCTCATGAACCAATATCGATTCTCCCGAGGGCTTGAAAAACTTGGCGTACTGCGAACCCCGAAATCGTCCCGACAGATGTCCCTCTTATGCGACTCCTCGAGATAAAAAAGGCACTGTTCCGAAGCCGTTCGCACGCTGGAGCCGTCCACTTTTCTCTTCGTCCCGTCCGTTCGGCCGTCCTCTCGCTTCTCACTCTTCGCGACCTCCACACGCGAGATCACCTCGAGGAACGTGGGGTCGTCCCCTGCGAACCCCTCTGCCTGCCCAAGCGCCCGCGCTCGCGACCGCGACCCCGCTCCCACGCTTGCCCTTGACACACAAGCCATCGGGCAGTACTTGGGTACTTCCGGCGGACCGCAGCTACCTTGAAGATCGGCCGGCGCTGGGCCAGCCAGATCGCACGCCGATAACCAAGGATTTATCTGGTTCACCTCCCAAGTATATTCGTTGTAAGGATGCACGGTCTCGGATTCGAGAACACCCTGGTGACCTTGGTAGAGTTCTTCTTCCGAGCGGTGTTGTTGTTGTTGTTGCTGTCGTTGATTCTGCTTCTGCTTTTGCTTCTGCTTCTGCTCCCAGTGTTGCTCTTGCTCCTGCTCTTGTTCCTGTTCTTGTTCTTGCTCTTGCTCTTGCTCTTGCTCTTGCTCCTGTTCCTGCTGTTCGTTCCGCCAAGGGTGGTTACCGTCCCCGAGCCCGTAATCCTCGTCTTGAACGTACTGCTTCCGTTGTTGCTGTTGCTGTTGCAGCGCGACCGTCGACGACAGGAAACGCGAGAGCTGCGTGGTGTTGCGCTGCGGAAGATTCTCGGCGCGACCATGGGATGGATTTTGCGCGAATGCCGAGCCGAATTGGCCGGACGGGTTGGTGGAGCACAGAAGCGGCCAGGCCAGGAGGTATAGGATAAACAGGAGTCCGTATTTCTTGCCGCGTGGACGCAGGATTCTCGTCGGTCGGTCGCGCCTCCCCTTCTCGTAATTCTCTTCGCGTCCGTGTCCTCCGCGGCTCGACTTCTGGAAACGAGCAGCGTCGTCGCCACGTCTCTCTCTTGGTTCGTCCTGTCGTTGGTTCTCGCGTTGGTTCTCTCGCTCGTCGTTTCGTCGGACGATCTCGTAATCCGGGCGGCAAGGATCTCGAGGGCGATATTGGTCGCGTCGAGAGTTGTCGTCGGCACGGGACTCGTGAGCAACGCGAATCTCCGCGTTCTCCTGGAGGTTCTCCTTTCTTGTTTCGTCAACGTCCGCGGTCTGGCCGTCGTTTCCGCCGTGATTCTCGTCGGTTTTGTGATCGTTATAGGCAGTGTAAGCGAGTACATCGACAGAAGGAGAGTCGGAGGGTGAAGTTCGTTCGTTGGATCTTCTTCTCGTTTTCTTCCTCCTGCCGCGGGGAGGCCGTAGACTCGATCTTCGGGCGATCGTCGATACATGGCCATGCGGATCGCCCGAGTCGTCCGTATCGTCGTGCTCGCGGTCGCGGTCGCGGTCGGCGTCGCGGTCGGCGTCGCGGTCGTGGCAAGGACGTCGCGACTGGTCCGCGCGGTGGTCGGTGTCGTCGGTGTCGTCGGGGTCGTCGGTGCCGGCGGTTCGTAGGAGAGTAATCTCGATCGCGCGAACGCACGCGCGCACCACGTCGCAGGAAGCAAGATCTGTTTGAGAGACGTGAAAGGCAGTGGCGTTTTTGGGTTCAGGCCCGTCCGTCGCGGCGATCGGCCGCTTCTGGATTCGTAAGAAAGAGAGAAAGTTCCTGGTGGATCGGTGATCTCGATGGTCTCGGTGGTGACGGTGGTCTCGGTGGTCACGGTGGTCACGGTGGTCACGGTGGTCTCGGTGGTCGGTGGGTGGTCCCGTGAGTCCGGGCGGATCGAGCCGCATGGGCACGAAATCGGGAACGCTAGCGTCCCCGGTTCGTCCTCGATCCCAGACTCCTCTCGTTCCCGAGGACCAGGACGAGGGCGAGGACGAACACGAGGAGGGTCCGGGCGCGCGATAACGGACTCGCGTAGCTGATCCCTGCTGCGATCGCGTGCGTGATCGTCCGGCTGCAGGAGGCCCTGCATCGCTGCTCGCCTTGAGCCGAGACTCTCCCTGTCCCTCTTCCGCTGCTCCTCCTTCGGCCTCTTCGCCTTCTCTCGACGAGCGGCGCGTTCTTTCCTCCTTCCCGCTGCTCTTCCTCTTCTCCCGCTGGCTGTCCCCGCGAGAAGCAGCGGGTACCTTTCCGGAGACTCGACGCTTCTTCCTCGATCCCCTCGAGCCGTTGCTGGGTTCGCGCTCGTTTTCGCGGCCGTGTTCGCAACCGTTCCGCGGGCACCACCGGCGCCACGGGTTCCACGAGTTCCACGGGTTCCACGAGGCCCCGGTGGACAGGCGATCGAGCCTCCTGCACGCGAATCGCGACAGGACCGACGAGTTCCTCCGAACGATCGGGACGGTGGTCGAGAAACGGCGGTCTCCGGAACGCGTATCCTTGTTGAGTGATGTCAGCCCCGCTCGTAGATATCCCGGAGCCGATAGCCAGTAGGCAGCTGTCCGAGCGGCCCGGGTCAGCGGGGCCCTTAGTAGTCCCCCTGGAGCAAACGGCCTCCTCGGTGATCTCCGCGACGATCCTGCGAGCCACCGACTCCCTTGACGCGGCTGTAGACTGTACACAACAACAACGACAACGAGAACGACACCTCGTTGCCAACAAGACCGAACGATAACTGTGCGAGCGTGCGATCGAGACGTACGAGCCACTCGAGCCACTCGAGCCACTCGTCCCGCTGCCGCCGCCTTCGGAACCGACGCTCGTCCACCGCTTTCGTCTCTTCCTCCTGCCGCGCCACCTGCACCACCGATGCCTCGTGCCTTTCCTGCACCCGCACCCGATCCAGATCCAAATCCCGCAACCGGTACCGGTTTTCTTCCGAGTCCGGAACTTGTATCCGAACCCGAACTCGAACTCGCAGCCGTTCCCACTCGGACTCCCTCTCGGCGATCTCTCTTTCTCTCGGTCTCTCTCTCTGTTTCTGTCGCTCTCCCTCTCCAGCTCCCGCTCCCACTCCCTCTCCCTGTCTCTCTCTGGCTCTGTTGTCCGCTTCGTGCCAGGTGACCACGGCCAATATGCCCACTTCCGGCACTCGCGCGGCCTCGACGCGAGCAACCAGCTGACGGCTGCAGTTCCCGTCGACTCGAACAACCAGCAGGACGACGCTGCCGACGACGCCGCCGACGGTGTCCTCTCCGAACCTGAAGACCCTGACCTGCGACTTCTCGACCACCTCGCTGGATCTCGCTGGTTCTCGCACCTGGACACCGTAATCCCCCTGCCGAGGCTCGCGAGCTCCCGATACGGGGCACCGAGGTTCATGCTGCATCCTAAACGCCCGGCTGCTCTCCCTTTCCCTCGGCCTCCCTTAGCCCCGCGTCGCCGATGATCACGCTTGCCACCCCGACCCTCTACGCGCTGCGTCCCACCGCTCGGACGATCGACCAGATCTTCTCGACGGTCTCGACGGTCTCGACGCTCTCGATGGCCCTACGGGCACCGGCTTCGGTACGCGAACGAGCCACCCTCGAGACTTCATGGACACACCCCGTCCAACCGCGGGCGGGCAACCACCCACCTTGCCAGTTCCGAATCCTACCAGTCTTTTCGATCCTTAGCTTAAACGTCGACGACAGTTCGAGCTTACGAGTCCTTTTTCACCCGCGACACAGCTACCTTCTTTTATCTTAAAACACACACGAAAAAACACTTTTAATCCTTTCTTCTCTTTCCTTCTCTTCTCGTCCCATCTCTTCCCATCCCGTCCCGTCCCGTCCCGTCCCGTCTCGTTTCGTCTCGTTTCGTCTCGTCCCGTCCCGTCTCGTCCCGACTCGTCCAGTTTCGTTTCGGTCACTTCTCGTCTCGTCGCTTCTCGAATCGCCTCTTCTCTTCCTCTCCCCTTCTCTATTTATTTTTATCTTTGCCTCCTAGCACGGTTTTACGTCCGTTCGTTCCACAAGGTTCACTTTCTCGGGAAAGTAAGGTTATGGCGCTACCCCTGGAAGGTGGTGTAGCGCCCACCAGAGTCCTTGCGCGCGCGCGCGCTCGCGCGCTCACGTCTGGCCGCGCGCACGGTTCGTCTAGTCGTCCGCTCGTCTGCTCGTCCGCTCGTCTATTCTTGTTTTGCCGATTCTCCGAACGGCGTCAATTCCTCCGCACACGATCCTTCCGCGGACCACGAAACCCCCCACCCCCCGTGATCGGTCAGAAGGAAGAGAGAGATGTATACATACACGTATACATATATGCATATGAGGAGGCATACATATATACATATATTTACTTGCATACATACGTATATATATATATTTATATATATCGCCTTATATATGTCTATATATATTTATATAATTCCCATATACATATACACATATACATATATATAAATATATATATATATACAGAGCAGAAAGAGAGAGAGAGAGAGAATGGAGAACGAGAGAAAGAAGTAAAGGAAAGGATGATTCGTCGAGGACTGGTAACGATAATGCACTCTATGGGAGACGTTTCGTTGATTCAGGTTGGCTCGACCGAGCTCGACGATTCCACTCGAGTAGAATGTAGCGAGCTTTTCCGAGACGCGCGGCACTAGAACGAGTCACGAATAGAAAACGGACGGATGACACGTCTGCGAGAACCCGACGACTGGTCCCCGCAGCTCTTTCTTGTCACGGTCGATCCGAACGTCGAGGGTTTATTCCCTCGAGAAGAGAGATTTTTCTATCCTGTTTCTTTGGATGGTCGGTACTCCTCGTGGCACCGTTTCAGTGTACCGACGACAACGACGACGGTGGCGCACCTTTTTTCGATAATCGGAATCGCCGTCCGCGTAAATATGCTTTCCACTCTCGCTTCGTTAACTGGGCCGAAGGATATATTCACCCGCGTTGTTACATATCACAGCCGATACCGCGCGCGATCCGCCGAACCTGGCCCGAATCGTATCATAGAATCGAGAACGAAGAAACCAAGGTATCGAGCTCCTTCCGCCCATAAAGAATGCACGCGCGCTTTTTTTCACCGTAACCGTTTCATCGTTGTCGTGGTATTTGCGCACGTCTCGAAACGGGACACGATTAGGAACGCGAAACGCAGGAAAAATCCTGCGTGAACCACCTTTGGAGAAGGAGCCGTCGTTACAGGGGATGCGGAGACGTTCGGGGAGGAGCGAGTTTGAACGCCGTTGGTACAGGCCGAAGGAGAGGGACAGGGTGGCGTTCGCGACGTTCGAGGAGAGGCTCGACGAATCCACTTTTCGCGCCCCTGAACGAGCGACGTTCGGTCCAGTCGACACCAGTCCGATAAGTACCGTACCTCGCCACGCGAATTCTTCCCTCACTCTTTTCTTTCCTTTTCTTTTCTTGTCATTCCTTTTCCTTTCTTTTCTTTACTATTCTTTATTTTTCTTTACTTTACTTTACTTTACTTGACATTACTTTACCTTACTTTACTTTACTTTACTTTACTTTGCTTTGCTTTGCTTTGCTTTACTTTACTTTACTTTACTTTACTTTACTTTACTTTACTTTACTTTACTTTACTTTAGTTTAGTTTACTTTGCTTTACTTTACTCTACTTCCCTTTACCTTACTTTACTTTAGTTTACTTTGCTTTACTTTACTTTACCTTACTTTACTTTACTTTAGTTTACTTTACTTTACTTTACTTTACTTTACTTTACTTTACTTTACTTTACTTTACTTTACTTTACTTTACTTCACTCTACTCTACTTTACTTTAGTTTACTTTACTTTACTCTACTTTGTTTTGCTTTGCTTTGGTTTCCTTTGCTTTACTTTACTTTACTTTACATTACTTTACTTCACTTTATTTTGCTTTGCTTTGCTTTGCTTTACCTTGTTTTACCATGTTTTATCTTGCTTTACTTTATTTTACTTCATTTTACATTGCTTTTCTTTGTTTTGCTTTGCTACGCTTTACTTTATTTTACTTTACTCTTCTGTTCTGTGCTGTTCTTTTCGTTTCCATTTCCCCACGAATTCTCCTCGCGTCCCTTGTTTTCGTTCTGGCCGAGGTTCCAGGACTTTGGTTCCGTTTTTCGTCGCTTGTACAGGTTGGGCAGCGGATAGGAGGACAGGAGGACAAGCAGTGAAACGGACATGCAGGTAGATAGGCACGCAGGCAGTAGGCAGACAGGTAGGCACGCACGCACGCACGCACGCACGCACATACACACTTTTCGGGGCCGCGCGCGTGACACGAAACACCGACCCCGTAGCCGCGCACCAGCCACTGCGCGTGGATCGGATAGCGGACGTACCGAGAGTCCCTCTTCGAGAGACGTCGAAAACTTCGGTGCGCCGAGCGCCTTCGTTCTCTCGTCCCGTCTCTCCCGTCTCTCCCGTCTCTCCCGTATCCCGTCTCCTGACAAGCAAGCGCACACGCACACACGCGACCATGCACCCCCTGCGAATTCACCCCTCACTTTAGTCTCCCACCCACTCGATCTCCCCTTCACTCCTATTATACACTTCTCTCTTCTCTCATTTCTCTTTCTACCCCTCTAATTTCGCGCATCTCCCTTCACTTCGGTTTCCGTCTCCGTCGTACGTTCACTAGCGGCGGATATAATCTCGGGTGGATCGCTCGCACGGTGGGAGCTTGCGCGAGCGCGCGACTGCGATTTCTCTTTCTTTTTCTCTTTCTCTTTCTCTTTCTCTTTCTCTCTCGTCCCACCCTACCCTTCGCTCTCTTCCTTACTCTCTATCTTTCCTTTTATGGTTCGCATCCGTTTCTGTCTCTCCCATGGAAAACGACTCGGAGGGCGGATTCTTCTCCACCGGTGGAGACTTTCGCGAGATCCGTGTCACCTGTACCGCACAGTGCCAAAAGATCTACTGGTTTCTCCGTGGAGAACCGATGGACGGAAACAGCGCCAAAATCGTCGACTTTCAAACGTATTCATAGACTGGAAGACAGAGTTTGTACGTGTGACGTGATCCTACGAAAGCTACAAGATGTCCATACGATCCGCCATCTTCCCATTTGCTGCTTCCCGTCCGGGGACCTCCACCCGCCTCTACCCCTACGCTACCCTCACCACCGTTGCGCACTCCTTCTCTCTCCCTCTCTTTCTCTCTCTCCCTCCCTCTCTCTCTGTCAACCCCTCTCCGCTGCTTTTAACCCCGCCACCCACGCTCCCACGATCTCTTCCCTCCCTCGTATTCACAGTTTCCCCTCTATCTGGATTTTCGGCTCCTCGTAGCTCACCCTCTCGCGCAGCATCCATGCGCCTCCCTTCTCCCAGATTTTCTCCCTACTACTCGTGATTCAACCCTCTTTCTCCAACGGCCACTAGTCGCTACTTCTCTCTTTATCCGTTCGTCTCTCGACTGAAAACAGCGGTACACACGCCGGCGGTTGCCTTTTGCCCCGCGCAGCGCGCTACTCCTACCATCTCTCTCTACGTTCTCCCTCCCTCTCTCTCTCTCTCTCCCCCTCTCCCTCTCTCCTTCTCTTTCTCTGTCTATGCCTCTCTCCCTAACTTTCTCGGTGCCTTCAAACCCCACCTCAATCTATACCCTCGAACGATTCCCACCGCACTCTCCTTGATTCTCGCGAAAGGCTCTTTCGCCACCGCGACCCTTCGTCATCCTTCGTCTTTTCTCTCCTCCCCGATCTTTCTCTAGCATCGGCCTTCGTCGCCGAAGCGCGCATTCGAGAGAGAAAAAATCGGCCACCGGAGCACAATCCTCGGCTCGGCCTAGCTGGGATATATGGATTCGAACGACCCGAATATCGGCGGCGGATTCGTGAAACACGGGGGCCAAGTGTGCCGCGTGTTCTATACTTTTGGCCGTTCGATCGAAAGGGAGGTCGAGAGGACGATAGGACGAGAGGCCGAGAACGACCGGGGTCGAGATACCTGACAGCCCGACGAACGTCTACCACACGTGTGGTGGGGCCGTCGGAGGCCGTGAAACCAACCGAACTGTACACAGGGTCGAATTCTCTCTCCTTTCTCCTATTTCGCCATCGCACTTACGCTTCCGTATCATTTGTAAACGTGATACAGCCTTCCGTACTATCTGACGCATGAAATTCGAGCCTGCATAATGTGGTTGTTGCCTGTCGTGCAGCCCGAATTAGTTCGTCTTTTCTCCCCTACGTATGTATGTACATACATTATATTAGAGGAATTGCTTCTCTTACTCGCTCCCTACTCCCATCTTTTCCTCGGGGACATCGAGAATGCAGAGCCACCAAAATTATCACGGATCCTGTCCAACGACGATTATCGCTGAATAAGCTCAGTCGATTTAGCTGACGGTTCCGAAGCGCCGATTCTCCTGACACGTACTTTCAAAGAGCAGCTTGGTTGCCGACGATCTGCTTTACGATTAATAACGATTCCTCTGGACCGCGAGTTTTGTACCGAAGAACGACAGAAATGTACACATATCTATCGCATGAATCAATATAGCGGCTTTGTACAATTTATTTTCGAGCCACGGATGTGTTTGTCACGCGCCGATATATTTCTATGAATTTTACCACTTTCGAGATTTTGCTGGACTGTTGTTTCGTCGGTAAAGAGAAATGTCGTATATCATCGTGACTCATTCTCAGGGTTGCAAGAGAATATTAAGAAGCAAAGACCAGAAGTCAAGAATCGGCTAGTCATTGGCGCCAAACTCCGTGTGTCTCTATGAATTTCTAACGACAAGTATCAGCTGAGAGAGAAAAGGGAGAGTCGATATTTAAACAGACTTTCCAGCGCGCTTCGCAGGGCCGTATCATTCGCAGTGGTACCTCCGACCAAAGTAAGCCCTCGCCTTATTTCGAAGTCGCCTAAACATTTACACCAATAAAAGTGTATAATAACTACCAGATCGGACGATTCTTTTTATGTTGTTCGATAGAAAAGTTCCACATTGTTCTCAACCGATCATTTCTCGATTATTTACTACGTTACGAAAGAAACATTTGGAATGCCGTAGCATACAAGAAACCAATCACGTACACGAAGCGTCAAAGGTAAGATTTGTCTGAGAAAAGTGTCGCAAGCATTTACCGGTAAACGGTAACAACATCTTGGAACCTTCCGATTCTCGCTGCTTCATGTGGATGCAACCGATGATGCAACGTGTAAAACGCACCGCGCGCAAGTGTTCGCAGACAGCGCTGGAGCACGTTTGATGGCGCACGTGCGCGAACGCCTACCCTGCGTGGATCCGCGGGATCCGTTGCATCGCCGACGGTGGTCGAGGCAAAAGTGGCATCGCGCATGTCCATGAGGAACCAAAGGATATTTTCGCGAATCGATAATTCGCGAGCAGCTGCATCGGCAGTGGCAGCAACGAGTTAGTCACGCGGAGGGTCAGCCTATTCGATCATCGTCGAGGTACGCGTACCCATGGATGTGTTGAACGGCTAACCGACCAAAACGGCAGCCAGTCAGACGCGGATTTCGATATGGAAAATGATAAGAAATGACCCAACTCGTGGAAGTCTCCTAAGGGCAGCCGATAACCGAGCCAGTTTTTTAACATCTGTGAATACATTCTTTATTGCTAGGTCTATCTGCACATTTAGATGCATGCTTTAAAACGATAGCAGAATCGTTTTTATTCATTCTGCTAACTGCATGTCGTACGCTGTACGAGGTTCTCTCGCGTTTCAAATGTGCAAAAACGGTCAGATTTTTTGCGCAAACTCGATATTCCTACTTGACGATCGGCACACGATCCTGCATTCGTAGCGTGTCACGGTAAGATCTTACGTAATGACGTGAATTGTTACGAATTCAGGGAAAAACTCGTGCTTCGCTGAATGTGACTCATTACGTCACGTAACGACTGTTTTTCTCTCGTTTATACCGAAACGTAGCACGGCCCGATAAAACATTTCAGACATACATAATATTATAATTTTCCATCACTTCTACGTCCAATCTCGGTCCGCGTGGACACATTTCTTACGTATTATTCTTCTAAAACAGTAAATACGTATCTATGTAATATGTACTGATTAGCACGTGTTGGTCCTACGATTAAAAATTAACAAACAATACGTATCCAAAGGAAATTTGTAAAAGTTGTAATAATCGTTTCATCCGATTTACAATCGATGTGCTTGCCGCTTTTCATTAAATTTGATCTGGAAAACAGCCAGGCGTTCTACAACTATAAAATAATGGAACAAATCAAACAACGACAAAATCCAAAGAATTCCACCAAGGATATAATTGGACCGGATTCCCTCGTGTAAAACGCGTCTAACGAGGTGTATAGAAGAGCGAAAGGGTGGGCGGACGGGGTAGGAATCGGGGTTGCTGATTCGGGATAGGCTTCAGGTGGAGAGGACTCTGGTTGGCCCAGTCGGAAGGCACTAGGTGATGCTTGGAGTGGCTGAAGACACGACTTCTGCTTTTTGCCTCGACAAGGAGACCAATTCAAACGGCATTGTGTCGTCACGCGCGGCCACTCTCGGAGATGCCGCACCGCACCGCACGCCAGGACGCTCGTTGCCCCGCACAGCGCCGTTACTACCTGTCATTCTCCCCTCCTTTCCCGCCGGCATCCACAAAACTTTCTTACTGTTCGGCCTCTTGTAATCCTACTATGTCCACTCTTCAGAGCTATAATCGCCATCCCTCCGAGATACGGATAAAACGTGCCAAGAATTGATTTCGCCACTCTGACGATTAGTTATTTAATAAAGGTGTCATACGGATAGATAGAGGATTCAACTGTAACAACTTTTTCATTAGTCAGAAATTACGTACGTAGCAAATCGAAACGATTTCAAACGAACGATCTATGTTTATTCACACATATTTATTACTTAACTATCATTTGGACTTCTTATTTGTATTCAGCGGTCGTGAAGACGACGATTGTTGCAAAGTCAATCTGTCGGTCTGAGATCCATAGAGATACTAGTGTAATACTCCTTTTCACAAAATAACCAAGAAAAATCTATTCAGACGACTTCTTCCTCCGTCCACGTCCCTTGCATCCCAATTTTTCATATATCAGAGAAGATGATTGTTCGAGTCCGATTTAATCTTCTGAAATTCACGTAGCGTTTCGTCACCGTCTGTGTCTTACAAACTATAACGATCATGGAAGAAACATACGGGCGAATGAACTATTCATATTTTGTTGACAGAAAACGTTCACTTCAGAGCTCCGCGAACAACGAACCATTTCAGTGGGAATTGAATATCAACAATGACCTTTGCTAATAATTCGATATGGATATCAGAATCATATGGTAGAATAAAAAATATAAATACTTTTTATTTTTATTTGGACATTACACCTAAATGTTAAACGATAAAATGTTAGCGAGATTAACCATTTTTCTTTTTTACTTAGACATCATTAATAATCAGATAAAAATTAAATCTCGAACATTGTATAATATATTATATGTATATGCATATATGTATATAATATATTATATAAGAAAATCTATCACGCCGACTATTTACATGGCTTTATACAACCTTCGTTCCATTCCATCCATCTTTAAAGATCCGATTTAACACTGATAAAATAACAGCACGGAACAACATCTCGTAATTTCCACGGATTCCATCTCGTTAGCGCGCGTAGAGCAAAGAAAACGCCATCCATACGATCTTGCGATTAAGAGGTGGCTGAAAACACTAATTTCAACGATGTCAGTAAGTCTAGGAAAACCGTATTACACCTAAGATGTTTCATAAGGTACGCAAAAGGAACAGAGTATAACGCGATTTCTATCGTTTTACGCGACCATTAATAATATATTTGTAATTGGTATGAAAATTTCAGTATGATAAGAAGTCTGTTAAATACTTGAAAAACGAGGATACGTAATGCTCATCGCCCATTGCAGTCGAACATGTAGGATATTTAGATAGTCAACGAATACATCCTAAAAATATAATAAATACGAGCAATAACGTAATTTATTTCTCAAAATATCGTTCTACTCAATAATTATGTGAATGTATAGCAGTAAGAATTACGATGTGTTTAGTGTAAAAAGTGTACATTGTTTTTATACGTACGCCGCACTTTGCATTACAAATTACCGTTAACCGTTGGATCAACTATGACACTACTACGTATTCCGCTATTTTCCGTTATATCTGCATTTTTTTGTCAAAACAACTGTTCCTTATGCGAGTAAAAGCACCATACTTTTCAGCCAAAATGATATATTTGAAATATCGTTCCTAGTTTGTTTCTGACCTTACGAAACACCGTGTACGAATCCTTATATAAAATATGATGCTACATTATCCTTGTGTTTTTAAACAACAATAATGAATAATTCGTAGCGATACTGCCGATAGTAACACATACATGACTATTATATTTTCATGCTGCGATATACAGCCAATTTCATGATATCATTATCTTATTTCGCAAAACGAGGGTTCTCCGTTTCATATTCGAACAAGTCAATTTTTTACGTAACTTAATCCTAAAGATTCAACTTGATTAACATAACATCTAACGTCTTGCAAATATGTATCGTTAAAACTCTGTGTAGTGATGATAGTATCCTATATGTCCTGCATTAAAAGGAATTCTATTTTTTGGTCTTCCAAGTTACATATATTAACAAATAATATTTACAAACTTACGTCGCAGGCTACATAGGCAACCAATATATTTTTTATTTTACTATATCACCAGTGATCGTCATTTAGCATTAATGGAATAGCCCTGTTACGGTATATATCCGAATGCTAAACAAAATATTTATATATTCTGGTAACTAAACAAAGGGAGAAAATACAGAAATCGTGATGATTGCGTGCAAACTCAAAACTATGTAGGCCATATATAGCGCTGAAGAGAAGTAATTTGCAGTCTTACAAGTTAGCTATGTATGTTCATCAGAAATGGCTTTCGATAAAAACAAGCCAATGGCGTAACAATGACTACTTCTATCATTCACGCTGTTACAGATCATTTGTAACAAAATTTTCAGTTTATTTTTTAAATAAAAGGCGGATGTAAAAAAATATTTCTCGATTGCACATACATATTAATAAAACAAAAATAAATATACATATATATATATACATATATATGTTAACATTATGTATATACATATACATATATTATACGTGTGTACATATATTCGTGTAAGAATTTTCTGACATCGTGTGCTATCATACAAGCCATTGGAAATGTATATAGAGTGAAATGATACAAATATTGTTTCGGCGTTAAATATACATGCATGTCCAGCACTATAGTTGGTGAAAATAAAATAAAAAAAGGAAACGATAGAACGTGTTTAAAACGTTAAAAATGCGACTCCGTCCCAATTGCAATATTCCGGCATACTGATGCATGTTTTGCTAGTATCATGAAAAAACCGCACCGATCTCAAAGTGCTTATCCAGAGATGTCAGAAAGCTGACCACCTTCGTAGCTGTGTTCTACGCGATTTATATTACATTTTTATTTAACATTTCGAATGTGTTTTTGACTGGTTCGGAAGTTGACCAGCTTTCGAATATCTGTACGTATTTAGCTTTACTCGAGAAATTACTCGTGAGAGTCTCTACGAAGTGTAGTAAAAGATGAGAAGACGTTTCCTGGATTATGCTGGGACATCGTTTCTCTCCTCGGCAGGGACTACTGCAGTTTGATTATCTGCATCCGATTGCGAATTTGGTTGTGAATTCCCCCTCGGCACTCTACCGGTGATCTGCACAACGGGCGCAGGAAACTCTTGAGCATCCGTGTACAGATTCACAGTATGCGGCTTGGTGCTACTCACAGAGCACACGTGCTCGGGTGCTTCGCCTAATTTTCAAGTAGCAAAATAACTCACCATTTTGTAACAGTTGAAGTATGTGAAAAAAAATGCGTTACCATTGATGCTATGGGTGTCCGATACCATGAACACGGTCCCACTCGATGGTTCCCCAACACTTGTGCTAGCCCCATCGTCGGACGTGAAGAGAGAGTGCTCGGAATCAGAGCTGCTGCTGCTGCTGCTGTTGTACATATCCATCTGTCTCGCCTGTGACCTTCTGGCCCTATTAAAAGGATTTTCCCTCTGTCGCGTAAACGTTCCACCTTGAGTACCTGTACGACGCACTCCATTCGTTAAATATACAGTGTGCCTGTTTGAAATATATTGTATATGTATAGATAATGATTTATTAAAAGTGAACAATACCTTGATGAATGTCGCGAATTAAAGGCGTCGCATCGTCGGCGTCCGAATCACTTTCGTCAGTAACAACCTGCTCATCCGCCGCAAAAACCTTTCTCTTACAAACCGGACAAACCCTACGACTCTTCGTCAACCAGGGGTCAATACATTTTGTATGGTAAGCTAAAAATCAATTGAAAAGACTCCTCTTTATGACGTTGTAGTTTCAAATCTATGTTGAGCAGTAATATGTACGTAGAAAACTTATACTTTGATGGCTTGAAATACCAACCGTGTGCACAAGGTAAAACCCTTAATTTTTCTCCTTCTGCATAATCATCCAAACAAATTGCGCACGTTTCATATGGATCACCTTTCGTGTATTTGTGCGTAGGAATTTTCTTCAAACTCGAATTCGGTAATCTGTGCCTTTGTTGTCTCCTTCTGTCTTTGATACACCTAACGATCTATACAATTTTAAAGCAATAGATTATAACTACTACTATCGGTCAATCAACTTGATTGAAATTTATATCATTATTTTAATATTACGCAAATCTCACCATAAAAATAACCATGACTAGAAAACATATCCCAACAACGATTGCAAAAGGCAAGAGTAAATGTGTATTAATATTGAATGGCAGATCATCATTAATTAGTACAAAATATAAGTCGCTGTATAAATAATTTTCTTTAATTATCAAGCCTGTAATTTCGCTGACAAATACAGATGGTATCACTATTCCCACAGGATCTTTTGCCGACATTGGTTCTATAATAAATATTAATGTTATTTTATAAGAACAGAAAGAATTGCGAAATAATCAATAATGTTTCAAAAACAGACTATTTACCTAATTCATTACTGTTCACATTATGTATAATAGCAGCATCGTACCCTGCTTGTTGCGCCATTCGAACTTTTATTTCAAAACTGCAGTTATAGCGAGCAATTAAAGCTACCCAATTACCATCATATGTGGTACCGTTTGGGGGACCCTGTATTTCATGGCATGCTGTGGGTGGGTCCGCGTATACCACCATGCCCTTAAAAAATATACCCATAATATTTCTGACACTTGTATTTGAAAGGATAGGAATGTTAAATACTTGCATTCGTTGTAGTATAATAATATAAATTACAGATAGTGTGGATATATATTCACCTTAATTCCTTCGGACGGTATGAAGCCCCCAAATCTAGCAGGCATGTCTCTAAACTCCTCTTCGATCTGGTGTCTAGCCGCTGCTGAAAATACTAAAATATCTGCCCTGCTGTGTCCGACGTACAATATCAGAAACATGAGCCATAATTGGAGCTGATGGCTAAAACAGCACTGTCTCATTTTTTAAGATATTGGTAATATCCACCGTCCTGTCAACTTTAATATTTTGTTAAAAACTCCTTCGACTGTTTCGTTACATGATCACTGCATTTTCTTCATAGATACTAATACAAGTGTATCGATTGTAACAAGCATTGTGACGTTTTCCTGTGAAAGTAATTAGACAGACATCATTATACTATTTTACTTACCTCTAAGCAATGTATTTATGTAACAATTTACGTTTGTTGTCAATATTTAAATATCCATGTAATCAATTGACAAATAACAGTGCATGAGTATTACTTATTATTACGTACTTGCGAATAACAATCAATATATTTTGTTGGTGCAAATAATACCCTTACAATCGGAAAGGTTGGAACGTACGCGACTAATTTCGTTACTTCCGATACGACACATTATTCGTAACGTCAAGCTCGCAAATGTTACGGAGAATAATTTCACGACGCTGTTGCATTAAGGAAAAAGTCAATGTAAACCGGAAAAATCACGTCGCCATAGGCCAAACGCGTGAACACCGTGAACTTTAAAATTGTATTGCTAACGCGTGCTATTTAACAAGGAAACATGGAGGAAAACATTGCTACATTAATTGGTAGACAGGACAGGAACCGCAATCAAAAGGTACACTCATCGTACCTGTTGTCGTTAACAACTCACACGAAAGAAAACAATTGTTAACTCTGTAAGATATGAAACTGTTATTGACTGTTATTCAGAGCCTTGGTCGGACGCATTGACAAACCGATAGCGGAGGAACATAGAGAGACAATGATAACTAGCTTGTCGCGATGTATATCAATCAACATGCGTACAATGACATACATACACACGAGACGTAGAATGAATACGCATGGAGATGCAGCGTATAAAAGACAAAATGAAAAATCTGTAGCGTTATCCGTTCGCGAATAGTTGTTAGTTTTTGGTTTTTGGCTTTTCCTCCTCTTCGTAAATCTCATTTGTCATTGGTAACATTCGGTAGATAAAGGAAGACCGTGCCACGGTTGGCTCAACCACCGACACATAGATAACTTCGATACATAATATACGTACTGGGCTTCCTTTTTCTTTTTTCATCCGGAACAAACGATATATGCGTCACGCACGAAACGATTAGTCGGCTCGTCACAGACACGTACGCACACACCCACGCGTTTAACACGTTTTTAATTTTCAATAGCGTACAACCAGAGCGATACCACCCACACCGTTGTTGTTTAGTCGAATGTCATTTACACCTGTTTTCGGTCCAGTCCGCCTCTCGATTCGTCCCCCTGTTTTCAGGTTAGGCTAAACGTCTCCGAGCTTCACGTCGCGGATTCTATCAAACTGACAATAGTGCGGAACAACGACGTAGAAGCGACTACAACCAACTACGACGTTGATTAGAATCACATCGAATAAAGTTCACAGGGAAATTCGAAATGTCAGACATTTACACCATCGAGGGACGGCTGTTCGGTGTCTCATTCATAAACTGTTGGGAGGCAGTCGTACGTAAACGCTCGGCCAACTAACACTGATTTGATTTATACGCGACTTCGGAAGTACTCGGTTGAATATTTTTCGCGACTCGCGATCAGTGAAGTCACGCGGACAACGTACGCGTACGATATTTTCCTCTATTTTCTCTGCGGAAATATCTCGTAGTGCCATAAGCCGGACATAGTCTCCTTCCCACGGTCGTAAGCGCTAAATTTAAATTCAATTAAATGTCAACTTACGATGATCGATTTTTACGCTACGAAATTTATACACGTTTGTGAACAACATTCTGGATCTATTGCGGTCTACTGATTCTACTCGCAAACGATCATTAAAGATATTCAGTCTATTTAAATTTGGCTGTCGTGTAGCGGACTCGACCAGACGATTAGATGAATGCTCAATGTTGAAATCTTGATTTAATAAGTAATAGAAATCGCTGCTGACTAGTGACTTCTTTACTTTCCCAATAGCATATTTTAACCCAACAATTCCCAACGTTGCGTAAACGCAACAGTTAACAAATGTTTCTTTTCTGTTAGATTGATGGAATTCTGTTAACAGTATATATTCGATGAAATGGTCTTTAATTGGTCATGAACAGAATAAAATAAAAAATGTGACCCATATTCAAAATAATCTTTATCCTTTGACTAGTAACGTAGCACGTTGACTCTCTGATAAAGTCTGATGCTGTTGAATCATATCTGTAAGGATGACTAGTTGCTTAGATATGTGAAGGTCAAGAATTGTATTTGTCTTAAATTCCAAAACCTTAAATTCGAAGTAAAAGATTTGCTATCCTATGAAAGGGGTATACCTCGTAGATTCCTCTTTTCTGCGGAAAGTAAAAACATTTATTTGGTATTTTAAACGCATTAGCTAAATGTAGTGAATCTGAAAAGTATTTTCAAAGTACATACACGCTGATGCATTGTTTTCGGCTCAATCGCAGCTGTTTGTATTCAGCGGTCAACAGGAAAAAAAGTTTGTTCTTTAAGTGGCCACAGGTAGTTTATTGCGTGGCAAAATGGGGGGCGCAAGCTTCGCCCCGATTTAACAATGCAGTCCAATATATAGGACTAGTTCGCTTTTTTCCGTTGTTTAACGAAAAGCGAGACTTTATGATACAATAGGTGAATGTTATATACATCACAGGCATGGGTAAACATCGTGTACAAAAAGTATCGTTAATTAAATGTAATGTACATGTGTCGTGCATATCGAGAAATACAATTCACAGCGAAGTTGATAAAAAACTGATTCACGATGCAGTACTTTATTAATACTTGGCATATAATTAAATAGATTCACGTTGTAACTGATGTATCGCACATTTCATGCAGACTCGATGTATTAGAAAGGATCGTGTTCTGTAACATTAACGTCAACGATAATACTTGCAATGACGATAAACCGACGACACGATTGTCCGGTAGTAAAATCATTCGTTATTATCGCAATTAAATAAAAATATTCGCAGCGAGACTGCGAACAGTTAATTATACAATTTTAAAATTCATCGTGAAGAAAGTTATTTAAAGTACGTTCATAATCGAAGGCACTCATCAGCGATACACTGCTTTCAATGAGCCAAATTACAAATGTACACGATATAGAACTTACGATTACTTTCGTAAATTGTTACTAGTTAGTGGAGATGCTTCTTCCCCGTATCTTCGTCGTATTTAGATTTTCCCGCGAGAAAATCTATCTTCGAGGAATTGTGCTTTTCTTAAAATAGCGTTCTTCTGAGCTTGGTCAAATTGATTCACTTTTAAGTCGATATCTCTGTCGAACGGTCTTCTGACCGTTTGTCCAGTTAATTTAGCTTCTTTTTCTTCTTTCTGAAACATAATATACATCGAACGTAAATTAAAAACTGTCCAATAAGATGTCAACACATGCTAAGTTTAAGATTTCAATTATGGATAAGAACCTTTTTTTTCTTCCGAAGTTTACTTTGATGAATTTCTAACAATGTTTTTTCACGTTTTCTGCTTTTCCCGGATTCAGATACGATACTCTCCTTCTCGCACTCTGCATCCGGCGGTTTGGCAGTAAAATGTTTTTCCCTTTCCTAGTAAAAATATGAAAACACAAAAATTGGTATTTGTGTTTGTTGACCTTTTATGCAAGTATGATAAAACAAGCGTACCCGCTGCCGTTGTTTCTCGGCTTTTTTCGCGGGTGTATCCGTCCAACACGATCTGTCAGACATGTCTGGGCCTTCTCTAAGTCTAAATTTTCGCGGTCCAAGGCCTAGATTGCTAGCCTGCGCCGAAGGTAATTCCGTCATCCATTCTTCCCGCTGTTTCAAAACACCATTATCCTGAAAAAAACGAATGCATCGATAACCCGCTGATAAGATAAGACCACAAACGTTCGTACCGAAGGAGATAATTTCTTGTTTTGTGTTTACCTCCTCCTTTTGTTCGTCTTTGATTTGTTGTGCTCTATACTCGAGTTCCATGTGTACGTAACTGTTCTTTAAGGCCGGATGATCAACTGGCAATGGACCGATTGCATCCTCGTCCACATCCTCTTCCTCATCCTCGGATTCCGCGAGCTTCGTTTCCGTAGTGTTATTTAATGACTTGAAAGTACCTGGCAGGGCAGGCCCGATAATTTTCGTTTGTGCACCACTGTTGGATTTTTGCAGCATTAAATGAGGCGGCAACGCCGGTCCAAAAGCGAATGTATTTTCGTCCTCTACAGCTGTTTCCGCAAAAGTTTCAGCGTCTTCGGATTCATCGATGATGTTTTCTACATCTACATCTTTCGAGGGCAAAGAAGGTCCTATGAAAGCCGTAGATTTTAGATGATCGTCACTGTTCGTTTGGCAGTCAGACGCACACGAAGATTTTTCTTTGTTACTACTTGTACCGGGAGACTTAGCGGTGAATTGTGGCGGTAAAGCCGGGCCGTACGCAGAGTCTCTCGTTTGAGCAGGTGACAGAAGCGAACCGGATGCTTCGTTCGCGGCATCGCGACTATTCGAATGCGAACAAGCATCTACGGAGTTCGAACTCTCTTCCTTACTACTATTATCGAGATTAACGGTTTCGTCGTCCGAGTGGCGATTAAATATTTTGCCAAGATCGTTCGTATGATCTTCCGACATCGCAGATGTTACGGACGATGCGGTACCTAGTAAGGAATCTGAAATGGCACTAGGATTATTATTACTCGAACCAGACAACGGATCATTCTTCCCCGCATTTACCTTGTGACGTTCCTCTGAATACCGTTCGCTCTCTGTAGCTTGCCTTTTTACCGAGTTTTCATGATCGTCATTCGAGTTGAGCTTTTTCACCTTCACTTTGTGATGCCGCGGAAACGAACTCTGACTTTTGATGTCAGATCCATCGGATAAATTTTCATCCGTTTCGGAGAGGACGTCAAATTCGGACAAGTCTAAATCTTTGTATTCTTGACTGTCTACCGATAAGTCTCTTTTTGACGGGGATTCACTGTCGTTGTGTAGCTGATCAGTATTTTTCGGCGAAGAATTATCTTTGACGTGCTGAGCCTCGTCGTCCTTCGTTCTCTTGTGTGAATTGTGCCTATCCTGCGGGTGATCTGCCCGTGATCTAGTATGATCCGAGGATCGAGATTTATGCGACTGATAACCCCTGTCGCGACTTCTATCACGTGAGTGTCGTTTATACTTCTCGTGGGATTTGTTTCTGTGCTTGTCTTGGGATCTTTCCTGAGATCTACTAGAATGTTTGCGGTGCTCGCTTCTATCTCGATTTCTATGACGCTTCGAATCTCTCGCGTGTTTCGAAGGAACACTAGAATTCTTGGCAGTTAAACTAGAATCCCTCGCGTCCCTATGATCTTCGTGTCTCGAACCTCTCGACTCGTGTTTCGAGTATTTCGTATGCCTAAGATCCTTGCCATCGGTATCCCGATCCTTTGACGATCTGTACTCTCGCTCTTTTCTGCTGCTTTCATGTCTGGACCTTTCTTTTCTATCTTTGTAATCGCTGTCGTCATAGCGTGATTCACGTTTCGACTTCGATCTCTGTTTCGATAACTTTCTGTTTTGTGAGTTGTCCTGTTGCGCGTTGTCTTTGCGGGTTGCTTCAAAACGAAATCGCCGCCCGTCGTCGCTGTCCTGGCTCTCGGAATCAGAATCCATTGTTGTCATGATTTAATTACTTGCTGAAAGTAGCATAAATTTATTAAATCTGTTTTTTCCTATTTTTCGCATTTTTTTGTTTGCATAAGAACTGTACAGATACACATCATGATTCGAGCAAGTAACAGAATTGTTTTACATGTGAGAAATGCGTATCCATATGTAAACGTCGGACTGTTAATACTTATTCAATAGAGCAAGACATAAATTGATCGCGGTCGACGACCGTGGCTATTGATCGTGTTTCGTATAAAACTATTTTTAACCGCTATTTAAGGCGTTAAATTAGTCCTAAAAGAAAGAGTTAGTAATAATTCGACTAGATGACTTTATTTAAAACACAAACGTACGAAATATCATACAGATGATAGAAATAAAGTAAGACTAAAAGTGGGATGTAATTACTACTCTATGCGTTTTTCAGCGTTAGTATCCTTCGGCTATGCCTGCTTCTTCACAACAGATTTGACTATTTTCTCGACTTTATTCACTTCCGAATTTAGAAATGCGTTCTTCTGCGAGTTCGACTGTAACATCTTCCGGATTTTTGCTAAGCTATATTTAACCGATTTCATGATGCCGGCGGTAATTATTCCCTTGAGACTCTGCGTAACGCTAGATCTCCAAACAATTTGTTTTAAGCAGTCCTCCAGGATTTGACTGCATTCAGGATCATGTGCGATTGCGCGCAGACAGTCCTCGGTGTCTTTCGATCTCGGACCTTGTGACCATGCTCTGACAAGCTTAACTTGCGGCGTTCGCGGTAGATGATTCAAATGGTGTATCTTCGTCGCTGGGCTTGTATCCTGATGACACATCACCGCCATTTTATCGGATTTCGGTATATCCACGTAGTTGTCAAAATGATGTAAAATTGGCGCATATAATTGTTTAAAGAGCTCCAATTGCGGTATAACGATGTTACTAACTTTGTCTTTATTCTCACCGAAAGTCATACGAAAATCACCGGTATAGGATAAACCTGCTATTGTCTTGTAAAAATCAATTTCCGTGAAGTGTTGCGGAAGTAGTAGTAATGCCGCGTGAATGGCAGAATGTAAATTTTGTACTAAAGCCATGGGTAGTTGAGACTCTTCGTCCGGTTCCATCAACACTTTAACAGGTTTATGCAATCTTCCTGCTAGGTACAAGTCATTCCAATCCAATAAATCTTCTACCAGAGAAACTTCCGATATTACTCCATATTTAATTGTCTGTCCTTCTGCTGTCCTGACTAGTGTATTGTAATATATTTTAGCACCCCATCCCTCTTGTATACTGGCAATTGCCTTGTGTCCAAGAAACCTCAGTGGTTGAGCATAATGCCTTGGATTACGTTCTAGGTTCTCTTCGTGCCATTTATTTGCGTTCCGCACAACAAAGATAAGGTCCAACATATTGTTGGACTGATTATTTATCTGTTGAAATGCAGCAGATCCATATGCGAAACAGAACTTCATACTCTTTGGAAACTCTTTAAGGATCCGTTTTAACTGAGGAGTTTCTACCAGTTTCTCGATCATGGTGGAATATTGAATGTACTACAGTAAACTTTACGAAGAACAATGAGTACTTTTAATTTTGCATAACTGTTCTTTAACTTTGAGAATTTGAAAAGCTTAGCTTGACACAATTTGTATAGATATCTTGCTCAACATGGAAAGTCTTGCCTGATCCGCGAAGGATTGCCTTTTTATACCTTTTTTACGACAATCTATTTAGGGTACAGTTGATTTTATACTTTGTACCCTGGGATTTTTACGGGTACTTCGAAAAGCCGATTAAATACGGAGAGTTTGACAATACCGTAATGAAGTGGCACCTGATCCCCGACGAATAGATCTTCGTCAGACAAAATCTTCCAAACAGCTTTCACAAGGACGATCGCCGAATTATGAATATATCCAATCAACTGCGCCCTTTTGTTAACGAAGGTCCATTATTTCGTCTAACCTACAAATTATTTTCATAAATCTTGCAATCGGGCCAAATACTTACTTCAACCGAATGCACTGTCTCTATACCGATGATTTCAGTGTTACAAGGCGACTCGTTGCGATATTTTTGATTTTAATGTTCGAAAGACGGATCAACGTCAAATTAAACACGCACCAGCATCGGTGTGCCCTGTTCTTCGAAGCATACGATCAAATTCACCAACAATCACCAACGATTACCAACGATCTCATACGAGTAGGTATATGATATACCACATTTCACCGTATCCACCATACCCAACCATATCATACCATATACGAAATACAATTGTCAAGTATCTGAAGTGACCCGCTTCACGCGGAACAACAAAATCATCACGAAATTCCTTTCAGATATTGCGTCCGATTTCAATGGATAAACAAGTTTCAATTAGTTTGAAATGGGATACAAGAGTCTCAGGAAAATCACGTAAACGACTACTTAAATTTGATGTGTGTTTTTAAAAATAGTTTTTTTTCATTGCAAGAATAACGCTTTGCCACGCCACTGTAACATATTGTGGGGAAACTGCGGTACGATATAATACAAACACCCTAAAACTTTACAGTTGGCAGTGGTATTCACTAGCTTTATTTTTACTTTAAGAAAAAAGTTGATGCGATTCTCTTTCGTTGACGCATAGCAATAAAGCTGAATTTAATACTATGCTAAAGTTGTCAAAGACGCCCACGTTTATACTATCTCGAACATCTATAGTGATCGAAGCATCATTTGACCCAGGGCCAATAAGAGTCAAGAATCGTCAACGAAACTAAAATCGGGATTAATTTGATACGTATGTATGTGCGGTCAGTTTCACGCATGGATACTCTGCAACTTCAGGATGTTTCATGTTTTTTAAATTATACTATATTTATACTTGCAGTATGCGTGCGCGCGGAAAGGGAATATATTTATTAGTATGCAAACACATTCCTAACATATTTATACATCGTAGATATCACTTACGTCATAAGCCAATCTCCCGGACGCCTACAACCATACACAATTTAGAAAAACAAATTCGTACGCGAGAATTTAGTTCTAACTTACGTCATAGACGCATTTTGCGCTGGATGCGAAGCAGAAGCGAAGTTGGCATTAGTGGTCCAGATAGTTGAGGGATATATATGTACAGTGGCTGCAATGAGTTAATTCACACATATAAAATGTGTGTTGTGTGTGGCGATATATATTTGGAGTAGATTGAACGTGGTTGAAAGCAGTTGAAAGCAATCATCAATCGCTAAAGTGCGTACTATGATTTCTGTCTTGTCTAAAACATTCTTCTTATTAGCGATTTGTGTTGTCTGAACAACTACTGTGTTATCGTTTGTTGTTGAACGACTCTCACGTTAGTATCAGTGATCCTAATAAGATCGAGTAGGATTTAACGTGAATCGTTGTCGGCGAGACGTCACGAAAACATCGTAACACTATGACAGAACAAAAACAACAGTCGAGCGACATGGATGTTGACGAAAACAACGCGGCTGTGGTAGAAACACCAATGGAAGTGGACGAGGATACTGCCGAGAGAAACACTAAACCGTCCATGAATCCTACAAGTGTTCGGGTAATGGCATCATCCGGTACCGTCGGCTCTGTGTCTATCAGCCTGCATCCCTTAGTTATAATGAACATTAGTGAACACTGGACCAGGCTCCGTGCTCAAGAGGGCACAGAACAATTGGGTACGAATTGGTTACATCGTATAATGAATACAGTTTACAAATTCTTACTGAAATTTCTGCTATTTGTCATTAATCTGTTTCAGTCTATGGAGCTTTAATCGGTAAACAGAAGGGACGTAATATAGAAATTATGAATTCCTTCGAGTTGATGTTCACATGTATTGGAGTCGATGTCATAATCGATAGAGATTATTATAATACAAAGGAGGAACAGTTCAAACAGGTGTTTAGCGAAATGGACTTCTTAGGATGGTACACAACCGGAGATATACCCAATGAAAGGGACATAGGGGTACACAAGCAGCTTTGCGAAATTAATGAAAGTCCTGTATTATTAAAGCTGGATCCAAGACCAAAAAATGCAGATGTAAGCTTTCAAATATTTGCCTAGGGTTTTAAAAAATTCGTTATATAGTCGTATTTAACATTGAGAGTCTTGTTCCTTGTTGTAGCAATTGTCTGTTTCTATGTACGAGTCAGTGATCGATTTAGTGAACGGGGAGGCTACAATGCTATTTGTTCCCCTAACGTATACACTAGCAACAGAAGAAGCAGAAAGAATTGGAGTCGATCATGTAGCTAGAATGTGTAGCAATGATCAGGGAGAAAGTTCATTAGGTAATAACTTGTTTGTTCAAGCTGTCAAGTTTTCATTCAATTAATGTAACAAAATAACAGAGATAAAACAACCATAAATATTTTACAGTTGCAGAACATCTCACTGCTCAGTACAGTGCTATTAAAATGCTGCACTCTAGAGTGAAATTGGTTCTCAAATATGTACAAGCTGTACAAAGTGGAGAATTAAAAGGAAACCACGAAATTTTGAGAGCTGCTTGCTCGTTAGGACACCGTTTACCAGTCTTGAACAATCCGAAATTTAAAGCAGACTTTTACAACGTGAGTTCATATAGTATATTTTTCTTTGAAACGTTTCATTTCATTGATTCTAATTCAAGTGTTTCTTACAGCAATGCAATGATTTTGGTCTCATGACTTACCTTGGCATCATAACTAAAGGTTGTAATAATATTAATCAATTTGTCAACAAATTTAATATTTTGTATGACAGACAAGGCGTCGGTCGACGTTTGCGCAGTCTTTTCTTGTGATAAGTAATAAGTTTTTTTTTACTCTTTAAATTATAATAAGTACTGAACTCAGGATGTGGAATTCAAAATAGTCAAGCTTTTTGATGAGTAAAACTAATGTTGTCATGGACGTTGTATCCCTTACCAAGTAAAAATAAAAACGATCCATCGGACTAGGATATGAAATATATTTCTAGAGACACTACTGGAAATATGTAATCGTTCATCGATTCTATTCCGACAACATTTATTCTGCAGACTCGTATAAACTGTGTATTAAGAGTATCTCAGTAATGGATAACGTGTGCTAGTAATAAAAACTATGATTCATTATACGAAGTATTTTTCTTTAGAAGAATAGCGGTATGAAAGATATTTGAAACGAACGGAAATAAATAGAGAGTTCACACGTACATGTTACGTATTTTGTGTACGACACACAACACTGAAGACTTGGATCAATTTACAGGTACATATGCACATATGCATTATACAAATTTATTGGTACATATTCGGTATATATATGTATACTTTACTTGTTACACGACATACGTACAATTTTGAAACACTCCCAGCACAATATTGCTTCGAATGACACATACATCGATAGTATATGTATAGATGTCGTAGATATACATAGATACTTTCGCGTGTTTTTTTTTTTTTAGTGGAAGACGTCTTGTAGTTGATATAGTTCTCTCTACTAAGCATTTACTTTCAGAGGCCACAGTTACTCTTTCTTCATAATTCTTTGGTTTTTATCGTTTACAATACAAGCTGTTATATATAAATTATACTTGTGTAAAAAAGCGACCTATAAAATACGACTAAAAATCTTTTTCTAAAAATCTATTTGATTATTACATACGTTTCGATTTAAAATATATATAACGACTTAGAAATATTACTGTACAAAATATAGTTTAATATTAGTACATTGTGCCTCGTTAATTATTGCAGTAACTGTATCAAGTTATGTTATATTTTTGTATAAACATAAAATGAGAATTGACTTTTTACACATGGCTAGACCATCTCAGTATTTTATAATAAATTTCATCATGGCGAAAGTTCCGCAGTTCATTCAGTGAAACAACGATATATGAGAATTACTTTTTGATATTTGTACTACTGTTTCACTTGAACTGCTCTAAAAATACTTTTCTTTTACCTGACTTCGGTTGTACGCTATGTTGTTTGACTAGAAACTATTTGAAAGTTGAAACTACTATTTTATGTGTTGTCTTGTACACTGCATTGTGCGGTTTTGTATATGGATTTCTTTAATCTTTTGATATTGCATTGATATGCTATGTGAAAAACTTGTTGAAAGTCACATTTCCATCGTTTCTCACGAATACTCGAGTATTTACACTTGCGTTTGCAAATTTCTTGTGTTTTTCTCACAAGTCCCAGTGTGCTTTATCAAGGTTTAAGTGTTCAGGAGGCTGTCTTCGATCATGGTAGCAAGAACGTCTACCAAGACGGACAGCATTGAGTCGGGCTAAGGACTTGGCTTGTCCATGCCGATTATATCCTCGAACAAACTATTTCTGCCCTCCATTCTTTCGTCGATAGTTTGCACCGCGAATCGCAAAGTCGCGGCAGCTAAATCACCAACGGACCAATGTCGATCCATAAGAACTCTGGTTACGGTGTCTAACTGAAAGTAGATTCATTGTCCAGACAATTTAGAAATATCTGATAAACTATACAATAATTCAAAATTTTAATACTTTTATTTTTCTGCGTTACCTTGGACAAAGAGGAATTGCCTGTCGTGTAATACACAAGCTTCGGAGCCCCTGCTAACGAAGCCGCAAGCCATTGAATTACTAGTTTCAATTGTGGTTCACCTTTTAAGCGGGATCCACAACCCCAGTTGCCTGTGGCAACAGGCAACAGGCCACCTGCTTGTGGGCTGCTCTCTCTCGGTATCTAAAAGTTTTTAATTCAGACAGTGAAATGATCGCGATTTATATGGGGAAGACAATGCAAAACAGATACATTTAAGAATAGGTTTTAGTAACGACTCGATTATCGGTAAGTGCTCCATTGCGTAACTGTTATCGTTAGAAGTATTTAGGTATAGTTGTAAAACGCATTAGCTAGAAAATATTATCGAATAGAATGAGAGACAAGTTATTAGTTTCTACAGAGTTGAAGTGTGACATTCTAAGCTGGTAGTACTTCTGTTATTTCTCATGCAACCGCTTTCATTAACAACATATGTATACATACACACATACATGTATATTGATAGGTTTAGTTCCTTATTACTATCGTAGCAAAGTAGGACTGTTTAAAATCAAATTATTAAGTCAATCCATGCATTATTTTCTATGAAATGGAGTTAACACGTTTACGAGAAAAATTTCCTCACGTCAAATGAAACGTGCGATTTGAGTTGTTGTGCAAGCCTCTGATTTTTCACGTCGCTATCGAAAGACTGCCTCGTTTCCTGTACAGTTCCAGAAGTGTTTGAGGAAACAGGCTTAGACAGATAAACGGTAGTTTCGTCATCGACCAATGTTTGGAAAACTTCCGATGTAAACGTAACCGCCCAAAGCTTTCTACGTTGGGTATCCTTTACCTCTTTTGATATCGTATGATTACTTAAATCATCTTGGTAACATTCTACGTCTTCACACTCAGAGACCTGTATACCGTAATTATAGATGATAATGAAATTCGTTGTGAGTTTGATAAAACATCATCTGGTATTAAATTAGAATTTTCTGTGGTTTTCTACATTGTCTCTCATTCTATTTTCCAGATGATTTCATTTTTTATTCGTATGCATATGCATACTCGTATTGCCTAAAATTTAGGTTTATGTATCCACAGATGTGGCGAACTTGGTGAATTTGTTACCAGTTCGACCATGAATTGGCAATTCCGATTTTAGTAAAGACTGACTGATGAAAATTTAACATCCGTGGATACATACCTTTACACTTTTAACCCATGTTATCTCGTTAACGGTAAGAAAAATCGAAAAATCGAATAGGGGAAAGCGTTAATGTAACCCTTACTGATTGTTGTCTCCTATTTTTTTGACGGGCCAGTTCCAAGCTGAGACTTCTGACTGCCAGGGCCAATTTGTGCCTTTGATTCTCGTCGGTGGCGTCGATGAAAGGATGTGGTTCACCCTCCTGAACAGGGACTCCGGCGAACGATTCGCTCAGTGCTCTTTTCAGTAAAGACCCCGCAAATCGCACCACGGCACGGTCCCTTGCGTCTAGCTCGCGTGACTCGTCAGCAGCTATCGGGTCCTCTAGCCATATCGCTAGCTGCTCATACACCTCCTCGAGCTCAGAACAGAAGTCTAAAATTGGATAAAGATGTGTTCACGTTCGCTGGTTTTTACAGACCTAAAACGATCTATACATCTAATAGAGGATAGTTGACAATACTCACCGGAATTATATTCAGTGCTGAAACTGTATCTGCTACTAGCGCTCGTGTCTCTTCGTTGAACTGTCGGCTGGTTCTGACGGAATCTGCCTAGCCATTTTTGTTCGGCTTCCAAAGATTCTTTTAGAAATTCCTCGTCCACCGTTTCGTCCCGTAAAACGAAGCCTCTCGAACCACCCCTTTTTACTCTAGAATATTTGATCGGAAGGATATCGAACGTGTCGGTTGACTCAATTTACTTGGAAACGTGGATATCTTACTTGATATCTTGATCATACACGTGACTCCCTGAAACGCTTATACCAACTGCATAGCTACTCTCTCCGGATGAAGTGTTGGAGGACGTTGCTCCAGTGGCACTAGTTTCTCGTTTTAATGCTTCCCTTAAACGTTGTGCGAAAGTTCCTCTTCTCTCGGGTGTGTCTAATTGACCACTGTACCGCTTACTCAACTTTTGCTCTTCATCCTCTGTAAAGCAATAACGTGAGAAAGCGATATCGTGCAACAGAAGTTACTACGACGCAGAGCGAGAGACAGCGTAAGATATTTCGACGTACCAGCCTCTTCCTCTATAGTATCTTTTGCGCTATGAAAGCTGTCCGTGCTTTGACTGTTACAGCTACTATAGACTGACATCTGTCCTAGCGATTTTCTAGTTACCGGTAAAACTTCTCCGCTCCAACCAAGAACGATAAAACCATTCCTCTTTTGATTCGCACAACTCGAATCTTTACAGATCCTGTGGGGACTCGGCGGCCTTATAGATTTCCCATTCGGCCTGGTTCTCACCTCCGTTAAAATATCACATTTATTTTGTTCATTTGACAACGCCGATTTTACTGAAAGAAATAATCGCTCTAGCAACTTGAATTTATCGAACTGTTTTTCTTTTGAACTCTACCTTCTTCCGCGTTTTTCGTTTTGTTCGTCGTTGGAGCTTTATCGTCGCTTTCGGTTTCCGGTGGGGTACTGCTAAAGCTCTCACCGATCGGCGACAGTCGCCGTGAACCAATACCAATATCGGTATCCAATTCCGCTTTTACGGGGTCGGTGGGACTGCTCGGCACGTGTCTCTGCCGAAACCCAAGCAGAGATTTGTTCATCTCTCTTAATATATTATCTTCTTCGAATTGCGACAACGGTAATCTTGAATAATCCTCGGGATCTATACAGCACACCGTCACCTATATTTTCCACACATTGGACAAGAAGGATATCGTTTGATAGGCAATTTATGTCAGCGAAAAGTGAATATTTCAAACATTGTTATACGTTCAAATGACTCGAGGACCATACTCACGACATTTGGCTTCGGTAAAGCCTCGAACACTGCTCTGTGACGCGGATCACTTATTCTCGATACATGTCTAACGCCTTCGATTATTAAAACTTCGTTGTCTTCAAGAGCTTCGACGGATAGAATGGCAGCGAGCATTTCCGGATGCGTTGCTATCTAATAATTAAGCGTATTACTATAATTCTCCGTTTGTTTTGCTATAAGAGAATGCTTTCGGAAGGTTTTTTGTCGATATTACTAATATACGCTATTCCTAGTCAGTTCAATGCGAAAATACCCTATAAAATTAATAATAATCTACTTAAATTCGAAAGATGAATTTTTACGCGCGTTTGTACTTATTTACATGTACAGTTTCTTGCGTAACATCACCGTCAAGAACTCCACCGCCAAACTTTGCACTGGCGAAGCAAACGCGCAGTACTTTGGTTTCCGGTTCCACTCTTTCTAAACGGCCCTCGTGGCGAATCGTCAAAGGGCACAGGGGAACGTTGCTCTCTAGCCAGTCCTCTATGGTTAACCATTGTTTCGATGTCATTACCTGCGTGCATAAATCATACGTCGTACAATTTCCATCGTTTCATCAACTTTCTCAAAAAGAATACCTGTCTGGAAATTACTAGTCTGCCGTCCAATGCGTGCTCGTCCTCGAGGTAGTCGTAGTAATGGAATATGCTTCGTAGCTTTGCCTTTTGTCCATTGCTAGGGGAAAATTAAATAAAATTTAACATCGCGAACTGCGCGGCGTGTCTTTAAAATAGTATCGTTATCCCTCCTTACTTGTGAAGGTGTTTGAAGAAATTGGTGAAATTAAAATCTCGCAAGGTGGGATGAGTTTTTGCCGTCCTCTTTGGGTACGTGGAGAAGAACGCGTTCGCGATCAAAGACGAGACGAAGCCGTAACCGTATTCAACGCAATCACCTGGTTCAAGCGGAAAATGGATCTTTTTATTAAGTCGCGGATTAATTGAATTTCATGATCAAACACGAGTTTTTAATGGAACGATTAAAACGTTCTTTCATTTGATTTTCTCTAATCACGTTGGATTACCCTGTTGCTGAAGGCTAAAGTGCAAGCCCTGCGGTGGCTTGGTGGATCTCAACGCCTTCGCCCTTTCTACCATTCGTGGTATTGTCTTCGCGAACACCTGTTCGCGTTCAGCGGAATCAAGATCATTGTCGAGATACGTCGCTAACCCAGCAAACAGTTCGGGATCTTGAACGTCTTCTTCGGGATCGAGACTTATACTGGAAAGAGTAGAGTACCCGTTGTACTAGATATATTTCTACTATTCCTCGAAGCACGTCGTCGCTTCGATGTAACGCATGTACACGTATATTAAGGTTGGAGCATATTTGTTCGGTGGTGTTGCGGGTATTTCGTTTGGACATCAAATAACATTCTTTGAAGGTAGATTTTTGTGGAATATTTTTATGGAAAATACATGTATACGTTTTGTAGAGATACCTTTTCAACAAGCACTGTTCCTCGTATCTTTATAACGGCATGCAGCAGAAAAGTTTTGTTAATAAAATCGTTCAAAATGAGAATTAAATACAATACCGAAGCATCATAAATCGTACGTATGTTATGTTTATAGTAGTTTAAGTATATTAAATTAAATATATAAAAAATTATATATGTATATCTCACTTTCTCTCTTTATATACATATATATACATATAGATCATATGTTTATCACAGTATACATATTATGTATATGTATATATAAATATAATGATACGCACACACGCTTGTATTCAAGCAAGCCCGCGCGCGGGCAAGCACTTGCACATACACACAGAGAGAGTAGTAACGTAATGTTAGACGTACTTGCACATGTCGTGCAACCTCTGCATCGCATCCAAAAGATCCTCGGAATTCCTGGCAGCGGCCGCTTGATCCAGTTGCTTTACCACGGCTGGCCACCATGGCAGATCACAAGGTAGCATAACCAGGGCCATTCTACGTGGAATCGACGATTTAAACTTATTCGTATACGGGCCGGGGTCCGGTGTCCTCATCCACAGATATCGAAAAGCTGGCCAACTGAAACAGTCGGTGTTGAACGCGAGTACCATTCTATTTTATTGAGAATAATTAGTCAACATAGAATTGAAGCCAGCTTTTTAATATTTGTGAATGCCCCAACTTGATGATTAAAACATTCTCAGTTCTTTCCTCTAATCGAGTCGACGGGCAGATCGGTTGTCAACAAAATCCACGATTAATAATAACAAAAATAATAATAAAAACAAGAACAATAATAATAATAATAATTCCGATCGATTCGAAAGAAACATGCGAAGGCTCCGTTCTATTCTCGGCTTTACTTTCTGCATACTTTTCTATCTTATATCTACCGGTGGACAAATATACCTTATCTCTACTTGTGTACGTACATACCTTGTGTATGTACCTACATACACAGTATATAAACGTACGCGTGCATAATAAGCATTCGTGGTGTTTAATGATCGACGTTAAACGGAACAACGAAGCAAGAAAATAGAATGTCAGTCGGTGAACCGAAATTTTCGAAGAGATTTTCTTTGGCATTCGGCCCACGTCCAGTTTCACTGAAACGATCTATCTACGTAGAACACGTATGTATGCACTTGTTATACAAATTATAACGCGTACGGATGTATGCATGTATGTATACATATATGTATATCACCGGTAATACCAGATCTAGCATGCTTGAGAATTAACTCGATATGTAGTTATTAATGTCACTGATCAATCGCGAATTTCAAGTTACAGAGAGAATAACAGAATCATCATCTTTCCATTACGTAAAAAAGAACGTGTAAGGATTACGATTCGATATTCCATTGTTCGATCCATTAGCGATTATTTGATCCGAGTAGAATCATATTTGGAAATATGGTTTTTAAGTCAGGTTACACTCGCCTTACTTATCACAATTTTTACACCTTTTTCTACAGAGTTATCCACTCTCGGACAGAAATTAACGAACGTCGCGTTTGTCCCGTGGTTCGAAAGACTCTGTTTCTTTGCCGATTACGGGATAAGGTTGCCGGCGAACCCTTTCGCTTTCATCAACCGCAAATAGTGGAAATCTAAAACAGGCGCGGCAAATCCACTGGATCATCGGCGAGTTTTATTCATGCAAGACTAATCACGTAAAAATAAATACTCAATAATTGTAACATAAAAACTGGGTCTTACGGGCCGTGTAACTTGGTATAAAAAGCCTCGGAACCCAACATAAAAATACATCCTTATTCTTCTAAACGTTGTTGATACGTTTGTGCGTAAACTTAATTACCAATTGCTTTAAAACTTGTATCGCATGATCAAGACTGTATTCATTCTTTGGCGCGGATTTAAATATTCGCTCTCGTTTTGTTATCGTTAGCCGGAGGAATTCAATAAATGCAGTAACTCAAGTTGACAACGAAACAAATGGGGGTGGCACGTACGACCTTCGGATCTAGATAAAACAGTAGTGCATTCAGGTGGAAGTATCGTATCGATAGGATCAAATTGTAGGAGGGGAGAAAGGGGTCAACGATTCTAGGGTCTCGATGGTACGGTTCTGTGTCGCGTGCGCTCTGCGCAGGGGTTGTTTCTTACGATGTCCGGCGAGTAATCATTGGTAACCGTTAGTAACCTCTCGACACATCTCGACACGAGGAGAGTCGAGCTGGTTGAGTGGTCAAGTGTATAATTAGTTTCCCTCGTCTCTCGTACCCGGGTAAAGAAAAGAAGAGAGCGGTAGCCGGTGGAAGTAGCAGCAAGCCAAAAGAAATTTTGATAATCACCTAAATTCACTCGCGCTTCCGTCGATCAGCTGATAAGCGCATCGGAATCACATCCTAAAGCGTGCCACCTGGTGCCACCGTGCCGATGGACACGCCGCGTATCACCAACAATGATTTTAGTTTACAATTCATCTCGGCATCGAAACACCGGCACATAGTCTTTAAATATCGCGGACACTACTTTCGAGACTTTTCATTATTCTATAAAATATATGGTTCACGGTGCTTTTCGCACAATACCGGCAGCCAGCCAGCCAGTATAGCTGGACAGTGACGAAGGGTTGTGTGTTAATTGATTCTGAAGTCGCGAAGGTGCGCCGAAACTAAGTGCCACCGTTATACTCTTGTTACGGATTATTTGACCACGTTACTACGTTATGCTACGTACTACCGCACACTATTCGACTATCCAACAATCCGACTATCGTTGTGCGCATCCGACACCGATCGCTCGCTTTCCTTTTACTTTGTCCACGGGCCGCAACCCGCGGGTTGGCGTTGTACAGGGCTATTTATAGACCGGCGCCGGCGCCCTGCCAAACCCTATATAGAATTTTTGACAACAAGCCCGTCTCTGTAACCAATTCACTCATATTCTCCGTAGACGCTGTTGACCGTTCGCTGTTGTTGGTTGAGTACAGTTTAGACTGGTCGTAACGATTGCTTTAGAATCGTGACACCTTAATGAAATGCGTAGCGACCCCGCGATTCTTTCATACTATACAATTCTAATCGACTATTTATTCGATGCGTTCCATTCGGTTCCGTTGGGATGCTTCGTTAGAACGCGTTAGAGTACAATAGAATTTGTTGGTATGCTGTTTCAATGATTTAATAGAACCGCAGGCTACAAAAGTGTTCCAATTTATCAAGCGCACATTAGGGGATCGGTTGTTATCTCATGCTCATCTCTGTATCCGACCACGGACGAGGGATGGTATAGAAGGGCGGTGCGTGTTCGGGATCTGAATTACCGACCCAATGAAATTTTAATGGTTCGCAGCGCCTCCGCCACAAGGATACAGACAAGAGGACATTATATCTCGTCCGTGACAAGAATAAGAATCAGATCATTGTACGTATGAATTCAATACACGACTTCGATGCAGAACTATACGCACGAGACGCTGGTAAATGTCGAAATTCATGACTCTAAAACTCTAAACCGAAGTTCAAAGAAGTAAGACACTTGTAGTGTTTCACTTGCTACTCGAACAATTTTAAAGATAATCATGCATCTTAGGTTTTCAATATATCGGAATGCAATATTCACCATCGAATCTGCGAAATAAATTTCGTCAAGTTATGCAGGCAAATTCCACACTTGGCTAAAACACTTTCAATAATTATGCATAGTAAACCAGGGTGATTATGTGCAGTCACTAGCGAGAAAAACACCGCGGATCTATTCGTAAGTTGCTCCTTTACATTTTTTCAATGTCACCGTACCACCAGTACCTGTCTGTCAGGCCGGTACCTTTTATTCTGTCTCTCAATTACTGTGGTTTCGCGAATCAAGTATGACCGAACTATTATATACTCAAACTGACATTGTCAAGTACAAGTTAAACCATTCGTGTACAATAGAACGTCCTAGCATGGACAAATATTTTTATACCGTGCTTCAGTCAACCCTGCGAGATGAATTTCATGTAATTTTAAGCTAGTTCATTATGCATTATGATCATTTATAGTACAATATAGTACAATTCCGATTCAAAAAACGAAGAGGCTTTCTGCCGAAGAAACTCGACAAATTGTCTCGAAGAAGGCAACAACTCATGGCTATCCATTTTGGACTGTCCAATTTTGACTCTTCCGAAATGGAGGGTACATACTTGTACTATTAATTATGATTAATTCTCGGGGTCAAAGTGAGGTTTCCGCGAAGACTTCCTCCGGTCTGCATTAAAGTTTTCTAGTTATTCTTTTACTCCACTTCTTATCAGAATGGATCTTCTTCATCATAAATGACCAAATTTTTCAATAATAATTACAAATTGCATAATTAACGATGTCATCAGTCATTAATATCCAATTTTGTCAAACAACTGAATATAATTTTTACAGGTATATTTTTAAAAATTTGAAAAAATTGATATGCAATTTTTGGAACATTTCTCTTAAAAAATCCAATATAGATAATTACTCGGTAATTAGGCGAGAGACACTCTTTTGCGAAGTAGGTACTAAAAGTGGAAAGACGAAGCTATCTCCCGGAATTTGTTCAGATTTTTAAAAATATACCTGCATAAATAAACTAGCCGTTATACGAAATGTAGCAGTGTTAGCAGTGCGATTTGTACATACATATAGTATATTGTATGCAAAAGTGTAAAGAGTATTGGCTGCCAGGCGAGTGGTTGCCGGAAAGCATGAAACAGTTGCATGGTTAACTATCCCGATGTTTGTCACGTGCCATATTCAAATGGTAGCTTTTATTATTTTGAATTTGTTAAGGGGAAGGCTCAAAGAATACGCTGTAACACTGACAATTTTCCACATTTGGAAAAATAGAATGGGTTCCATAAATCGTACGTCAAGCGATACAGTATTTGCGATTTGCATCAAAATCCCAGACGCATGCTCCAGAACATAATCGAGTTGATATGTACAGGTAGCCCTCCTACAACACGGCAGCCTGTAACACGGTTTCGACCTAAGACGATAAGAAAATTGCAAAAACGTTTGTACAACACTGTATTTCTACAACTGCGGTGAGGCTTGCCGTCTTACAGATACAGTGTTGCGGAAAGTATTTCTTTTCATCTCCGTGGCCTGAAAATAAAAGTGTCTCACGCTGCTGATCGGCCTGCGTCAAGCCACGGTGTGTTAAAGAATAACTTTTTCGTCTTTAAGACATTAAGTTTCAGTCCCGAGCCATGTCCGATTAAGATAAAAAACACGTTTAAGAGGAAACATACATTTATATTTTGAATACAAATTAAGTTGCCTATGTAGAATTAAAAAAAAAAGATTGGGTTTGAAAATGTTTTCGGAACGTAACCCCCGTTTTTGTACTGGCCCTGGATCTCATACAACACGGCATTTTCTAGGAACCTACCTACCGTGTTATAGGAGGGTTACCTGTACATAGAATGAGCCATATACGAATCTTAACTCAAAGACACACGCACGTTTTTTTGGTGTAATACAATTATTTCAATCAAATATCCGAAACTGTCTCTACTAGACATACACGATTTCATTTTTTCTTCTAAATGTAACAGAAAAATTGAAACAGGTGAGTGACTCGCGAATTGCATCGTTCACCGTCGCCTTTGTACGAGGCTTCTTAAAACGAACCGTTGAAGCAAGCGGCTTTTGTAAAGATTATTGCTAGGCATTAATTTATAATGCAGTTTATATTAGCCTATGTTACTTTGTACTGTATTGTAGGGTGTGAGAATATATATTGCGTGATTGTGAAGTATGAAAGAAAGAATGTCGAGACAAAGCGTGAACGAAGAGTGTCTGGACAGTGTGACAGTTTTTCCGTTGGATGTTTCGAGTGCATGAGCGTGTGTCTGGCAAATGTTTCGAAAGAGAAAGTATGCAAGTTTATGGTGGACAAGGGCAGCGCTTGAAGAGCGACCACCATGTGCGTTTCCTTGGGAAAACTCGGTCGTCTCTTCGGCGGTGGTCCGTAGGCCCTTGTCCTAGGTATAAGGGATGAATGAGTGAGTGAGAAAGTGAGGAAAGCGAGTGCGATAGAATGAAGTGCGAGTGCAAGCGAATGAAGTGTGAGAGAGAAAGAATGCGTGGTATAAGGAAGCGAATGATGGGAAAGAAAGCAGAATGTTTGTTGAGCGCGAAGAGAAAAGAGTGTAGCGAGGTAGCGAGGAAGCGAAGTTTTAGCGAAGCAGTGTTGTAGCGTAGTCTATTTTTTACTTAGTTTAATTAAGTGTTTTTAATAAAGCAATTTTAATTTATCATCATTAACTTTTCATATTTGACAACAACTTGTATCCCACAATTTTGGGGGCTCGTCCGGGATATTAACAATATTCCTCCGGGATACTGCCAAAGAAAAGTGATTGGTCATATTAGAGTTGCTAGCGAAGCGTATAGTGATTGTGATCTGTGTTCAGAAAGTGAAGAGTGAAAACTTTGAAGAGACTAATTTTCAAATGCAAACGTGATGGCAGCTGAAAATTTTAAACGATTTGCGGTGTGTCCGACTCCAGCAGAAATGGATGACAAGGCATACGAAATATATCATCTAAAAAGAAGTTTGGCGTTGCAGAAGAGAGAGGCGGAATTAGTACGGCGGGAGTTGGCAATGACAAAAATGGAGCATGCATTTAAAGTGTATGGTATAAGACCAAGCGAGAGCGAGCTACAAAGCTATTTTGGGGATGAAAGAATGGCGACATTAGATTTTGTGGATGCAGCGGCGGATGACAATTTGTCGATGACAGGCAGCGATGCACAGCGAGGTGACGATGCAGTCCAGCACGACTGCGATGACGGCGATGACCATGAGAGCGAGGGAGAGGGCGACGTGCGACTAAAGGACGACGTACGGGCAGAGGACGACGTACGGGCAGAGGACGAGAAGCGGCCGGGCGAATGCGTGATGCGGCCGGGTGAGGAGGACGAGGTGCGGCCGGGCGATGACGAGATGCGGCAAGAAGACGCCGGAACGGAGCCAGGTAACTGCGAGATGCAGTGCGACGAGGTCGAGGTGCCGTCAGAACGAAAAGTAGATGATTGCGGAAATCAAGAGAATACCAACGAGAGCGAGGTAGAACCGTTAGCTGAGTGCGTGAGTACGGTAATTCTTACAGAAAAGAAATGTAATGAGAATGAGAATGATTTAAATTCCGCGGACAAGTGTGAAGTGTCCCTTGTCGAAATTCAAAAAGATAGTTCGGAGTATAACGTACAGAAAGGGCAATTGTATTTGTACAAGCGTGAGACAATAGCCGTAGAGATATTTTCCGAATTGAAAACAGAGAGACAGATACAGAATTTGCAAGAGGTAACTAATAAATATTTTGTGAGCGAATATTTTAGAAAGTTGATTTGTTACTCAGATATGGCGAAGCCGTTGCCTAATTTAAAAGATTGTGTGATAGATTTTTATAAAGAGGGTGCAGAGGCGTACCTGTGCAGAGATGTGCGTACGTACGCGTGTGGCGCGATAGTTTCCCGAAGGTGTAAGAAAAACAATGCATTTTACCCTATACCCAAGAGAGAGGGTATGAGTGAATTAGAGGTAATTGCGATTGTTAATGTTTTGGATAAGCGTAGCATGTGTTTGTACGAGTTATCATTGAAGATTATTTCGAAAAAAGATATTTGTGTGCTAGTAATAAGCAATCGAGATTTGTGTATGTATCTGGCGAAGCGGAATATGTTTTATGAAGGATTTTATTATGTGTTCGACAGAGGTCGATTTTGTTGAATTTTTGATGATGTAAGCTGTGTGAACTGAGAAAATGATATCAGCGAATGTTTGATTGTGATTGTTAGAATGAATATTGAGAGTACATTCGAGGACGAATGTATCTGCAGGACGGCCGAGTGTAGGGTGTGAGAATATATATTGCGTGATTGTGAAGTATGAAAGAAAGAATGTCGAGACAAAGCGTGAACGAAGAGTGTCTGGACAGTGTGACAGTTTTTCCGTTGGATGTTTCGAGTGCATGAGCGTGTGTCTGGCAAATGTTTCGAAAGAGAAAGTATGCAAGTTTATGGTGGACAAGGGCAGCGCTTGAAGAGCGACCACCATGTGCGTTTCCTTGGGAAAACTCGGTCGTCTCTTCGGCGGTGGTCCGTAGGCCCTTGTCCTAGGTATAAGGGATGAATGAGTGAGTGAGAAAGTGAGGAAAGCGAGTGCGATAGAATGAAGTGCGAGTGCAAGCGAATGAAGTGTGAGAGAGAAAGAATGCGTGGTATAAGGAAGCGAATGATGGGAAAGAAAGCAGAATGTTTGTTGAGCGCGAAGAGAAAAGAGTGTAGCGAGGTAGCGAGGAAGCGAAGTTTTAGCGAAGCAGTGTTGTAGCGTAGTCTATTTTTTACTTAGTTTAATTAAGTGTTTTTAATAAAGCAATTTTAATTTATCATCATTAACTTTTCATATTTGACAACAACTTGTATCCCACAGTATGTTGTGCAAGATTGCAGCCACAAATAATCTTGACTTTTTTAACATCTCTCCCTGTTTACCACTGTTTTTCTATTTTGCAAGTTATAGTATGATCAATCGAAGCCGACATGGAATTGTAAAATATTATTTTTACACATTGTTTATTCTCAAAAATTTTCTCACGTTATTATATTCTAGTAGAAATATGCAGGGACGCGCAAGGAGACAAATAGTTTCGCGTGCGTAACACGTGTTTTTCTTAATTGTTTAAAGTCGTGCGATGATTTGTTCTTTGTGATAAAATACACAGATATTGCGAATGTTGCAAAGAATGATTTAAACGCAGGCGTAACTAACCATATCGATGATTGTTAATCACGCGTGACACGTAGATGTTTTCTTTCTTTTTCCTTACAGATTCGCCATGGTAAATTTATATTAAGTAGACTAAGCAAATTATTTTTTTTCAGCTTTGTTTTTAACGTTGTGTTTCGGTCGCTCTCATGGCAAAACACAAGTTTAACCCTTTCGCTACGACGGGTGTATATATACGCTCTGGAAAAGTGTGCGCTCAGGTACGAAAAGCGTACGTACACCTCATACGATTCCTTAAACAATTCACTATCATGAAGAAAACACTATCGACAAGACGATATTTTGCTTTTTTATTGTAAAATTTAGAGAACAATTAATTGTTTCGTAGTATTCCGTACTTCAGTATCAACTACTCAGCGAAAGGGTTAAGGGCATATCGTATGCCAAGATCACTTTGTTTTCCATCGACCAGCAGGAGAACGCGACTTCTTTCCTCATTTCACGTTATGAAATTCCTGTTTCCCCATGTCTCAATTAAAGTTAAGTTTTATTGTTGTTCTCTGTTTTACTCACGTTGCCTACGACGAGGGATAAAGGTATCCGGTTTTTGTCTACAGCACGGACTCTATACCATGATCAAGTGATCACTATCTTTGTCTGGACTATAAACCATACCATAGTCAACTGATCAAGGAGATAACATTATTAAACTGTACAAATTACAAGTTCTATATCTCCTTCCTACAATTAACCGATGTTCATCCTAAATTCAAATCTAAAATGGTAACGTTGAGAATGATACCAGAATGATAATAGACCTCTAGAGCCCGAAATCCGACGACATCGAACAGCATCAGAAGGATAGAAGGTTTGTACCTGCGATGTACTGGCAGGTGCAAATCAGTGAGAGCAAGTGTGATAGATTTAATTTACACGAGAGACTGTCAATCAGAGGAAAACGACTGTCTACGACGACAGCTAGTTAAGAATTATGACGCGATGCTGCGTAGCGAAGGCACTTCGGTCACCGATGGGTTTGGTCCCACGGTAGGACCACAGTGTTCAGGTACTGGTGCTGGATATTCCACGATAAAGGCAGCGATGAGAACATCATCGGCGTACTTTTAGTGATAAGAGTGGGGAGACGTCGTTAAAATACTATTCCGATGATTTAATAGACTACAAAGGTATTCTGTTTTATCTAGCATATGTAAGGAAGTCCGTTGTTACCGAATGTTATCACCGGCGAATCCAACACCACAATATGAACGAGCTATCGGAGTAAATATGTTATACTTTATTTCATATTTTTATACATTCACTTTTCTACCGATATGTGCAGCTTCATCTTCCGAATCACGTTTATTCGGTACATCGTTTTGTGATTCCACGGAATTTCGTGATTACTCCACCAATGAGGTCATTTATAAAATAAATAATAATCATAGTAACATCGACCTTCAGAATTAATCGTGAGAAAGTAAAAGATTGAAAAGATACGACGGTTAGTGCTTCGCGGATTAGGGATAATTTATTTAGCTTACAGGCTACTATGGACATGCGTGGATCTTCTGTGATGTATATATATATATAATTCGGAGTTATGTTTTGAGACTTCCACGCCCGACGTTTGAGCTTTTAGTTTCGCGTGACGACGCTTTAGAATTCTAAGTAGGTACATCTATAAGTCAGAAATCTCCGGCAAACGCTGGCATGGCGTTTTAGAAGAGTCGTGTTTCTCCGCATCGTTATTGTTACGGGGCCTTGCACTGCTTACAATTTTCCATTCGTTCGTTGAATTCCTCTATTTGAAGCGTCATTTCAAAGAATTGATATTTCTCATGAATGTTTCTCGTTGCCGTGCGCAAAATGTCGTGCGGACTTGTCCCTGGCTCTTCAAATAGAAATAACAATTGTCAATTTTAATACAAAGCGGATAGAAGACAATGAACTTACAAGATACTTACTTATAGCGAGATGCGCTGAAAGGGCAGTTTTGTCGAGCGATAAAGCCCAAATTCTAAGATTGTGCACTTTTACCACCCCTTCTATCTGCATAAATGTGCTCTCGACCTGCGAATATTCGAATCCTTTCGGAATTCCTTCCATTAAGACGTTCATCACGTCCTTGATAATCGCCAATGTGGTCAGAACAACCAAGATCGAAAACAGGAAGGTGCAAATAGGGTCGACCAAGTTCCAACTTGGCTGCAATTATTTCAAATAATCAGTCACTGCCTCCATTTGCTTAATCTAACAACAGACACGCATACCTTGAAGTAAATAACCAACGCAGCGATAAAAACTCCTATGCTCTGAATAAAGTCTCCCAGCACGTGAATAAAAGCGGCACGCACGTTTATATTTTTTCTGTAATCTTCATGCGACTCTTTCCCGACTTTCCCATTTTCTGCGTGACTCTCCTCCGGACTATGTCCGTGCGCGTGTCCGTGACCCCCGTGACTGTGGCCGTGTTGGTGCAAGGAAAGACCCATTCTACAAACCCGAAACGATGTTTAGCAATTACGTTCGATATAATGCAGATTACAGATCGGTTAACGTTACATTAAAAAGCTACTCCGTATATAAGTAGTAATGATTATCGTCAATGGTATCACTAACACTAGATTTACCGCAACACCAACTGCAGACGTGATTAACATCACGGTAGCGTCCAACTCGAAGTTTTTGTGGATCACTCGTTCAACCGCCAGATAGAAGAGAATACCGGTAACCACCCATATCAGTAGAACCGATGTCAACGCACCTATTACCTACAATTATTTTGTACATGTATCCACAAGCATTTCCATTTGAAAATCAAATCAACAGACATTCGAATCGCCAATCGTAATACTTACTTCCGCTCTGTACCAGCCGAAAGGCATTTTTCTCGTCGCTGGTCTGTTCGCCACCCATATCGAGAATAACGAGATCATGAACGACGCAAAGTCGGTTAATAAATGCGCCGCATCCGTTGCGATTGCTAAACTATTAGATAGAACTCCACCTGAGAACAAGGTACAGATCAAGTATAAAATAGTTCGTATGACAGGGGAACTTTCATCTTGTCAAGCGAAATTATTACCTACGATTTCTGCGATCATAAAGACCACGCAAAGCACGCTGGCGAGTAATAGTTTTTTCCTTGCTTTCTTATCGATCTCTTCGTTTCGTTCTCGATGACAATGGTCTTCTATCCCGTCTACAAACGTGTATACGTTGAAAACGTGTTATACTTGAACAAAGTATGTCAATAGCTTATCACGTAACTTTCCAAAAAAAAAAGTGAAATATCACGTTTATTAGTATACATCAGAAAATCTTACTCGAAGGATTTTGTTGATAATCGATGGTCGCATTTTCTTCGGCGGAAGTGCCCTTCACTACCGTACAACATCCCGAAAGTTTCCCGTGAACGCAGAAGATCACCTTCCTCGGTGTTAACTCGTTATCGTCGATTTCATTGTTATTCGGGGGAATACTGGTTCCGTATCCATATATCGCTCTGTCCTTAAATCTGTTCAAATAACAAGAAATGTAACGTAAGTAGATCTTTCATAGCTCTATATAACGATGTAAATTGGAATCGGTCTAGAGAATCCCATACATATTTCATATCTCTGGTGTATACGTATTCCTAACTTTCTTTCGATTCGTTCTTTTAATTTTAACTTTCTTCCGCTTCGTTCTTTTAATCCTAACGATAAGTGGAGCACGCTTCTAGCGTAATAAATATGCGACGACTCGATAAACAGCGGAGTAATACACGATATCTCATTTCTTCCCCCAGATTTTACGCCTGGATAACATCTATTCTACCGAATCGATATACAAGAGACGATGTTTTCCTTTTCCAAAATTTCCGACTAACGCACGATATGTACAGAAGGTACGGAACTTGTACGAAGAATAAAAATGAGCAACACAGAACAGGCAGTTTACATTTTCATTTACGTGATTACTTCGTTCATGTTCACGATCGTTATCGTTCGTCAAGCAAAGTTCGTTATCGGTCTCTTTCTAACAATGAGATATCGACGATGCCGTGTGCAAATGCGCATCCTTCGGGCAGGGCCGATTCAAAGACAAACGATGCCGTGTGCAAACCGTGATCGAAAAATATCGCTATCCGGCCAACCGACCTGTCGAGACACCGATTCACGCTGTAACGCCGTGTGCAATTACGCGTAGGATCGGACAATTTGGTATTATGCGAAAAATCAGACAATGTCCATGCCGAATAATAGTTAACATTATTACGGAATTTGTATGTGTGTTTTTTTGTACTTATTTAAATCCGTTTCATTGTTCCCTACAGAAAGTCTCTTCTTTAATGCGAATAACGTAAACGACCGTTTCCTTTAAGTCGGATTATTTTCTTTTATTCTCTGACAGATGTACGATAATTAGTATAAATCAAAGCATCGTACATGCGATGCTGCTCAGCATTTCGGAGGATGATACGAGGACAAACGTCAATGCGAACTATAAATGTCGACGATCAAGGCCACGTGGTAGCGCACACTGCAGATCGCGATACATCATCGCGTTTCCTCTCTTTTATCGCCCCTTTTCCTTTTCCTGTCCCCGCCGATTATTCAAAACATACAGGGATAATCGTCTAATCAATTTATTAAGAATCAGTCCATCAAAGTGTGAAAATTAACGCATGTCGATTATTGGTTGTCGAAGTTTTACATCAAAGTCTCGATACTTTACATTTGATATGTTTTTACGTGAATGAATAACAACGTTTAACACGTGGAGAGCTCGGATAATTCGGTACGTTAAACCGATCAGGTGTGCGATATTTGCAAAAGTGTCAAATCGAAAGAGTTACAGCGGCACGTTGTTCAATCACCGACTCTCTAAGCACAAGTGGCACCGTACTAATTGCTAACGTGGATAACAACTTGGATAACTCTCTAAAACGTTTTCACCGGAATCATCAAATATGTAGATTGAAGATGGTAGCGATGCAGCAATTTCGTTTAAAAAAAAACATACAGACTTTCGATTGCCTAGGTGTAGTGCTTTGAGTACATACATTGATATATTTGTACTCGCTATCGATAAATCACTCTCACTAGAGCCAGATAAAACTACATACCTTCCGCCCAGATATCCGTCATCGATACATTCTTATATTACTCCTAGGAAATAGTCAGTCTATTCGTTGATTTCCATACTTTCCTTCGAATATAAATCGATGAAAATGTAACGCGTTATATTAATATGTACTCGACACGTGGATAAGAGTAGCATCAATTATTTCTACGTAACTGAGTCGTAATTTGACAAGTGGAAACTGCTTGAAACCAAAGACGATAAGTACTCGTAACCACATGGATACCGATCATCGATTGTAATTCGACCGCGTGTACGTTCCGCAACATTATCGGTCTCTCTCGTAATTCAACGCTCGATTGGACGGAAAATTGACAATATGTATTTCCAAAAGACTGCCGCATACTGCACGCACATAATTAACTCGACTTGCGTTGATATCCCGTTACTTGGGATACATTTTCCTACCTTTCTATCGTCGCTTCTTCGCTCCTCCTATTGTCACTTCCTCGACGTACACGAATACGTACACGTTCGAAGACAATATTAAATTCGAATTGTCAAACTCGGTCTTACTACATCGTTCGAAGGAGAGGGCAAATGATACGGTAGAAAAGAGAGACGATGACTATTACCTCTCGCGGAATACGCGTTAACGCGATTATCGCATCTTTTGTTATTTGTTGCTGTTCGCTCTTTTAATGCAACGACGTATGCATTTACATTTATGTTTATATTTGTATTTATATCTATATCGTTTAATCTTGATTCGTATATCTCGATGCATTTATCTGAGTATTTGTGTTTATATTTATATAGACGAATGATAATAATGCACGTCTGCACGCAAACATAGTGTTATATCGAAACGTTAAAAATGTTCACAGGATTATTCGTGTATATCTACGAATAAACACTCCTCGGTTGGCGATAAGTTTTTCAACTCGGCAATAGATATAGCGCGATAGATTAATACGCGACAGGACGCAAGTAGCAAAGGATGCATATAAGCGGGCAATCCTCAGGATATTCGAAACTCACAGTTTGATCTTCTCGTCGTCCATGATCCTCTAGGCTCTAGGTGTAACGATGCGCGACGATGTGCGACGACGTTGCAACACGTTAGACACGATCCACGCGATCGCGGCACGATCGCGGCCCGATAGGTTCACCGCGGTGGATCGCACCGAAATATGAAAAAGAAAGAAAGACGGGACGAAAGAAAAAGAGAAGGGGGCGCGACGATACAAGTCCGAGTGTAGGCGAACAACGAAGAGCGGGTTCGAGCGGGTTTGATGTTCACGTTGACTCTCGTCTCAACTGCATTCGAAGCTGCGGGGAAACGTGTACAAGACTGCGGCCGATTCACTGCTCGAATAAATAACAAAACACCGATACTCCATACTGTATTTTGCAACGAATAACACCTAGTGTCCAGGCCCAGTACGTTTGTTTTACCAGATAGCTTAACTCTCGACGAGTTTCTCCTGCTCCGTCCGTCTTCTTCGCTCCAACGTACGTCGGTCTCTCTCGATCTCCCCCCCCCCCCCCTCCGCCCGCCCTTCCACTTGCCGCCTTCTCTATCTGCTACTCTGCCTCTGCCTTTCAGAATTCTATCTGTCGCCGTTGATTCCGTCTCTCTCGCACTTCGAAAAAGATAACGTTCTTCTCCGCGATGTACATAACGCGACAGCGGCGGCCGCGTTTGGACTTGGAGAATCAAGCGTTCGTGACTCGAAACCGATCACGGTAAGAACCACTGTGCACTTGGATCGAACAAAAAATTTACCACCGCCACGAACGTTAACCTACGTTCCGTAGATGCACTTGTTAACGTATCGTATCTTCTCTTCTCTTCTTCGTCGGCTTATCGGGTATACTCCTCACGTAGCTTACAGGTTCCAACCGCTTCTGCAGTTGGTATGCAAACTCATGGTGAACAAAATTATTAATCTAAACGTGCGAGAATGCGATTGTTTATTTGTTTGACTGGCCAGTTGGATGAATCTGGATGAATCCACCTTTTTAAGCAGGTAACGATGTTGCACTTGCATGCGAATAGTACATAGTTTATATCGATGAAGCGCTCAAGCTTCCAGGTGTACTTTATCATGTAATTAATCATTTGATCGTATGTCAGTATGTATGTACATACATATATCCACTTATAATATTGTTTATGTGGCATTACACCAAAATGTAGTGGGAATTGAAAAATATCTTTTCACGTACACTTGCTACTAGCTTATGCAGAGAAGATTAGAGGAATGCGTCTTTTTATTCACGGTATTCTTTCTCTCTTTCCTTATTTCCCTCGCTTGTTTTTTCCTCCCTTCCTCTCTATCTCTCTCACTCTCCCTGCTCCTGTACGTTTCGGTCGACTTATTCCGTGTGTTATGCAAATATTAACTATACTGTGGCGACAACGTAAAGCAGGTGTATTATACATCGTACTTGGTAATCGAACGTAACATTCGTCCGCATCTTACTGCTGCGATCGACTTGGATCAACTGCGAACGATGCGAGGACTACTCCGACGGTAAAGATGTATCTATGTTGTATATTCTATAGCAAATAAATGTTCCTGTTACCGGTGATCGGGGGACCGAAACGTGAACGCTCGTGGATTCTGCATTAACACTCGCCGAATCTTCAAATTTGCAGCCTCGTAATTAGTCACAATTACTGGCCATAATGAATAAGTTTCCGAATAAAAATACAGTGAAATATAAAAACGCAGCGTATCTTCGTACTGGAAGCCATTATAAACTGATACGGTACATCTATAGTGAGTCACAACCAACATTGTAAACAACATACAAAAATATATTTCATGTGATAACAAAGTTTAGGAATGACAGAAAAAAAAATATATGGCGGACATAATATATAGTAAATATAGATATATTTATTGCGTAACAATAACAAAAGATATGAACCTTTCTAAGTTTAAAAAAAGATAGAGTTACTAGATTGCAGTCCGGATAACAACTGACAGCTAAAATCCTATAATACAAATTTGATTGTGATTCCTCTTGAGGACTCCCCGAAAGCAAATGAAAAACATCAATCAAAAGGAGATTATATTTATTTTAATGGTATTTTCGTGGTAAACAATTTTGAAATTAACAGAAAGTATTGGGAAACAGTTAACATTATTGGCAGGAGTACTAGTTTTATTTAATATATTAATAAATGTTATGAGGAAGAAAATTGCATATCAAATAAATCAAGGGCAGCTCTAACTAAACAGTTCAATACATACGATGGAAGACGAATTGTTAAAACATTAACGATAATTCAAAACTTACTCCACCTAAAGTGGTAAATGGAGTGCAGAAATGCTTGAAAAAATGTGTTAATCCACAAACAAGAAGAAGCGTTTTTTGAAGAAATGATTTTCATAGATATGCAACTAGAAACAAGCCATTTAACAGTGGTAAAGGTAAAAAACAAAAGGCTGGTTTCCACGAGAAGATTGAAATAAGGATTTTAACGTTTGTAAGCAAGTTATTTCTTCCGATGAAAGTACTAAAAGTACTATGTGGCGTAAAGAAACGTCGAAGGAACTAACGTCGTGGCGTGCAGAAACTAAAATGAAGAATTTGAACTCTACTGTGAAACATGGAGGTGGATCGAGAGTGGTTTGGGGCTGTTTGTCAGCAGCCAGAGTAGGCAATTTGGACTCCATTGTAGGAAATACATATAAGTAAATATGATTATGAAGGTATTAAAAAGAATATTGAAATGTAAGTAATCCAGAAAAATTGAGAATTTTTAGTTGTTAAAAATTGTATAACTACAACAAAGCGTACGCCGCATATCGATAAAACGTAATTACTGTATAATTGCCCAAAAGTAATTAATACACTTCTGCAGCCACTGGACCTACACGTTATAGAAAATATTTCAAGTGAACTAAATATTAGAATAAGAAAGCAGTTTAAGTAAAAACGATTGGAAAAAGATACTGATAGAACTGATGGACACGAACGAACTTGGTTTTACGGAAAATATAGTAAAATCACTACCAATCCGATTGCGTGCCGTAGAATTCATTGGAATTATCCAACAAAATATTAATTATTAATATCTCACTTACCGACGTATTTATTATTAATTTAAATGAGGTTTTATAGAATTGTTTAAACATGTACCGTTCTTTATGAAACATATTTCTCGGACTGAACTGTAGTAACTTCATTTTTTGAAGACAATATTAAAAAATATTATATATTTGTTTTTAATACTTATTTTTTGTACATTATTGCACAATGAAAATAAGTATATGTACTAAAATATATATGTATAATGTATATAATCATATTCATCATATTTCTGTCCAAGTCATCCCCAATATTCTTTATCACATGAAACATATTTTTATATTTGGTTAACGATGTTGGTTGTGATTCACTATACATAGATTACCCCTCGACGTATTTGCACAAGTATAGCTAGCGGGGAGGAGTGCCTTACTACCCTACATCAGAGCTAGCGAAAATGTGTACTTTGTTCTTCCCAACGATGTCAGCCCAGGTCCCGCCAGGCGACCGGGTTCCACGACAAGAGCTGGGGTACTCAAAATGTCGACGATGGACATTCTTTCTGAAAATATTCGTAAGAAAGTCATCACACCTGGTTGCATAATGCATATTATTTTCTACAACACATTATAAGTGTGAAAAACAGCACTACTGTTTATAGATTTTATCGATATCTCGCCGTAAACTTGCAGACGAAATCTCAAAGTGTAAGCATAGAACCATAGTACACTTGGTTTATTCTAATGTAATTGTATCAAGAGACGAGGTTTTATCTTGAGCCAAGTACAAGAGACCTTGACTTGTACACCTTGATTCTTTACAGTGTAAAAAGTGTAAAAAGTTTACGGGAAACAGTTTGGGGTCTTCGGAGTATTCAAACCACATTAAAATCGCAAATTTCGCAAAAACAACGAGGATACTTTGAAAGGTGGTTCCAAGACGAGCAATTTGTGACTAATTACAAAAAAAAATTAGTACAGCCAGTTAGGAGATGTTTGATGAAGTAGTGTGTTGTTTTTACAAGCAACGTCATCTCTGTCTGTCTCCGGAATTTTCCTTGGTAATGCAGCACGTCGTAGTCGCCTGTCGGCGACTGCGTTAACTTACACCATATTTTCAAGCCATGCGGCGATGATTTTTCTACCGATAACATCGATTTTTATATGTAATCTGTTGCAGACATGCCGGAAAGAAAATCCAGAGATAAGGCCTTGTCTCGGACCGAGTACAAAAGTCCCCGACTGGTACTTTCAATTTACAGGATTTTTTAGAATATTCGACATTTTTTGACTAACAGGTAGAGTTTAATGCGAGATTTTATTAACAGATTCCCATCTTGATAGACATATACAACTATGATAGACATGAAAGTCAACAAAAAATAATTCTGAAAACTTTCAAGGGTTATTAATGATTTATAAATTTAATATAATAGTTCCTTAAATTATTGTATAAATGTATTTAACTTTTAAAGCTTGAACACATGTCGAAGCGTCTCCCTGGATGTCTACAAGATTTGTTTAATATGTAGTAAAAATATTCTGTAAACATAACTTCCAACAAAGAATAAGGAAATTTTTTTTGTCGGGCTGTCCGATGTTTAGCGAGTGATTAGGTTTGTAGCAAAACAGGTAGTTATCGCTACTGCTAAAAAAAATTAATTATATGTTCTATATGGAAACTTTACTATCTCGGATATCGAATGTGTGAGTTGTTCTTTATCTGTTTAGAATAGTGTTATGATATTCTCTAAACATATTAACAATAAAAAATTGAGAACAGTATATTTTCTGTGGGTATACTCTACAATTAGATCAGAAGATGCTGCAATAACAAGAAATTCATAACTTCAAAACTATTCTTTGTGTAAACATATCGTTGAAATATGTATATGTATACATAGACTCTAAACCACATTTTTTAATCTTGAGGGAACATGATGTCGTTGTTGTACGTGTATAAAAAAATATTTTCAAGGATATACATTGGACCACATTGATCGTATTGCACCATATTAGTTCTAAAAATTAAAAGTATTTTTCAACAATTTGTACAAACAATTATGTGAAATTTATGGATAATCAATAAAACTTTTTTTTAATTAAATTATTTTTATCCACTTTTATGCGTATTATAATTATCGAATTATGGATTTTAAAACCAAACATACACAAAACCTTTACTCCCTGCCAATAAAAAAAGGGTTAACATTTTGATGATTTCTTCACTCGATCACTTGACCTGAATCGCAGCTACATTAAAATTTTATTGTTTCCGAAAGAGTCTCTGACGTTTTTTATTCATTTCTTCAAAGTTTTATGAAATTTTCTAAGTACATAATTCTTACTGTTACATTTTTTAAAAATAAATATTTAAAAATAAAAAATATTTAATGAAAAATATCTTACATTCCTTAAATTTCTTTACATCGTTATTGCCATATCGCCGTATTAGTGAGATCACTTTATTCCTTTATTTTCCTACATTCCTTTATATCTTTGTTTCCCATCCCCTTATTTATTCCTTCGATCCTGAATTTCCTAATTCCTTCATTCCCTGATTCCCTGATTACTTATGTGCTTAATAGCAAGTAATTTAATGGAAACAATACTGTAGCTTGCAATTATACATATGAATGAAGTAAAATTCTTAGAAAATGACACAAAATACAAAGATTTTGGACAAGTACAAGAGACTGTGACTTTAGAATAAGTTGCTTATTAACATAAATTTCATTATAGGAAATACTTGAAATCAATCAAATGTGAGCAAGTACAGATTCTTGTGCAGCTTCGATACAACAATAGCGCTAAATAAATATGCAATTAACTAAATTTGCAAAAAAATGATGTCTCCTCATTTTATTAATAAATCTACTTACTGCTATATTAAATGATTAGTGGCCCGCTTATTCCGAAAGTTTGATGGTAAAAAATACCTGTAGTGTTAAGCCTAAACTCCCTTTAGTTTTAACCCTTTGCGCTCGAGCGGTGCCTTTCAGGCACCAAAGTAAGAGGAAAATGCAAATTCTCGAGTGCAAAGTACCACGAGGGTATTTTAAATCTTTGCATTATGGAGAACGTGCCTGTCACAGAGTGTTGGATGTTATTAACTAATTCGATTCGTTTATTAACAAATAAACGAATACGACTACGAATAACTTGGTTTCATTGTCGTCTTTAATAATTTTCACGTTATTCGATCGCCACTGGTTGCTAAACATTCTCCGGCAATGGAAATTCACATAGTAAGCTTTGGTTCTCGTCCAAGTTTAATAATACGCCATATGATAACTTCTTTAATCTACACCTCAGGTCTTTCGCGCTGTTACAACTTTTACTTCATATTGTTATTTGATACTTTCTTTGTAAACGATTATCAAACGTGTTTGTAAAAACCGCGGTATGTTTTTCTAACCGTTTCTTCTTTACACGTAAATCCATTATTATTGCAAAACTGTTGCGACAGAACTAATTGCGGATAAATAAAGTTATTCGAATAATGACCTCAAATAGAAAGTATGTATTTAGGTAGATTCGTACAATCTCGAAACATTTTAAATACGTAGGTGGAACGAAACACATCGGTCGCATGACGATGTCGCCAATTGATTTGACTTATATGTATATGTATGTATAGACTCATATCTCGACGAGAGATGCGTTTCATTTACTGTATGAAACAACTCAACTGCTTCTTTATCTATCGAATGTTATCTATCGAAACAGCGATTCCTTTTCGAACAGCAACCAGTTATTTTTCGAATACTGAACTTCCAAAATCGTAGATATTGTACAGGCATGCAAATAAATCCACCACCAAACTGATCAAACACAGATCAAACACTTCAATCGAGTGTGGCATGCGTTCACAGAAACAAGTATATGCAATACGAGAAATAAATTTATCCTTTCATCTCTTTTTGATGTCCTTCACATCTTTTTTGAAAGTTGAGGTGTAATTAATTGATATGCCGAGGAAAAAAATCAAATCAAAACATCAACTTCACCACCACTGCAAACAAACCCCGAAGTATGTACAATAAAACACTATGCGTGCAAGACCTACTTTATACCGTATTGAAAGTACGTACGAATTATTGTCCTGGTTGTTCTCCCCCATGATCGGTCAACAGGTCCTTTACGAAATACCAGGCGAAAGTATAAACACTAGAGAAACGTTCAACGTTAGACGATTAACGATCGATAGAAAACGACGGAAAATGCTTGTTGCGCGCGCGAAACAATTCAATGATCCATGCCTACGTATCGTCGGAAGTTGTCTTTACTGGCAGAAGGCAAAAGCCACTAGTGTACCTCCTTCCGGGAACGTTCGCGATTATTTACTGTTTACAAAAATACAATGCGATTGATATTTGTTGATATTCGACCACGTATTGAGCGAATCTGTTCTCTAAGGTTGCTTTCACAACAGAATACGATTAGTAATATCGAACGTCGTTTTTAAAAGTATAACGATAGAAGATCAAGATACAGATATGACAGCATTTAGAATTACTCTGTATTTAAAAATGTCGAACTATTCTCTACGTGACCAGAACTTTTTATGTACGTAAATCCATTTGTATAGTATAAACCTTATAAATAATATGAATTTATGTGAAACAAGCTTTATTGTTTACTTACGCGTTTCACTGTTATTATCGATAAAGTCGTTCGTTCACCGCTGGACCCCAAATGAGATCAACAGATTGCTAATACGTGATCAACGAATATCTACTGATCTGGCGTTTATCGGAAAGTCTTTGTGTATGGCAGAATCAAATGCGGTAACGATAACGCAAAAGAACGCCATATAGGAACGTGATACATAAAAGGTAGTTTTACAAACGTTACAAGTTTATTTCTTACTGCTATAAAGTAGACAATATAAAATCACAATCGTTTCCACAGGTAGCACGAACAAACTTCTCTGTCCTGTAATTAAGTACATTACTGCGATCAAGGATTAATCATTCGCGATTGTACTCTTCAAAATATTTGGCTTGTCGAGGTTTACGATTCGCAATTCGAAAATTCGTAATGCGACTCAACCCCTTATCAGTGTCTTTTTTCTTGCATTATATGGCTGCTTTAGTAGACTGAGACCCTCGACATTCTGTTACCTTCCAGACGAAAAGTTTAAATGGCTATACGATAAACATTCGAAATATCGTGGACGTGTTACCTAATATATATATATATGTATCGAGGGAAAGAAATTTATTGGGTCGTACTCTCGAATTCCAAATACGGAAAACAAATCACTCTTCCCAGGATTGTTATAAAACTTTTAATTACCTTACTTCATATTAACATTGCTGAACATTTTAAATCCTAATTTCATTTACAGTTCTTCGTGTTTTGTAACATCCTCGGTACTTTCAGCGGTTTCTATACAAAAAATGAAAACATCAGACATAACCACACGTTAGCAAAAAAATGTTACTCGCCTGTTCTCATTGGAATACGCACCGTTATCTTCTTTTTCTATTTGCCTATTTTCGTTTTCTACCTTTTGTTGTAGAGCTTTAATCTCCTCATCGTATCCTACCCATTCTGGCAATATGCGTATGGCAGCTTGTAGTTTAGCTTCTTTCGTCATTGGATTGTTACACTAAAAATTCAGGTAAATGATATTCAATGTAATCGTAATAATGACCTGACGACCAACTCACGTGCTTCAAAGGTATTATTTACCAAGTCTATAGTTTTCGCATATCCCTTAGATGCGTCATCACACCATGTTTCGCACCATAGCCACTCCTGCGGCAGTGTCTTTATGGCCACTTGATGAATCATATTATTAGGTAAATCCTAAAACATTGAAATTCATTGACAATTCTGCACTTTAATCTCACATCTTATAATGTCCGCACCTGATCGAGATTTGCTAAGCTGTTCGGATCCTGGCTCAGCGCCTGATATTGCCCTCTCAATCTGTCTCCGGCTGCAATGCGTCTGAATCGTTTTAAATCCACCACATATAAAGCGCTGATATGATAGGAACGGCCTTGCAGGTGATTTCTCCAGTATCCCTGCTTCCAGAACCGAAAACCGTCCATCTCTTTTCGGCTATCGCAGAACGGTGTATAAGCGTATGGCGCGCCACCAAGATCCATCGTTGCTAATTCCTTTAAATCTGCTCTGACAACCTGTCAACGAATAAATCCAAAATTATATTATACATATACATCTGCATAAATATTACGATACGCTACAAGTTCACTCAAGCAATCTGAATCTCATTGATACTCCTTCTTTGACATTGTCATACCTGGTCGGCATCGACAAAAATGATTTTTTTCACGTTCAATGGAAACAAGACATCGAGGAATAAAATTTTATATCCCCATATAGTCCTTTGCTTTTCTGTTTGTGGATGAAGCCAGCGAGGCCACTTATACTGTACGAGTTCGTATTCGAAACCGTATTCCTTTGCCATGTGTGATAGAAAGTCCTACATTGGAAATGCAATTCATTAGAATGCATTATTTGTAATTCACTTTTACAGCTCACATGAATCGTCAATTACCTTTAACGTTGGCGATAGATAATTCTTCAAAAACCAGAATTTCACGGGACTCTTAGTGTGCTTTATAACGCTTAACATCATGATTTTCAAGAATCTTTCGTACAGGTGGCCGGAAGCTAACGAGAAAATATTTAATTTCTCATCCTCATCGTCAGTTTCATCCGCTGCCGTAAACGTCCTGATTTTCCGACAAACAAAGAAAAACTAGATGTAGAAGCTACTTCGCTTGAAGGTTTTTCATTTCAACCCTTAACCTGTTAACCGGCTATGACGAAATACATACATATATGAGTTAAACAAAAGATAATTCCCCGATTAACAGATTAAACGTTCAGTCAATCGGTTAAAAGATGATGTTTCTTGAAGCATTCGTAAAAATTAATGCGTGTAAGATTCATAGGTATTTACGTATTAGTGAGAAGCTTACCAAAATTTGGAAAAGCTAAAAAAAGAGAGAACAAACAAAAGTTAAAGTTTGAGAATAACTGAATACAAACATTAGGTACTTTCATTGTGCACTAAAGAATTTCTTCTAAACTACCTGGGGCCACTGATTTAATTGGGAAACAAGTTGGAAAATGTTCTGCATACCTAGAGATCGAATTCCACAGTCCATTAGACTTTTCCATATCTGATAAGAGATCCATTCCGACCTTGTCTGGCTTTTTGGACACCTTAACTTTCAGAACGTGACTTCGCAACGAACTTATTGCGACCTTTACATCATTGCCATTTTGAATGACGTCCTGGCCACCAACTGTGGTGAAGTCGTATATTTCCGCCGATCTACCTTGACGGAGTCGCAGCACCCATTCACCAGGATTTGCTTTCAATTGAAAGTATCCTAGATTAGCCATTACTATGGTATCGACAATTAGTGGTTGTTTCTCCGTCCCTAATGTAATCTGTAATCCTCGTGGGGGGTTTCCCATTAATGCCTCGAAACAGTGACCTTCAAGTAACAGGTGTTCCAACTCAAACTCGCTGCAGAAAAAAGTCATAAGAATGTGAGTAATTAAACCAAAATAATGTACATTTATTTAAGCAATGCAGAAGACTACCTGTGTATTCCCATCGCAACGTTATTCAGTTTAATATTGTCCAGATCGTAGACACTACGAACCACTTCTACCAACCAATTTTCTGGTGCGTGAATATATTGTGTTAACAAAGAGGACGTTGGCAATTTGGTAAACTTTGCTATGGCCCCATTGACGTCCCCATTCCCAGTAAATTGTAGTTCGGGTTCGAATACGAAGCGATAGAAACTGAAACGTTCACATGTATTAAACAAGCCTGTTTGCAATACAGGGTGTCCCAAAATTATGCAGCAAGCGGGAACAAGTAGATTGTTTATAACAAAAGAAATCGAAAATTCCTTTACCTTTTTTTTATTTGAAGCCCCGTTTTGGAGATACAAGCTTCCAAAATATCGTGGTCCGGCTTCCGGCCCGCGCAGTTCGAACATCAGCTGGAGGCATATACGCGAGAAAAGTATAGGCGAGCGGTCAGCGGGGAGAGGGGTATCCATCGACGCTCAGCTGAGATTTCGCCGAGCGACAGCTGTGCCCCTCTCCCCGCTAACCGCTCGTCTATACTTTTCTCGCGTAGATGCCTCCAGCCGACGTTCGAACTGCGCGGGCCGGAAGCCGGACCACGATATTTTGGAAGCTTGTATCTCCAAAACGGGGCTTCAAATAAAAAAAAGGTAAAGGAATTTTCGATTTCTTTTGTTATAAACAATCTACTTGTTCCCGCTTGCTGCATAATTTTGGGACACCCTGTATAAAGAATGTATAATTCACCATACCTTTTCAACGGCATATCACTATTTTTGTCTAAGCAGTTTAAGAATACTTTTATGTTGCAGTTCAAAGACATTTGTAACGTTTTTAAAATTGGACCCAACTTTTGAGCACCTCGGGATACAGGGTCCACAATAGCGATTAAGTTAAACGCCGCTTCGTCGGGTCTTTCAGCTGAGATTTTTATAACACTGAATGTCATAAGCATAATTAGTATATGTGTTGTTATGATAAATTCATGTTTGGTATGTTAGGTCGTACCTGTGGTCATCACTGTGGAAAGGAACGTCAAATCGACTTCTAGTTTGCGGATGTGAAACTAGCAACGATGTGATTTTCATTATCATGTCATCCGTAAGTTCATTTTTCTCTGTAAAAATCAAGAAAAAAAATAAAATTCTCTCCACTGTCACACGCAGACTGTTTAAAAACTATGCTTACCATATTCATCGTCTTCCAATAACTGTCCTTTTATCAACTTTTTAAACAATTTGTCTCCGTATGTACTTTGACTAAATCTCTCTAATAAAGAAAAATCATCACTAGTAAATTCCTCGCCAGCATCCAAAGGACCAACCAATCGACCATTACAAACAATTGCTCGGGTCCCTTTCTCTAAACCCAAGGTAGTTTTAACGTATTGCCGATGGTACAATAATTCTGCGGTTTGTGCGTTCAATTGTTCTTTCACAACATCTTCCTAGAATATCAAACTCTATAATAAATATTCTTTGATTGACATTACTTATAATAATTACCTCTATATCAAACTTATTATCAGCAATGAGAGAAGCAACGTCTTCCTTAATTATGTTACGCAAAAAGCGCATAGATTTTTCCGCAGGCAATCCTCTTAATGCTGCCAATGCAATTTTATTAATGTCGGGATCATTAGCATCTTCTACGTCTTCCGATGGATTAATGATCACAGTAATTCGTACATCGGCATTGGATTCCTAAATCACGATAGCAATTGTAAACGGAGTCTCGCGAATCGGCGTGTTAACATGTTCCATAGCGTGTAGAATACGCCCCACGCCCCTAGACTTTCATTCTGGCCGTATAGACTTTGCGTCGAAAAAAGAATTTTTAAGATTCGTTGTAATATCATGAATAGACGGCTGAATAACATTCAAAGTGCAGTTATCATTCCTGGGATCCTCCACGTTTCTTTTTGTATAATTATGATATTTGTACTGTTATGAATATTGTTAGAAATACCTCGAATGCAAAACCATTAAGCGTAATAGCGCGGGACGAGGACGCCCGACACGACCTGTTCGAAAAGTCACGAAAAATCGGTAAAGCACGAAACGTGTTAAATGAACACACTTACTACATATTCCAGAGCCTCGCGTAGCAACCGTCTCCCCTCTATTTCTTTTAAATCCGTTACTACCCAAAAGGTGTATAAATGGCGCACAGTCATACGACGCGGTACAAACGTGTAATGTAGTCTCTCCATAAGCCATGTAGAGAAGTCCTGCGGGCTCCATTTCAACATGTCATCATCATCGGGGGTAGTGCCAATTAAATTCAACCACATATCCTTTTCCACTTTTAAAACGCGGTCGTTTAAACTATAATATGAACAAGTAAACATATGTAATAAAACATTAAAAAATGTGGATATTTAAAGGACTACTTTTATATGCGATGTACCTATTCAGAAACGACATGAAAATTATTACTACAAATATAAATAAATTGGAAGAAAAAATACCGTGGCATAACGTTCGGTTGATTCATGATATAATCGACAACGTCATCTCTTTCAGTTATTTCACCCCTATAGACAGCTTTCTGTAAGGTGGGTGTTTGCGAAATTATTGTGGATAAAACTGCCTCTTCGAACGAATCGGCAGTTAATTGATCGGGAGATAAAGGCACACCATTCAATAATGCTTGTGGAAATTTTTTGAATCCAGCTCGCTTCACAAAATCACTAGCCGAAAGACGTGCTACATCATACTCGGACTCTTCGCTAAGAATGTAATCTATATTGGCAGATGAATCTTGTGATTTTATAGCTTTCTTTACTTCGTCCACGCCCAGCCCTTGTGGTCCATTGTAATTTCCTAACTGGAAAAAAAAACTTTTATTACTTTTGCGCGATATTCATGTTATCAATATTTGTTACCAGAAGCATAATGAGCTAAATGTTAAAGAATTAAAATGCATAGTAATATCCTTTCGATTTCTTACATCCACCAAAAATTGTATGGCACTCTCGGAGCCCTTTGCTTCTGTAAAATAGCGGAATGCATTATTAACTGCAACGCCAGGGTCCATTAGACCAGTTAACGACGTATCGTAGTTTATCACGAATACGAAACCGACTCGCAACGGTGCGGAATGTAAATACAAAGATTGCGCTAATGTTATTAAGGGCATAGACTCCTCGCTCAAAGGATCAATAATCAGCACCTGGAAAAATTCAATACAATTGATTTGTCTTTCTGTATGATATCCTTAAATAAAATTACTGTTATAGTTTACACTACGAACCAGATTATACAAATTTCTTCGAATATTCCGAAGCATTCCGGGAAAGGTTGGTCTTAACAATTCTGTTAACGAAGAAGACCACCTCATGTATGCCGAATCGTGTTCGATATCATTTACCCAAATTATAGCAGAGTCTCTTATATCCATTGCAAAATCTTGCTTATCCATACCACCACCGGCTAAATCTATAGCCAGTAACTTACTCATCTGTTTATTATTGAATCCTGTAAATCAAACGCTAGAATTCCATTACGCTTATTTCGTACGTTTTAATAAATAATTCAACATATAATATGCGCCATACCAATCCTATGAAGGGATTCCACTATTCGCAATTCGCTTCTTAATGATTCTAATAAACTAAGAACGTCTACAGCTTCTAAATCAAAAAACAGTCCATTTATGAAAAGAGCAGTGTCTGTAGGTTGAATATTTAAACTTGTAGAAAATATCGCTTGATTCAGCTTCATTTCCTTCTTCATCTCATTATTCACTTTCGTTCTAATCAAGGATTTGGCCTAGACAAATAATACAGAAATAAATACTAATGAATAAATAAACAAATTTAATAGAACTTTACAGTACGTAAAAGATATAATTACCTGCATTGGAAAATTCTGAGATATATCTGTTAAAACGTTAAGAGCCTCTTTTGAAGGAGAGTTCATTATTCTTTCAGCTGCCTGATGGCTTAATTCCTGAAACTGCCATACTTTCAAGGCACCAATTTCATGACTAGTTTCAAGTAGATGATTCTGCAGCTCATCTAGTTCTGCTATCTTATCTGGATATAAATTTCTGAAAATAATTATGTCCATAATCAAATAAGCATATACATATATGACATACATGATTAAACGTAGTTACGGTTGGAGCCAATCTGCAATACACAAATTATAACCATCCTTACTTTAGAGTCATAAAGTTGATGCCATCTATTTCCTCCACGCCATCATTAGCTGTTTCCGAATCTTTACTATCATTATCTTTAATATCAGAGTCATCTGTTGCTTTGTATTCTGTAGACTTCATTTGTAGTTCTACTCCGTATCCTGACAAACGTACATTTTTATGTGCCCTGTCCTACAAGTGGTAAAATGATTAACTATCTATAAAATACATGGAAAACATTATATAATGTAGAATTTGAAACCGAATAATACTTTTAAATAATGTCGAATAATATAACTGATGCCTTTGTTGTCTGCTAAATTTTTAAGTCTCTCATGAAAATTAGAAAACATGGGAGTTCCAATCTGACCATACAATATGACAACTTTCTTAGACTGTTGACATGCAGGGTAACAGTGGTCAACGCTATAAATATCAGGATGCGTCCAAGTTTCCTGCAAGATATACAACTTAGAATAGTATAGAAACTTAACTGTAATAAATATATATGGCCAAACTTTTGTATATATTATATTTATATATATATGTACAGTAATTACTTGATTGAATAAATCTTCCAAGTCATCCAAGGAACAAGTAAATTTTCCACCAACATCTACTACATTATAACAGTTGAAATTTGAAACATTTTTATTCTCTGCCATTTGAGTAAACATTTCAACTCGTGGTGAGTATATGCGTAAAGATAATCCTAATTTCATTAACGCTACTTCCGAGGAAGATAGATACTTTCTGGCAAACTCAATAACGCTATTGTAACTGTCCTTTTCTGTAACTGAACAGCAACATTTAGAAATCATTAGAATGTTATAGTAAGCAAGATGTAAACGCTTAGAGAATGAGTCTAAATTTACCATTTCTCAAATCGGTACTAGCAAATGTATCTACAAATTTCCAAAAATAATTGGGATTTTCATCACTGAGATATTCAGCAGCTTCTAGCACCAATGGTGTTTCTTTCCATTTAGCATCTATCTGAGTTGTAACATATTTATTGACTCTCTTATCCGCTTCCAATTGTTTTGTAGAAGAGAAAAGCAAGCAAAAGAACACGAACTGCAACATCTATGGAGGATCAAACAGTTGGTATTATACAAAGAAATGAAAATATTAAAATGTATTACAACTAAACATGTAGAATTACTTTGATTCTTATGGACGCATGTCTTTGAAGAAATTCATGGACGAAATATCGAGTTAAAGTATTGAAATGCCGAACAATAACACAACTCGCATTTGTTGCAATTCAAATATTTACTTCGACAATAATAATGTATTTTATGGTTTCATAAAAAGTTTTACAAAGCCCTGTTTCGAAACAGTGTTAAAACTGTCAGAAGAGAAACGAATTTTAGCTAATATATACTATGTACAACGTAGTAGTAGAAGTCGTTGATTTCGGTATATGTACCGAACAGGTTGCTTTCCCGAATTCGACGTGATTCAACGCACCTTTGAATGTTCAGTAAAAATCATGTTAGCAGGAGAGAATAGGCGAACGGCGATAGCCAATCCATGCAGTGCACGTGCCGGTGAATATGCCGCACCGGAACAATTTCACTACGAAAATTCTGCGCCAATCTGCACCCACAGCGGTTGAGTGAATACGAGAATCACTATAAAAACGTTTATTTACAGCCCATTACATATGTTATAAGTTGTACTGAATGATACTGAAATGTATTCAATTATACAGATGCCGTATACAATCAAACATTGTCAGTGATGACTGGTAATGGCATATTGCTCCTACCAGACGTACTTACATACTGAATCAAACTGAATCGTAATCCACGTATGCATGTGTACATACAGGCGTACAACTAACAATCACATGTGCAATACCATTGAACATCATAGTACAATGCGAAGAACGACATGAGTGGACCAAACAATGAAGCAAAACTAAAGATTGTATACTTGCAAGATAATTCTGATTCATCTAATTTTATTGAATTGAAAACTACAATTATTTTACCTTTTAATCAAACCATAAAGGATTAGGTTCTAATACGCTCTTTCCTTCGCACTCGACCCACTCGCGCGCAAACACATACTCACACAATTCTTATGCATAACTCTCACTACTTAGACCGTACCACGCGTTCGATATCTCAGATTTAAAAAGGTAGAAGGAAATCGAAAACACATGCATACAGGAACACATACTATGGTATATGGCAATACACAAAATATGATAGAATATTAAACATAGCTTAAAAGTCTAGCCCATTTCTATGCGATTGATGAATATTTTTGTAGGTGCTTCCAAATTGGTAATAAGGGGAATGATAAACATGTGACTATATATCAATTTCGATTGATTTGTAAGCAGAAATAAATAGTAAGTAGCAAATTAAAAATTTTGAATAACAACGTTAGGTTAAATCGTATTTTTAACCCTTCCAGGATGATTTCGTGTATAATGTAAATTCGTTCTATGCGAAATTACCTAATTTATATAATCGAATAAGGTGGATTAAAAAAAGTAAGACACTGAAGTAAAGTAATTTTATACAAGGCAGAGAGACATTCACATCATGACTATAATAGACTATGTGCAAACTTTGTCCGATAATCCATATTTTGGAGCTGGTTTTGGCCTGTTCGGACTAGGAGCTAGCGCTGCTTTGCTACGGAAGGGTATGCAAACTGGAATGATGCTGTTCAGGTATAATCAGTTTTTAGTATATGCAAGGTTTTACCATTGTGTACTTATAGTTACTAGACATGAACTTCTTCTATTTGTAGGAGACATTACATGATTACCTTGGAAGTCCCCTGCAGAGATAAAAGTTATCAATGGGTATTACAATGGATCACGTACAAGGGTGCAAGGAAGACTCAGCACCTTTCCGTTGAAACAAGCTTTGAACAAAGAGAAACAGGTCACATAAAAACTAGATACGATTTCATACCAAGTATTGGAACACATTTCTTTAGGTTAGAGACCGTTGTAGATATCGCATTGTTTCAACAAGCTACAAAGAGAGATTTGATATCTATTTTTGATAAAATTGTCGAAAGATTTATGTTCAGCAAGTAGCGAATACTATGAATAGCAATGTAAAATACTCATTTATTACACTAACCAACAGGTATAAAGGCAATTGGATAAAAGTAGAACGAACAAGGGAGCAACAAACTCTAGATATACAAATGGGAATACCATGGGAAACTGTGCAATTCACTGCATTTGGAAGGGATAGAAGTATATACTTTAACATTCTTGAAGAAGGTGAATTTTCAATACTTGATTATGCACAAAAATTGTTTATTCAGGCAGAACGTTATTAATGAATTTTGATGTATAGCTAGACAAATGGCTTTAAAGGAACACGAAGGAAAAACAATAATGTATACTGCAATGGGAAGTGAATGGCGTCAATTTGGGCATCCAAAACAGCGACGACCATTAAATTCTGTAGTTTTGGATACCGGTATTGCGGCAAGACTGATAAAAGATTGTCGTGAATTTATTGACAACCCTTCGTGGTATAGTGATCGCGGTACGTATAAAGTATTGAGTAATTGACAATGAGGAATTGAATAATTTTAAACGTTATTGTACTACGAAAATGTTCATGGAATAATTATAATCAAATATACACAGGTATTCCGTATCGTCGAGGATACCTATTATATGGTCCGCCAGGCTGTGGGAAATCATCTTTTATTACAGCACTTGCTGGAGAATTGGAACGCGGTATATGCGTTTTAAATCTTTCGGAACGTGGTTTAACGGATGACAGATTAAATCACTTGCTCGCTATGGCGCCCCAGCAAACTATTATACTTCTCGAGGATATCGATGCAGCATTTGCAAACAGAGAAGAAAATAAACAGAGTACGAAAAATATAGGATTACTGAATCCTGTAAATACTTATCTACTTAACAATGCATAACATTATATATAATTACAGTGAAAGCCGCATACGATGGTTTGAATAGAGTAACGTTTAGTGGCTTGTTGAATTGTCTGGACGGTGTTGCATCTGCCGAAGCAAGGATTCTGTTTATGACAACTAATTATTTGGAGAGATTAGATCCTGCTCTCATCAGGCCTGGCAGAGTCGATGTGAAAGAATACATTGGTATGCATACTGAGGTCAATGTAACAAGTTCTACCTGTATGAAATATGTATTCAATGTGCGTATAATATTTGTATCTTTCTTTCAGGCTGGTGTAGCCCCACACAAGTTGAACAAATGTTTTTGAGATTTTATAAAAGTACTGATAACAAGGCTTGCGAACTGGCAAAACAGTTCGCGGAAAATGTAATGTCGCAAAAGAAGAACGTTAGCCCGGCACAAATACAAGGTTTCTTTATGTTTCACAAAAATAACCCTGATGAAGTGATACATAATGTCCCACATATATGGGAACTTACGTGATAAACACGAAATTTTGTAAACTGGAATTTTAATTGTCCGAAACCCTTAATCGCAACGTAATCTAGTTCATGCATCCGTGTTCCGCAAACATCTGTAAAGTTCTCATTAACTTGCTGGATAAAAATCAGTATAATAAACATGTAGAGCAATATTAATTGTATATTGTTTATTTAGATTATGGTGTCACTATTGACTTTCCCATATTAGTAACTATTCGAAGACCAAAGTACATCATAGCAAAATAAACGTTGTATACGTTTCTTCCTACTTTCATCATTATATTTTTCTACTTCGTCTATACATGTATATGTATATATTTACATAATATTAAAGTTGCACGTTGACTTAAATTGGTTCAACCAAGTTCATTCAAAAGATAAATATTTATAATCGATATATTTTCGCTAAAATATAAAATTTTTTAAGTAAATAAAATATCTGCTTTCTCTTACACTGTAAAATATTGCATTTAAAGTTATCTTAAGACGAGTTTGACGATGAAGACAAGATATTTCGTGCACATAACGACAGAGTTCGTTATCCTCGTTAAAGACAAATGTATTAGACATTATGTTTACGCTGTAGTACACGTATGAATGATTTAATTGATATAAAATACTACTTCTATAATGGATTTACTCCATTTCCGTGTTGTTAATATCATTATTATCATTATTACTTTGCAAAATGTTCTGAACATTTCGTATTATGTTTATATTCGAGTTGTGAAGCAATAATAAAAATACATTTGTACCATCGGCAGTACGTTTCATGCCCTGTCAGATGTTTCCCTTATTTAACATATATTGCTCTGCAATATCAACATTTCAAACTACAATTCTACGCTTACTCGTTAGTAGGAAAGTACATGCAAGTACGGAAATACGTTCATAATCGGTATTTGATTCGCGTTAATTGTACGATGCTACACAATCATCAGACTTGCCTCCGTGATTTCATTGTCCAATGATAAATAATCCCTTCTAGAAGGAGCTCCGTCACCAAAGGAGCTGTCGCAACAAAACAGTACTAGGACGCGGTACCTGAAGGAAAAGCTAATTCTTCAAAAGAACTGGCAGATAGAAATATAAACAAAAATCTTTGTTCTAACGAATTGATCAAAGAGGATGGATTACGAACCGCATCGACACAATCTTTCATCATAGCTGCCCGCAGAACAATTCCACGGGTTACTGATTCATCAATATAAAATCCACCTCGTTAATTATCATGCAATCGAAATTTTAGAAACTCCATATGTATGGTTCATAGTTCAATGGATCTGGTTGTTCCATATGTCCCGCATGGCTGTTGCTTCCCACCATACAAGATGAATAGACCCCGGAATTGGGTTGTCCTGATACAGGCATTGCTGGCGCCATTCGGCAATCAGGTCTTTGCATTATAGGCATGGGTTGCATTGGTTGCGGGCCCGGTGGCGGACCCGTGGGTGGACCTGTTTGATTTTGAACCAACGTGGGGACAGGTGCAGGAAGGCTGTGCACTGTCTGTATTATGGGCGTTGGAACATAATTTCCCACTAGGAAAGTGAAAATTTAACAACTCAGTTAGTAACAGCTCTGTCCCGGATCAAACTTACATGACAAACAAGTAAATAAATTATTTTTCTACGTACTTGTTCCAGAGTTATGGAATGGTAATGGGGCTGATTGTTCCGGGATCATGTTCGCAGGAGGAGGAACCATTTTCATCGGAGGTACCGGCTCGGATTTCTTTTTCCGCGGTACACGTTTCTCGTTACCGTTCCCTCCTTGATCCCTTTTTTTGTTACTTGTGGACTTTTTCTTTTTCTCACCAGGTATTTTTGGTTTGTTCGGTCGATTTCCACTGGGTTGCCAGAGATGTACGGTATGAACGGCATTTCCTTCTCTAAAATAAAAGTACAATCAGCTATATTTACCATTTTCTCTAAGCCGTTGATGATATGAACTCCTTGTTACATTTCGTTTCTCAACATTAATTAATGCAATAGTACACTGACCCTTGTTTCTTTCCAAGCTTCCAGCTGTGTATTCCAGCCTTATGAAGTCTTTCCCTAATCGTATCGACGCTACATTTTAATCCGAGAGCAGGCGCTACGTATTTTGCAGCCGTCAACGGATGCTGCGTAGCCATAGCGACGATAGCCTCATCTTGTTCTTTCGTCGTGATTCGTCGACGACCCTTTCTTTCCTTCGTTTGCACATTACCTTCTTTATGCCAGCGTTCCAACCACCGTTTTACCGTACGCTCCTATATAGCAAATCGGCGTTCTCTGTTAATCTTCCCCATCCATTTTTAAATATGTATTCAAACTTTATTCTTACCGATCTGTCAATAGCTAGTGCGATTGATAACGTGGATAATCCAGCCTCAGACATTCCAATCATACGATTTCTGATCTCTACGCTAGTCTCCAAAGTACCCTTTGCTTTACCGCCCTTCTTTTTTTTCTTCCCTCTCTTTCCTCCAGATTCTATCTTCAACGAGTCTTTTGTGGTATTCTGTTCGCTCTCTTCACCCTCTCCGACTTCTCCGGTTTCTCCACCTGATGTCCGACTATTATCTTGAGAACTACATGAATTGCAACTATCAGAGTTTAGATTTGTACTGTCTTGCGGACTAGGTATTTGAGATCGTAGGTGTTCTTGTTGTTGTTGTTGTTGCTGGATTTGATGCTCCACCTGAAGGGGTTGATCTAGATTATGGTGATGCGTTGGTGGATTCTGATGTGTTTCAGGTATTCTCTGCTCCATTTGTTGCTGCACATGGTGTTGTTGTTCTTGTTGGGTGTGCAGTTCTTGGAGGTGCTGCGAGGAAGGCTCATGAGGTATCGGATTCGGCTGTCCCTGACAAAATAAAATGAGCAACATTATACATAATCATATGAAAGACATTGCTGCTGCCTAGAAATAATATACAAACTTGCGGATAATGATGACTTCCTTGCACCAAGTCTAGTGGCCAGTTTTGAGCAATGTTCATAGTGGGATGCTGATAAATGGGTTGCGGTTGCTGAGCCAGACTTAATGCGTTTCCAAACTCTGTTTGAGTTGGTGGCAATGGTTGCGGTGGTGGTTGCATTTCGCTAGGCTGAGACTGCTGAACATTTTGTTGAGGATACATAAACTCTTGCTGTTCATTAGATTCTTTTATGTTCTGAACTGGTGCTCCATCGCCAACATAAAGGTCTCTTGCTCGTACTTTTCGAGGTGGATTTTTTTTCTTTACTGTAGGTGTACCTTTTTCACTTTTAGGCAATTCTTTGAAAGACTTTTTCTTTCCTAATTGAGTTCCTGTAGGTCGCCATACGGCCTGCTGTATCGCTGCTCCATCCGCATCACTACTGGCAATAGTGCAAACAAATTGCACCAAATATCGCAAATTAAAGTACATAATAAAAAAAAGAGGGATTGATGTTGTAGTTGAGATTTGTATATGTTATACATGCAAACTAACCCAAGGGGAATTCTTTGCATGTACTTTCTTGAAGGACTCCAATTATGAATTCCAGCTTTGTGTAATCTTTCTCGAACAGTGTCGACCGAACAAGTAAGCCCCAAAGCTGGAAGTACAGCTTTTGCAGCTGTTATCGGTGTTTGTGTTGCCAAGCGTATGATTGCCTCATCCTGCTCTACAGTTGTAGCTCTTTTACGACCACAACGTTCTCTTGTTTCCACAGTACCTTCCTTATCAAAGCGATTCAACCACCTTTTGACCGTGCGTTGCTAAAATGATTAATTCAACAAAATACAGGGATTAGTGTATCACACATCAAAGGTTGATCACAAGTTCATATATCTGAAAATTAAAAATTTTAGGTATATATACATACCGAACAATTTACGGCAGCAGCAATTTCCCGTAATCCTAAACCAGCTTCGTACATTCCCACCATCCGGTTTCTTAATTCCGGGGTCGTTTCGTGCACCCCTCTAGTTTTTCCCATTCTTCTTCTTTTCTTTGGTGCTTTCCTTTTCCTCCGTTTTAAAAGAAAAAATTCGGGATACACGTGTAAAAAATTTTAAATTTCACGCGAAAAGTGACGTAGAAAAGGAAACTGAACCACGTGACAATGGCAGTGTTCTATCCGGAGAAAGTTTTTCAAAATTTTGATTAAGCTCGGCCGATTGTGCTTCCGGTTCGGCCGCGTTTTTCTTCCAAATATTTTGCTGCTTGACGTCATTTCTATTTCCTTGATGATAGAAAACTTCTTGGGAAAAGGTGTCGTTTCTTTCGCGTCTTCGACATGGTAATCGTATCGTTGCCGGAATGGGACGAAATCTTAGCGTCCAACGGAATGAAATTGCGTTGTTTACCGTACTCACTTTGCTTTGTAGATTTCTGTGAGATGTGCTTTTTTCCATACAAATTGTTCACACAGTAGTGTTAAACGTTAATAAAAGTCCTTGTTTTATCTCTCGATACACCTTGTATGGCTCGTTTTTCGACGAAATGCATCCGCTCGAGGAAAACGCTGCAGTCAATACAACTTCGGTTGGGTACAGTCCATCGAGATTCTTTTGTCCGTAATACGACTCCCACAAATGATGTTTTTAAGAAAAAGGTCACTTAAACCGTGCCGTTTCGCCTTGGCGAACTTACTCTCGAAATGTTTATAATAGTTCTCGATTTTATTGTTTTCAATGAAACCCATTCAGTAGAAAAAATGTCGATGACATCAGGTTGAGATCGTCAATTATAGTTCGGTGGACTGTACTTTGCCAACGACTGTACAGTCTCACCAGCCCTCTTTATGCTCAAAAAATATCTCAATTTTGACCAACTACAACGAAAGGTCAACTTAAATATATCTATTTTCTTACAGCCTGTTTTTTCTCATAATTCGTTTTGTCTTTAGTTTTTCATTTTTGCGGGCCATATTTTTGCTGTCCTCTGTCAATTAAATATCAGCTGACTTTACCTGCGGCAAGCGGGAAAAGTACAGTCTCTGGAAAGGTTATGTCGGACTATCGATATTTTTCCTAACGATATTCTCTCGAGAAATGTCAGCCCTATAACCATGTCTCCAATAAGACCAACACCGGATTCTTCGAATCGAATGAGTGTGATTCGAAGTATGACAACACGTAAACTTTTGCCCGGATAATTATGGTCAATAATTTTGACGGAAGACTGTACCCGAAGCTAGGTTATTTAGGGTTGACTCGGCCATGCTCGCGCACCTTCGCCGGAGTTCTATTGACGCACAAAATTCAAGGGATAAACACCGACAGATGCAACAGTTTTTCATGATTCTAGGGTCTGATTATGATTCCGGAACATTTCGATCCATTATCTCTCTCTACAAAATCATGTTTGAAATAATACTGTTATCAACTCTATTAATTTGGCTCAGCTGAAATTCAGATGAAAATGATGAAATTATTTACTAACCCCGTCTTTCAGATAAATATGTAATTCTTTCGAATGAAACTTCCATGTAAAAAATGATTACGTTTACGATTGGCGTATAAGAGCGAAACGAGGCATTTGTATCGTTCGTGTTCGAGTATGTAGGATAGGAGAGATTACATAGGGTCAGGTCGTAAACTGCGAACATCCGCCAATCAAATCTGCCTATACGTGAATTTAGAGTACCCTGGCCTAGAATGTAATATCATTTATAATCCAATGTTTGCGCCCACCTATATTAAACTTTCAAAGTTTATCCACATTAAATTTTTCTTACTGAAAATTTCTGTTTCTTCATATTTATATTAATCTATTAAATCTTATGGTTACATTATTTATTTCTCTTGTTATCCTTCCCAGGAAACAAATAAACAATTTTTTGTACTGAATAAATCATCTGATCGAGCACCGACATGCAAAGATGAATGATAAAGCGTCCTCTTCGGCGCTTTACGCGCCCCTGCTAAATACTACGCAAACTAAAGCGCGAGCATTCGTGTCGGTTTGTAAGCATTCGTGGGGGTCCTGCAGCCTGGCGACCTCTCGACCTCTCGACCTATCGGTCACCAGTGGGCACCACGTAGGTCGAGCCTGGAGTTTTCCACACCATCCACACCGCTCCGCACTCGTTCGAAAGACGGTGTGGAGAACAGTGTCGCTCCCGTGCCAAGGCCGACGCCCTTAGCCTGATTCACCGATCAGAGATCGATCGGGAGAGAAACAACAACAATAACAACCTTACGAAAAAAAGGATAAGGATAACGAACAGAAAGATGAAGTCCTTTGTAATTCTACTGGCGGTCGCCTGCCTGTTTCAGGCTTCGATCGTTCGCTCAGGGGTATGTTTTACAGAATTTGCTTTTCTTTGCTCCATTAACAATTACCTTTCTCGGCTACATAAGAAATCATCAAATTAAACTTGAAAATAAGATCGTTTATACCAAACCTATCGATCTATGACAAAACCTTATTTAAAACGATTAAACCGGCCTTTTTGAACGTGGGCAAAATAATCTGCTCACTGTTTAATATACCCGCGAAGATATCGATTTTCTTTAACGTTCTGTGCGCGAATGAGCAAAATTGACTAATTCCTTTACGAAGTGTGTTGTATGTTAATGCGTGATAAATTACAATGGCATTTTTGAATGGTTTTTACAGTCACGACCAAGCTTCGTCTCCGACGAGATGATCGCGACAGCGGCCAGCGTTGTCAACGCTTGCCAGACGCAAACAAGAGTGGCTACAGGTGCGATTACCGTAAATTCTTAATTTTCTTATATTACGAAAATTATCATGATACCTGATACATTAATATTCAATCGATGAACTTCAGTGTGACGTTACTTTTAACATTTGTCCCATTGTTTTAAAATAACACAATGCATTATGCGTGTGTTTTCTTACCATTTCAGCTGATATTGAAGCTGTACGAAACGGCCAATGGCCCGAAACTCGGGAGTTAAAGGTGAATATAGCATATATTATGCTAAAGAGACATGTATTAAGTTATTAATAAGAAATCTAGAAACGAATCGATCGGAGACAAATCTACTTTTTTTCTGTTTAATAAAGTGCTACATGTATTGTCTGTGGGAACAATTCGGCCTCGTTGATGATAAACGAGAACTGAGCTTGAACGGAATGCTCACATTTTTCCAACGAATTCCGGCCTACAGAGCTGAAGTTCAAAAAGCCATTAGCGAATGCAATGGGATTGGTAAATATTGGGGTATCTACTATTATTTTTTATTTCGTTTATTTCGTCGATTGATTGGGTGTTTTCGAAATTTTGTTTTCATTTGGTCGACTTCGTAATCACGAAGTTTCGTACCTTTCATTCACTTCTCGTCATGTTATATCTCCATTCATCGCGTAATTTTTATTTTCGATTACACACGATCTGTCGGACCGAGTGTAAGTTCCGCGTCATATAATCTGTGGTTAATAACTTTTCAGCAAAGGGTGACAATTGCGAATACGCATATACCTTCAACAAATGTTATGCGAAAATTTCTCCGATGGTGAGCTGCATATATTTATCATATATATACCACTAACAAGAGCCCTTCAAATCAAAAGTCCTGCTCAATTTATTTAATTTATGTTTCAGACTTACTATCTATTTTAACGGATCATAAGGCAAAGAAGAACGAAAAGCCAGAACGAGACCAAAGATAAAATGCTCAAAAAAGACAATTTCGCCGAAAGTGTTGAGATTTTACGTTTTAAGTCACTTTTCACGTTATTATGTAATTCAATTATATACATCTACTATATGTACATGGTCCTCTATACAAGGAGTTGAGAAAATAAACGTTTATTGGCCAGTCTCCGCCTGTTTTATTTCATTGCATGTGTATTTACTATAATGACATTCTATCGGTACCTGTGGCACCACTGAGAAACAGCGATAACAAAATACAAATTATTTCTCCACGGTACGTGCGAAACGTGTCTCAATAGTTAATTCAGTTACATCCTGTAAATGTCGTTGATGCGCGTCTACCTATGTGCTAACTGTTACACGTTCAAACATAGGATTCATTTATTATTCTTGTCAAAGGCATTTATTGCCAGTTCACGCATGCAAGTTACACAGATTCATTGCCGACGCACCATGGAAAAATGTAACATTAGGGAAGCGAGAAATGTCAGAGGAAACACAGGCGCCACGTATTCAAGGCAGGGAAGAGCAAAAAATCAGGGAGAGAACAAGCACGAAAGCATGTTCATAAAAGTATAAACTATCTAATTTTCGAGTTGATCGTAACTTCCGACGATAGAATGGTCCAATTGTCAATTGAGGTCACGCCCGTACGCATGAAATAGAATAGAACGAGTAGACCACAAACGCTTCGCAGATTGATTAATTGCGAAAGAGTCCAAGTCGTAGGAGTTAGAGTCTCCCAGTGCCTGACAATAACTTCCTGTCCACGAATCTGCGCTATAAATTTATTACATTTCCATCGATACTTATTGCAGCAACAATTTCTGTTTCGTCTAGTTACCAATAATCATAATTGGAGGCAGGATTCTTGACGAGGTAGTGGAAAACCTTTGACATTTATCAACCAAATAATGCTGCCATATGGCCGCACGAGCGCACACAATAAATAAATAATATATGTTAATGCAAATCCTTTATATTAAGGAAAATTTTTGCTCCTAACAATGATAAAAAATTGAATACTTAAAAACACGATTACGACGCACTGTTCTTACCCTACACCTCTGACAAGTTACGTTCCCGTACCTAAACGTTCAGATTAACTTAATACCACATTGTTTTTATTCGTGAGGTTACATAACTAGATCCCCGTTTATAATTAACGGGCAAATCGCTTGTTTTGTGTAAAAAATGTGTCTGTAATTTTGGCGCATTTGATGGGAGGGGCAACGTGTGTAATTACAGACGGAACTACGTGATCCACGCTATTCGATGTTCCGCATTAAATCCAGTTAGCTGGAACGTAAATTACCCCTAGTAATTGCGCCATTACGAAAAAATCACACATATTCTTGAATCAATATTTACACCTGTATTTAATTCTATCATTTCGGTTTATAAACCGTCTAGATCTGTACGTTACATTTCTCTTTTCGATATCCCCTTCAATTTCGGAAAATCAAGCAATTTCTTATTAGGAATTATCGAATGGTTGTTTATTCTTTTCCTCGTCAAACCGAAGGAGAGAGTAATGTCAGCCCGTCTCACAGATGTTTGATTGAAGAACAAAAGTATTAATTACCGTTTCCCACTTCACGTCTAATGTTCGTATAAATTCGGAGCGTCAGTAGCAGTAATGCAGTTCAGTATTTTCTTCCATCACTCCACGTTAAACAGATAGGGAAGTTGTAATTTATTTTTCTATATCGTATATATAGAAATATTAGTTGTTGCGAAAATGAAGACCACGGTACTTTGTCTTGCCTTTGCGTGTCATTTCTTATCGCAACTCACCATAAATGAAGTGAGTGACAACAATAGAATCAAGAATAAAATAACACTATTAATCACACTTTTACACTAGTACTGTATTTGGAGAATAATTGCCTAGCTCAATTTTACTGTCTCAATTGCACTGTTTTAAGTAAATGTTTAATTACATTGTATAGGTACGAAGACAAAAATGAGTCTTTCGCATTGCTGGAATATATGTAGAACGATCGATCTTTTTGTCTGCGTACCTATACCCTGTAATTTAAAATTCACTTGATACATTATAACCGATACTGTATAAACGAGATAGTCAATGATTCTCTAAACATGTACTTATTAACCTTTTAGGTACGGCGTAACTTTACGCGGGACTGTTTCTCTGTACGGTGAAGTTCAACGCGATTACGCTATCTTCGTCTTATATCGTTCTTTGAACATAAGATACAATTTTGTATCAAAAACAAAGACTGTATATTCTGTCTATACATTATTAACATTGTGATAAATCGAGGTGAACGAAAAAAAAGTGTGAAACTATGCATATGAAAACGATCATTTAACACAAACGGTGAGCCCTAGAATGAGCCACTATAGTGGGCTGTCGTCCAGAAAGATGACATTCGCGAAAGCCACTATTGTGGCGCGCCGTGCCTAAAAGGTTAAATACAGCGGTTTCGCATGAATTTAAATTTAAATTTAGCACTATATACATATACATATATAGTGCAAAAAATGCTAAAAACTTATTGTCTTTCACGGCTCAGGCCCAAGACTTTAGGAAACTGGCAGCCGGTGTAAGGAGAAAGTGCCTAGCGGAAACTGGAACGACAGCTGGTAAATACAAAAATGTGTTAATGTTGCAATAAGTTTTATAAAATTAAGGACACAATTTCGTAACGTTTGAAATTTCGATTATCCTGTAGAACTCGTGGACGAAGTAGAAGTAGGAGAGTTTCCCGATGACGATAAACTTAAATGTTATTTTAAATGCGCTCTCGAAAGCTTTAATATGGTAAGACATTCATGTTTGCGTGTTAATATTCAAATGAACATATGTCTTATTACTCTGGTGCATATTCGTGATCAACAGATATCCAAAAATAATAAAATCAACTTTAATTTGATGAGGAAAGTAGTACCGGACCACTACAAAGAGATTGGGAACGAAATGATCGACAGTTGTACCGATACGAGTGAGTATTGGAACAACTCTATTTATTAGGCAAAATATCTGTTCATAGATTATACTGTAACATATGCAGTATTAAATTTATTAAAAATTATTATTCTTTTTTAGCTGGTCCAAACAGATGCGAGTTGGCTTACAATCTTATGAAATGCTTATATTATGCGAATCCTGTGGTAAGTTTGCTAACCAAGAATTTCTATATTCAGTGATACTGAGATGAGATTTTATCATCGTTCTTTTTGTTTCCAGGCGTTTCGAGTCGTTTAAACGAATGCAACATACATATTGAATGCATTATACTTTACAATTTTTAAAGATAAAAATGAAGTTGTATTTGATTATATATTTAGTAACAGTTAAATAAAGAAAATTCAGTACGAAATGTACTCAGCATACATGAGTGTGGCGCACGCGCATATGTGTCTTTATGCTTGCTAAAATACCGAAATTAATGATAAACCATTAGAAGGTTGAATTTTGTTTAAGTCATAATACTTATATATAGTTACTACTGTACATACAACAATGATAAGGTAACGTTCATCACTGCATACTTTAACGCCAGAAGGCGTAAAGAATATGAGTGCATACATAGAAGTAATTAATTCCATAAATTACCGATGGATGTTCTTTTGGTATGAATTCAAGTAATTCAAGGTTCGCGATTTGTAATAATTACTATGCGATTCACCAATTACGTCTTCCGCGGTTTGGTTTTTCTCTTATTAATATTCATAATTTGCTCCACGATAATATCATCCGCTCTTGGATCGATAGGAATTGCTTGTATATTGGGTGTCCTCGAACTTGGCACTGGCTTTGACCAGTTTTCCACAAGCGTGTTCAACCACATCCACAATTTCTCTCTGTTCAAGAATGCAAAGGCTACCAACATGATGAATGGCAACGCAACAACAGATGTTTGATTCATATCGCCCTGGTCAACCTTCCTCTCCGCGTTGAACGGCAATTTTATGTATTTGAAGGATGAGTTCGCTTCAAAGTAAACCAACGTGGTTCTATATTTGTGTATAGCCTGTGAGAGAGACGACTCCAACTGTACGAAATACTTCTTCCCATCCGCCTGTAGCGGTGGTAAGTGTAGAAGAAAACCTGCGTTGTAGCTGCTTGGGATTTTGCTTGCGTGCTGTGTATCCAATTTGGATGTGTATATCGGAGAGTCAGGCATGTCCTCACGGCAGAGTTTCACTTTCAAGGTACGATAATGTTCCGGCTGCGCGGAAACGACGTGTACGGAGACGTCAGTCCGAGAAATTGGATGAAAGGCGGTCAGACGAAGACCTCGAATGTCTGTTGATGTCTGTATAGGTATGGAAGTGGGACTTGTACGCTGAATGTGAGCATTCATTTCCACGTTTGGTTTCAATCGGAAAGTGTACGAACACTATTGCAACAAACAATATGATTAATCAGTATACATTTGAAATGATTTTTTGCTCAATAACCTTTACTAGTACAGGAGCAGATTAAGAAAAGCTAACACTCACCGTTGGTTGAAGACCTCTTATTCGAAAATTCCCGTTCTCCTCTGTCGTAGCTTCTTCCTGAAGATTCGAGCAATTACCTTGCCCTTGAACTTCGACCAACAACCCAGCCTCAGGTTCTCCATTTAACGACGTAACGGAACCGTATGCACTAAATGCGACGCGTTTGCCAAACAAATTCACGGTAACTGTCGCGCCTTCCACGACTTTGATCATTTTCGACGGAGGATCGAAACGATATTCTTTCATCATCGGTCTGAGATAATATTCTCCGGGTGAGAGAGAATTAAAAATCAATTCGCCGTTTTCACCTGTCATGCTGTTCTTTCGGTAGCTTTGTCCGCCAGAGAGTGAAAGAAGAACACCCTGTATCAAGAAAGAAAGTGAAATAAAAGTATGAATGCACACATTTTGTCGAATTCGAGCACTTCAGTTTAAGAATTACACTTTATGTTATAGCCGTACCTGTAAAGAAACGTTATCAGCTTGATCAGAAACTTTCACGATAATTTCAGCCAATTTGTGCGCCAAAAAGAGTCCATTGGCATCAGGTCCTGTAATAACGAAGCCTTCTTTTTCCGCTGTTGCGCTAATAGCAAATATATCAAAGAGTTATCAATAGAGACATATTAGGTAAAGATTTCGTTTACAAAAATGCATATGTACCTGTACTCTACCTTTCCGTCCAGAGGACCAACGTTGTACGTTCCATCTTTTTGCGTAACCAATGTATGTATCGGAGATTCTTTATCTTTCCCATATATTTGTATACTTACGCCTTCCAAAGGAGGATTGATTCTACCAGCAATAATCTGTACAACAGAAATTTACTTATTGAATAGAACGCATCGCAATTATACATATATGTGTACAAACAGACTATACGTACGATTTTTTATTCCTATAATTACCTTTCCGAGATTTCCGACGAATGTAGCGATATCATTGTGACAATCATTTGCCCCTAATACTTTCAGCGATGAAGGATTAAATAGAATAACGTCGGACAACGGTGTTATTGTGTACATATTGTCAGTTTTTGCTTTAAATTCAAATTCATACTTGTACTTATCTTCTTTTTGCATGGGTTTTAGCGGACCAATCCTATTCCAAAACAGTGAATAAAAATATCGTTTTCAGCCGAAATACCATATACTCCGTTCGAAAAATACTGTGTTAATTCTAAATATGCTTACACAACAACTTCATCCATATTTTCAATCTTTACTTTAACGTTGTCTAATGAAGTAGAACTAATAATATTTCCTGTGTGGCTATGCTCCGTGGAATGTAACATGATCGGTGACAGATTATTCGTATCCCAGGTATACGACGATTTCTCATAAACGTGACAACTTTTCGGAATGAAACTATATAAACCAGATTTGGCCACGCAGTGCCTCGTGCTGCCTTTGTTCAAATTTAGAGTTATCTTTTTCGAGTCATTTGGCTCGGAATACTGAACGGCGGTGTCGTGGGACGAGATAAAAGTAACAGAGAAACCAGTTTGCTCAAAGGTTGGAATTTCTGCGCGTTCAGATGTAATTGAAATTCTATAACTGGGACTTTTCCAACAGAAAACATCGTTGTCTATCAACACCTCGTAATGACCCGGCAATACATCCGAAAACTGGTACTGACCATCTGTGAAATCAAACACAACTTCACAGAAAAAGTAGTACTCTCTCAAATCTTATTTATGATTAATGCAGCAATAAATATGCATATTGGTGATTCCCATAATTTCATCATCTGGGAATTTTTTATTCGTATGCATATTTATTACTGCTTATTACAATATTAAAAGATTTAATTAACTTATTTTAAAATGTCACTTAACGTTGAGTATTCGATTTAACTTATCTCACCTTTGGCTTGAATGGTCTTTACCGTCACCCCGTCAAGTATTTTCAGCGTGACGGAAGCTTGACTACAATCGGTTCCTGTCAAACACTTTACGGTTCCCGTTAGTGTTGCCTTCAGTTGTAAGAAATTAATATCGTTTAGTGGTCGGGATGACAGGTCTATCGTTTGTTGTAGTGGAAAGAATCTAAATAGAAGAATCATTTTTTATTCAAATGATTCAACAAACAGCGCCAATAATACAGATATCCTACTCACTGTAGACCCTTCGTTTTTTCTTCCGTACTGACAACTACGCTCAACTGATATTTATCAGGAGGAAGGTATAAGCAATATTTTCCTGTGGTGGAATCCGTCTCAACTTCCCTGTTAAATGTTGTAGCTGTATTCTGTACTGATACTTTTCGATGATGTAAAGTTCCCTTGGCTGATAGAGTGACTTTTCCACAAACTTTGTAAGTTGAAGGTGTCAGAACAGGAAGTTCAGGTGTACTGGGAGATACTTTCACCTGTTTTTCATCGAATTGCACATTGTCTGTGGTGAAGAATCTGAATTAACATCACTCCGATGTGTTTAACTGACAAATTAATTAACTATATGTATATGGTACATACCGCTTTCAGCTTTCAGTGTGTATTGCCCTGCTTTCATATTATCCAACACATACTTTCCATTCGCATCTGTTCTAGCAACTTCCTTTTGAGATAGCCAGATTTTTGCTCCAGGAAGAGGATCTCCATTGACCGCTGTACGTACACTACCACTGACTGTGAAACCTGTCACCTTGAATCCTTGGCGTAAGTTCACACTATTGTGATTGACTTTAAAGGACAACTCAGGTGGCTGAACATCGAATTTTGTTTGTGCTCCAGTATAATGTGGTACGAGCTTATATTCTCCAGTGGATAGACTGGGAAAAACGAATTTACCAGTTTTATCAGAAACGACATGACAGATGGGCTTTGTAGATTCAAAATCTTTGTTTATAGGCGTAGTCGCACATTTCGCTGCCACTCCATTCTGTGGAAATTGTATGATTTATTATGTCACACTTTCTATTTCAGCGGCAGATGCTCACAATTCCAAAACATATTCATCAACAACTATTTCTTACACCGAATAGAACGAAAGATACACCACTGACTGGCTCGTCTTCGCTGGTAACTCGACCGCTTACATCGTATCCAAAAATAACTAAGCTATCATCTGGCAATTCTGTGTTTCCTTCTCGTACAGTAACCTCCACAGTGTCTTTCTTTAGAATCCATCTAAACAATGGAATCTTAATAGTATTTAGTATATTAATAAATTTGAATAAAAGTACTCACGTAGGATGGGAAGCAACTAATACATATTTGCCAGGTTGAATTGGTGTAAAGTAAAAAATGCCCCCTTCTGCTGTAACCGTAGTATCAACAGGTGCTTCCCTGTTACTTTCATTGTACAGTGTGATAGTAACTCCCTTTGGACCAGAGTTTGAACCGAAACTGATCACCTAATAGCATATCACTTGCTTAATAAAGTAAAAAATTTAGATTAATTTTTATGCAAAATATTGATACTTACCCGTCCTGTAATTCCGAAACCTTTAAATGTAAAATTGATATCTGTGCCTTGGCTACAGGCATCTGTTGTACCATCAACATTTAATGTAACTTCCGTGGGTTCAAAACTCCATCCCCTGGGTGGGTCTACCTATTATATTTAATATTAAATCAACATTAAAAATATTAAATTAACTGTCTTTCCAAATATATTAAACATTAACATAATTAATTCAAAGATATTCCGATTTGGTAATCTTAAAGATGAATAAACGTAAAGCAAATGCTATTTTCGTTAATAATTCTCAAATGATCGTACCAAATATGCAAAACTTTTAGCATTTTCTGCTAGTCAACAACGGTAAAACTGAAACTGTCATAATTTTTCTGAGAAGAAGATTAAGTAATTCTCCCTACGCCATAAATTTACTATCTACTTTTGCTATTATTTAATACTTTTCATTTTAAACATTTACTTTGTTTCTAATGACTGACCGAAACGTTCTATTAACAAATACTCATTTACTAGTTTTGGCTTGCCTTTAAAACATATTCGCCCTTATCGTACAAAGGGAGGAAGTAATATCCATTGTTAGGAGCGCACTCGGTAGAGTCCTTCAGGCTTCCAGCTTTTGTATATCTGAATCAAACAAAACTTTCATTCATCTTTCTATCATATTTCACGTACTCCGGAACCATGAAACGTGCCTCGTCATATCCCTCGTCAATATACTTATGCGTAACCGGTAATACTTACAATTTGATTTGGACCTTCGCAAAGTCAATGTCCGCATGACTTTTTAGAAACCCACCGCATACTAGAATATCTTCAGCATGACATTTTAGTATTAATGTATACAAGGATAGGAGAAGAAACGTGGTTACTCTGCCAGAGATCATTTTGACTCTATCGTCGACGTTGGTCGACTCCACAGTCGACTTCGGGCAGTGCAGACACTACACCATGCTACGACTCATACGCGTGCGTGTCGTGTGAGATTCTTATCATTATATCTCACTGTGGTATGGTATACACAACACATTACAGATGTCGCGGCACATCACTGGCCATTTGGAAATCTAAATTACCGGTACAGACCTGTACCACAGACGAGGCATCCAATACCTCGTCTGTGCCGATATAACCAGGGGGAGGCACACACAACCCATCAGAGTGCATTGCTGTACTCCACTGTACTCTGATCAGAGTAAACAAGCATGCAAGGATATGCTGACCAAATTTTGTGTCACGAAAAGGAGGTCCTAGAACCCCATTTACCATGGTCGTGTCACGCTCAACGGTACCGACTTTTGATTCCAATCCGTATCACAGACGAGATATTGGAGTATGTCTTCTGAGTCTGTATTTAATTGCACGTATCACAAGGTACATGTGTATGTGTATATTCCAGTTAGCGGGAAAAAAATTATATGCAAGCATGAATTTAAAATACATTTATTCTTCGAATGTTGAATTAAAGATCTTTATTAATAATAAAATTCATATAAAAAAATGAATTACAATGAAACACATGCAAATACAAGACAAAACTGTAATTCAATATACTTAATATAAACAAAAAATAGTTTTATAATAGGCCAATATTATTTTTCAACAAATTTTAATTACTGTGTCAATTGAAAATTTAAATTACATTAGAACTTTCAAACAATTTGATTGGAATAAAATATGAAAAATCACTGATTCTTAAACGTTCAACCATTATGATGAATTTAATTTAATACAAACTTAGGGTTCGATATCCCGATTTAATTGCAATATGTCTTAACGCTTTTCTGGGACACTATTGTCCCTTTGAAAGGATCGGGCATAGGTACCCGCTACCTGGGACTATAGGTAACACACTTTTCTTAAAAAACACAGGCAATCCATATAAACAAACAATGAATTCACGTGATAAATTAATAAATTAAATATACATGTAATTCAGATTATTGAAACTAAAGAATGAATCAGGCGGGGCGCTCACGAAGTGAAATTCGCGGAATTTGATGGGTGTTGGCGAAATGATAGGGGATAATGAGTACATAAACCGTGCAAAATATTAATTGTCCACAATGCGCTATTTTTGCATAACACTAGGTTAAAGTAAAAAATATTGTTCCGTCTAGCGCCTCGAAAAGCGACTGAAATGTGCAGGACCTTGACAGCACTGGTCTAGGCCCTAGAGTCTAGGGCGTCGTAAGAGGAGTGAAAAGGTCGTGTGCGAAACATCTGGTAAATTAATGCAATAGATTTGTCAAAACAAGATTAATTTGTCTCTCCTGTGCATGAAGTAAGCGAAATTTTAAACAGCAAGAATTACATTTAATAGAGCACTCAACACATTTATTAATTAAATTACGAGAAATCATTTTTTGGAAAATTTAGTTAATGGAATATATTTATTTAGCGATATTATTAGGTCGAAGCTGTACACAAATTTGTACTTGCACAAATTTGTTTGATTTCAAATATTGTCTATAATGAAATTTATGAGCAACCGATTCCAGAGTCACATCTCCTTGTATGTACAACTTGGTGCATATCTTTACCCTTTTTATGTCTTTTTGAAGATCGAATATTCTAAGAAGGAGTATACATATGTATACATAGACAGCAATAGTGACTCGCTGAAATTTGTTCTACTTTCCGAAACTTCATCCCCATCGGTGTCCATTTACATCGACGAGGATCATTTTTCTTCGAACGGGAACATACAACCAGATGTAAATTTGAATAACGAAATTGTTTATGTGGTTGAGGTAAACGTGAAAATATACAGCATTCAATGGTATGATCAGAGGTGTACCTAGAACTTTTACCGCCCGAGGCGGTTTACAATTTGTCGCCCTTTCTAAGTCAATCAAATGGTGGTTTTTATAAATTTATTAACATAAATCAATAATTGTAATTGAGACAAAGTATAGGTCGGGAACTTTTTTCCTATTGGATTTAAATTAGGCAGTAATAAAGGAGGCCGCATAAGTTGATATACCTATAAATGCAACTTTTATAAAAATACAAGATACTTTTTTAAAGGACACAAGAAACTTACGGAGATATGGTTAGTCGTAGAACTCGAATAGTAAACTTATGAAGTGAATAAGTTGTTTCTTACAACAAAAACTAAATATAAAAAATGTCGCCCAAATATATGCCGCCCGGTGTAGACTGCATCCATCGCCCCTCACCCTTAGGTACGCCAGTGGGTATGATATCGTTCGAAACATACTAGTACTTACATGTAATGGAACTTTACATCTCTTGCACCCCCACGTTGTTTCACTACGTTTTTGTATTATTTGTTCATACTTTACACTAGGGATAGTAACCGAATATTTAAGAAAATATGTATATTTTAATGTGGGCACGTGGCCACGAATAACATGTAATAAATTGTAAAATACAGTGAAAACAAAAATTTATCACGAGCTTGGCCTGTGCTGTTTATGGGGCACATCGACAAGCCACGAGCATGACCCGTGATGCTACATTTGGCTAGACCGACATAAGTACCACGGGTCTGTCTCGTGGCACATCATATACAGTTTTGAGCCGGATACCTGACCGCAAGTCTCACATGTCGTTGTAAGTTAAGGAGTTAATAGGAATCCTGCGACGACGTTCTTATGGTATCCTTATCGCCAAGTGCACAGCGTCTTCAACTTCTCTGTCACACCAACTCATTTTTTTTACCAAAGTGGACTTATACTACTTAAAAAAAAAGGGTAGATATGTAGAACACATCGCACTTTCAGGTAAATTAAACTTCCTAATAATGACGCGCAATTATCAAGCTTCACGTTTTTCTTTAAAAATTTATTTGTTTAGTAATAATGTACATTCATTTAAGTACGCTCGACACGAATAAAGGACTACCGACGATGCCAAAAGATGACGGATTAAATGCGACCAGACATTTGGACTTATTCGACAAAGCGTTCTATTCCGTAAACGGATATTTGCTGCAAGTGGATAAAACATTATGTGGAGCAGTTACAGCGCATAGCGAACATCATTAATTTTATTCTTTAGTTTTTCAGCAATTAACAAACATGAGTTTCGTTAAAAAATATAGAAGGTTCCAATATCCAGTCCATTGTTTATAAGATATAATCAAACTATTTATTAACTTTCAAGAATTATAGAAAATGCTTGACAAGAACGGTTTCAGTGAATTTAAGACGTGAAACATTTACTAGGATAGGTTGGAAAATTTCTTTGGCAATATGAGAGCAAACGGTTGGAAGAATATGAATTCCACATGTATGGGGTTTGGTTCATCCTCAAGAGCAGTATTAATAAATAATTTATCCAGTCACCCCAGTACTGAATACAGAAACTGTAAAGATATACAATGCAGTGAACTGTTGTTCACACTAAAAAATCTATTAGAGATTGATGTGGAAGTGCAATCCCCAGAAATGGAAAATACCACAAGGATTAATTGAAGGCACTATTTCTACCATGATTGTGTGTATACCTATTTCGACCAAAAGGTGTCTTTTGAAACCTTTTCATTTGAATGCAAATATTTGCCAAAACTGTTAGGATTTCTAATTACCAGTTAAATGTAGATAATTTAACAACTATTGTATAAAAAGTCAACAAATTAATTGTGGAGAAATGATTCAACTTAATTGAATGATTTTAAGTTAAAATTTGAAAGGTGTCTTTTGACACCTCTTGGTAGAAATAGTGTTAAGAGCCATAAGTGTATGCATGATTCATGTGGATGATATATGCATTCTCAAAAACATAGTCCAGAAAAATCTGTGTAACAATTGCAGTTTTTGTATATTAAACTGCAGGAATGATATATTGTTAGCTGCAATAATTCCAACCATGTCTAATATATGTATAGATCTATGTGCAAAATTTACTGTAAATCAAACTTATGAAATATGTCTATAATTTTTAGCAACATAGTCGATTTTGATTTCACAGGGTGTAATAATCACTTTAATTTACTGCAGGAAGAAATAATAAACGGTGCAATTCATTTATACATATCAAATTGGTACAAAACAGTAAATACTATGCTAATTAAAAAAAAATAAAAAGAGTCACTAAAATTAAGGTTTTCACAAAGGCACAGCCGAAACTCATCCAGTAATTGAAAAAAAACGTTAGTATAAAAAATTGCATTGGCATCACGATTTTCCTACTGTTCATTGTCTCTTAATTTCCTGAGAAGAGTAACTGTCTATAGCAGTCAGGAATGCTTGTATTTGGCCCATTGTGCCCGTCTCTTGATAATTAAGATTTCAATTCAATCGAACATTGGTCCCTGCTTATCAAAGCTATGGTTGAATTGCTGCTGCATGCAAAGCAGGCGACCAAGATATGGGGCATGTTCAAACTATCTGAAGACATTAGAATGCTGTAAGTGTGAATATCACACAACAAGGTGTCAGAAGTATAATTTTGAGACTAGATCTTGTTAATATTCTCCTGAATAGGAGTATATCTCCCCCCCCCCCATATAGTCCCAAGAATCGAGTTCGCACAATGATAGCCAATATAGAAATTGGAATTACTACCAGCATCTGTTAAAAAATCAAGAACCGCACAAATGTTATATGGATACAAGTGACCAGCATACCCCTCCGAGTTAGTCCAAGTAGTATTTGGCTGAAAACTATGTGAAACATGATGTGCATCGACCTTGATTCAACCAGGATTCCATGCAATAATCATTCCAATATATTCAATTGCAATTGAGAATTCAACCCCATGACTCTGAATAGATGATGTAACACTTGTGTTTTGGATTGAAAAATTCATATTTTCTAAAGCCTTTTCTGCTTGTCACATTTTTTTGTCTCTACTCGTAATTTAGAAGCAGTAGTGCTACTGTGCCTAGGGCTTTTCCCTAATCACTTCTTGGTAAAGAACGACTAGGATGGTCTAGTCATTCTTTCTTAAGTATTCTCAGTTCGTTCCTTCATGCTGAAATCAAATTTGCCATTCTGCGAAATTGGATTCTGAATGGCTATAAATAATTTAAATAAAACTCACTGAGTATTAGAAACGTGAAATTTAATATGACTGTAATAATTTATACCGTATTTTTCGGACTATAAGACGCACTAGACAGTAAGACGCACTTCAAATTTATAAGATGATTTTTAGAAAAAGATATTTTAATATTACTTTCGAATCAAAATGTTGATTTATTGTTAATATAACTCATACTAGCAATATTCCGTTCATCGTCACTCTCGGTACTATCAATCGTCTCGTTAATGTCACCGTTCGTATAGCTTTCATCTGAACTATTGCTGTCACTCCTTAATTTTTAAATATTTAGTTTTTAATTCTTTGTAATATTGTAATGTTACCTTCGGACCATAAGACACACCTAAAATTTGAGTCCATTTTTCAATGTAAAAAACTGCGTCTCATAGTCGGAAAAATACAGTAACAAAGTATAAAATTTCCTGTATAGATCGCTCTGTAACCTCTGCTAACACTCCTTCAACTGGCCTCCGTTTTGATCTTGCAGTCCGTTGAACTGGTGCGTGATTCAACCGCGTGTAAGGGGGCGTTACAATCAGTGCGACAGTGCTGTCACGTAGGGTTATAGAGTGCGTAAGTTGAGTTGTATTTTCGCAAAAGAGCTGGTTGCTCCTGCCTTGTGCGCCAATATCTCCTTTGACCACACGCAGCATCCCATCATTTATGCCCGCTGTGTCAGACTATGACTAGAATGTGTTATATTTTTTGTACAAACGTGCTTTGGACGACTAAATCGAAACAATTCAACTGATAAACTCATGTAAATCCATTGCAGTAATCCCTATTTGTATCCGTAATCGATATCCAGATAGATCTAAACGTAGGATGATTCATCATAAAATGCGCGCGCAGCTGCGACTGTTAACGTTTTCAGGAGTTTTCACTTTTTAACAGTTTTCAGTCGTGCCCGTTTAATAGTTTTATGCGTATTGCGCTGTGCCGTGCGCAATACAAATTTCCGACAGCTATTGCAAAACTTTCAACAACGATTTGGCATAAATGTGTCTAACTTAATAGTATCGAGCAATCCCAACAAGTACTTTACAGCAACTCGTAGCAACTGGCATCCAGTCACGTTTCGTTGCATCAAGTTGCACTTCTTTGCTTGGCTCAGCTTACTCGGCTATGCTGGACTTACTTGGTTGCATGGACTGTATTCGGTGAATCGTGTAAATCTATATAAATGTGTAATCGTTTAGGTGCTAGCAATCTTCAAAAAAATCAAAAGATTGTTAAAGAACTCGTGAAACCAGCCAAGAGGGTGTCAAATATTCTGAATGCAAAACATATCGCTTGATCTAGGGATAACTGTGAGGTGCTTTAATACAGTTTTGGTGAGTTTTCTATAAATAGAAAGGTTTACGCGACATAAGAAACGGGATTAGTTTATGAAAAGTATCCAGGCAGCTTGAAATTTTATTGCGATTAGTAATTGATATATAATAGTATGTATGTACAATTTTTAATTAGCAATTGTGTTCTGGATAAAACGTATTGAACTTGTGTGCAAATATGTGTAGAAAGTGTAAAAATTAACAATCTTAAATCAAAATTCTAGTCGACTAATAATGAATTTATCTTGACAATGTAATACAAAAATTGCATATTTAAATATCTTTCTAATACTCAGCATATAATTAATGCGACTCGGTAACAATTCAATTCATTTTGTTATAATTTTATTGTTTTGTATTAGACGTTGCAAAGGCGCGAAGAAGAATTCTGCGTATATCACAACAGAGTATAATGTGTAGTATGTTTGGAAAAATATGTCAAGTGATTAAATAATGAATAATAGGAAGATTGCGGGATCGCGTCTCAGGAAAAAGTAATAATTCGTATCACGTGTCTACTAACATTGAAACCTATCGTCACATATCGTATAGTATAGTATATCGCGTATCGTGTATCATGTCTATACTCGTGTCGCGGTGTGATATATTACTATTACTCTTATTGCTATTGTTATTATTACTAAGTCGAAGGTTCGCGTCACGGGAGGTCCGAGGAATGTACTAAATTTCTCGATGGGAAGGAAAAATGACATGAATGAAAGAGGGAGAGAGACAGAGAATGAAAGTATCTGAAATAGGAACCAACCAAGAAGGACTTGACAAACATATCCTTCTGGGAGGGAACTATTTTTAGCGTGCTTCAGACACACTTTCAGTTTCGTATTATACTACTGTTCTGTCAGGATATATTTCCTTCCAATTGAATTTAGCCTTTGCTACAGTATTCTGAACTATTCTAACATCAATAGAACAATGGAGACAGATCGACATCAGTACGAGCTTCGAAGCGGGAGCAGATCACGTTCTCAAACTCCTTTAGTGTCAAACCGTGGTCCGATAGAATCAGATATCATAGAACATCCTTATGATTTGAGAAGTCGAAGTAGAGAACGATCCCATACACCTGGAGAAGTGACTAGCAGTGGACAATCTGGTGCCAGGTCCATGTAAGTGACAAAATTTTGGGTTCTTATCTTTTTCTACCAATAACAATTAAAGTTCTCTACTTCTTTTTGTTTGTATTATATTACTCTAGAACTAGTAGTGTCAGGAAAACACGAGACCAAAGTGTGGAAACTATATTGGAGAAGAGAGAAGAAACTATAATTGAAAACCAAAGTAAAAAATCCGAACATTCTTTGCCCATACATACAAAGAAGGAACGTCGATCCGAGCGTCAAAAAGCAAAAAGACAGATATTTGCTAATGGACAAAGGGAGAGTAAAGATGATTCCTCGATGCAGAAGCATGAACATAAAAATGTTTTGACACATAGAACAGTTACTAGCGACTATTCATCTGAGGAGGGGGAACGTGAAGATCTACCCAATAGGCCAAACTCTGCCTACGAAATTTATAAGCAAGCTGGGGACTGGTGGAAGTATGTAAAAATTGCTAATACCCAAAAATGACTAACTAACTATTGAGTCGTAACATCTCACTCCTTAACAATGATGTATATGTATGTGATGTTCTCAGCTAAGCATACTATTATGTGTTGCATCAAACGTATTTTATTAGATGTTCTATTACTATATTTGTCCAGTACACATTTTCGATATATGTGTATACATATATTTCATATAATCGCTAATTATCTATATTTAATAAGAAGTGGAAAATATACGCACTTACCTATTTGAGGAAAATTTGTCATATCATCTAACTGACTACTGTAGTACTAACGACCTTATAGTATGGTAACAGCCTTACGACCGTTTAACTATTACTGAGTATGTTTATAATAATGTGAACAGCACACGCGATATAGAACGAATAGTGTCTCTATTGTACTAACGCCAGGTGTTAAATCATTATCAGTATAGTTTGTTTTGTCTACGAAAGAATGAAAAACTGATAAAATATTAAATTTATAGGAACATAATGATACGTGAATGTTATCGTTATATTTCTAACGAAATGTTTCAGCGTATTTCCAAAAACGGATTACACTTACTCGCCTCAGTCTCAGTGTCGTTACGAGATAGCGCCAGGCGTACTGGCAATGCCTAATATGTCGCGACGCTCTATACACTTCGACGACAACAATACAATGTCAATAAGCCAAGAAAAAAATAGCGAACTATCACAACTGACTGGCAGAGGTGAAAGCGGTTTAGGCGAAACCATTCTCAGTGACGAGTCGAAAGAAATCGCAGAAAATCGGTCTTCCACTGTAAGCGAAAAAGGATTAACACGATCTGCTACTTGTTGATTATTTACACACACTATGGCACTTTCTAACATGTCACCTCTATCTTACAATACAGTTCATGGATGAATCTTACGGATCACAACAACCAAAGTCTCATGCGTGGAGTTCGGAAGAAAAATTGAAACTTCAATATGCAAACACTCACGTGGAACAGTACCGATGTCGCAAAGAAGTAATATTTTCAGCACCATCGGGATGGGAAGATTCCGAAAAAAGGTTTGCACAATTTTGAAACAGAGATACAACAGAATTAAATGGAATAAAGACCAATATTTTTTATTATTTTCGAAAATCCATATTACACCAGTTTTGATGGAAAGAATCGAAATATATTTTTAATGTACTAAGCGAACAATACAAATATAACATTGTAAAATAAACGTTAAGGTAATTTATTTAAGGATTAATGAAATTATGTTAAACTTTGTTAGAGTTTTTACGCGGTACCGCACCCCATTAAAAAATCTGGAGAGTCGAAAGTACAACATCGCGTCTTCAATCGATTCTGACACGGAATTGGACGAAGCAGTTTCGATCTCCGGAACGAAGATACACAAAGCATCTACGTGGAAAGTATCACTGTGGATCTCCAGTGTAATAACGACGGTTGCTCTCTGGTTCAGCAAGGTGCTCGAATTTCTAAAGCTCAGAACAGTTAAAAGAAGAGATTATCGCGCTACCTACCAATATCAAAGATATCAAGGTATTGTTCAAATCTAACACATTTTTATTTTCTTTGCCCTTCGCCCCGCTCGTCCAAGTACTTCGATTGTGATTCAAATAAAAAAGTTAATAAGTGAGTCCCTGTCAATTTGTTCTGTACTTTGAATGATTACAGAACCGCAGTGGTACAGAACGTGGCGATACGTTGACGACCAGTTGCAGTATGTTTATATGCTGATGGTTAAAATATTGTTCTTTGATTCCTGGCTACTGAGTCGCATGTCAAGTATCAGAAGATGGGTTAAACAAAGACGGCCAGCAACAGCTCTCTGGCTTGCTCTACTGCCTCTACTTCTTTTAACTGGTAAATTTCAAGATACAGCATATGTTTGAGAATCGCATGCTATACTTTTAGTTTAACTATACGCGAAACTCTCTTTTGACACGGACCTATTGTATCCAAAGTCAAAAAAGTATAAGATATCAGCCGACCGAACACTTTTGTTCTCTTTCCGCGCTTAAGGAAAAGTCGTGCGAAAATTATACAAAGCCAGGCAAAGCCTAGCCTGCCGTCTTGTCTTTTTTTTGTTTCAGGAGCATACGTCGTGCAAAGCCAGTCCTTTATCCGTCTGGACTCTCTGAGCAATATTCCTCGTGGTGTCACTCAGACGACCTATCGCATCTTTAACGATATTACCAACTTAACGTCCTTCGAATACGATTTTCTTTTCAAGTACATCATGAATATTCACAATTCGTCGTCGCAATTTCTCCCCAGTGTGAACGTGTCTTTACCCGAGATGCCTAACATTGGTTGGAATATATCTTAGTGATCGATCAGACGAACTTAAAAATTACTACCTTTTTCTGTTACTAACTACTTCTTTTTCCTTTCTTTCTAGCTTTTTGTTTTTTGTTGTTTCATATTTTATGTTATTAACGTTCGTTTGTTAGTTCTATATACCGTGAAAAGACGGCAGACAGTTGACAAGATGTCTTTTGTTAGGAAATGTACCATTGCCTTAACATCTCCTTTGACCATGAGTAATACTATATTCGATTTGTTACAATCCATTTTATTTAACTGAATGTTAGGTTTGGTCTGATAATTATCGTCGTGGTTGTTCTAGTCGTTGCCAAGAAGGAGTAAAAGTTGACGACATCGCTGCCGTTTAACTAACATTTTTACTAATACATACTTATGTTGTTATGGTTGCGCTAGTCTACTTAAGTGCTGTTATACAGGTATACATTTGCTAGTCCTCAGAACGAGTAAATTATTAGCAAGAAAAACAATCTATTTCTTACATAGTTATTAGAGTTAAATCAGATATGCAAGGGTACTGACGAAAAGATTATGTATCTCATATATATGTATACACAAACAATAATATAAATAATTTTTAAGAACAGTTCTTTAGAAAAAGGAAAAAGAGTATTTATATATATTTCTTTTTCTTTTCTTTTCGTAAGAAAATTATCTTGCTGAATACTTATACATTGTATATGTATGTACGAAATTGGTGTCATCGGACTCGTAGAAGCACGTTCATACATAGTAAAATATTTGTCGTTAGAGTGGGATAACGTCCTAGTGTTACACGTAAAATGTAAATTTGTCATAATTTTGAAGCGATGAAGTCGAAAGTAAAAGAGTAAATGTAAAGATGAGAGACGGGAGAAGGATAGAGGGGGGAGGATTACTGTTGAAGGTACGTATTCACAGATGTTCAAATGCTGGTCACTTTCACACCCAATTGAAACACGATTTACATATAGTATGAAAATTTGTAATGAAGTTTCTCTGTTCAAAATTATAAACTTTATAATTTTCGAGCCCTTTGAGCGCCATAAACTCTTATGTCCGATACTAACGATGTTTCTATATCTAATAAGAAAAGTGATGATTATTTTTATTTATTATAATACATTTCTTTTCGTAAGAAGTGGCCCGGCTATAACTTATGCAGCTATGGGACTGCTTACCACTCAAAGGACTAGAAATGTTCAAATTCAGAGCCATGATAATCAGCTATGTGAAATTGGCCAGCTTTTTAACATCTATGGATGTGTGTCCTTATCGGTGTAATATCGGTGATATACTGTAGAGTTGGAGATATTCTCGAGGAACATGGACACATGATCGATGTCATCCAAATTCGAATGGTGAGTTCCTTCGTCTATCCTTCTCTCGCACACACCATATATATCCTCGAAACGTATCGCGTTTCGTTACAAAACCGATATTTGCCTGATTGAACAATCCGCCTTACGATTTCACATTTTTTACGTTTCAGGTTGCTGGTGCTTACCACAGCTGACCGAGTCATTCACATTCTTCTTCACCACTAAAATGCTCTCAGTAGGTACTCGACAGTATAGAGATGTGAAGGATACAAGGCAGACTGAAACTTTCATTGAGGAATCTTTAACAAAAGAATCAGTCGATGACAGATTGGATTTGAAATTGCTTGCTGAAAGGTTGAAGAATAGATTAGACAAATTAGAGGAACAAAGTCTCGAACAAACGGTAAGGATGTATTAGATTTTTTAAATGTAATAATTACAAAGAACACCATGTGTAATCGACAACCACTTTTAACGAATGGTGTGTTTCCAGGAACGCCTTCTAAACGTTAGCAGGGTACTTGAACACCGGAAGGAAAGCGATATGAGTGTTTGGTCGAAATACAACGTATGTCTGCATAACAGAATTTAAAAAAAAAACTAAAAGACAGTTATATTACGAATAAGTTCAATGTACGTATCGCATTTTTCAGAATAAAATGATGGTTTTAGAGAAGAAACTGGAGAACGAGAATTCAAATAACGCAAATATTTACGAGATGGAACGTCTGAAACTGGAATTTGAGACGTTGAAAGAACTTTACACGGAATTAAAAGGTTTTTGTACCAACCACATCGAAACTTCAACCGATGAACATCTTGAGAAACGAATTGAAACAATTTTGTCTGAATATTTCGGTATCGCAGTGTCAAAGAAAGAGATCACTACGATTATTCGAAATTTATTAGTTGTGGGTGAAGCGAAGAACTCAAATACGCGTAAGGCTTCTCTTGAAAACAAAACTTTGAATGTAACAGATATAAAAATTAATAGCGGAATAATTTCAGCTGCGGAGAACGGTGCGTCGGATAATATTAATATCATAACCGATGAACATGTGCGTGAGATAGTGAAGGAAGCCTTAAGAATCTACGACGCGGATAAAACTGCTCGTGCCGATTACGCTTTAGAATCAGCTGGTGAGTGATGAAAAAATTCCTTTCATTTCCAATTTCGTAATAGTTTTCAGGATTTTATAGTTAGTAAATGCAACTGAATTGTTTGCCATAGGTGGTCAAATTATCAGCACACGTTGCACTCAAAAATATGGCATAAAAACCAGAGCTTACAAGCTGTTGGCGTTCACGCTTTACCATGAAAATTATAATCCTCGGACGGTGATACAAGGAAATCCAATTCAACCCGGTGCTTGTTGGGCTTTTCAAGGTTTCCCAGGATATCTCTTGATCAGATTACGTAGCTTCATATATGTTACTGGCTTCACACTCGAGCATGCACCGCAATCAATTTTGCCGAATGGAGATATGAAAAGTGCTCCCCGAAAGTTTAACGTTTGGGTAGGCGTACATTATTGTCTTTGCTACATCGTTATTACTATTGATATATTATTGTCATTCACGTTTCTCTTTATTTTAGGGTTTTGCCGATGAAAACGATCCCGAGCCTGTAATGTTCGGCGATTACGAATATGTTGCCTCCGATGATAGCTTACAGTATTTCCCACTTCAAGTAAGCCACATTTCGAGTAACATTTTCACAATGTATACCGTTCTTTTATTGTTTATCTTATTCATTCAATGATTTACTCTTTTTATGCAGAACACATCTATCTCTACGCCATACGAGTATATCGAATTACGAATACACAATAATCATGGACAACTGGAATACACTTGCCTGTACAGATTTCGAGTTCACGGAAGACCGGTTTAACCATCGTTATCAATGGCTCGATTCACTTGTAAATACACGTGTGCTGACAGATAAAACTCTGTCGACTAGCAACAATAGCGCACCGATACGTGCCTTTAACAAATTATTTTTTTCAATACGAACCTTAGGACTTACAATCCTTTATGAACCTTGCAATCACGTTCAAACGAATACTAATACTTATACGGCGTCGATCTGAATACATATAGTCAGGAGAGATGTTTTTTTTTGGTATAAGTAATTGAAAATTTTGTACCATGAGAAAACATGAATTTGAGCTATTTACCGAATGCTATAGACTTAAAATGCGCGGCTGAACACTTACAATTACATGTACAAATGTTCTTCCCCCTTCGAATCGCTTTAGTTTTGCGCAAAAATCATCGCACAGAATTTGTTTCGTAACTGTAGCGTATCAGCAATTTTTGGCATAACTTGTTTATGGATGGTCAGAAACGTTTGCATCGTAATGCTTGTAACTTGATTTTGACGTGGTTATGTCTCATAAATCTCATATCAAATATCTCATTAATGCGATACTGATAGTTACGTTCGATAACACATCTCACCATTTTTGTACATCTTTAATAGCGTAACGACACCGCACAGACATTCACGTATTATTTATTTAAAATTTGCAACACGTGCGCGGCAACTGCGTTTCAAAAGTTACCCAAAGTAAAGTATCACTAAAGTCGTAATACCTTAACGACGTTGATGCTACAGTACAAATTGTAAAAAATATTTACTATCTCTAATTTAAGTACCTTTGCACTGTATTTACTCTGTATGTTATTATAATATTGTGTTTTTTTGTAAAAGTTGAACATAGCGTATTGGTAATATAACTATATATATATATTTGGCAACGTGCACACGCACGTGTGTGGATGCTATGTGTGTACATATATACATTAGATACGTATAAAGTATTGATTTCTACGTTACTCACGGCGTTAATAAAAAAAAATCATCAAAAGACATTAGTTAATTTATTCGTATTCCCTTTTATATCTGGGATGGGAAGATTCCCGGCCTACCTTTCCGATGTTTTTACTTCTATATTATGCACAAAATCCTGTCTCACTTGCTTTTAATTCTATGTTTCGTCTAATTACTGTTGAAGTTTAGTGTTCTCTATCTCTCTTTCCCGCTCTCTCCATCTTTCTACTTTTTATCCAATTAAAAAATGAATGACAGCGATAAAACACGTTTCCCGTGATCTACACATATGCATGTTTGTGTTCCGCATACGATACTCGTTACGTATCACTTGAAACGGAAGAAAACTGAAAGAGCGATAGAAGCGGAACTAGGACGAAAGTATTGTCGCGGTTCAAGACCCAAGAGGAAAGGATAGGAAACAGGCAAGAAGGCCAAAGATTACTTGGCGCTGCCGTCTCTTTGATTGTTAACCATGTTAAGACTATCGTCTACCGTAACAGCAGGCACGGAAGATCGATCGTAAAAAGAAAAGTTGTGTTTGAGCAGCAAGTCTTATTCCTTACCCGTCCGAAGGTGTTTGCCAATGTTAGACAATATACGAGGGAAGTTACACCGGAAGTTTTATTGACGCAATCGTCTGAAACGAGGTAAGATATCATTTTCGTATCTATGATATTGATCGGATCAATTCTTTATAAGATATCCCACTTCAAAATGGATGTAAAATAATTATGCAATGTAAAAAAGAATATACGAAAAAAGAGATTTTTTTTTAAAGGCGGATATTTGATAATAGTTGCGACAAACTTTTTCTTTTAATTTACGTTTTCTATTAACGCTGACTCTGCATTATATACGATACACTTACTCAACCAAACTGTCTGACTTTTACTGTGGAATTCTTCACTGTAATCGACAGAAATGTATACAATCTACGATATCCGTGGAACTTTGCAAAAACACAATCAAGAACTTTAAATGTTAACGTGGCAAGTTCGTTTAACAACGTTCGTAAACGATAATGATCTATGACACTTAATCTTTGCAAAAATTCACTCCAATGCAGCAATGCTTATATAGTATATCTTACAACATTATTACTCGGATAGGTGAAAGTAAATAAAGGAGAATAAATTTGATTCACCCGTTTATTCGCGCAAAACAAGAATAGACTTTATTACGCACATTCGTGTCAATAACCGTACGCATACTTACGTACACCGTACACGCTTTTCGATATACATACATAAGGCGCATGTACGTATCTTTAAATGTATATACGTGCATCTACCGGATTACATTATATATGTATATATGCGTATGTATATATGTATATAATTTTTATACGTAATTTGCATACATATATATATTTACAACATATATATATTATATTATATTATATATATATATGCAGAATTGTACATGAATGGAATCGAATCGAGTAAAATATGCTTCCTCGGCCGTGTCTCTGTTTGTTGTTAAATTAATAAATAAAAAAACGTATCTCGCGAAGGTAAAGGTAATATAATGATCATGTACCGATGAGGAACGTGAGTAAGAAAAGAGGGGTAAAGGAAGGTAAGAATGGGAAGAGTTCATCAGGTGAAAGTGGTGATGACCCAACGATTTGGTATCGCCGCGGGTCGAGTACTTTTCGAAATGCATTATTAAAACTTTCATATGAGGTGAGAAAATCCAGTAGAGATCAAGGTACAGCAATGTAGAACAGCGTAACAAAATATGAAGCAACGTATTTGTGAATTTCCGATGTCGTGCAAAGGCGTTAAATTTCGGCACGTTACGATACCAGTTTTCCTCATTCCCAGAATTAATTTGCTACTCCAATAAAAAAATTCTCCGAATATCTGAAAAACTATGTTCGATCGGTCAACACTTTAAAAACACTATACGTTAATAAATAAAAAAAAGTCTCTCAGGAGAAGCGTAAGATGACTATTAATATTCAATGTCGTCTGGCAATTATTGAAAACGAAAATGGAATTGGCAATACTAAATTCCAGCATCATATTTCTCTCAGACATTTCCAGCATATGTCGAGCATAATTCATTGTCCTTCTACCTTCCATTTCTACGTTTTATATGAAAAATAAATGGAATATATATGTATGTGGAGGAAAAAGGAGATATGACAGCGTGTGTGTATGTGTGTGCATGTGTGTGTATTAGAAAGAAAGTGTTCAATGTATGGATAAAGATCTCGGAACGATCGCGAAGACGGAATGGCTTAAATACTGATTTTGGAATGATACGAAGTCCCATTGGGACTAGATCGGGAATGCGTCGGAGCGGCAAAAGTCTCTCTCAATAGTTTGTACTAGTGTACTCGAGATTAGAAAAGTCGGAGATCAACAATTCGTGCGTAAATAAATATGTACGCAGGCAGAGACGAGGAGTCTCAGTCGTCTTCATCAGGACAGAGATCGCCGCCAGTTTGAGAATAGTTCGATAACATTCAGCCAGCTATTCTCCCCAGGCGAGTGTCTAGTGTCGCGCGACGTATCGTTTTAACCAACGTATCCACAGATCTTACCAACCTCTTCGAAATCTAGCTACCATTCGTCGATACAACGACTATCAACCAAACGTCACAGGGGACATGTCGACATGGAGCTTCGACTACAAACTCATGAAAAATTTGTTCGATTACCAGTTTACAATGTACGGCGCGTAAACGTCGTTGAAATACTGGGAAACCTTGTAATATCCGTGGATACGTATGTACCCTTACGATCGCTTTCCTCGAAACTTAAGAACACGAGAAAAAAATAAATAAACGTGCTACCACGGTTCTGCACTACGCGTCGACGGTGATACACAGGGCTACGCGATTTGCGGCTACAAGACTACCAGTAATACAAGTACGTACGAGGATGGTTTTTGTCGTCTCATCGTTCATCCGCGTCACTGCGTTTTTTCCTCGTAAACATCAGACGCAACACTGGAGACATCGTAGTATAATATCGTAACGATCATAACAACAATAACTATACTACCAACTAATAATAATACCACTGATAAAAATAAAAATAATAGAAATAATAATAATAATAGTAATATTAATAATATTAATAATATTAATAATATTAATAATAATAGAATAATAAGAATGATTAGAATAATAATAATAATAATAATAATAATAATAATAATGATAATAATAATAATAGAGATAGGGAGTATATTAACATCGACATTAATAATAATACGGTCGATAAAGCGACCTTCGATTTTTCAATGCCCTTTCCTTGCCGATTGCACAAATATACTTTTATGAATCATTGCGTGAACAAATATCTTTTTCATTTCCTGACGAAAGGAATAGAAAATTTGCACATATATCGTACAATTTTGCCAAACCAAAAGGACATTCCTCTACTATAATATTTATGTTTCTTCGTAAAACGTACACACGCTAAACGCGTATTGCACAATTGCCAAATTTAGTTATGAATTTTATCAATAACAGTAAAAATAACGATTGCTGTTCGTGCTGTTAATTATTATAGTTACTCACGACGGCGTTTAATATTAATAACTAATGATTAATCGAATAAAAACGTGGCGCAGTGCGCGAGCGCAAATATTCTGTCGACTAGATTCGTATGAGTTCGTATGAGATTCGTATGAGTTTTGTATCTGTTATATGTGTAGTGTGTATATGTATGGTCGTGCATGTGTGTGGTATGTGTATCGTAATTGTATGGTTATGTTTTCGTATATATGTATATGGCTCGTTCGTACCGCTTCGTTGCTTTTTTCGTAACCGCGTATGTCTAACTGACAAGTTGAGGAAAAAAGAAAGCTTTAAATTGAAATTTATGGACGCGAATCTATGTCAGAAGTTGGACATTTTTTCAACATCTCTGGATATCTATATTAATATTATCGTTACTCACAATTTCACGGCCAGCAGCCAACAAACGATGACAACGTCACAAATAATACACACGGTTTCCACTAATTCATTTCGTTCGATAAATCCATTTTGATCTTATCGTGTTTTTGTCCGACTCAGGCGTGATTGTCGCTCTTGCATTTCACGAACGCTATTTATATATGGAAACTAAATCAAGTGTTGTACTATTCAATCTTTTTGCTCAGCGAGAAAGTGATGTCATCGAGCAGTGGTTTGCGTGGTTTAAGTAGGTGTGGTTGTCACCGTAGTCGCTGTCGTACTCGCGTATGTGTCAGATCGTAAAAAAGAAAAGACAAAAGAAGAGAAGAGAAGAGAAGAGGAGAGAAGAGAAAAGAGAAAAAAAAAGAAGAGTAAACTGTGGAAGAAAGTCGCGACATAGCTCAAAAGTTGGTGAATGGAACTAACACAAAAGTGAGGCTATTTTCACACCAAACCAACACAACTCAACTCCAATCCCATAATATTAGTTTCAATATCTATGAAAGTTCTACGCCGCGATATATTTTTTGTTGTCGGAAATTATTGAAAAATGGTGAAATTCGGATTTGATTGGATCGCAGTTAACTTGCCGCTGGTGGTGTGAATGCAGTCAAACTAAATCAGAATAGAAACATTTGTGCAACAACGACGGCCAAGGGCAACGACGGTAATGGTCACGGTGACGATGAGAATGAAAATGAGAGTAAAAGTGAGAATCAGAGTGACGATCGGTTTTGTTGCCAATTCCTCAACTGGTTCTCTTTTCTCTTTGAATCGCATTGATCCTGTTGGTCTTAGAGCCTTTCCCCGGTGCTCGATCGGGTTTGTTGCCTCGTTCCCTCTCGTCTTATTTCTTGCGACCTAGGTACTCGACCATCTCCTGGAATTTTTCCTTCTCGTCTTCAAGCAGCAACGCTTGAATACAGCTCGTAAAGTATTGCGTGCCGAAGCAGTCTTGCCTGTGGGAAAAATTCACAGAGAATTAATTCTCCCTCCGCTTGATAAACGATATCAATTTTATTTGTTATTCCTTTTCTGCGGATCCGTTCGAGATATGTCTAACAAGGGGCGGCTACTAGTGCGATCAGTGCTTTTTGGATAAAATTGGTATCAAATGGTAGGGGGTGACGTGTATAAATACCCTGTAAAATATTACCGGTATATGGCCGGCCATTTTTATAAAAAATTGACTTAAAGTTGAAAACCTTGTAAGTATGCTTCCTTTCAAAGGATTTACTATTGGTATGGGATTGGTGAAAGAGCATTCGAGCAAAGACCGAACGGATCCGTGAGTTATTAAAATGTTATCACACAGTTGGATATTGGACGTCTCCTTAGTGTTTTTAAATAACAGCAAAAATTTCATGCGCCCAAATATTAGCGCTGGTCTTAAAAATAGTGAAAAACGCACGGACCATCTCGAACACCTGTAAAAACTGTTTTAACGTTTTCGCATCCACTCTCGTATAAACTGGATCGTTGTATCGCTGAAAAATGTAGCTCTCCGTTAGCTCAAAAATATCGTGTCGAGCATAAAAATCACGCAAAAGATTTGTGAAAAATTACCGTGTCCAAAAAAGTTTTAAAATATCGAAAAACGGAGAAAAAGAAAAATTGTTAAAAGTGGAAAATGATATTGCATAGAACTAACAGAAGGAGGAGGATCGGAATTAATCTCCATATACATATACGTATATTTAAAAGTGGGATCTTAGGACTCAAATGAATTACCTAATGTATAGAACGCAGGCGTAGATCGCGCGCGTAGTATCGTAGTGTTATGGAAATGTCTTGCTGTTAGACGAAGAGAAAGACGAAGGGATAATGGGTAAACCGTAGATTTGTTGAGGTTTTAGTCCATAGGCAACGGAAGAAAACATCGAATTAAAACGAAACGTAGGCCGGAATGAAAGGTCGAGGATAATAAAACGGAACGAAAACGATAACGAGCGAATACGGTTGATAAACCGTTTCAACTTGTTAAGCGAAAAAAGGAAAAGAAAGACGCGTAAAAATTAAATCATAAACGTAAAAAAAGAAGCTACCTAAACCCCGGGCTCCGCTCCGTGGAGTTGCTTGATCCACGTTTGGATCTTCTCCACCTCGTCCTGCAGCAGCAGTACGTCTAAGCATCCTTTGAAGTAGTCCGATGTGAAGCAGTTTTTCCTGAAAACATGTCAGAACTAATAAAAAAACACAACAAAATTAAATCCATGGCTGATGCAATTCGATTCTGCGTTATTCTTATTCAAAAATCTTATTTCTATCGAGTAGTACCAGTGAATGACGCTGAAAAATTTCACAAGCTTATCGTTCGCATGCATCCCTCGCGAGGAGAAAATCGTTCGACGTCCCATCGTGAATCCTCGAACCCGCTTGTATCTCGAATGAAATTTAAGTAAAGTTTGTCCCTACGATCGCTATCATATCTGTTCAATTTTCTCCTCGCGTGGGAACAAGTGACAATCGGTAAGGGGGGCAGAGAATAGCGGTGAAATATCGCGTAGCAGATCTACAGCAACAGCGTTTCCTTCTGGCTACGTTTGCATCGTCGATCATCCCTTCTTCTACGCGAAAATTTTAATTCCAATTAGAACAACCTTCGTTCCTTCCTTCCACTTCTCCTTTCCTGCTCTCGATCGCTCTACCTTTTGACCAGACGGAGAGAAAGAGAAAAAGGCGAGAAGGAAGTAACAAATTGTTAGAGTTCAAAAACGACAAGTAGTAACGGATGTGCGTAGCAGTCGTGCTCGTGTACTTCCTATAAATAGAAGAGAAATCTCATTCCGTTTCGATACGCGTGCCGTGGCGTGCGGCACCGCACTACTACGCTCCGATACAACGGGCTCGGGCACAAAGCCCAAGCGGGACGGCCAGGGACGACTTACAGGGTCGTCATTTCATTAAACACTATTTCACTGTATGAGACAAGTATCGCTGTCACCGACAGAACGAAATTGACGCCGGTTAATGGAAATGCAAAATAGTAAGAACGAGTTACCTGCAGAGTTGATGTAGCTGGGGCTCCCGGAAGAGGTTGTAACAGTCCTCGCAGATACGATCGAGTCTCGCAAAAATGCTTTTGTCGTATATACCCTTGCATTGGATATCGATAAAGGACCTTTTACCCAGAGGATGCCCATTTAGGATTCCGGCGTCCGTCAACCCGATGCACGACGAGATCAACAACAGCGTCATCGACCATGCCAACACCGATATCAGCCTTGGGTACGATGATATCGATGATCTTGATTCCCTCGACGGCACACTGGATTCCTTCCAATTCGAGTACGAGGATAACCTTGTACAAGACGAGTAATTCGCACTCCAAGGATACGTTACAAGTGGCGAGTTCGCTGAAGTTGCCGCTGGCCACGACAATACCGGCCACCACAATGTCGACGATGACACGAACGTCGACAACGGCATCGACGACCATGACCTCCGTGCTCTCGATTCCTTTTGAACCCTCTGAACTCCCTGTTGGCGATGCATCATCTGTAATCAGAAAATTCAATCCCCGGTTATACCATAACACCGCGTGACACGCTCGATGAGCGAACGATTTCCTTATACCGTGTACTTCGTTCTTCGATCAGAGACAGTTTTCCGATGGGACGATCGATAAGACGAACAAGATGAACGAGGTCGGCAAGACCAACGCATTCGACGGGATCAACGAGACCGCGAAGAAAAGTCTCGTAACACCGACACCCACACGCAAGCAGACTTGACAAGTAGATGCGCGAAAAAAGAAACGGACGTACATTCGGACGCTCCATACTCGACGGGGGGTGAACTTTCACGAAACTAGGCTTCAAATGACAGCGCGAATAACAATGTTTCTCGATTATTGCAACGAGAAAATCAATGACCGTGGATTTTCCGCCTGGAAACGATTCTCGATGCAAGGGTAAAGGTGTGAGAATGCGAAGATATGAAGATATAAAGATGTAAAGATGCAAAGATGCAAAAACGTAAAGACGTAAAGATGTAAAACAACTCTGAACCAGTCCCGCTTTGGTCGCTGTGAATGGACCACACGCAGCTAGTCCCCACCTGTAAACCTGAATGTCCTGAACCGACAACTTCATTAAGCGGAGTTTCAGTCGGAGTCGGAGTCGGAGTCGAGTCGGGATTGGGGTTGTAGAGGGGGACGTAAGAAACCAAGAGTCAGAGAAGAGGAAGGCGGCACCTGCACACGCGGACGAGAACGTTTCGGTCGGTTCTCTTTTTTCGGAACATAATCACCGCTCCCGGGTGGGATTTTATTTTTAGCCACGACCGTTTCTCGGAACTCTTCAACCACTCCTCTCTATATCGGGCCCCACCTGGTAATTGCCTACACCCTGCACCCTGATAATTTGCCCCCAAAGTCGGCCGGTTTCGCTCGTTAAACATCTTCCTATGTGTTTGCACAGGAGACCGCGATACATCCTCCCCTTCCCTGCATCCCCATCGTCGTTGACAATCGGCGACCACCTTCCGAGACGGGCAGGACGAGAGAGATGAGAGAGAGAGAGAGAGAGACGAGAGCACTTTCTCGGAATCGCGGCCGCGTTCATGCATTCGCGGCGTTCCTTGGAGAAATCCACTTATACTTATACGAAACGTACGAATATTCCGAATTATTTGAAAAGGGGAACTCGAACCCGATCGTACCGTTACATTTATTTACTTTTCATTCAATGCCGTTCCTGTACCGTCGGTAAGTCTCACGTATACGTGATTGCACCAGAAATCACGATTATATGCAGAGCTCGATGGAAATCAATGGCCGAGCGAATTTATGGTAACGTTAGGGATCGAGGGAATTCCATGACGGCTTGTCGATCACGCGTTGCGTATCGAGTCTTGATTCTACTTGGCTCCGAGTCGAGAAATCGGAGCTATATTTAGCCGTTCGAAGAACGTTCGAGCACCTCGACCGCTGCCTCTGACTCTTGCGAGCAGCGTCACTCGACCAGAAATTACACGTACGCGCCGTATGCGCATTTCGGTCTACCCGTATGTTCATGTACCGAGCCCTCTAATTCGCCTTTCTTTTTATATTTCCCTCGAGCGCGTTCGTTGTCAGCCTGCCAGGTCGATGGTAGATGCGAACATTTTGCACATCTAAAATCGAGAATATTTGCGTTCGCGCTATTGCGCTCTACTCGGTTTGTTTCGCTCGGCTTCGTGTCTATGTTGTTTCGAGAGAGGGGGAGGGGGGAGGAGAGAAAGCCAGAATCCATGGAGGGTCGCCGACAGTCGACGGGATCGCGGGTGATCGCGGGTAAGCGGGTAAGCGGGACGGAAACGCGAGGAGATCGGAGATCGGAGAGCGGAGAGTGGAGAGTGGCGAGCGGCAAAGTGGCAAAGCGACAAGCGACCGAGAGTTCTGTTCTCAGAGCCAAGATCTGAGAGTTGAGAGCTCAGAGCCGAGTGCCAACAACTGAGAACTGACAACGGAGAACGGAGAACGGAGAACGGAGAACGGAGAACGGACAACAAGCAACTGAGCAAGAGCCAGAGTGAGAGAGACCGGACGTAAAAGAAGAAAAAGTCAATGGAGACCGGTTGCTCGACAGGTGAGGTCTTTCCTCGGCCGAGCCACGCACAGGTGTGCAATCTGCAAATCCCCTTTGGCAAAAAGCCACACGCTCTTCCACTCCGAACCCCTCACCCCCACAACCCGCCTCGCCAGTCTATGTGCCTACGTGTCTACGTGGCTACCCAACTACGTGACTACGTGACTACGTGACATCCTTCATCGATCATCGATACCGAACCGTGACGTTACTCGCTCGTCGCTTTCTCAGATATTCGCCCCGGATAGCCGAAAATCGAACGACTGCGCGAATCACGATTCTAGAGATGCCTTCGCGCGTAAACGTCGTAACGACGAACAGCGGCTAGCCACAAGTACCATGCCTCGTTAACATTCATTAGGAGACGAACGAACAACAGACAGAGAGAGAGAGAGAGAGAGAGAGTGAAAACTGAAGTCACACACCTGCCGGGAAGAAACTTTGGTCACAAAGTTCCTGGCGAATCCGAACGGTCTTCCTTCTCCCGAAGACGTTTCAAAGACAAGTGGACTTTTTATTATGGTAAAAAGATTATAAGCAGGGAAACGTGCGCAACTATCGAAACGAAACGAATAACTTGCTTGTGGGACTGTCCGAGTAAGACTTATTAGATTTAGAGTGAGATAAGGCAAAGGTGCGCGGAGGAAGGAGGAGAGAATCCATGTTTAAATATATCGGGCGAGTCTCCTCAGCAGGTGGTCCTTTTCCCGTGGCGGATGACTCAATCGTGAGAAGGAGTTGCTCGACGAGCTCGACGAGCTCACGAGAAACCTCACGAGAGACCTCACAGGACCACGGTATTCCCTCCACCTCTCTGCCACTCCATCGCTCCAACAGATCGTTCGCTTTCCTCTCCGTACCTGCGTGAGAGGCTCTCTCCATACTTCGATGGTTCTTTGCTCCTCCTTCCTCCTTCCTTCTTTTTCTTTCCTCCTTCCTCCTTCTCCTTCTTCGTCTCTTTCTTCACTTCAACCTTCTCCTTTGCAAAGGAACCCGGATCCGCACATGTACAAACTTTTGCACGGACGGTCTGAAAAGCTTCGTGTTCTCTCGGATTATCTTTTCTCTATCGCTTATCTACCGCCCCTGCCTTTCTGAAGGTAAACGTCGAAAATATCAAATCGTCCGAGTATCGCTTTACCAGCACTAACAAATATCGGACTGCAAACTTGAACGCAATTTAAGAAAATTGTATTATCACAGAGAAGCCTAGGCGAGATAGAGCATGGATCGATGAAAAAGATTGTACATTATCGACGGGTCTCATCAAACGTATGAAACACACGCAGTCCCCAACGAGATAGCAGCTCCTTTTTCTCATCCTTGCTGAGTAAGGACCGTGAGAGCAGTGAGAGGAACGAAGCAACGAACAGTCGAAACGGAGAGAAACAGGAAAGAGGGATTGAAGTATGGGCCCTCTAATTAGACGGTCGGCCGCCGTCGGTATACTGTACATAACATATACCATGCCATAGGTGGTGTGTACGTTATACATATACCGTACGATCGGACCAAAAGAAACAAGGCGCCTAAATGCGAATGTAACCCCACCCACAATGCATGCACGCTCCATCGCAAATAAAGAAACGAGACAGAAAGGAACGGCAAAAGAACAGATGGACAGGGAGTCAAGAGTTCGAAAAAAGACAAGAACCATAAATCAAGCGGCAACGAGGTAAAGATCTGCTACCAATCGACATACGTATCTCCCTACACGCACCGAGTACCACCGCCGATTAACCGATTCCCTAACTGTACTTTGTTACTTAACACGCGACAGTCGACACTTGACAATAAAGTCGCTGCACGCCGAAAAATCATCTTTTATCATATCTCATTGGAATCGATAACTTTATCTTTCAAATTCTGACACGGTAGACGATAAAACGAAAATGAAGAATAATGAATGAAGCTTTTTAACGAACTTGATTCGGGGAACCTCAAGTTGCTTGGTAAAGTCGTGGTAAAGTTGCGAGAAAGGAAAAAGGCGAGATTTTAAGGGGGAGACGGGCGATATGTGTGATTGCGATTAAAGGTCGAAAACGTAGAAGATCGGGAAAGGATTGAAAGCTGAAAGAAAAAAAATAGGTAAAGAGAAAAATAAAGGGCGGAGGTTATCGGAGGGACGAGAAGAAGGACAAGTCGAAGGAGAAGCCAAGGAACTCGAAGAAAGAGGGAAGAGGAAGGAGGAAGGAGGAAAGGGGCAAGAGGCAAGAGAGAAGATGCGAAACGGGGGGAAGAGAGGAGAAGGAAAGAGAGAAAAGGCAAGAGTTGAACGGACGAAGAGGATCGAGGCGTCCTCGATCGCGGGATCGTTGGATGGTTGGATGGGTGGATCGCGAGATTGCAGGATCTCGGGAGTAAAACTAACGATCCCCCGCTCATGTCCAAGATCAACGCGACGATAATTTAATACACGAGATCGCCACCCAGGTGTACATCGTGACGTGTACAGATGCTAACCACGCCAATGGAAACAAGAAGACCAAGACCTACTGGACGAATCTTCTATTATCGAGCGTTGGAAAAGTTCCGTAGGTTGATTGCGCTTAGAACGATCCTTATCACAGTTGAGTATATAACGGTGCCTACGCGTGCTTAGGAGCGATGTTTTTGATATTTACCCGTTACAGGTAACATATATCCTATAACGCTCAGCATCCGAAGAAAACTCGACCTCGCGGTACGTCTTATAAATGTAGTCCAGCTACTCGTGGGACTCTGGTCCAGCCAGCGAATCAGATCTAGAGGGTACGGGAGGGGGAGAAGGGTGGTAGACGTCATTCGCTTTCGTAGAAAACAGCCTACACCTCGAATCGATCCCCGAGACAGGCAAAAAAGATTTACACATCTAGTCACACACGCGCGGCTGCGTAAATAGAAAAAGTAGTGACGTCAATCGGTTGTGATAATTATACATACATGAGCAAGTATATACGATACCTAGGGACGATCCTATTAACCTATGGCGATCGGCACCGATTAAATGCTAAATGATTCCGATCGGATAGAGCGATATGCTTTTTTCTATCGCCCCCCTCCATTCTCCGTGTACCTACACCCCGGATACCGTCCACATATGTACTCCTCGCGTTTTCTAAACAGCTGTAAACACATTTATATCATTGGGTATCGACTGAAACACGTCTAAGGCTCGACAAACATTTGACTTTAATGTTTTTGCTAAAATTTTGTCTACGACTTAAAGTTAATTCCGGATTCCGGTACTTCAAACATTATCGCGTTATTCGTTAGTATTATACGTATAGTACAACAAAATACCATAGGGAAACAATACGCAGCGTTATCGTGTTATCGCCCTTTTCCATTCTACCTACTAGTGTATGAGCTGTCTGCGACCGACGCGCTTGAAAACTGGCGACTGATACAAATTGTTCGTATCCAGTTAGTGACAATTTAATGACATAACGATGTAACCCGCGTTACAACGCGATGCACATTTAATGCGGCTAGCTGAAGTGGAATAGCGCGTCTGTAATTGCGAAACTGGTCGGACAACGGATCTGTTTCAACAACTCATTCTCGTAATGACTAATTCTACGATTCAAGTGAACCGAGAGGTGAAAGGTAGGAGAAAATTGAAGATTCATGGAACGAGGCTCGAGTTACGCTGTGTCGCAAAGTTTGTATATCTATGTATACATAAGTAACGCGCGTTGACGAGATTCGAGGCGCGACGCGCGGCCATTCGCGAAGGAATGTTCAACAGGTGTGCCTTGCCTTTACCCGGCTTGTCTTTGCACGTGCTCCTATGATTTTCCTTCCCTTCTTTCCTTCCTCTTTTCACTGTATCCGCTATCACCGTTTCACCTTCCTACTTGTCGCAACGAATATTTCCACTTCGCAACGTACTAATCGAAGAATACGTTCATCATTTAGCTACCGGCGAGAACTATTGATATCTACCGCGAAAAGACGAAAGCATGATTACGTCAACAGACATAATACACATACTTCTTCCAGATACATTTAGCGTATGGTTAACGTACACGCGTATCCCCACGTCTCAGTCAGGCTCGACTCCAACATCGTAACGCCGTACGCACTATCTTACGTATGTAGGACAGAGTTGGTTCTATATGCTTGCCTCTGCCTCTGCCCCTGCCCCTGCCCCTGCCCCTGCCCCTGCCGCTGCCCCTGCCCCTGTCCCTGCCCCTGCCCCTGCCTCTGCCCCTGCCCCTGCCCCTGCCACTGCCCTCACCTACACGCGATCCTCGTACCATAGCTCTGTATGCTTGTGTACTACATACAACATACATATACATATACATACGTGTATGTATAGAACGATACTTCAAACCCCCCAGCCTTTGTGCTCCATCTTTGCCGACTCTTCTCTCATATCAAAGATACAGTTGTATCGTTGCGCCGACGCTAACGAATCCAACAAATGTCTTAGATAAACGCGATAATCGTAAATGTACCTACCAACGGATACGTAAAACGACCGACCACCTTAGTAGCTAGCTAAATGAATCAAGGTGCAGAAATTTCATGCGATTACCTACGGAATAAAAAGATACAATCGATCGTACGGTTGGATAGATGGCTGCCCTGATATCGATAGGAATTCTAGTGGTATCGGTAATCGGTATAAAGAAGCGGAAGTGGAGAGAAAGGCAAAGTCAGACTCGCCGATAGAAAAAGACAAGGATGAAGGAGTCGGAGAAGAGGTGGAAGTGGTTGGATGCCGGTGGTAAGGTTCGGTGTGTGGTGGGGCAAAGCGTTCCGGCAGACAGCTTGGCGTCCTACGGTTCGCATTACGAGAAACCGTAGCCTTTCTCCTTCTTTCGTCTTTCCTCTCTTCTCTTTCCTCCTCCTCATCCCTTATCCCTCGTCCCTCCCACTCTACTTCCACCACTACTTCTTGATGCCGAGTTTAGCTGCGCTTCGATGTCATCTGCTCCAATGCTCTCCGCTCGTGTCAGCAAACCTTAGCCACTCTATGATACGTACACTCTTTAGTTCCTTCCATGATTTTCCGAAACGTATTATTATACGTACGAACGTCGATCGTAACGTATGAAATCACCAGTGGGAGAAGTGCGCGTCGTTAAGATGCTATATTTCGCCGTAAGAGTCGAAACGATAACAGTGAAATATATAAACAAAATCATGGTCGCGTTTCATTTTTTGTCAAAATGTAAGAGTCGAAAGAAAAAAAAAGAAAAATGCAGATTACAATTTTTAACCGCCAATTTCGTCATTTTTTACCTCTTCAATTTGAAGATCCTCACTCTATCGTCAATCGGAACCGAGTCTTCAATATTTTCTCTTTTGTATCTTTTGATTATCGTTGGCTCTCGAGGGCCACAGTTTTATATATCGCTAAAAGGCGAGGCTTTTAAACCTTTTTTTTTCTCACGTGATCCCAAAAACGACCAGTGTCCTTCGGTTTATTTCTCCTCAGACGACCGTAAAAGAAACGTCGAAGATCTATTTGTACGTCAATAACCAGACCGAGTCTGATGCCACTACATTTGGGAAATTTCGGCAACGATTGAATAACTCAATTTAAGGATTTAGTTGAACGATCAATTGCACGTCATAGAAATCAAGACTTCGATTTAAAGTTTGCAACATCGCGACATAACACGGCGCAATATGAATCACGAGAGTTCATAAAACACGATTTTTCAAGTGAATCGCTGTAAAACAGCTGAAGTCGTAAATACATTCCTTAAAACATTTTCTTTGTATAGCTTCCAGTATGTATTCCATACGAGCAGCCGGCAGTCTAAGAAGAGATTGTCAGGATGGTTGTAAATTCACGAGGAATGTTTACAATCTCGCTTCTCACTTATCACATTGAAAATTACGCGATCGTTTTGGCATCTTTGCGTGGTATCTTTCCACGTCGGAGATCATACCGTGGATGTAACAACTTTCTCTCATTCACGTTTACATTTTTCCATTATTTCGTTTGACAATACATCAAACACTTTTTATATCAAGAAAATATCTCCTATGTAAAATTAATTGCAAGCACAAGTCGAACAATTGCGTTTTCAGCACGGATTCCGAGTGTTTGTCACTGTTATCGGACAAACACTGTACGAGAAAAATCGTAATGAGAAGGTATGAAATAGATAAGATTGTGCCTGCACCCTTACAATTAGAACGATTCACTATGATGAATACGTAATGTATACTACGGAGTACAGGTGGTTCTTCCCTCGCTCTCTCTCTTGCAAAACCCTCCCTTTTTATTTCCTCCACCTATACAGGGTGCAGCAAAACAAAACAGACCATTTTGCAAGATCCATAGTATACATCAAAATATAATAAATATTTTATAACAAAACCAATAAACTTAGGTTCGCAAAACCACCGTCCATCGCGATAACCTCATTTTTTGGAAAATATTTTGAAACCCTACGAAATGGTAGGCCGCAAAAGACCGAGATTCGTTTAAATAATACCGGAAATGATTAAAGTTCATACAAAAAAAATATAACTATCTTCGGCGAGGCAGTCTTGATAAACACCTCTATTTTTTTCAAGATGTCAAACATCCTATGATACAACCAAACGAAATAGTGTAGAATAAACTAAAACAACTGCTACTTGATGGCAGTAATCATACTAGTTGTGTGTTTTATAGACTTTGGTCTCTTCCAGTGATATTGAAATAAAAATAGGTCCTCTATGACCTATCGCCTCAGAGATATAATTTTTCAAAAAAGGAGTCGATCTCGATAGAGGGTGGTTTATAAACTTTCATTTTTTAAAAATGCCCCGGTGTTTTGTTACATCCTGTATACAGGGTGTAACAAAAATTCTGGGACATTTTTTCAGTAACGATAGTATGTAGCAACAGATGAAAAACAATCTGTAAAGTTTTGTCTAAAAACCACTCCCTATCAACGTGCGACGTACCATTTCGGAAATGTTTTTTTAAAAATTGTTTACAAAAGGGGTTGTATCTCGATAGGGGGTGGTCTTTAGACAAAACTTTAGAGACTTTTTTTCATCTTTTGATGCGTACTACCGATACTGAAAAAGTGTCCCCGCATTTTTGTTACACCCTGTACATCTACAAACATTAAATATTCGTGTTTTCTTTTTTATATGTTTACGTAATATATTTTGCCACTGCTTTCTAGTTATTGTTAACGGTTCTTAGAATGTGTATCTAAATACAATGAAACACGATAAACCTAGAAGTGAACCCGAGTCCACCGCACCTGTTGAAGCGTAACTTTAGCTGACGTGTGACTACACCTTCTATCCTCTACTCTGCTGTACTCTTTCCGCACCTAATCTTCTTCTCAACTGCTATCCTTCTCCTCCTCTCTTCCCTTCCCATGCCATTTCTTTTTTTTCATTTGTTTCATGTCGAATCGTACCGCGTTCACGTAAGAAAGATACCTCGAACAGAAGAGCGCGCTCTCCCCCTCTACTCCTCCCTCTTTGCCCTTTCTTTACCCTACATGATTCCGAGCCTACCGTAGGAGTAAAGATGCAAGAGTGAGTCAGCTTGTATTTGTCCTCGTGCACAGCCCTGGGCGAAAGATTCTCTGAATGAAATCTAAAGATATAGATCCCCCTTCCCCGTCCTGTATTCCTAGCCTTCCGTCCACCTCTACATTTCTCCCACTGTATCAAATTCTTTCGAGAGAATTTTCGTGTTCAGAGAATTTTCGTTAGAACGATAGTTAACATAGTCCGTATACATAAGGGTAACAGTATCACTCGGCCGTGATACAAACAAACAGATGCGGTCAAACGAAACGGAAGGTTGCGAGCCATAAGTACAATTTCTACGTATACAAGTCTCATCTTTGTCGCTTCCCACGCTACCCTTTTTTCCGCATCCAACGATGAGTAAAGAATCACATACAGTGGAGAGCAAATGCGGGACTACGTGGTACCGTCGTAATGCAAGATTCCCCAAGTAGACAAACGTAAAATGTTGCAAACGATCGAGTGTATGAGAATATTAGATACAAAGTAGCAGATTTGGAGTCGAATTGACAATTGCGCAAAAGAAAAGTCGAACACGTTTCCTTTCATGGAATAGGAACGGACAATACAATAAGACTTACATCGTTTCGTCCTTCCTCCATTCTTTCCTCTTCTTCTTTTTTCACGTTTCTTTTCGCTCTTCAGAATCCGAGATTGTTTCAGTGGTCCCTGTCGGGCTTAGCAGGAAATCGTGTATCCGTCACGAAACCGCAAGCTGGATCCTCGTGTTCACCGTTTACGCGCTCTTTCCGTTTACCCTCCTTTCAACTTTTACACTCTCATCTCTACTTCCGTTTCACTGGACACTGTCGTTTGCTTAACCGAAAACTCGTTGTTCCGTAGTGTACGATTGTTGGAGCGTGTTTCGAGAAGAAAGGCAAGTACGCTGGGAAAGAGACAAGTACCACAGCGGAACTATAGTTCGGTAATATCGCGATCTCTCGAAAGGCGCGCGCGCGCGCACCACCCCGCCCAGACCACCCAGCCACCCGACCACTCAACTACCCGACCACCCGACTGCTAGCACTCAACCAGCACACCGACACTCTCCAGCCACGAGACCGCGTCCACGTCCACGTCCACGTCCACGTTCACGTCCACGTCCGCGTGGATTTCGCGTGCAGACCCCAGGATCCAACTATCTACCGATTCAGCGATTCAGCGATTCAGCGATTCACCGATACTCCGAAGGACGACCGTTCACTGGTTCAGGTGGTTCAGGTGGCTCAGATGGCTCGCCGCCTTATAGCTACGTCGCACAGGTGGCCCGTGACAATCCAACGAACCGATCGGATTGGCCTTTAAACCACGCCTGAGATTCCTTTCTCAGCTCTGCGCTACTCTACCCCTTCCTTTTCTACCCTTTCCAGCTTTCTTTCCGAGAACGGGCTTTTCTAATCCTGGTCAGGTTTGTCTTTAGCTTACGTTCAGTCGCGTTCAGCTTGCGTTTAATCGTGTTTACTCGACTGTTTATCCGCGCGATAGAAGATACAGAAACGCGGTAGAAACAGAGACGCGCCTCTTCTCGAGGTTCAGCCTAACATTAACTAGCGCGAACCGCGCTCGCTTATAATATGGCCGAGCCGCGAACCAATGGGAATCCCGCGTTCCCCTCACTTCCCCCCTTGCACTCGAACCAATCCCTCCTACCTACTTCCAACCATACACCTTCACCACCTTCGCCACCTCCGACACCTCCGACATCATCAACATCATCATTATCAACGTGGTTTTCCTCGGTCACCACCCCTAATTCCTTTCATTTCTTCCTCTATTCTTCCTTTGCGCAGAAAGTATCAGAATCAACGTTCACCCGTAAGAAGAGAATTGCTTTCAAGAACAAACAGGCAGCAGGGGGACACAGCTGCAAAACCGGAGATCCGGAGAACCGGAGAACCAGAGAAAATCAGAGAGAGAGAGAGGGGGGGGGAGAAGGGGGGAGATCCGAGAACACTACCAGTGGAACGAATCGTACAACAGAATAGTTCGGATGGTAGCATGGTAGAATGTCAGAGCCGCTGGAATTAGAGGCGCGGATCGTGAACGATCGGAGGAGATCGGAAAGTTCCTGGAATTGTTCGAATCAAGAGGCAAGACTCAAGATTGCCAGAGCAACACTTAAGAGAAACTCGTCCTCCGCTATTCCGGATTGATTTGTCGGTTGCCTTCGGCGTACGACGAGTTGCTTCCACCTTCCACCTCGCTTCCGTTTTCTCTTTCGGCAATAGGGCTGACCACTTTGGTTTCCCGACAGTTCTCAGCAAGGCTAGACGATCCTCGTTGAACGTAACTAGCGAGTAGTAAACGTTGAAACGTTCCGCACGCGGGTCGAATCTTATCGCGAGCGAAAGGTTGATGCGCACACATACGCTCGGTTGTCGCAAAAATTTTGTTCAAAAACTCTTGTTCGTTCGTCGAATCGTTGATACACTTTCTTCTTTGATTCGTACCCTTTTCTTCGCGATCGAAACCCTCGTCGTACGACGGATAATTTGTTTTCATGGACAAGCCTGAAAGATCAAATACTCTACTTTGCGTAAGCTCGTTTCACGGTTGCATCAACCAGCATTCGAGGAACATACATTGGTTGCGTCAGTTTATGCCCTACTAAAACTTGTACGTTACGAGTCCCGTTTCTCCCATATTTCTTTCCCATCCTATTCAGATTCAAGAGAGTTTTTCACATACATAACAAGTGGTTCGATACTTGATTCGTTATTTACTCGTGTTGGAGCTACATTTCTATAGAAACTGAGTCGTCTTCCGGGTACTAGAATTTCCGAGTGTATTTCCCTCTATTAAACATCGATTAGCGATGATTAGTTAGCGAAAAACGTCTTTTCCAGATGTCGTGATTCATTGACTACGTAACATCGAACCAGGAATCAATTAAAACCATCACGCAACTCTCAGGTATTCCACGCGTTTATCTTCGCGATCTCTCTAATTGTTTCTTCTGGCAAAGATGACTGGAAAAAACATGGGATTATCATTCGATTGAAAGGAATCACGTGAATCATTATTTTCCGGAATATTCGAGCTTCACTACCGACCGAATCGTTCCATATGTTGAAAATATTCTATTTATCGCGCGTCATCGACCAAGTATCTCTAAGGAAGGTATATTCGAAAAGCAATTGGCTCTTTTCGGCGAAAGGGAAGAAGCTTGTCGAGCCTAAAGAAAACAGTTGGAATCATGCCGACAATGAAAGCATAACGACGCGAGTGGAAAAGAAAAAAAAAGAGAAAGGGAGCAAGACGATAAACGGTTAAAAGAGGAAAGGGGAAAGATGAAAGCTGGTGGCGACTCGGGGGGTGGAGAGTGATGAGTGGGGAGCGGAGAAGGGAGAAGGGAGATGCAAGTTCCCACGTGCTCGACTCTCGTTACGTACACAGTCATCACGCTTCTTTCGCTCCTTTGGTGATTCGCAAAGAGTATGAAAACTCACGTAGCGGATCGTCAAGTGGACGTCTGGACGGTCCTTGTCCTCCATGGTCGATGCTATGCGCTGGCAGCTTCATCTCCTTCGATGGACCTCCGGCTCGTCTAGCGGAAGGAAAATTCCATCGCCGAACGAGTTAGTCGATTATCAATTACAAGTAACGTCTTGCCAAACGAAATTTAGACGAACTTGACAGTTTCTGCCGATTAGCCCTTTATCGTGTCGGCAAATGCAATGCAATACAATGCAATGCAACGTAATGTAATGTAACGTAATGTAATGCAATGCAATATAACGTAATGTAACGTAATGTAATGTAATGTAATATACTTATTACGGATGTATGTACAAGTATTTGTCGTACGGTCAGAACGATCCGTTTGGCAGCCGTAAGCACGATGAAAGTTTGCGGTATCGGGGACCGTCAACGACCAGCAGAGCTGATGATGGGTTTAATGTCTGTATCCGTACCAGTCGCCGCGTATGCTCCAGCCAATTTTCTCACGCGCTACAGCTACAACTACGGCGGCCACCGGGCAAAGGCTTTCTTCTTTTCCTTTTCCTTTTCCTTTTCTTTTTCCTTTTCCTCTTCCTTTTTCTCTTTCCCTTTCTCTTCTGCTTCCACTTCCTTTTCTTCTTCCTCTTCCTCTTCCGCTTTTCCTTCCTCTTTCTCTTTCTCTTTCTCTTTCGGTTCCTTTTCCCTTTCTTCTTCCCTTCACATCTCTTTACCGAATTGTCTAGCACGCTTCTCGTTCTTTCTCCTATTTCTACCTTTGCTCTTCTACTAATACCCTCGTGCTCTTCTTTTTGGTTACGTTCCGCCCCGTTCCAAAGTCCCAAGTTGAGGATATCGATACACAAGTATCGGTATGTAAGTGATCTCGACACAGTTAGTTTCACCTTGCCCTTACAGTGTTCTTCTCGACGGTCCTACTTTCATTTCTAAACCGCGTTTCACCGGAACATGTATTCAAACTACCGCAAAACAAAGTCGAAAATCAGTGTACGTTCAAGGAAAGAAAAATGCGACCGATTCGAAGATTCTTTTGACACAAATACGACAGGAGCCCGATGCTCGAGAGTCGAGCAGTCGAAGAACCGACGGAAGACTGGAGACGCAGGAGAAACACGCTTAGGTCACACGGATAAGAATAAAAACGAGCACAAACACACTGCGTCCTCCGTAGCGTCTGTATCCTTTGAAACCTCTTTCCCCCCTTGTCTATTTGGTTATCCTTGGTATCCTTGGTATCCTCGATATTCTCGGTATCCTCGGTATCCTCTATAACTGGATCCCTCTGTATGTGATGGCCACTTAATGTTTAAAAGGCCCTTGGGTGCTTGCGAGTGCAGACCGGACAGTCGAACCTCGCCGACTACGAGCACCCCATCCATCGAGAGCCACCAGCTCTTCTTTCTCCCTCTCTCCCTCTCTACCTCTCTGCCGCTACCTCTCCACACCTCTACGCTCCTACGCTTCTATGCTCCTACGTTCTTACGTTCCTACGCTCCTACGCTCCTACGCTCCTACGCTCCTACGTCCCTGTACACGAGGAGCGACAATCACGTTAAACCTCGTCGCACGGTGTGAATCGCAGCGTCTCACGTCATATCTCGCGGTGTTTCTTCGGTCGCGTTCCGCCAAATCGCGAAGCTCCTACTTACCATTTCCATCGTCTGCCAGTGTGTCTCTGTAATTACGCGAACGTTTCTTGATCTACGAAAAGTGAACGAAATTGTACTAAACCGAGTGCGCCGGTTTCTGTAACACAGAACGAGTCAAGGGTAATCGCACGAAGGAAAGCGAAAGAAAGAGAAGAGAACAGAAGAGAGGGATACGAAGGAGACAAACAAGCTGTATCGTTTCTTCAGAGTCCCGACTTGCTTGCTTTCCTACCGACCTTACTGATTGCCAGCTCGGCGAGAGAAAGAGGAACAGGAAGGGAAAGAGGAACAGGGAGAAAGAAAGAGAGGGAGGACAGAGGGGAGAATGAGAAAGAAAGAATATCCTTCTGCGATGGACATACTATCATAGGATGCTATAAATAACTCGACAACCTCCCTGAGAACGGAAAGTAGCTCGCCTTCAAGTTCCGTAACGAATTCCCAGAATAACTCGTTGGATCGACGCTCGGTCGATCGGTGGATCGCCCTGCTGATAATTAATGCGTATCGATCAAGTTTCTTTCGATTTTTCCAACAAATAAATGAAACTCTAAAGGAAATTTAAATAAATGCCACATTTCGTTCATATGTCGCAAATATTATAATATCCTTTGGATGTACAGTATAATACTTTGTACATTATAATAGCGTACTTGTAAACGGAGAATCTTGCATTCCTATGACGAATGATGATGTGGTACCTATGTCGTTTCCTGTCTTTTGATGCAGTTTTTCATCTTTTCACCGCATAATAACTTTCGTATCAGTTTTCCGCTTTATCGGTTCAATCGTTTAGGGAAGTCAGTACTCTTTCCGATTCCTGGTGTCCAGCTCCGAATCCGGATGCGATCACTCGCTGTCGGATCGTTTAGCTGCGTTCGACCATGACCGATAGAAATGCTAAAGATCGCATTTCCGATATCGATCAAACACTCGTGGTACCTTCGAAATACCGAAATACGACTACCTTCGAGTTCCTCTAACATAAGGCTCGTTTTTACTTGCAGCATAGTAATATCACATCACACGTTATAAGTCGCCGCCTCGCCTTTTCCCTCACTCTCTCTTTCTCTCTCTGACTGCGAGTTTTCATTGCGCGCGTCGCGTAGCGTTTGCGCTCGCGCATTACGGATAATCAGACAAGGATTCGGTCGCGGTCAAATTACGCAGAGGCCTCGTGATCGTCGTTAACGTCGAATATCGTCACAACCGTCATCGGGTCAAGATCACGCGTACCTCGCGACCTCGAGCTTCCTACGAATTCAAACCGAACACGAGCGACAGTTGCAGAACCTTTTAAGAAACTACGTTTATCGATATTATTTCAACGATTTAAACACATGTGGCATAGTTAGGGTATTTTAGGAAAAATATGCTCGAAGGAAATGCGGAAGTACATACTAGTACGTACATCAAATTTTGCCTTATAAGGTACGTATCCACGTATGTACATGCGTTAAACGATCGACCATCTTTGTATTCATTTTCAAGAAAGTAACGTTTCCTTTTTAATTCTGACCAAATTTGAACTCGTATACTTAAAAGTTTCGAACCGCCGATATTCCCACGGCAGGAAGTCACTTTGCCCCGATATATCCAGGCTTTCAAACGATTAGTCCGGAGTTTGTACGCCACAAAAAATATGTAACATTAACATGTGTGGATATGTACCTTTACGTCTGGTATAGATCGGTTGGGTCGGTTAGATCGGTTAGATCGGTTAGATAGACAGGACTGCCATGATATCATTCTCTGAGCGACTCTACGCGACTGTACACAACTATGCGCGACCGTGCCAAGAAGCAATTGAGGCGAATTAAACGTACAATTAGGTAGTGGAAGCGAGAGAACTCCGCCATGTGCTCACATTGCTCTTCGTCGAATCGCGTGGAATCATATCGAATCGCGTCGAAACATGTTAGCCAGACAGCTGGACGCGAGGACAGACAGCTAACTTTCAAACGAGCTACCAACAGTACCGCAAATCAGCACACAGACCGCGGTAGGAGGAGTGAGAACAACGAACCGAGATCAACTGTGAGCGCCACCGAGAAACAAATATCACAGTTTCAATACACGCTTCCTATATTCATTGCTTACTGCTTATAGTTTACTTTGCAACTGTCGCACTTAACTACCCAGTTCTCGGATACTGCAACCACAAACCCGATCTCCTGTTTAATCGATAACTACTCTACCTAGAACGACAGATGATCGGAACGAAACTATGTCAAGACGTATATTCTCTGTTTGGTCCAACTTCTATATGCATATCGCAACTATGTATGCCCAGCCAACTATCCAATATCCGATATTTCTCATTGCATGCATCTCTTCTGCGATCACGGTTGTTCGCTGAAACAACTAAGATTATGCTGTTGCGACGCGCGGCACTCGGCATTAGAACACTCGACACTGAACGCCGAACACGAAGACGAAGACGAAGACAATGTAAAAAATATAGACCAAGATAAAGACAAGGGGTACTGTACGATAAACCTTTTTTCCGAAGAATCGTTTTGGCTAACTTATTCGTAGAATAAAAAATATTGACTATGATATATTCGGACACTACATACCTCGGCGTAATGTTTCATCGGCAGCAATGCCGGTGTTAGGAACAAAAGTAGTAGCAGCAACAGTGGTAACAGTGGTAACAGTGGTAACTGTGGTAACAGTGGTAGCAGTGATAGCAGTGGTAGCAGTGGTAGCAGTGGTAGCAGTGGTAGCAGTAGTAGCAGTAGTAGCCGTAGCACTTGCTTGATCCTTCTGATCCAGACCTTGCGGCGTTTCGCATCTAATATACACCTCTCGGCGGGTGTCCAGTGCGCGCGTCCTCTTCGCGAATCAACGAACCCCTTTCTTCGCTACCCCCTTCAGCCTTCCAAAAGAAACCGTGCGTTATCGCAGCACTCCCACCCTCTCCGCTGTCTCTACAGCTTCCACTGCCTCTGCTGGAACCACCAACTGCCAGCCTAATTGCGAACCGGCAGAAATAGAGCCTGCAATCTCCTTCCGACGGAGTAATGAGTAGCCATCTTCCCCTTCTCTTTCTTTTGCTTTTTCTTCATCTTCATCTTCTACGTCGTATTCTTATTTTTCTTCCCGCCCTCGCTGCTCCGTTTTCTTCGAGATGGACAGAAAAAGAGAGAAAGAACGAGCGAGCGAGTGAGCAAGCGAGAGAGAAAGAGAGAGGGAGAGAGAGAGAAAACGGGTGAATGAAGAAACGAGAAACGTGGGCGTCTAGTCTAGGCAACTACAAGAGGGTTGCTGATCAACGACAATTTTAGGGCACACGTGGAGAGAACGAGAACGTGGAGGACGACGAGAACACACGTGTCATTTAATCGACTTTACTTCAAGCTCGTAACGCCTTATATGTCTTACGACTGTGATCTCCGCCACAACCTTAACCTCCAGAAAATACATTTCTCTTCCTCCATCTCTGGCACTTGATATAGATTGAAAAATCTACGGCCAAAAATTATTGATAGGAGCCAATGTAGTAAACGTAAAAAATCTGCAAAAGTTAATCCGATCACAAACAATGAAAGGCACTATAGCACTCGCGGTTACGTTGATGCGTGTTACGCGAGTCGACTTTCCTTTTATTTCGTATTCCAACGTTGCTGCCACGCTGTCTAGGCGACTAGCTCGACCAGCTGCTGCCTTCCCTTCTTCTCTTTTCTCCTCTTATGTACTTGAATTATTCTCTCAGCTTCTCTCCTTTGGAGTACATAAATGACAAAGAGTAACAGAGAAGGAACAAAGATACAAAAGAAAAAGACGAAGTAGCGGAAGAAGAAGGAGGAGGTTTAGATGCAGGAAAAGGAGGAGAAGAGAAGAAGTGAGAGGTGGGTGGCAAGAGGTGCCACGCAGTCTGTTGCAAACGATTCGAACGATTCCAACGATTCAAGCGAAAACTAGTTTGACTCGATTGACTCGAATTGCCGTCTCCTTCTTAAACATCGTCACGATTTCTCCATTTTATTCTCCATCTCGATCTGTTTTCCCAGAATAGTAAGCAGAACAAGGGTCAAGATGGAGGGAACGATTAACGACATGGATCTGGAAAGCGTTCTAGTGTCGCACTCGCACCTACTGGAAAATCCGGTGACATCTCCGCGCGGCTACTCCGGTGTCGCGATCGCGGAACGCTGGGTAATCGGACACGGTTCCATGTTGCTCCCCATTCTGACCTGGTCTAGTCAACTTCTTAACTCGATCTCCACTCTGAGTCCAGGAAAATTAACAATCTTCGACCGCCGACTCTGTGAAGATCATACTTTTCAAATATACCGAAGTCCGGACAGAGGATCGACAGAAATCACGGGTAGACTAGTGGCAGTATGGAAGTGCCCGCTTCTAAACGAAACTTTTGAAAACTCGTTCGAAAATTGGAACTTTGATTCTACAAATTCGAAAACATTCGATCGTCTGTTGCTGCCGGTATTTGTCGCAATCGAATGTATCACGGCAATCTCAAATGGTTCGAATGCGCCTGAATCGACCAAAAATATTCGTATACAAGAAGAAGGAAAATGTGTAGAAGAAAAAAACGACATAGAAACACAAATTAGATTGGTTTTGAGACGAATCGTGTATGAAAGCTCGATCTGCCCTCCTACCAAAGGATCGCGGATCGAAATGGTGAGTACGCCGTTTGGAAATCCAGTGTTCATTGGTTCGGTAACTCGAGGACTGATCGGAAATATCTTGGGAACCAAGGCCTGCCTCATTCTAATGGATGTCAACGCGTATCCCGGATGCGAGGGTGCCCCTGTATACGTAATCGATCGGTAAACTGTTTGGTTCCTCTCTATTTCATTGCATTTCATTTAGTGCTACGATCCTCTGATCCACGAGGTCATATTTTAATATTTCAAGCGATCGTAAAGTAATCTGCGGCATGGTGATCGCGTGTTTGAGCTGGTGCCGCGGTGAGTGGGTGGATTATACCTTTGCCGTAAATTTCTCAGAGTCCTTGAAACAAATCCTACGATCGCGAGACTGGCTCCGGTCAGAGGCCTTGTTACATTCGTTACCTTCGTCAGATTCTGTTCACGAAAATTGGAACAAGATCAACGCCATCGGTAATAATGTCATTACTATCCGCATGAAATTCGATATATCAAACGTCTTAGATATAGATATTTTTTTATTCCACAGAAATCCTCGAAAAAAGCGTTGTAGTTGTAAGATGTGGACCAAATTGGGGCACCGGTATTTTCATCGACGAACAAACAGGAACGTTTCTTACCTGTGCACACGTTGTAGCAGAGGTGCTTGTTGATATTTTTCTCGTTATACCGTTAATTTTAATTTTCCCACTTTATTTTCTCTTTCCCCCCAGTCTGTCTCTCGATAAAGTGGGAAAATTAAAAAAATTATTTTCTCTTTCCCCCCAGTCTATGTCTCTCGATAATTTTTTTCAACACAGGCGGAAACAAAAGATATCGAGATTACTGCACCTACTACGGTTCATTCAGGAAATACTGCGTGGTTCGCGCAAGCGAAATTAATCTACAAAACTCCAGAAAGCAAACCTTATGATGTCGCGCTTCTGAAAATCGACCCGAAAAGTAGAAAACCGTCGCTTAGGGCTATCAAATTAGCCGAAGAACCTGCACGTAAAGGTGAGATTTAAATTATTTGTGATTGCTCCCTTATTCCCCATTTCTAATCTACAATCTTCCCTATTCCTCTCTATCGGAACTCTCCTTACCGTTAGCCTTACCGTTACCATAAGCCATACCCACATAATATTACTATCAAAGCAGCGAACCCTGTCGGAACATTTTTTCTAAATTTGTTAAACATTTCAAGTATACGATGTCCATTACGCGAAGCAGAACAAACTACTAGTACAATACAGACAGAAACAGAGGGGAGAGAGATGATAGAAAAAGAAATAAAGAAAATTCGTTCATATCCGAAGATTCGAACATTTGTGGAACCGTTGTTCGGGTCAAGTGTTATTCATTGTATCATCGATAGTATCAAGAGTTACCGTCGCAACGCGAATACACCGCTGGAGATTATTTTCGCTGGTTAACGGTAATGAGAATAAAAATTAAGAGTATGGAGGTGGTCGCACCGAGCAACGGACAACGGGCAGGAGGCGTCGTTAGGCGTCGTTAGTCGTCGTTAGGCGTCGTTGCGGCGCCAAACACGGCAAGGGACAACACTGACCTTCCACGGACGGAGAAATAACTGGTTCTAAATTGGGCCAATTGATCGTTAAGGCTGGAATCGACATTTTGTCAGCAACAAAGTAGAGTGTATGTTGCGCTCGTGTCTGTAAGCGTCACTACCATCCCCTTTCTCTTTCTTTGAATCTCTTTTCCCTCGGACTCCTTTCCTTTCATTCGGGTCTAATGATATTCTATTATTAATAGCTACGAATCATCTCATACGCGTACTATGGTTCCATTGGTCGACCATTCGCTTCAATATGCGTAACAGAAACCGAACATCTAATCGACTTGGACATGTTCAGCTTGTGGTTTCAAGTCCAATTACGAGTTAAAACAGGATTAGGAGGGTAGCAACAAGATTAAAAGTTGACAGATACGTAAAATTCTTTTCAGGGGAGGAGGTGATTTCGATAGGATTCCCGTTTTCCTCTCGAAGCGATGCAACGATCAGCAGCGGAATCGTATCAAGAGTGTCCAAGTGTATGCTTCAAACGAGTTGCTGCGCGCAAAGCGGGTCTAGCGGTGGAGCCATCGTTCGACAAATCGACCACAAAATGATAGGAATGCTCGTTTGTAATGCAGTTTCCTCCAACGGTGAAATCCTATATCCACGCTTAACTATGGCAGTACCTGTCACTGTCTTAAACACCCCGTTGACCAATTATTTACGCACTGCTGGTACGTACACTCGTATACATTTACCATTTATCACATACAAATACACGTACCGAATAGAACCGAAGCCCCTCAACTGTTTAACTTATACTAAAGATAATCTAAGAATGAGCTAAAGATGTAAGCAACTATCGACTAAGAAATACGAAACGTTCGTTCCAGATTCGCGGACGCTAGAGAGTCTAACGGAACACAATGCGAATGTACAAAGGATATGGCACTTTCGTCCCTTTCTTTTCTCGAATATGTAAAACGCTGATACTAAACGACTGCCAGCCTATGGATTTATCACGGCAAAGCTATTGGTAAACAGCGCGAAACCTCTACATAGTCTGAAATCGAATCGTATTCGATCAACAACACCACTGACCGCTTTCAAATCCGAGAAAAGAAGAGAAAGTTCTTCACTCGCGACTTGAACGTAACGAGATGGGTTTGCCGATTGGTTTAGCCACAAAAAAAATAAGAATATTTCCATTACCGAGCACCAACGTTTGTGTCGATTCAAGTACCAAATTAGTTAGTGCAAAAAAAATATATATGCCAACTTATGAAAAATTATACATGTTTATTCATTTCTCAAATATTTTCAAATAAAGACAAAGAATTTATCGCAACATGACTCATGATCATTTGTTGTTCGTAGTTGTTAGAATCACTTGTTCTATATTAAATTTATTTTTGTTGCCTTAAATTATACATTGCAACACGGATGACTTATAGTTCCAAGTTCTGCTTTAACCAAACAGAGACTTTAAGAAAACTGTTCTGTCTGTTTCAGCTTCATTTTGCTTTTTGCTTCTAATTTCCGCATCTGTATCCCTTTGTTTTATTGTAGGTAAAATAAATGTTCCCTCTTCTCCCAGTTCCTCCTTACGACGTAGTTTCTTACTTCTATCAACATTGTAAGAGAAGAAGTTGGCCTCCCGCTTGGCCTGTGCAATCTCTGCCCTAAGCTTTTGTTTTCGAACAGCACGTTCATAAGCCAAACGCTCGCTTAAATGAACCCACTTAAACCTAATAAACATTAAAAAAAAATATAACTTCCTTGTTACTTACTCTACTACAAAAATACACTGAATTCTTTACCGTGGTAAATATTTTATATTCCATATGACATCATAAAATTTGCTTTTCTTTCTAGTTGAGATCTGTGTATTGTTCAACGTTGCTGCAACATATTTTGCTACCTTTTTCCTCTCAAATTCAATCCATCCCTCTGTAAAAGACTTTGCGCATGTTTTTTTACGTTTCTTCGTCTGTTTATTAGCTCCGCGATCCAATTCTAAAATCAAAAGAATACAAAACTGGAAATCATTGATTTAGTAGACATTAAAAACACTGACAAGTTTGATTATTACGTTCTAGAGCGGACGAGAAGGCAGGAACGCACGATCATATTTCTATATATTTATAAGCAAGATAATCATCGGACCGCAGAACGATACGATTTCATATCGATAACGAGTTTGTTTTCGAGGTTATGTTTTCCTCATGTTCGATCTTTTCGACTAAACAAAACTAACCGTTTTCGGCTAATTGCAAATATATTCTTCCGACTGTTCCGTACGCAGAAAACTCTTCGCGAATTTTTGCAACGTTCATGTATTTTGGTATGTTGGACAAATAAATTATTCCCCTTTTTTTATTCTTCTTCGGTACCAACGTTTCTTTGGCTTTTGTAATTTCTTCTGTTTGCACCGGTTTTGCATCAGTCACTTTTTCCATCATTTTTGCTTTTTCAAAAAGATTGTTAATCTTGCTTAGTTTGAACGAATACTAAATATTCTAATTAATCGGTTCTTTTTTCTACAGCCATGCGAACCAATGTGACTCAATGCAACTATAACTTTCCCACTCTTTTTCACTGTTACATACATACATACATTCAGAGAATGTGATTGATGTAAATACCAGTAGATACACAACAAATATCACACAACTATGAAATTCTTGTGTGCATGAACGTATACAAGTAAAACGGCTAAGTAGCTATGTAAATAGACCGGCATCAATTAATTACAACAAATCTAACGATGCAGACCAAACAGACGTACGCCCGTGCTGTTTTCCGTTGGACGCACTTATAGGTATACAGTTCAGTTCGAGGACCACCTTTTGAAAGTGCTACATCGTTGTTAGTAGAAACCGCGAGTTTTAAACGACATCGCGTGTCATTACCCGTGGTAACAACAGGTGTGCTACTGCAGCATACCTATTGTAGATACATACAAATATAATTATCTTGCTTGGAGAATTTGAAAGCTACAACTCCCTGTGCTATTTAATATTTAGCTCTACATATCTTGGAGACATAATCTGGCAGAATAATGATTTAGTATTGGAAATGAAACGATATACATGTATCATTATAATCTTGTAATTTTATCGAAATTTAACGTACATATTACAAAGTCTTTATGATGAAATACAAAGCAATGTTTTTTTGTAATACGGATACAAGAGACTCGTTATCTTCTGAAACAATTAGTATGATTCGAAGACACAACAACGAGAATAAAAGTGGACATCAAAATGCGATATGGAGGGCGACAAATAGAGGGATGATTGCTGTTGTTACTATTGCTGATGTGGATATATGATAAATAAACGTGCTATGAGCTGTAGGTGAATCGATGTGTTCGTATTCTACAGTATTCTACTAGTGTATTGGTTTCTGCTCTTCTCGGTTTTCTCGCTGTTGCCGCTGGTGCGGCTGTTGCGCAATAAGAAGCGCGCAGCGTCTCTGTATGTGCACAAAGTCACAAGTACATCGTAGCATAATGTATCGCTAAAGAAAACCTCGGTTTTTACGAGGTTGTGGGCTTTTTTACGAAGATTCTGCGGCCGAGGGTTTTCCGACGACGGCTACCGCTGGAATAACTTCCTAATAACGGATCAATCACGGGTGAGAGAAAAGTTTCGTCACGGATAACTTTACTGCGCTATCTAACGACTCAAACAAAATGGCGACCCTATTCCTGTTGGCGGTACTGTTTACTTGACCGTGAACGTTATGTTTCTCAGGGAATCCGAACCAACTTGGGCATAGGTATCGTGGTTTTTTCTTGTCGATCCATCCGAACTTTGTCACGAAACGTGTTACGACATCACTCGTGTACGAGACATGTTTGGCGTTTCGCCGTTTATGGTCCCCTTGACCATTTGACTGTCGAAGAGATAATAACAGACCGATCGTGGATACAAATTGACTTTTGACGCGACACACAAGGCATGAATTGTGAAACGTGTTTATGCTCGCTACCACACAGCGCTCCTTCATACCTTTCCATAAATTTTTCGTTGAAGAAACATTGTTGGTCGTGTCTGTCTAGCGTGGTCTAGCGACGCGACTGTCCAAATCGTATGTTGGCGCTACTTGCCGTTCATAAACACTGACTCAGCTACTCCCAATTCAATGGTATTTCTTGTCAAACCTCAATTCCTGATGTTCTGTCAAAGGACGTCCTTAGTTTTCCCTCTTAAGGGATGTCATATAACCTTACTCTCCGGCGCCCCTCTACTCGGAACACAAGTACACTTCAATCAATATTATAAATACATCAACTAGGTTCTACATTAATACTTTCACTTATGTTTAGGGTAAGGAAAATGTCCAGTTCGTATGTCGTGGAACCACAGGAAAGTGGATGTGAAAAAAAGGACGATACTTTGATTATAGTAGTAGACGACGATGGAACAATATCTGTTGACCAAGAAACATTACAAAGTTTGATTAGTAAGTATTATCTCCCCACAGAAAATGATAACATATTAACAGAGAACGTGGTTTAATTGTGTTGTCTCATAGTGAATCAATCCGATGCAAATGTAAGCGTAGTAAGAGTGGGACAGGCTGAAACAGATGTGGAAAATGGAGATATTACATTAACAGTAGATCCTCCCAGTTTTGCTACTACGACTGTGAACACCACTGGCACCCCCGCGGATGGCACTGGATTGGTGGATCCTTTCATGGAAATGGATCCAGAACAATTGGAAAGACTGGAAACAGCTTTACAGAGTGAAGAAGCTAAACAAATACTTGGGGAAAATGTGACAGCTATGCTTGGTACTTGACAGTTTGTCTTACAGTTTTACTCTAAAACTTCATTTCCTGAAGAATCCTGCTTTTTGTTTTTTTTTAAGGTTTCCACATAAGAATAAAAAATGTATTTTTTTTTAGACATGTTGACTGTAGAAGAACAGCAAAATTCCATAAGATACAGTGTAGAATTGGATCATTGTTACACCACTAGACTCTCACCTTCGTATCCAAAGCCAAGAGACCCATTACCAGTTGTGGACTCACCGCCTTCTGGTGATGTAGGCCAGTATACACGAGATTTGTCGCCTGTCCCAGGCCCATCCGGTATGTCATTCACTGCAGGGGACTCTGACAGTGTGGGAGCAAAATCAAAGGTCAGACATTGGTATAGTACACTGATACACTGATCGTTTATGGAATTATAATACTCGAATGTCTACAATATATTTTAGGGCAAACAGGTTGGAAGGCCACGCAAGAGTACTACTTTGACATCCACGTCATCTGCGTCTCTTCTTTCTGGCAATTCAAGATCCACAATGAATTTACCTGCCACTCCGAAATCCACTGGACATGCTATACCCAGAAACATAACCAGTGTCGTCCAGCAAGGAATTTCAAAATGTAATTAATTTTCGTAATATTACAATTAATTCTTATTCTTACTCATATTTAAGCGTGATTGGTTCAGTTTATCAACTACGTTTTCTCCAAGTATTCCTAAGAAAAGATAATTTTCTCCATTTTGTATACTAAAGCACAAGGACGACTGAACGAAGAGGAGGAAGATGAAGCAAGTTCATCATCCCCGGAATCCTCAGAGTCAGAACCACCTTCGGATAACGATTCGGATTTTGGGCCTAGAGGACCAAGAAGAGGTGGCGCTAGAGCCAGAGGTGGCAGGAAGGGCCTTACTACCAGAGGAGGGAGTATGGCAGCGCGCAGAAGGGCTCCAAACAAACACATGGATATGGAACAAGTTCGACGACTGGACATGGAGATGGCAGCTGCTGTTAACGCCATGAAAAGTCCGGAGAAAGATGAAAAAATCGGTAAGATATTTATTAGTTATCTACAACAAATCTAATACATATACACATTAATGAAAGCGTTGTTTCAAAGCTTCATTTGCAAAGTCATATTAATGTAAATACATCAAATAACTCTTGTTTCTCCCTCCATTACGCATAGGGGGATTCAGCCCGATTAAAGGCAAAAGACAATTTAAAAACGCCATGGGAAGAAAGAGGGAAGAACCGCAACGAAATGAGCCTACGATCGGAAAGGAGGATTCTACGGTCGTGTTTGATAAGCCTTTGCAAACGACGAATCAAGTCAAAGCGAGTCTGATCAATGCCAATATGATCAAGGGGGACATGATCTTAACCAAACCTGGACAAGGGAAAGCCAATCAAAAAGTGACATTTGTACAGAAACAAGTATTGATGAAACCTAATGAAATAAAGAACATTGGCCTAAAGAAACAGGTAATGGTTCCAAAAGGAAAATTTATAAGTCAAACAGCAACCAAGTTTTTCGCGACCAAAGATGGAAAGCTGGTACAAGTACCCGTAACTACAAAAACAATAACTTCTTCAAATATACCAGTTAGTCAAGTCAAAGGAACGTTATCGCAGGTATCTTCGGCACAGCAATCCACTGTCATTCAGAATCAAACGTTACAACAACAACAACAGCAGCAGCAGCAGCAGCAGCAGCAACAACAACAACAACAGCAGCAACTACAGCAGCAGGAGCAGGAGCAACAGCAACAACAGCAGCAGTTGCAGCAACCACCAGCGAAAGTAACTTCTCCTATTTTGCCTATCAAACTCAAAGTTTGCGACGTGAAGAAGGAGAAGCGAAAATCTGAAAGTGGTTTGGATGTACTAATAAAAACCGAAGTAGATCCCACAAAAACGCCAGACGGTAAAATTTTGGATGGTCAGTCAACGTTCGAGAAATTTAGTTACTAAATCTTATTCACTATAGTAGCAGTTATTGACTTTCGTATATGATATTGCAGGTGCGAAAAAGCATCCAAAGAAAGAACAACGGAAATCTCCAGCATACGTGGTAGATACACTGGGGCCTGCTCTCTTTTCCACTCCAGATATCATTCGTCGAGTTGGCTCTAATGGTGAATCGAAGGGTTCCGAAATCCCGGTAACTTCTGTCACTTCACCGATCCTTACAAGTAGTAACACAGTATGTACCGTGGGCGGCGGACCATCGAATTTATTACCGAATCCAGTGATACGTTCGGAAACATTGATCGCTGGTGAACGTAGTTTGAACGTTTCTATGAATATCGTACAAGATACGATAGCTGACTCATTACCAAAAGCATCAATAGTGATGCCCCCGGAGAGGACGGCGACTCTGCAGGAGGCACAGGTAGATGCGGAAAATGGGGAGAGTAGTGCTTCCGTGCAGGTGCAGGCTCAGATGCAGGCAAACGAACAGGAGCAGAAAGCAAATACAAAACCGAGCTCGTCGGAGGAGCTACCGCCACCTCTGGATTCTGGTACCGAGATTTTGACTCAATCAATCCACTCTGAAGTACGTAATTGAATGTACGTAATATTGAAGTTATTCTTCGTCCTTTACAGCCAGTATAGAAGGCGAGGAGCATTTATTAGCTACCTTGGAAATGGAAGCCAGTAAGCACGAGGAGGAACTACTCGCAGAAGCGCTACTTTTACAAGAAGAACTTGGTGTCGACCTGGCCGATCATGTATTTCCCTTTTATTTAACTTGTATTAACATACGTTATTTTCTTAAATCAATTCTTCTTGTTATATCGATTTTTCTGTCGTAACATAGGCAGCATTGGTCGATCAGGGAACGGGTGTCGGAACGTCGGAATCACTGACGTCAAGCAGTATTCTCGTTCCAAGTTTAATCACGTCACAGCAGGAGCAAAAACATGAACGGGAGCAACAACAGGTAGAAATGAAAACCACCGCCCCTACCACCACCGAATCAACCACGCCGACAAATGTTACGAACGTTACGATTACCAGCACGACTACACCGATGATGACAGCTGTTCAGACACTTACTGTAGCAAGAGAACCAACTAAGAAATCGAATAGGGATGAGAAGGAACCTATACAAATTGTTCGTGGAGGCCGTGTGATCACATTACCGCCTATCGAAGCACCGGCAACTAGAAGTAAAAGGCTGCAGGCGAAAACTGACGTATCACAGAAAACGTTCGAACCAGCTAAACGACCAGAGAAATTTGTGTGAGTAATTTGTTTTTTTAGCGTACTCTATGTTGTTGAACAAGAACAATTCTTACCTGCGAACCTCGGTTGTAGTGGCCAAATTATACATCCGAGGACACAAGCGGTTAAGGAAGATGTACGTTTGAACATGGTTGAAGAGGAAGAAGGAGAGGAGGAAGAGGAAGAAGACGACGATGAAGAGGAAGAAGAAGAAGATAATTCAGACTCGGAAGACGATCCCGATAGGTTGTGGTGCATTTGTAAACGTCCTCATAACAATCGTTTTATGATTTGTTGCGATGTATGTGAAGATTGGTTCCATGGAAAGTGCGTGCACGTTAGCAAGGCTATGGGTGAGTACTAGTTTTTAAAAGGAATCTTTGTCCTTACCTTCTAAAAATGTAATTACAAAAGAAGATCAAGAAGTAGGTAGTAGCTCAAGAGTTTTACGAATAATTGACACGAATATTACAATATTCTGCGCAAAGTGCTCTGATATTCTGTTTTCTTTTTAACGATCGTTTATTTTCTTCTTATTTATATTATCTACTTTCCCTGTGTACCAACAGGACAGCAAATGGAAGAAAAGGGAATAGAATGGGTTTGTCCAAATTGCGCGAAGAAAAAAAGCGAAGAAGCGAAAATGAAGCCGCATGTACAACTGGGAATGTCTAACAAGCAACGTATACAATCAGAGTCTTTAGCTGAAAGTTCAATCGTTTCCAAAAATGTGAGCGTTTCCGGTGAAAGCGCGTTTCCTGTGGAAGAACAACACACATCCATGATTCCAGGCGCTACAGATTACGATGCCGCTCAGTACTCTGGTAGTATGCAATGTGTTGTTTGCAAAAAAGAGGCCAGGAATTCCAGCATTTACTGCTCCGATGCGTGTATTCTCGCACACGCACAGGAAACCTTTACCAAGGACAAACCCTTACCGGGACCAGCGGCTAGTGCAAAAATATCGAGATCGTCGGTAGAGATGACATCGAAAATGAAACCGGAAGCAAGGGTTATTGTTTTTGAAAGAAAATCTGGAAGGGTTTTAACCGGTAATTTTCCAGTAAATCATTCCAAGCTATACTAATACCGAATGATTCGCTTATATGTGCTTCATTTGATACGCCAGTTCAAATTTGATACATTTTTCTTACTGCGGATGTTGCAGGCACTGATGCACCAACGAGGTCCAATTTAAGGGTATGGTTAAAAGAAAATCCAACGTTCGAGGTGGTAGGAACAAATAATCTCGGTGCTCTCCAAATTGGAAAAACGGTTACGGCTATACAAACGCAAGTACCTGGCAAAACTGTACGTGCGATGTTTTTTTTCTGTACAGCTTTCTTCACCTTCGATCCTCTAAATTGATCATTAAAAATTTGCATCCTCAAATTCGTATAACATCTCGTTCTTCTGCTTTCAGGGGAAATCTCCGTTACTCCCGACTTCCGCGAAGGTCCAGAACATCCCGAAGATGGTGTATGCAAAAGTCGCAGGCTCGAAGCAGATGATTTTAACGACTGGGAACAAGAAATTCACTGTAATCTCTAGCGGACAACAGCTGCAGCATCAACAACAGCAACAACAGCCGCAGCAACAACAGATCCAGACCACAAATCCAAAAATAATACAATTGAAGCAAACTTTAATAACTCAATCAGGCAAGAATCCGTTAATATTGAAGAGCACACCGGTAAAATCGGTTATACAAACTCAGTCAAAATTGCAAACCGTAGGATCGCCGAAACAAATACCGAACAATAAAAAGCAAGAAGTGAAACAGCCGGTCGCTCAACCGAAACAGCAAATTAAACCAAGCCCGCCCAAGAAGCCCGAAACCGAACCTATAAGGTTAAATATTCGAAAGACCCTGACAGAATTGTTATCAAACCGTATCAAGGAAACGGAAGATCTAAATTTATCCGACGAAGAAATTTCCGATCTAGCTTTCAATATCGAGTTGGAGTTGTATAAGTATTTTAAGGATACTGGCGCTAAATACAAAGCGAAATATCGGAGCCTTGTATTCAATATAAAGGATACAAAAAATCTGACGCTGTTCCGTAAGATTGCCGACAGATCGCTGACACCAGATGCGGTTGTGCGACTAAGTCCTGACGAAATGGCTAGCCAGGAACTAGCCGAGTGGCGAGAAAAGGAGACGAAGCATCAATTGGAAATGATCAAAAAGAACGAATTAGATTTAATGGCACAAGCAAAATCAATTGTCGTGAAAACGCATAAAGGCGAGCAGATTATTGAGAACGACGGCGGAATCGATCACGTCGATCCAAAAACGCCTGTGCAGGATATAGTGACAGCGTTAAACAGTGCCGACAGTATAAGTTCAACTGTCGATGATGCTGATAAAGATCGGATAAACGACGAAGACAGATTATTGTTCAAGTTGAAAGGAGATCCGAAGAAGAAGAATATCGATGAGAAGAAACGGAAGGACAAGGATCGGGACAGAGAAAAAGAGAGGGGAAGAGAGAAGGAGAGTCGAGCTAAAGGAAGTAGACGTGAAAGAAGTAGTAGCAGAAGTAGACATCGACACAATAGAGAGGATAGAGAACATAGTAAGACGAGAGAAAAAAGTAGAGAGAGAAAGTCTGTTAGAAATAAAGAGAGCAGGCGTGAAAGGGAAAGAGAGCGGGAAAAGGAGAAGGAGCGAGAAAGAGATCGTGAACGAAAGGATCGGGATAGAGGTTCGAAAATTCGCGAGAGGGGCAGCAAGGAAAAGATTAAACAAAAGGACAGAGATAGAGAGAAGGACCAGAGAGGACACAGGGGAGAGAATATTATAAGAAATCGTGGATTCGGTGAATCAAAGGAAGGAGATAAAACTGATAGGGAGAAGAAAGATGAGCAAAGTTCTTTCGGTATTGCACTGACGGGAAATGTACCAACAGAAAAAGAAAAGGAAAAAGAAAAACCAATCGAAGATCGACTCTGGCGACACATCGAGGACGAAGCGACGACGAACACTATCGACGGAAACGACTCGGACGTGTCGGACAGAGAACCTACTTCCACAGTTACGATCAAGACGCCGGATATAAACGAAGAATCCGAAAAGGACCGGGAACAAGAGTCGACAGTAAAAATAGAAAGGGAGCCTGTCAAGCCAGGAGCATGGCAAACCGTTTGGCGAGGCTTTGTCAACATGGTAGACGTCGCGAAATTTTTCATCACGGCACAAGAAGTTAGCGGACACGCAAAGGATTTGATGGACGACTTGCCGGATACCGTCGACGTAGTTGGCAGGATTAGCCATGAAACCGTTTGGGATTATATATCGAAGATGAAGAAAACAGGCTCGAAAGAAATATTAGTGATCAGATTGACCGCCGCGAACGACGAGGAAAAGATACCTTACATTACTTTGTATAGCTATCTGAACAGCAGAAGTCGATTGGGGGTCGTTGGAAATGTTTCAAAAAATATTAAAGACTTTTATATAATGCCTTTTTCCAGTCAAAGTACGATACCACCAGTCTTGTTACCATTAAACGGCCCCGGTTTCGAAGAGCACAGGCCGCACCTCCTCTTGGGTATTATAGTTCGTAACAAACGAAAACGTTTAGCCGGTGTATCGTCGACTTCCGTGCCGATCAAGTTGTCGAAAAAAGATGCCGATCGAAGCTATACACCGCCACTTGTAACCGTTCCAAAGGATAAGGCCTCGAATTCCAATATTAGTTCGAATTCTACGAGCACAGCTGCAACAACCACATCGTCGGCGATACTCTCTTGCGTTGGTGCGTCCGACAGCACAATAGGCCACGAGAAACAGCATTCCGTTACTCAAACCACTCTTGATAGCTTAAACAAGGCGCACATAGGTATGTCGAGAAGCGGGCTGCTCGACACGGCAGCCATATGCAAGATTGTTCCGGAATTGTCATCGAAAATCGATTTGACGTCTTCACCTGGTAAAGCACCACTTGACGATGACGGCGATGAGCCGTACAGTCCTGGCGAAATGGACGAGGAGGTCGATCGTGATGTGCGACCATCGTCTGTTTCTATGTCGATTGGTATAGACGGTAGTACCAAAAACTCTAACGAATTGCAGCGAAAAATGGAGGAACTGAACAGACAAATCGAAGAACAGAAGCAACAGATACAAAGCATTAGCTCGTCGTTTCTCGCGGAATCCACGTCTACATTGCCGGTGAGAACTTTAAGAACATATATTTTTTTACCAGATCGATTCTTATTCATAGGTACAGAGAAAGATATTCAGCACCACGAGTTGCTGTTTGGCAACTCAAATTCGAAACTTTTGGTTTGTCGGACGGATCATCTACCTATTAGGTCTCTCGAACCGTACAAGGTTCTTCTCTTCTTAACGTATTTAATCTAATTCAAATCCACGCACACTGCAAACGCGACACTAAAGCTGCACCTCTACATATTGTTTCTCCTGCTGTTCTGTTGTAAATAAAATGTACGATATCCTATTCCTATCCTCGAGCTGTTTCGAGTTTTGCCTCTCGCATTTCTTTTACGATTTCGACTATTCTTCACTTGTCTTATATATCTTTACCTATAACCGTTTATACTAGTAGATTAACTTTTTCAGAAAAGTGGTGACAACAACTGCGACACGTAACAACGCGATGGTGGAATTCAGGGATTAAACTTATCATTTGATATTAATTGTTCGCAGGGATTGGGGCTGGACCCACCGGCCCTGAATGAGTGTGAGGAAGCCTACAGCCCGTCGGATTCGAGATCCTTTACTCCCCCACCTCCCACAAGCATTTCAAAGTTCACGCAGCCGATTCTCGAGAAAGTATCGAACATAACGATACCACCCAATCTACAAGAAATTCTGGCGAACGTGAAACGACAAGAGAGCTCAAAGGTGGACCCGTATCTTCCCTCGAAACCGAGTGCTACGTTCTTAACCACTGTTAATTCTTCCATCTACCAAAACTCTGAAAAACATTCTTCTCCGACCGTGGCAAAAGTTACCGCCGCACAGAGCAGGTCGAATTCAGATAAATCGTATGAACACCATCGAGAGAGCTCGACTCCAAAGGAGAAGGAAAGTAAAAGCACGCTGAGTTCGCTGAGTGACATGGACCTCATCAGAAAAGCTGAGGAAGAGTTGGCTGCGGTTGCCGCTGCAGGAAGCACGGTTTCCGGATCTCCTCCTACAAGTCCTTCCCTAACCGACGAGCTACCACTCTCGGTTTCTTCCACGACTGCGACCGCTCCGACGATCTCATCACCCACGGTGCCGGTAATACCTACGATACCCACAATGCCAGCCATTCCGCCCATTCCACCGATACCAACGATACCAAGCATACCAGCTACGGGTCTTCCGATCAATATACCAACGCTAACAGACTCCTCTCTCGAACCACTCCCATACAAGAACACATTTCCTGACTCGTTCAAACGAAACTTCGCTCCAGAACAACCGAAACCTCCCGGTCTCGAAGACGAGGACTTTCCGCCATTCCCATCCACCCCACCTACAATGGAATCTGTCCAAGCATCTTTAAAAACATCGATGTCTTCTCGCTCGAAATTCGTTCCCAAGAGCGGAATCGTGTTGAGTGTAAAACGAAAAATCAACGATGATGGGAACACGTCCCCAGCTCCTAAAACACCTAGAACGAAAACACGGTGGGGTCAAGGACCCTCGGACTCAATCGATTAGTTTCCTTAGTTTCTCCTAACAAACAGAGAAATAATGGTAAACTGAGAGAGTGCTGGAGTGTGTGCGCGCGCGGGTATGTGTATGAATGTGTTTGCGCGCACGATAGAAAGAGGGGGCGGGGGTAGGAAGGAAGGAAGGAAGGAAGGACCATGTTTTTGCGTGCGCTACGTACTTGGAATCTGGAATACGAGGCCAGACTTGCACGATAGACCATTTGTAAATACCAAAGCGTTAGATACGAACGCTCGTCGGTCGCGAACGGCGAATTCGAGTCCAACTACATGTATATAGTTCTATTGAAAATTCTGTAATATATTGTTTAAGTTTAAATTTATTCGAGAGAATAAGTAACTGTGTGTAATAACGGGCACTCTGATGTCAATGTATATAGGTAAGAATCCATGAGCGGTCAACGTCAACGTCAACATGTCGATTACAGTATGATTGTCTCGTATGTTCGTATATTCGTACAGTAGAGAATACCTTACCCCGATGTCCCTCCTTAACATTTAAGCTGGAACATTGTCAATCCAAAAGCGTTACACTGTTACTCCTACATTTGTAACTCTTCTCTTTCGCGAGATAAACAAATTTATCCAACGACGTGATCGTCTCTTCCTCGATCCAATGCCATTCACATCCGGTTAACCCCTCGTTACTAAACTATCAGAATTACAATTTCCTTTCCAGCTTCGTACTCGTATCGCTGGGCTTTAAATCGATATCCACAAGTGTATGTTTTATATTTATTCACGATACAGCGAAGCCACGTCGGCACGAAAAGTGAAAAATTTCGAATTGAGTAGCAGTAAGTCGACGCCAAATCTTCTCTGTTACCCATCCGCCGGTGAGTGCGTTTCTCTTCTTTTCCTATGTATTTCTAATTTCCGTGTAACCGCACATAGTGATTCGCGCATCCCATTCGTCGAGTCGCTTAACATTGATTCACGTCATTTTAGTAGATTACGATTTTACTAAATTGTTTTACGTTGACCAATATCGCTAAGTATATTTCGTCTTTCTTTAATTTGTGCCTTAATTATCGTTTAATATTTTTAAAGCGAAATTCAAGCATTTCGAACGTACAAAAATGATTGTAACAGCCCGTTGGAATTTCAGTTTTCCAACGAGTTTTTGGTGTACATTGGTTCCTTATCCTTATCCTTGCTCTTGTCTTTATATTTTATCGATGCTGCCATTCTGTAATTGCAGATCCTTTCGTAACACTAGAATCATGAATAACCCTAATCATTTGCATGGACTCTTACAAATGTAACACACTGCGTTCATAGATGTGCTGTTATCTTTAAGGCTTATTTTATAAGGATCAGTCATTTTTACTGTTAAGTTTTGCATATCTTCAAATGATGCGACACAGTAGTAATTCAATGTATATCGTTGTTACTATTATTATTATTATCACAATTATCATTACCGTTATTACTATTATTACACTATTGCAATTACTATTACTGCTATTAATATTAATATTACTACGATTAGTACTAAGCATAAAGGGGATCATACGTCAAGGGGAGTGTTCTTCTTTTTATGTGAATTTTATGTTATCCTCCTTTCGCACACCCTGTTACCCTTTGGTTGCGCGTCCCATTAACATTTGTTGGTATCGGTGGCGACTGCATCACTTTCCGTCAGTTTCTCCCTCTAATTCTTTTTTTTATTTTTAATTTTAATCACCACACTGGAATACGTGAGACTAGTAGTAAGAAATTATTTGAATTAAAAGCGCAACGCATTGATATCTACATCTGTACCGAACGTGCCGTACATATCTGTATATAATGAATTTACGACTAGCCTGCATCTTTTTCTTTCAAATTCCCGTCTATTTCCGATGTTTGTATACATCTTTTTATGGAAATCCTTTTCGTTTTCACGATGATATTGGCGGCTTGACTAGAACAAATGTAGAAGACGGAAGGACAACTGCAGAAAGATATTCAAGTACGATAATGCGTCTTCGATACTGCTGAGTAAATGATAACCCAGATTGAATTCGGTCTCCGATTTGGAACGTTGGAATTGGTTGATCACATAAGTAACAGTAATACTGTAATATTCCATTTCCGGCAAAGCATAATTGGCTTGAATAGTTTTACGGTTTACCGGAAGTCTGCCACGTGGTTGGCGCGAATAGGGTGGCAGCACAGCAGTCGACGCTAGCTAACACGCATGCTTGGTAACGATATGCTGCCAGCTATTTCCGGAAAGCAGGATCGTCCATTTTTCCGAACAGGCGCAATGGGTGAAGAGCCATTTTGTTCGTGGGATCAACGTGGCAACCGGTCCAAGTCTGCCGGTTATTACAATTACGATGAAAACGAGTGAGTATTGTTAATAATTTTTCACCTTACATACTGGCTCGAGATTTATTTCGTTTACACGGTCGATAAGTGGATTCGAATTAACGTTATATGCACGACACCGAAGCTGGAACGTGGTCTCGTTGCACTCGTGCTTAACGCCGGAAAGTACCCATTTTTGTCCCTCGGGGAAATAACTTTTCTTATCTTTCCTCGTCCGAGTGGATGTTAATTCTCATTGAATATCTATTTTAGCCGAGGTATTACTGGTCGCGGTAACGCTTCTAGTAATTTGCACCTGGGCGAGCGATGTACCACAGTCTACAAATTCCTACCTGCGGCCGGCTGACAAAACTCACTCGAAGAAAATTCTTCAATCAGGATTTACATTAACCGATGTATCCGGTCTATATTATAGTATTTTTGGATACTCGTTGCTCGGAGTAGCTTTACCCAACCAACAGGTAAACTAGTATGATTCCATACATATTTGCGACACTTAAATGCCTTACCATGATGAAAAACATTATCGATTGAAATATTATGATTTTTCGATTAGTCTTGCTGATGATAAAAACAAGTTTAAAAAAGAATTTTTTTGGTCTTGATATTATATAACCCAGATGTATGTTTAGGAAATCTGTAATTACTTAACCAAAACGATCAACGATGGAGACAATATTACGACAGAAAAAGCTTTTCATATAGCATCTGCTTTGAAATTAATTGGAAGTTGTCAGGGTACTCCAACGTCCACTATTGCAAAGGTAAAGTACATAGTTTTAATCAATAAATTTTCTACGTCCTTGACAGATACAACCTAATCTTCGATATAATGATGCTTAACAAACTTTCGTTCTACTGCATTTGAACAGTGAAGAAAATTACATTGACTGAATAAAATGTTACAATATGAACATAGTACGAAACAATTCTTCCTATTTTATTTAAAAGTAAATCAAGCACTGTACTTCAACAGGTTTTCTTGGGCATATTAGATAAAGATTCTGCTACTATTTCTGAAGTATACCATGCAGTAAGTGGGTTGACAGCCCTTTCGCAAAAGTTACCTCCTGCGAAAGTTGATAAAGTGATAAAGACTATACAGAGCACTCTACGCAAGGACGACAACTTATGGAAGTATGATTTATTTAATTATTAATCAAACGCCTTTACACCATAGACACACTTTCATGATATTTTTAAAAATTTTCACAGCTTGGGTTATACCTTCCATATTGCGTCGGATTTGGAGAGTGCTGGTTCATTTGCTTTCGACCGCATAGAAGATGCTGTGATTCAGGCCGATGAAGTAGATGGACAATACTTACAATTCGAAGGTGGACTTTCTGTCACCAGTAAGTAATGTGTATATGCTCACAGTGCGGGTCGATACCAATGGATATCCCTCCAGCAGTAGTCTCTGTCTAGTATCAAGTTCTTCATACGAAATTGTGACAAAAAAATATACACAAATCCAAACTATTCTAGATCTTCAATATAATAGTAATACTAAACAAACAATTATTAAAACATTACAAAGAAAATGGCATTAATGTAATGTCACTTCACATTTTATTTAATTTTCTAGATTCCCATAAAAATGCAGTTTGTTCGTCTTGCAACCCCCACTTAATATTTTCTATGGACTTTACACTGTAAAGTGTAAAGGTTTATTTCTCCCATGTTATTACACTTTATCTAAATCAAGACCGTATCTCTTCATCATGTATAACAAAATATACATATTACACTATATCTACTATGTTCATACTAAAGAATGATTTTTTTTCCAGGTTTCTTAGTAAACGGTATTTTTAAACTCTCTAAAACTTTGAAAAAGAAAGCACCAGTGACACCTCAGCAAATCGTTAAAATGGCCAATTATATTCTTTCCCGACGATCTGTTCAGACTCCGAAAGGTGTAACGAATCTGCTCTGGGCGCTAAATACATTGGCGAACAATGATATTGAAAAACCGATTTGCGTAACATTGGATGACGAAGGAATTAGTATTTCAAATCAGCAGCCATTCGTTACGGTGAAAGTTTGCGACATCCTTGGTAATCCGGTAGATAATATACCTAAGGTAGTCGCAAATTCCGCAACAAAAGTTGGAGACGACACGGTCCTTTTCACCGCAAAATCCTTAGAAGTATCGCCCACGAAAAAGTAAGTTCACTATCCTATTATTTCATTCCCCAATACTTTACCGAATTGGTTTTCTCCATACCGGTATCGGTTATACCTTGGGGTATAGTATGCGTTGAAGCTACCCTTTGACCTTCCAATGTCATGACGGCGGAGGTTAATAGCTTTAACGAACAACTTTATCTTGCATTCTTGTCCCTTTTACTCGTTGCCATATTACTAATTTGTTTCGTTAATCTTGAATATTTGTTTCAGGACCATGTTTAAATTGAATTTGATGGACTTTAAACCCGAGCGCGGATTTTACAAGATATCCATAACTGCGGGATCAGTTTCAAATACAGTTACTGTAAAAGTACTCTGCGAAGTAACTGTAGACCATTTGGAAATCGGCACAGCGGATGCCGACCAAACGACACAACCGAAGCTTACAAAGTAATACTATTCTACTAAAAGCAAGAAAATTACATTTGCAAAATAAGCTAGAATACATTGTACATATTTTATTAATTTCAGAGTTGTTTATCCTGAAAAACTTGGTCAAAAGATAGAGGCCGATTTTCAACAAAAGTTAGTGATGCGCTTCTTGCTGCGGGATGCTTCGAACAAGAAAGCTATGCGCGCTCATCAGGCTTTCGTGCGCCTTTCTTCCGCAACCGAGTCGAACCTACGTAAACAGGCTCACGAAATTATTTTTGTCGCTGAACCCGATACGTCAAACCTTTACAAGTTCGATATGGTAAGTATTCATACAATCCATGATAAAGTATCAAAGAATCGAAGGACATTTTTCTGGTTGTTTCAGCCAGTGGGTACGGCCGCAGCAAATTTCGGGCATCAGAGCGGAGATTATAACGTAGAATTAATAGTTGGAGATGCCGTTCTGAGTAACCCTTTTCAATGGAATGTGGCTACAGTCACGTTAAAGTTTCCCGAACCGTCCGCGGTCGAACGTATGGAGAAAACAACTTCTTACAAGCAGAAGGCCAATTTATACAGCACAAAACCCGAGATCAAGGTATGCATTACTACAGACAAGAAGTGCTACATATTTTCATTTCCTCATGCGAACCAATGCTCGTTAGCGACAGGAATTACATAACAATTCTGTCACCTCCAAAACATTGGGAAAGAAACTGTCGGGCAAATACGAACATATTCTTCCTTTTTTGGATGTTTGTTTTCTACGTAATCCGATGAACAAATAGAAAAAACTTCATTTGAACAGTTTCGGGGTCTTAAAAAATCAATGCGTAAGACGGTCGATACGGAGTAAATGTGTATGTTGTGTTTCAGCATATGTTCCGGGAACCGGAGAAAAGACCTCCAGCCTTCGTCTCCAATCTATTTACTGGCCTTTGTTTGGCACCTATCCTGATGCTTCTAATTTTGTGGGTGAAACTTGGGGTAAACATCTCAAACTTCCCTCTATCGATCAGCGCAGTTACGTTTCATCTTGGATTGGGAAGTACGTACATGATGTCATACAGAATATATGGAATATGCCCGATGCTTGACAGATTACTGTCTACAGTTATTTTGTTTTCAATCGGGCATATATAAATAGTGAAGTTTTCGCAAATGCAATCACATATATTACATTTGTAGCCCGATCTTCACAACAAATGTATAATATTTTTCACAAGCACGAATTATAATCTTCGTAGAATATTGTATCGCGATGTAAGTGTATTTGATTATTTTGCATTCTTTTTAGGTATTTTCGCCCTGTTTGGTGTGTTTTGGTTGAAGCTTAACATGTTTGTTACTCTTCGGTATCTTCTTGGACTGGGTGTCGTTACGTTCCTTGCCGGTAATAAAATGCTATCGCATATAGCGCACAAACACAAGTCGCGTTAAACCGATGGACCTACAAACAATGGATTAGAAGAAAAAACGAAAGGCAAGACTGACTAGACCAGGTCATACTGTCAGAGAGAGTGAGAGAGGGAGAGAGAGAGAGTAACGCAGTTTCGCGAGGAGACACTCCCCGAGGGAAAAGATACAACGGCAGGAGGGAATGGAAAATAATAAAAGAGGAAGAGAGGAGACAGATCCTGCATTTTCATAAACATTTGCGGTCCAGAGACATTTCTGAATGCGTTACATGTCTAAGGATCATCATCCTTACTGTTTTATATTTTTAGTTAAGGTGAAAAGTAAAAAATAAACGAATGAGTAATCTCCTTCGTAACATTATACAAGACTATTCCATTGCACGGCACGTGATTACTTAGTTCTTTACATGAAACGAAAGTGACATAACGCAAAAGGACCGACGTAAGAAAATGCGATTATAATTAGAAGTATCATTGGTATCAGTATATTTTTAAACAAGTATGTACATTCCGTCGATAAAGTTTTTTTTTATTATAACACTCCTTTCTGTGTAAAAGTGTATGTTATACATATTATGCACGCCAGCTTCCTATCCTTCGATAATGTCATAACATTCATACCGATGTAATGCTGTCGTTTCAGGCAAGCGAATACGATCCGTTCGAAAGTAGTATTCGCATTTTTATCGCGTCCCGTAAGTAGTTTATACGTGACAATAGTTCATTTTTTTCCAATCGTAATTCTGATCTGATTAATTTCACTGCACCGACACGACGCCAGAAGCTCGCCGCGCTTTCATTATTCTCCCGAAACTATTAGGAGATTTTTATTCAGATTAGTTCTATGGTAATATGGAAGGAACACTAAGGCAAAATTGGAAATTGCGAACAAATTCTAACCGGGTCGTACGTAAGTGTAGGAAAATCTAAATCTGTATCTGTAGCAGACAAGGTTTGGCTGACCGTTTGCCTTACGACCGGCGGGAGTATTTTTTCATCCTCTGTTTCATACTTCCGGCATATCTGTGCTAACATTAGAACGCGCTCTGCCTTATTAACCAACGCTCGTAAACGTATCGCAGTTCGGTTATATTCGACAGACATTACCGCCGCCTGATTTTTATCCTTTCTTTCCTCTGGAATAATTCAAATTAATTTTGTCCTATGTACGTTTATATTTTGCGGTGCGGAATGGTTTACCAGATAGAAAATGATTGTTTGCTTTTCGATACGCGTTATGAAAGAAATTCGACTCTTGCGTAACTTGACTGATCTGTTCTGAAATATCAGTTTCGTAGTTTGAAATTTTTTCTCGAAAACGCGCGATCTCTTCGAGAAGAGTCGCAGTTCGTTGAGACTGACGTTCTATAGCTCGTCTATCGATGCGGTCTTTTTTTTCGAGTACTTCGTAGGATTTACGTCGATCCTCCGTGTCTGCCAACGAATTAATATGCAATACAGATAACGTTTTCTATATATTACTGGAACTTGCTATTGATTATATTTTGATTGCCGCTGTTTATATGTACGCACTTGTCCGATAGTCGGAGAGGATGCTCCGCAACTTATCCCAAACATTCACAAGCCCTTTCTCAAGTTGTGCTCCTGCAATTCTCCTCTCATTTTTTCCATCCTCGATAAACGCATCGATCTTACCTAACGAGCAAGTTAAATATAAAAATGGGGAATACACTCAGAAGGTACTTATTTTTTATATTCTTGGGCGTGGGCATGAATCAGTCAGGATTGAAATACGGAAGAAGAAATTACTTATCGCTGTGCTTCTCGCATTATTCTCGTATTCCTCGAAACGACGATTCGCGAGGAAACCAATTTTTTTTAAAAATGCCTCGCTGTCGTTTCGTTGATTATCGATCTTTACCAGTTGGTCAATTCTTTCTAGAGATGATAATTCTACATTGCAATTGAAAAGTTCGTCGGCATCTTTCAATCGTGCCTCGTGCACCTGTAACGCTCGATCAACGGCTCGTGCGTGAGATGCTGCGTTTCTACGCCGTTGATCCGTTGCCTCTTCTAGCGTATCGAGTAGGAAACCGATGCTGACCACATGATTAATAAAACGATCATGATACGGGGGAAATTATAATCGTAATTTACACAGTGAAGAGGTATACCTGTAATCTTTTAAGTCTATGGATCGTTCGAAAGTCTGCCAAGCTACTTGTATGTTTCTTTCGATGTCCGGCATTTTTGCTCGCATGAACATTTCTCTCCAGAGACGGCGGTAACGTTCCGTGTTCAATGCACTGAGCTCTATCTCGCGCATCATTACTTTTCTCTTTAAATCTTGCGCGCTGGGCTTGGATTTCTTTCGGCGACGTTGGTCGCCTTTAAATCTGACAGCCATCTCTAATATATTTCTTTTGACGAATATACGAATTCCAAGAAATTTCTGTCTTCTTTTCCTCTGATGTATAATACGCGACTATACGAGTAAATTATTTCTCATTTTTCTTTCGTTCTTTCCGCTTTGCTTGATATCCTTGACTTCTAGATGTCTTTCAATTTGTCGACTCTGAAATGTTTGATCACTTTTGGAATTAGACAATTGCGCGGCGTTTTCCCCATCCCCTTATCGGGCTTTTTCTCTTTCTTCCTATTAGTCATACGTTTTCCAAAATGTTACAAGGCAATATTCCCTCTTTTACAGTCATTTTTTCCCGATGTCAATTCATTCACAAGCCACGTGAACATCTCCACGTTTTCTGCATCAGTTACGGTTATGTCGTAGCGGTCGTAGGGCGAAGAGATGAAAGTGGTACGTGCGTAGCCTAGAGAACAATTACGTATTCCTCTCAAGATTTTATGTTAATTACTACTACTAGACAGTAGACTAGCAACGAGCGCATTATGGTTGGTTATTAGCTGCTGAACGGGTAGACCAGACGCGTGTCACCGTCAAGGTCGTAGAACCGGACATACGGACATACCGAAATATTTCTGTTTCGAGGTGAAAGCGGACGAAAATTGGTGTGAAAAACGACTGGAATTGCAATCGAAATCGGCATCGGCATTGAAATCGAAGGGGACATCACGATCGGAATACAAAATGACACAATCTTGCATTATATCGACGTAATTCTCGAGCAAATCCGGCTATGATATCCAATATGTGCCCGGAGAGGAAAGAATCCAGTGAACGAGTTCCCGGTTCATCTTGACGATGATTTCAGCGTTTAGGACGGAATTTTTGTCGAGTCACTGGTTTGGTTCAATGTCGCGGAATCGGTAGAAGGGGGGAAACACCGGCTAAGTAAACGCCGAAAACTTGAAACGTTAAACAGCTACGGAGGCTGCGGAGACTGTTGAGACTGTGGAGTAGGAGAGAATACAAATTTTGTTCCTGGAAATGGAATATGGTTTCCCATGGAAGGGGTAGATTCCGACGATCTAGTATAAAAGTCTTTCCTTTCGACTCTTTCGGACGATCTTTAGTCGCTCCGTAATCATCATCTCGACAAGGTGGGTACTGCCCTCTCTAACTGTGTACAATTTGCCTCTATTTTTTACGGAATGATATTCACTCTAATCCATTGGAATTCCCGTCAGATGAAGTCTCGATACCTGTTGCTCGCGGCGATACTGGTGTTGGGGATGCTCTTAGAACAGAGCTACGGAGCGGAAACGGAATCGGACTCTATCGACAACAGGGGTTCTTTGATCCGCGAAAAGCGAGCTCCGATTGGTCTTCTAGGAAAGAAAGCACTACTTCTCGGTGGAGTAGGACTTTTAGGAAAGAAGGCACTCGTTCTCGGTGGAGCCGCGGTCGGCGCAAAAGCCCTTGTTGGTGCCGGAGTTATTGGGGCTGGTTTATACAAAGCCAAGTAGTAAGTACATTATTTTCATCCAGAAACGTTAAAACGAATCGTTTCTAGATACAGACAATAATACTCTATCGATTATTATAATGGCAGTTTAGTTTCTATATTTTGCATTTACTTTCAAACCGTATAAATGTACGACAGCCAAGCAACAACATCGCAAATTCCTTCCTATTTTGGGTTATTTTTTATATGTGTTTCCTCGTATGTATTTCAGTTACGGAGGTGGCTATGGACACGTAAACGTATACCCCAGTCATCATTATTATGCGCCGCAGGCGTACGTGCACTCAGGGTGGAGTCAACCTGCTTACTGGGGACGTTGATCTGGACCAAGTACCTTACCTTTACTCTTTTTACTCGAAAGAAGCTCTATCGCCATGTATATCTGTGTATGTAACTGTAAACCATGTACATTTTACGAAAAAGACAGACAGAGAAACGCGACGAACGGAGGAAAGTCTTGTAACATCCGAATAAATGATTGATCTCGCATTGAACGAGGAAAAAAAGGCTCGTATTATTTTGATTCTTCGCGCTCTATCGCGGATTAACGGTAAATATCGTATTAAACATCATAGTGTCCCTCAAAAACGATGCACGTGAGCATACAACTTACACATAGTGTACCCACATACGAATATTCTTCGTGTCTGCAAACGTAATAAATACGGTAATCGTATTTACGAACATTCTTAGGATAACTGCGATGGGAAGAGAAACGCATGTTTATCCTTTCATTTACCGTCTGTGCGAAAATGACTTTCTTACGCTATTCGGGACAGAGAATTTGCAATGAAATGATTTATACATTTACCGATTTACTCTTTCATTGGTGAGTATGAGAAACACGTCGTTCCTTTCTCGAAACGATTAGAATCTACCCGCTAATTCCAGTGGTCCGGAAACTTAAGAGATTGAGCAACGGCCGCGTCGAAGGTAAGACACGCGGATGACAACATTGCGAGATAGTTTTCCGTCGGTGAATACACAATGACTAAAGAAAAGTACGAAACCGTTGTTGCGACATAATGCCCCCGACATCTGTCTTTTCTCTTCTTTTCTCGTCTTTTTCCTTTCACTACTTTCCGTTTTGCGCTCAAAATCCAATGGCAAAGTACGAACGAAGAAGGAGATAGAAGTGAAAGAGGGGAAGAAAGAACCGGTTTCAAACTTTGTTTTCGATGGAGAGTTAGGTTAACACTTCCTTCTTCCTCCTCGTTTTCCTTGTCATTTTCTGTCTGCGTCTACCCTGTCATTCTTGCATTAGTAGCATTGTTCGAGGCGAGTTCCTTGACCGTGGTGACGTTGAGCGTACTCGTGAAATCGAATGTCAATTGATTACGATTCGGCGTTCATCGCTCGATTGCACTCATCGCGATTGTTATTACGTACAAGTAGGCGTCGCGCATAACACCGAAGTTACACGAACCGATTCAAATCTCGTTTTCGTTCCACTATTGGTACATACGCGGCAACGCTATGGCACATTCGATTACCATAGATTCCGTGCGTGGCTTTGAAAAAAAAAAGACGTTGCATCATCGAATGAAATCTTGAAATTTCGGATATCGCTCTGGTTATTAATTTCGGTTATATCACTGTTGCTATAGTGCTAATGTTAGGATGCAACACGAGTACGAGGAACCACTACTTGCAACAGATCGTTCGGTTCGGGTCAGGTCGGGCTTGGGAACGTGTTCGTGAAACGACAGGTTGTGGTGGTAATAATGGGTGAAAAAATACAGGGTATCGTCTAGATCCGGCTACTTGAATGGAAACGTGAACTGAATTTCAATTCGAATTCGATTTTGATTCCAAGTTATAGAGCGGTGCCGTGCGGTATCGCACGGTAGCATCGTGTAAAGGTGATGAAATAAGGTGGAAGGGTAAGTGGGGTTGCTCGGTATAAAAATGATACAAGGTGTTCAGACGACATACACACTCCGATACCCTCCAAACAGTGCATACCGGTCATTTCGGCGGACAATCTTTGCGTTTGCAACGTTTTCAATTCTAATTGAACCGGTAACGTAAGTACCCAGCTCCTAGTTTAACGCTCGATTGAAAACGAAAGCATAACTAACGAATGGATAATTGTTCGAAAAACAGCACGATGCATCTGTCAACTTTTCTTCTTCTGGCTGCAATGTGCTGCTGTTTCGCATGCCATGCGTGGGCTGAGGAAGAGCTACGAACGCAACCAGGAGATTTAAATTCGGCTATTCAAACAGAAAATACTGACGACGGTGTACATATCAGAGAAAAACGAACGCTTTTCTTGAAGAAGAAACTCTTCGGCGCAGGATTATTAGGCTTTGGCTTGGGGCTTGCCAAGGGGTAAGTTTCTTTTTCTTAAATAATCATCGAAACACTGATAAGTCAGCTGCTAATGTCATGGACCTTACTATAAAACATATTTGCCATAGATATAAGGCGGGACATTATACCGCACCGGAAGTTCATCACGTCTATCTGTCACCTCCACCACCAGCGGTCAAGTACGTTGAATACGTCGAGAAACCTGTTTTTGTAGAAAGAATTATCGAGAGGCCTGAACCTATTTTCAAAGCATCGCAAAGAGATTCTTATCCTTATGGGTAAGTCCCTCAGATTTGTATTTTATTTCATTATCGTTTTCTTGCAAGCGCGCAATGTTCTCTTAAATTCCGTTTATATTTGCAGTTCTTGGTAACTTGGCAAACGGCACCAGTCATCTAAAGCACAAATGCGCCAAATCTGTTCGAAACGTCAAACGTCGACGATGCTGCATCAAAGATTACGGTTGGACGAGTGGAGTGACAAGCGTAAAACTCTTTGAACCGACAGGCATTACTAGCGAGTGAACAACGCACCTTCAGAAATAGACTGTGACGAACAATGTAGAGCATTATTTTAATAGATACGTGATTTACGATATAAATTGTTTTACTTACTTGTTTCGAAAAATTCCATTTCGTCCGCTCGTTCGGTCTAGATTCGTCGTCATTAAAGCGATAGAATCGATTAACCTTACGTAGAATTTTATTGCCCAAAAACCATCGAATATAACTATGTTATTTCCGAAACATACAAATATTCATTCCCACTTTCAACTGGTAGAGAATTAGGTATCTCATCAGCATTTAACATCCATTGGAAAATCCTATCTGTCATCAGTCATTTCACTATGGAAAAATATCTAACTCAAGGACACGTAGTCGGATACGTTCGATAATATGATAATGCAATATACATATATGTAATACGTACGTAGTACAACATCGTACCATCGATCGCCTCCGAGTATCAGCGACGGCAACAACCCGTCTACATGTTCTAATCTATGTACAATTACAATTAGAAATCTAACACATCGATTATTGCGTGATCACATAAAACACGTATGCTCGTACGCGTACGTCTTTCTTCCGTTATTCGTATGCGCGTGCACAGTTTTATTAGAACTTAAATGTCTTTAACCGCAAGTTTCGCCGTTTATCGCGCGTAAAGACCGTCTTGAAAATAACATTCGAATCCAAAAGTTTCAACGAGTCGTCTTTGTCCTATGTGCGTGCGTGCGTGCGTGCGTGCGTGCGTCCTACTATCGTCGCTTAGTCGTCATTGTCATCTTTGTCATTGTTAATTCTTTTCAAGTGCCGAGCACAGTGACGATTTAAGGAAAAACAGACAAACGAGTGAAGCAGATCACTACGAGGAAAGTTGTACAATGATATTCATCGAATTAAAGAAGGCTATTGTCTTTTCCAGCGCACTGACGACAAGATAAGATGTCATCGAATTACGAGTATCGAGTACCATCGGTATAGAAGTACGGTACCCAATAAACTTGAAACGTCCGTTAAATCTTACTCGCTATTTAACGATTCTAAAGCGACGATTTAAACGTTTCATCACCGAGTATTATCTAGGAACTTTCCAAGGAAACATGGGCGAAGAATGTTTAAGAAGTAGGAAAGTAATTCGGAAGGTGTGTCTATGTTGCGTTTATGATGCGCGCACGTCTTAACACGAAAAAAGACGATCAAGAGGAAAACTCGAAATAAAACAACTGATATACGCGCCCAATGTTGCGCGTAATGGAGATTGTCGTCCGCGGTAAAAGGGGTACATGTACATTATTTTCTTTTCTACCTGTCTTTACGACTCTTCGTCCCTTCGTCTCTGCCCTTGTTATTTCGTAACGCGACTCCGGAAGTTTGGCCTGATATCACGTTTGCAAAATAATTAGGCCAAAAATCGTGCGAGACAAATAAACACCATGTCGTATTTGCTCACATTACCGAGCTGCGATGATTCATCTATAGGACGATACGTGTTGGTGTACATTAGGGATCATTGTACCGAATTTTAACGAATTTTTCAACGGAGCGTGAGAGATTCGACGGATAGGGATACGGAAGCCGCGTGTCGATAATTTTGTAGCAGCGCCCTTTGCCCGGGGCTTGGGCCAGGGCTAGGGCCAGAGCTGGGAGTCGGTGGAACTTCCTCTATTCGCTCCAAATCGTTCGCCGCTCCCGCACTGTTTTGCTTGTAAAGTCTGCCGGTTGTCCTAAGATGCTGCTGTTGTTGCTGCTGCTGATCACTGATCGTAAAAAGAGCAGCGGTAGGTTCATCCGGCCGATCCAAACTGAATTGACGTTTCAACAAACGAAAACCCGTGCCTCTTCCTGAAATAAAAGATACGGAAGAAAAAAGTGGAAACATGAAATGAGACTCGGTAAGATATATGCAAGTCTAGTAAAACTTAGCGTAAGGTACTTGCCATGATGTTCGTTAGGAGACAGACACCTGTAATGATTATACGGTGTGCTCAGGTCGTTCTCTTCGACATAACCAGGTGTACCCGGTACCCTCCGGTGTCTCGGAGGTACCGCTCTATAGGGCAGCGCAGTTGAGCTCGAAATCGAGCTCAGGGAAGTAGTCGAAGTAGCGAGTCCAGCCATTCCGGCGTTCCCTAAGAAACTTTGAGTTTCTCCGGAGCTGCTCTTTCGGACACTTTGTGTTTTTGTCGAATCTTCGATCTTTGCATTTTCAATTGGAGACGAGCTTGTACGTTTTCCTAATTCTACAGCTTTATCCTCGTGCACGGAAACGGTTATTTTACTTTTATTCGAGTCTGTGGTTATTTTCACGTTCCCCTTGTCATTTGATTCTTTCTTCTCGTTTCCGTCTTTGTATCCGTCTACGTTTCCGTCTCCGTCTCCGTCTCCGTTTCTGTCCCTGCCTGTATCTCCGTCTCCATTGCCGTCCGTGTTTCCACCTTTGGCTTCAACGATTTCTTCATTCTCTATTGTTTGGCTCGCGCGAAGAATCCGTTTATCCGGAGAAACGGCGCTACCGGTCGATTCAACCGGTCGAGCCTCTTCGTTCGAAAAACTTTCCACGATTATACTTTCGTTCAGTCTTCGAGGCCAAAACATAATCGTGAAAAAAATAAAACATTTTCAATTACAATTACGAACAGGCACCGGGATACGGGATACGGGAAACGGATTTAAAGCGACACATGCGTATCTTTTGGTATCAAACAAAGGGCAGGCTTGAGTGAACGCAAATATTTCACGGATATAGCGATAGCGATTCTTTTCGTTTCTTATAACTTCGACATGAAAAAACGTTAACCGGACAACTTACCCATGGTTCTCCCTGATGATGGCGGCAGTATGGCAACAGATAAAAGCATTAAAAATCTGAAAAGCAAACAGCTCGATTGAACAATACCAAACGAACGACAAATGTGAGTGCAACGGATTATTCGGCATTGTAACGAAAACGAATACAGCAGGACGAACGAAAAAAGAAAGAAAGAAATAAAAAAAGACAAGCAGGCAAACAGACAGATAGACAAAATTGTTAATGAAATAACGATTTTATACGAAACGGGGAAGAGTAATGTCTGAATATTTAGAACGTTTACACGCCTCATGAACCTCATCCGCCTCGTCGGTGATTTACACAATGGTTTACCATGGTCAAGGTGAAAGAGTTCTTACCCAAGAAGCGGTGGCGTCGGAAGTTCTTTCTCGAAGCCTTGCTTTCCCAGCAGCCAATACGTTGGCATCTTCCCCTTTCCCTTAACCTCCGTGTCTCCGCGGTACTCGATTCGATATCCACCGACTTGCATCAGACGATCACGGGTTGCCTGACTGAGGTGTATGCGCCACGGCGCCCCCGTCGATTCCATTCTCGAGGCGGTGTTTACCGTATCCCCGAAGAGACAGTATCTTGGCATAGTCAGCCCAACCACGCCCGCACAACAGGGACCTACGTTTAAACCCTTTCCTAGATTCATCTTATTTCGCGGGCATCCGATATTAACTCGCGTTCCTATACGTATATCAAGAACAATACTTAACCGGTATGAAGACCGATTCGCAGTCTGATCGGCATCTGCGGAAGATGCTTCAACTTGAACTTTCCACTTTGATGCAACAGATCAAGAGCCATCGTTGCTATCTGCGAAGCGTGATCGGGAATTCTTACGGGGCAACCACCGACGACCATGTAGGCATCTCCAATTGTTTCTACCTATTAAATATCAATCGGAATAGGAAATTCTATCGTTCGGTTCAACACAGGTCGGAAATACGAAATACGAGATACAAGCCTGTCACCTTGTAGACGGTATACGCGTTGATAGTTGCATCGAAACAAGTGTATAGATCGTTTAAAAGATCGACCACTTGGAACGGTGTCGAATGGGCGGAAATCGAGGTGAACCCGACGATATCCGAGAAGCAGATTGTTACCTCGCGAAATTCTTCCGGATCGACCGGCATTCCTAGTTTTAGCTTTTCGGCCACCGTGCTGGAAAATTCGACGAATCAAACGGTATTTCATTTATAGATACATCGAGATTTATTTCTCACCTCGGTAGCATTCTGTTTAATAGCTGCTCCGTTTTCTTTTTTTCCATGTCTAATTGTTCCGTGCGTTCGCGAATCAGCTCTTCTAAATTATTCGAGTACTTTTCTAGCATTTGGAACATCGTGTCCACGAAGTTTACTTTTCTGCGAATGAAACGGGACAATCGGACGATAAGATACGAATGTGAATTTTTCCGCGGAATATACTCTACAATATACATATTCGATATCGACCTTCCGTGATTCAGCTTCTTGAAGAGATCGTGAACGTCATCAAAGTGGGGTCTCATATCCGCAGCTTCTGCCCAGCACTGTCGCATAATGTTTATAGCTTCCGGTGGAGCAGCCCCTTTGCTAACGGACGGTCTAATCAAGGGCGGCGGTTTCATGACCTTCTCGATTATGTCTGCGAAGGGGTTAGATTTATCACGCTTAATTTCCATGTCATGTCCATTTCCATTCTCTTCGAAGTCGATTCTTACCTTCCGGAGAGAGAGCGAGCATGCAAAACGGTTCCCCGCGAACGACCACTTCCTGCATAATAATGCCGAAACTGTAAACGTCACCGGGTTGCGTTCCTTTCTTACGGAGATTCGGATGCCTTAGCAATTCTGGTGCCGTCCACAGTAGATCTGTGAATAACCGTTTACGTACATATGTGTCCACCCATGTATGTACGTATGCATGTCTACAGTGTGGTAAAAGAATCGTATGGTTTTCGAGTAACAATAACTCGTTTGATTTTCAAGTTAAACAACGTTTCATTAAACAGAAATAAAGCTAGTGTAATGCAGTTTATGATAATAATTTATAAATTATCTTTGAAAAGTAACACTCTTCCATTTGCATTAAATTTTTCAGTTATGTAAATTATAGCTTACCTTAAATCAAAGGTGCAAACAAACAAGTCAGGTGACATGCACAAATTGAAAGATTTAATTCGCTAAAAAGTCGTTAATTTAAACATGTCGGTGAGAGCATTGGAGAATTTTAAAAAGAGGTTGCGAGAGCGCATTCAGAAAAAATGGTATCACTTGACGAAGATTATTTTCGGGCGTAATTCATAAAGTATTAACATAAACTAAATTGTACTATTTTTATTTTTGTGTAATTATATTTTGTTTAACTCTATAATCTGCCAAGCGTTTGTTATTTGTAGAACATACGTTTTCTTTGCCACAACCATGTATGCATGCATCATGTCTGTAGAATGGTAAGAGAGAGAAAGGATCATCTACCTCGAGCTGTTTTCGCGGGTGGCACAATGTTTTGTGTCTCGTAAAAGCTCGGTAATCCGTAGTCGGTAACCTTCAGGACCCAACGAGCATCAATAACGCAGTTGCGGGAAGTCAGATAACCGTGAACTCGGATTGGTGTGCCGTGAATATACCTCATTCCCTGCGAAAAGCACACGTTACAGTAGTTATGAGTACACGCCCGATGGTATAGGACATTGGAATAGATTATTAATGAACGTACCCGTACGAGGTCCGTTAGCAATGACAGTCTAAAGGACCAATCGAGTTTGATCTCGTCCTGAACCAAAACGTCTTCCAAAGATCCTCTCGAACAGTATTCGTAGACCAAGCAAGGCCTTGTCGGTTCGTTCAGACATCCGATCAAGGGATTCAGATTCTCGTGACGCAATCCGTGGATCTGTCATCGGTAATACGAAACACTCGGTTTTACCTTTGCTCGTTTTTGTTTACCACTCGTATTTTTCTTTACCACTTTTCCATTTACGATCATTTACCGAGACTAACACGTCCATGGCCTTGTTTTTAAGCTCGAACGCACCCTGAGACGGTAATTCCTTTAGTTGCACCAAATCACCCTGAGAAGGAAAAAGTTTGTCTCTGATCGTTAGTCCCTCGTTTAGTAAATGACAATTCGTAACGGCGTACTCACGTTATACCTAGCGCGTGGATCTTTGAAGAAAGTATGCCTCGGCAGATTGCCCGCGCTCGTCCGAAAATACGGCCTCAGAGAGCTGACGCTTCCCAGCTGTAGTAGATCGGGCTTCTCCACCTCTGGCCCACCAAATTCTTGGAGTTGCTGTAGCCAGCAACACAACATCCGCTCGATACCTTCGTCTACCTGTTCAGTCAACAGCAACAAAACGCGATGAACGGTCGATGACAAAAGCGTTAGATCTTCGGAAACGCGGGAGAACTACAATTTGGACTCACCCGTCTAGAATCTACTTGAGGCACTTGAGGAAAAACAAAGTCTGACGTTGTTAAGAGTATTTTGTAGGGGCCCTTCGACATTCTCCTTTTCACCAGTCGCTTTCTGTTACCAGCACCAAACGCGATAGATTATAAACCAAATATTCACGCATTGTTATAAACGTATTATATCTCTCGTTTTTTTCGAGGCAAATGTATTTCATTTCTTACCGGAGTAAGATGACCAGCACTACCGCCACCAGCGTTAGTAACAACGATCCCAGAACGACTGCTACGATATGTGTGACACGGAAGGCCGTTCGTTCAGAGGACCTGGCTGAAAAAGAAAACGCAACCCTCGTCTGATTGTTACAGCAAATCCATCGATAGTCTCATCACCGAACCGAATAAAATACTAGTTAAGAACGAAACGACATATTTTAGGTGTGATTTGTCTACCCAAGCAATCGGCTCGTTGATCGGTGTCCAAGTCGAGTTCACACTCGGAGAATTCGGAAAACTCGGGGACCTCGGTATCGCGAATCGCGAATGCGTTTCTAGCCAATGTTCGGACGAGCATTCGCGACTCCTGTTGCTCGGTAGCGACCGCTATAGGTTTCCAAGCGTTCGCACGCCAATCCAGTAAAACGTACGTATACATTTTATTGTTGTTAAATGCATCCACGCTGCTGTTGTCATGCGCCAAAACGGCTAGGGTCTCGTTCAGTCGGTCCAATAACGTCGGCTCTACGAACTCCATCCTACCGTCGAACACCATTTCAACGTTGTATCTGTACAAGAACATAAACAACGAATCTCTTTCTTATGTTCGTCATCAGTCAAATCTATCGTACACGGTTAAAAATAGCTTAGAAAGAACGGAGCAGAACCTTTGATCGAGCGGCGTTAGAGCCAATAATCTATCCAACGTGACGCTACTCAAATTCTTCGGTGGTAGAAACTTCGGTCGGTTTTCTCCCAGCTGTTGCCGTTCTGGCTCTTCATCGTCGTTATCAGGAAAGGATATCACGTCGTCGGATACGTTGAAAGTAGAAAAATTGGAAGACATCGAACTCTGAAGCGGAACGAACGTCGGTGTATCGAGAGTCGAAACCAAAGAAGCGTCGCTTCTAGGAAGAAACAGATCGTCGTCTTTCGCGTGGATCAGCAGGATAATCGAATTCGTCGCCGAATTCGGAGATTGTCGAGCAGTATCTAGTTCGAGCAAAACGGGGCTCGTCATTTCGTCGCTATCAATCATGGGTAGACAGAGTATCGTTGCTGTGGGAACGAAATTCTACTGGTAAACTCGAGTCTTTTTCACGTTCCTCGTTTCGTTTGCCCGTGCTCGCTTATTCTTACCTTTACGGGGAACGGCGTGCACCGGTCGTAGAAGGGTACGGATCTCTTCGATCGTAGCCCTCTGCGGCAACACAACGCGGTATCGTAAAACAATACCGACGCTTCGGAACGCGTTCAATACCGCTCCGTAAAAGCTCAACCATGGTTCACGATCTATGGAACATCAGTCGTCGTTAATCGATTTATCGATGGTACCTATACTAGCAATCCAATCCTAACAACGACAAAGTTACCTGTTGCTATGACGGCAGCGCTCTTCCATTGCAGGTGACTGAACATTTCTGCCAAAGCTTTGGCTATCGTCGGCAACGACGGCGTAAGCCTAACTACCATCGACGAGGGAACGTGTTCCCTTAAATCTTTCTGCAATTGTGAAACTTAGACAGTGTTTAAATTCAAAATTATAGTAACGTACAAAAATGGAAAGTGGATCCGCTTACTAAAGGACACGTCCATGTGAATAATGGAACGTTCCAAAGATGGGCAAGTTTAATCGCGATGTCACACATCGGAGAATCCAGAGCGGCTATTACGGTTTTCTGTTTTCTTTCTCCGAAAACACGAAGAAGTGCGTCCAGCCCTCGTGTTTGCGTTTCGCACGTCACTGCGAACATTTCACGAATTTCATCGTTCGCAAGAACAAAACATATAAGTAGCGGCCGATATGTGATACTCACGTGAGGTGGCCATTACGGTGATCTCAGTGTCAAACATAGATCGATCGAAAGACTGTTGAATCTCAGTGATATTTAGCTCGCGGTCGCATTGTTCTCTCAGAAAAACAGTCACCTCGGTGCCGGATCGCCGAAAGTAACGAAGATCGGACGTGCATGGATCGACTTGATTCGAAGCAACGAAACATCCGGACAGGATCACGATCGGGATCCACGACCAGACCCGAAAACAGTGCCCGTCCATGGGCCTTTGACCCTTTCCTCCCTTCCCCCTCTCTCGGTTTGTTAGTCGTTAATCGTTAAGCACTAATCGTGAATCGCGCATCGTAAACAGAATCAAAGAAAGAGACGAACCCCTCTCGATGAGACGTCATGCTTGTCCCGGGACTTTCTCGTCCTCAAGGTTCGAACGACCCTCCTTCGCCTCGCGACACCTGTCATCGTAACTCGTATGCGTTCTCCACTCTTTCAAGGAACAAACGTTCGTTTCGTTTCCGTTTCTGTTTCCGTTTCCGCTCGCGTTGCCGATTCCGAGCACTTTCTCGCACAAGCAACCAAAAAAATGGCAACGTTGCTGCGTCGAATAATCTTTCGATGGCTCGTTTCAACGATATCTCTACACGGTACGCACTCACGAATTTGCATCTCGTCTCGTAACAAGCTCCGAACAATCACCAGGTTAAACACTCAACACCGTTACATCATGAAATCAATCGTTCGATTCGTTTCTTTTCATTCGACACGTTGCCGCGTTGTTAACAAAGCACAAGGACTTCCTTAATAGAGGAATTAGAGATATCACGACTACAGACGTTGTAATCTCAAACCGGTAACGTTCGCAGAGTCGATTTATACGATAACTCTATTTATGCCAAGTTAATTTTAATTTAGTACGCATAATTGCAACGTGGAGTGGAGCGAAGCGGAGTGAAGCGCGATCAGCAATAATAATCAGAGCGTGTACGATCTTGTCGTACAACAAAGTTCCTTGCAACTTATTCACGGTAGACTGAACCACTGTAAACATTTTCCAGCACATTTAATATCTAGCGATACTAAAAATATCTATCGTCAACCTACCGATATCCTGCTTTTGTAATATTCTAGAATCGCCAAATTGTAATTACCGATGTCAGCACACGTATTATTCGAATTTTAGCCATTACCAGACATAAGAAAGTAGACTTTTTCCCGCAACGAGAATTCGATTTCTTAAGAGACTCGTTCTCCTTTAAGTAATGTGCTGTTTTTCGCAAAATTTCTTTTAGACATACATGTAGATAGATATAGGGCAGATACCGATGGTTCGATCCACCGATAATGTTCGCGGATAAGTCGTTTCGGAAGCTTAACGACAGGGTAATATCGATCCCCTGTGCGGTGTACGTGTATAAACATGTTACTCTTTCAATGAATGTGCCGAAATCCGATTAAACACGAACACAACGACGACACATCGATGACGACACCGATGAAACGAACCCCCGCTAATCAATGGGAACGAAAGTGAGTTTGGGGTTTCAGGAAAAGTTACATCGATAAACCAGAGTGAATACTAGGGAAAGCGCCGTACATTGATTCAGGGAAACTATCAGTAATACGTACTATTCGTTACTGTGCGAGCATAACAAGAGCCTACAGCGATGACCGCAGTCGATAAACAAGATAGAGATATTTATATTTTGGCAGGTATCCCACTTGTCGTTCGGATAAGGGACATGCGAGTCTACTCGATAAGTAACGTAATCGTAAATGTCCCCTTCCCTTCTCTGTTCCCATTCCTCCCGAGGAAATCTCGCGAAAAGAAACGATAGATAAAATTTGCTCTATCCGATTAACTTATTGCGATCCGATGGTTTCACACGAACCATTTCGATCAATGAAGTCGATCGTTTCGAAACATCCGCGTTGTGAAAAATATTGCGAGAAACACCTTCGTGCTACAGCAGAATTTTTACCATTGCAGGCAAATCGAACCGACACACGCGGTCACATTGAAGGCGAAAATAATGCGAAATATAGCATAATTCCGAAAAACGAGCCGAACGCATCGGCGTTCGGTATCGAACTAAGTTTCCTGGATGGTAGGATGGTTCGCAGCCTCTCTTCTGCACATGCCCGGTCGGCACGCTACGTTATACGTACACCTTATCCCTGCGATTCCCCAGCTTCCCGTTTTTCCCGGGGATCGAACCCACCCACCGTAGACCGTCACTGTACTAAGTAGGGGACAAAATAGTGGACCGATCAACGCACAGCATATCGAACCAAAGCAGCAGAGGACAAGGGTCTCCCACCCTCCACGTTTCTTAAAGCCTTGAGAAAGACATTTCCCATCGTACGCTTACCAAAAAGTGCGGGTTTCTGTTTAGAACGTGTTACTCCAAAAAAATACATAACTACGCAGTTTTTCAACGACAGTGCAACAAGCCATGAAAATGCGTAGAAACAAAATTACGGTGAGTCGGCTATCGATACGACGTTAATGCACTAGGACAATAATCGTTGTTTGCACGTTTTAAAGCGATTTTTGTTGAAATACATATTATATTAATGGTTGCACAAGAAAGAAACATAACGATAAGCATAGTCACAGAAGACTTAGCAAGCAGATTCTAGCAGACCGCACGGTGGATATCATCGCAAAACTCGACGAAAGTAGGTGAAGATTGTTTTATGTTTTGATTAAAGCAACGGTAGATGGTAGCAATGCATCAGTCATTGAATTACGACAGAGTCTAAGACAGGATTAAATTAACATTAAGGATCAACCTTCTGATAACGTTGACCAAAATGAGAAATTGAAAACGGTTTTTACTAAGAAAAATTTGTTGTTCGTACTTGTTTTAGAAACAGAAATAAAGATATGTCACGATACTTTTACTTTTAAAGAAAAATAAGAAATAATTTGTTTAGTATATGCATTGTTTATTATATTTACTACGTGTATAATATATGTATATACGTCTACCGATATTGAAAAAATGTGAGGGAGGTGAAAATTGCGAGAAGAATTTAAAAGTGGACTTTGAAAGGATGTGAGTGACTGAAGGGTCAATTCGTTTATTCGTTAGCTTTTAGTGTCAAAACAAATTATTTCTATGACCTATATCTTTTTGATAGAACGTCTTCGAAAATGAATTATTAGGATGATCATCCGTAACAAAAACAGTTTCACAGTTATTGAAATGAGCATCACTAGCATCAATTAAAAAAATACATCGCGATTTGATTTTATATTCATATTCATAATTACTAAAAAATGGATCGTCGAATAAGTCTTAAATATGTTAAAATGTAACGTTGTGTCTTATTACGTGTTGGAAAGCTTAGAACTTCCACGTTTGTATCTGACAAAAATTGACTCGTCATTTTGCGGGTAGTGTTTTTGCTTATACTAATTTTTATTATTCTTTCCTCCACTAATTGATGTAAACTACATAATACCACTACCGTCAAAATATGTAAAAATTATTCCGTTTAATTAAATTCGAATGTCTAAATTAGCATGATATTGTGAATTAATCTAATCTGCTAACGAAGAAGCACCTAAAAGTCAAAAATACTTGAATATGTTGTATTGCTTGGTCTGCGCTAGAATTATTTTTGGCGCGAAAATATTGAAGTTTTAAAATTTGAAACTAAAGAATTTGAAATATGTGAAACATTTTCTAAGCTCCGAAATATTACAGCTTAGAAGCTTCAATGACTTCAACTTTCAATACCTCAGTTTTGCCTCTTCAAAAAATATTTTGCTATCACGAAATATAAAAACACCAAATTCAAAAAATTAAAACCTAAAATTATTTCGTTGTAAAGTCTTACGAATGACTTCAGTTCCAGGTGCTGATATTTACACGATGCATCATGGACTTCCAGTATCCGCCGTAGAAAGAACGGCGCGTGAAAAACAAACGGGGGATTGCGGTTGTCGGGATAAAATTCATGTATAGGTGTGCTATACACTAATTCACCGATGAAACTTTTTCATCTTTCTATTATTTTTTGTAAAATATTATTAACATATTGGTGACGTTTTTCTGATTAAAATCGTACCAATCACAATTCTATTATATTCTAAATAATCAAAATTATATTATCGTGTTTGGAATCATTATAATTAGTTGAAGTTTGCTAATGTGTTAATTAAATTTTCGTAAAAAAAAACAGAAAATGAGAAAGTTTCATTGCTGCAATAGTGTATTGGTTCACCGCAGTTTACCGATACACAGGGATTTAATTTTCATCAAGTTCCCTCACTACTCGTCCCAATTTGTTTTGATTCGTCGTCCTTGTCTACGCATGTTGCTGTTGGAAGAATACAAAAGAAATGTTAAGCGTTAGCCCGACCGACATTTATGGGATACGAAAACTATACCAGTGGCACGATATTTGCACGCTGCCGGTGTCGAGTTTCGAACAAATATCGAGCATTACCTAAGTACGTAAAAATTATGTAATTCTTGTGAGAAATTTGATTTAAAAATTAAATATAAATATAAGTGTTCAGGATGTAACTCATGGACCTCTTTTCAGGGTCGATAAGACGTATCAAGAGAGGAAAAGAATCAATAAACTTCTGAGATGGATCGGGTGCTTCAGATGCTTCATCAACATCTGTATGATTCATTGTTGGGAACAAATTCAGTTTAAGCACCCCTCCGATATTCGGCTTAAATTTTTGTTTATAAGCGTGTTTTGTGCTGCTGAACACGAATCCGAAAGCGAAAACCGGCGCTCGGTTATAGTTTCCAAGATATAAGCACTTAAAGTCGACGTTTTTTGAGGTTAAAGCGCCACCATTTGACACCCGCGGAACGGTACTGTTACGGCACTGAGCATGGATATTTCGATACGCGCATGCGCAATGCACGCTGTAGCTATGTTTTTACTGTGATCTAGAAGCGGGCCATTTAAATCTTTATGGCTCTGAAAAAAGCCGATAAAGCTTTAGCGGCTCCGAAAGGATTCGTTTAAATATTTGTGGCCCTGAAAAGGGCCGTTTAAGTATTTGTGGCCCTGAAAAGGGCCGTTTCTTTATTTACAATAATTATTTATGAACATAATTAAAATATGAAAAAATATAATAACAAAATAAAATATAAAAAGCGGCTCGATTTCCAATTTATAGAGGGCTCTCTTCTAACGGTTATTCTGGGTCCTCTACCAAGACAAAGTCTTTTTGTCGCAATGGGTTATATACGTCCCGGGTCCACCTGAAAAATTCAACAAATCGATCTATATTATTGGCTTTGCAATGTTTTGTAAATACATATTTGGCCAAATAGCCGCAAAAAAATTGCTTCTTCCGCATGTATTGAGGCAATTGTGCCTTCACATGTCTCCATATCGATTCAATATGATTCGTGTGGGCTCCAGTCTCCGGGTCTTTAAAATTTGTCAAGTGGTTCACTGTCAGATGCTTATACCCTTCATTTTCCAAGCAGTCGTACGCCTATTAATTAGAAAGATATTATGAAGATGAGGAAACTATACTTAAAAAAATGAATTACTTACCTTCCAACAATCTGATATTATCGTAGTGCCACGTTCAATATGTGCCTTGATTACTTCTAACAATGTGGCACGATCACGGGTTTCGACGGGAACCAGGAAACATTTCCCAGTATCCCGTTCGTATCCCCCAAATACCCACTGTCCTTCAAAATAATGACCGCGGTGGTATTTGCGGCGTCCAAATTTGGACTCATCGATTTCTACGATTTTTCCTGGGCCTGTATATATTTAAAAAAAAATGTAATACATCATAAATATAATACTTAAAAAGTTGAAAAATTAAAAAATGAAAAACAAAGCAGACCACCAATCTTTTCTTTGTCCTTAAAAATTTTTGTTACAAAGACCTCGCGACAGAACGAGCCCCAATCGGTCGCAGTAGCTCGTGATATTCTGCATTCATTCATAATCAAAACCATGCTGCAGTTTTGGACCCATAAATAAACAAACAGTACAACCTGTTGTATCTGCAGATGGCTTTTTTCAAAAAATATCCCCTTCCTCAATGAAATGCTAAAATATTAGAAAATGGAAATTATTGAATTATTGACACATAATTAAGAATAGCCTTTTTTTCCTAGTGTCACATCTCTTCGCCTTCCTCTTCTGCACCGGGATTCTTGCATAGCCATTGATGGCTCTCGAACTCTTAATTAATTTAAACGGATGTCCGTTTGGGCATAAATAAGATTCTTCTTTTGGGATTAATTGCCATTCCCGTAGCAATTCTATCGCAGAATTACTAATTCCTTCATTTTCTTGTTTGAAAATGGAATTTAATTCCGATGTCCTGTATTTTGTATTTGCCATTTTACCAAATATCAAGTGAAAAGAAGATCTAAAATCGACTGACTCGTACGAATAGAACGTGGAGACAGACTAAGGAACAATGTAAGCCCGCGTGCTTCATTATCAAGAAACAAACGAAGCTCGCTAAGGAAAACTTTTGCTGGAAGAAAAGTGGGGCTGCGCGATATACGGTCTCCCAAATATACAGAGTGGGGAATAACTATTAGGACGACAGATATCTTCGAAACTATAAGTTTCACAGAAATATTTGCTGACATAAAATTACACAGTACGAATGGGGTCATCCGGTGGCGATAATATTTTTTTTGCAGGTGGAGGTACTTCGGACATTTGAAGGTCACCTCCATTTTTTTAAATGGATCGGTATGTTTTTGCTTCCGCATTATTATAGCTGATCTGAAAACGAATTCAGCGACGTGTTACATAAGGTCCAGCTGACGCTGTAAGACTTGCAAGTCAATCAATTGTAAAAAGAACCCAATTTCGCGCCAATGCAGCGTCACTATAAGCGTATGTTTCACTTTCTACTCAAACCATAATTATTATCGCTTTTCTCTACGTTCGATGCCTTTCAATGACCTTATGTAATAGGACTTAAACGGTTTATTTTAACCAAATCTAACCCAACCAAAACAGAACTGCAAACCTAACCAGACCCCTTTTAGGACCACACTAAAGGTGCAGCTTAAGCACGCATTTTGAATGTGCTTAAAACGGCCCATATCAGAAACACAGTAAATGAATGGGCCACAAACATTTGAAAGGCCCGCTTTTAAACTACAGTAAAAACGCAGCTAAAGCGATCATTGCGCATGCGCGTATCGAAATATCCATGCTCAGTGCCGTCACAGTGCTGTTCCGCGGGCGCAAAATGGTGGTGCTTAACACGTCATTTCGCCAACTTTAAGTGCTTATATCTCGGAAACTATAACCGAGCGCCGATTTTTGCTTTCAGATTCGTGTTCAGCAGCACAAAACACTTGTAAACAAAAATTTAGGTCGAAAATCGGAGGGGTGCTTAAACTGAATTTTATCCGAAATCACCTGTGTCTCCTAAAAGCTTCAAAGGTCAATTCTATGATTACAATTTATATCTCAAAACCTCTGAATATGATGCCATTGCTCCTTCTTAACATATCTTACTTTTGGCTGCTTTAGTTAAGTCCTCAACAGATATAGCTGTGTAAGTAGGGGAAGAAGTTCTGATATTCCCATGGTTCAGTGATCAAGGAATCGATTGAGTGACAGCAGATTCTGCTCTTCAACCAAGTACATTCTATCCTTAGAAAGAGACATACACTTATAATTTGCTTTGTAACAGGTATGAAATTAAGAACAAGGATGACTTCCAACAAGTAAATTAAAGATATGTCTACCCAAATGTATTTACACAAATGTAGTCCACATGATGAGTCATCGGAGGATTTTAGTCCCGGGCTCCTAACCTGTTAGTTCAATCGCCTTATTAGGTCTGTACCAGTGGAGTTTGAGAGTTGGGATGGAACAAGATGAGGTGACAAAGGTGGTGACTAAAAATCCATGATATAACTTCTGTAAACACTAAAGTACTTGAATTCAAACCTTTAAAGACTTTAGTAAGATATTCATTGTGGATCTGGAAAGCAATTCTAAATAAAAACCTCCAAATTTTGGAAGAAAAGGTAAATGTCTGCCTATTGTGGTCAGATTCTTTCATGGGACCACCAATATCAGAAGGGAAACTTCAGATGGTAAATTTCTTAAAAACTCTTGTTGCAAAAAATGTCCAATGTACTCAACATTTTTAAAACTATACAAATTCAGAAAAGTATAAACAATGTCTTAATTATTAAAACGTTGTAGTTTCTTCAATAATAAAGAAAATATTTATGTATCGATTTGAAAAGAATTCAATATCAAATGCAACAAATGTTTTATTAACAGAATTTTTGAAAAATGTGAAATAAGAAAATTTACTTGAAAATTTTTATGTAGAGCAAGGCAAAATCTTTCCTGACATGCGAGATCTCTCGTTCCGCGAATAATTCTATACATACATATCTCTACCATTTGCACCTAGTTTCATTCAGAAATCACTAGGATGAGTTGCATTCTCGCCTTACAAGCAAAGGGATGTCTGCCCATTTTAAAAATGTATGGTAGAAGCACAGCCAACAAACAAGAGTTTTATACATCGTCTATTGTTGAATATTCCAATTTGTCGCGCTTTTTTGACATATAATCTCTTCACACTCTTAATTTACGGATCCTTGACCTTGATTAATTTAACATGGCACTATGAATATTGACGCTGGTCATATTTGCCATTGGTTGCCGATGAATAATTCAACGAAAAACGGGTGTTCCTTTTTCACTTTAAAAATGTTATATTTTTAATAAATTTGTCGGTACAAGGTGACAATGGGAAGTTCGGTGTTCGTGTATTATTTTACCGCCGTTGCAAATAACAAAGATAAATTTGGTATTTTTTTAACCTTCCCTTATTATGACGATACCTTTTAATTCAAATTAGCGAAATGTATTTAATTGTATCCGTTTACAGCATTATGAAAAAGATGGTCAGTATGAACACGTGAAACTGAAATAAGTTAATATTTTTAGTATGTGAAGTACGAAAAACATTCAAGCAATCCCAGGGGATTTCTGGAAGTGACACAAACCGGCTGCGTGAAAGTGTAGTGGGAGTAAAACAACATCCAATTCGCTCAGTCGAAATAGATTTTGCGGTACTTACAAAAAAATTTGCGCAACCTGCCTAAAGTACTTAACCAGATCTAAACAGACATACTTGTATATAATATCTAGTTAATAGTATTATTTTATATGTTTGATATTTTTCAGAAACATTATTTCTTCACTCTCACAAAAAGTGTTCTTTCAACATATTTCACGTTGTATTTCATTGTTAATGTTGCCGCAGCATACCGGTTTATCGAAACTAAATTTTTTCTATTTTTATTTAAGGGGCCTCAGTGCCCGGAGTATTGCAAGAGTTTAGTTCATGATCAGTATCGTAAGCATTTTTCATCAGATTTTTGAAAACGGTTTTCTTACAGGAGAAAATGAGCTGAGAAAATTATTTATTTTTGAGCCGTAAGGACCATCAAAAGTATAAAATTTTCCATTCTATTCTACTGGTAACCTACACTTAGACTAATTAGTCAGAGTATTTAATTTAGAAAAGAATAGGAAATAAAGCTAAACAATGGCATTTTCGATGTCATTTAAAAGTGAAGATATCCCTACACTGGTAAAATGAGTACATTAGGTGCGTTTCACGTCAAGTGATCAGGGTTTTTGCAGTCATGTCACGGATTTTGATAAAATTTTAATATGTTGTAGGTAACGTTGAGAAAAAAATTCATTTGAAGGAATTCTCAAAACAATAAATATTTTTTAAGTTACAGACAGTCAAAGTTTTGTGCATGGGTTTTTTTGAAAATTTATAACTCTGAAACAAAAATAGATACAGAAATTAGCAAAATACCAGATTATTCGGAAAGCCTCAAAGTTTTAGAAAAAAATTATGAATTTACTGCAAGTTGTTTCTAAATTGTTGAAAAAATGTTTTTAATTATTTAAACTTAAATTTCGTCGAATATGTATCTTCAATCATTTTTTAAACATTTTTTTTCATTATTGTCGAAATGTCCTCTAAACATAAGATGCGACTGGAAGTTGGAAACCTGGAAATACAAAACTGTAATGGGATATACTTTCATTCAACCAGGTTTCTACTAATATAACAACATCTAAAGTTTGTAACATTATTGCTATTTCGTCTTTTCGTAAGACAGCACTCCTAACATTCTAGAACATCATCCGAATCTCAGTCTCGATTGGAGACCGAGTGTTTATCCTGTGGGCGGCGAAAAGGATGCTCAAGATTGGTCCATAAGACCACCATGGTCCTGACTGCTATCCTGAGTACTGACGTCTTTGTTCCTTATAGTGTCGTCTTCAAAATAGCCACTGTTTTTCTCAGAGGATGAGATCAGGTGACTAGTAGATAACGCGGACTTAAGTTCATTTTTCAGCTTAGTGAGTCTCGTTTTTATTCTTCTGTTCATTTTGCCATCCTCGCAAAATTCAGTAAAGCGGAACATACCTTTTCAACCTGGACTCCACGGGAAAATTACACTCAGACTTCAAGGAAAGGAGGACCTCAAGGAGGGACTCTGCACCATACCCCCGGGCTATTAGATCCACCTCACTCACGGATTGCAACGCTAGCCGAAATCCACCCCCCCCATTACTGGCCGAGCTGAGCCACCGAAGACAGCCACCACCAGCGTGGAGGTAAGTCCAAGCATACCTCTCAAAAATAGATTCGACAAGCTTTCCGATCTGATTTCCACAGATGGAAAAACCAACCCAAAAACCCCCTCCCCCCGTCACCGCCAGCTGCACCCTCGCAAAAACCCCCTCCCTTTTATCTCCATTCCCAAATTAAAGATTTCCCAAAATTTATTACAGCCCTCAAATGGGAAGTCCCCGGAGAATTTACAACTAAATTACTAGGTGACAAAACCAAAATCCAATTTGCCAAGGCAGACTTCCACATCCAATTTAAAAATTTTTGCCTTAACAACAATGTGGAATTCCACACTTATGCACTAGACTCTGAAAAGATTCTAGCCGTCGTCCTCAAAGGCCTCCCTCTAATTCCAGCAGAAGAAATTCTCTTGAAACTCATTGATCTAAACCCTCTTAGCTGCCACCTACTAAGTGGCAAAAATCCTAACCCCTCACACCCCATTTACAAAATCACATTCCAGGCCGGCATCTCCCTTAACGCCATCAGGAAAACTAACTACATATTCCACACCAGAGTTTACTGGGAAAAGTATAACTCCCAACGTACTTTTATCCAGTGCTTCCGATGTCAGGCACACGGGCACACTTCAGCAAATTGCAACAAAGGGTACAAATGTCTGAAGTGTGCTCTACCACACGACACCCGTACCTGCACCAAAACTGCTGACACCCCGGCCAAATGCTCCAACTGCTCCGGAGCTCAACCGGCGAATTACGCAAAATGCCCAGCCCTCCTAAACTATCTGGCTAAAAAATCGCCACCCAAACCCCAAATTTCCAGTCCCCACCACCCCCACCCCCTACCTTCACTGCTCCCCCCATTCACCAGCACCACTGTTTACTTCCTCCAATACACATAATTCTCACTTCACTTCCGCGAAATCATACGCAGCAGTAGCCTCTATCCCCTCACCTGCACCACCACAACCCCCTCCCCCCCACCTCAAACTCACACGCTTTCATCCTCACAGCATCCATAAACAATGATTTCGCTTCCCTTGTGAATGGCCTTCATAAATTAAACTCCCTTTGTAATCTCAAGAAAATGCTCTCCGCTGTAAACTCACTTATCCATAAACTTACAAAAGCCTCCAACGAGATGGAACAACTCCAAGCCTTCCTCGAGGTAGCCCAAGACCTCCAAAATATCCCCTAAATCCCTTCCCCGAAACATCCTCCTCTGGAACGCCACTAGTGTCGTTCCAAAAACCCTAGAATTATCCCTGTTTCTCCAGAAGCATGACATCCCAGTAGCCATTATCACCGAATCCTGGCTCTCCCCTAAAGACAACTTTCGCATCCCTAACTACAATACCTTTCGTACACTCCTCCATCAAGACAGAAGATATCCCCCAACCACAGACAGACCTAGAATTCCTATCCATCAAACTCAAATCCTCTCCAGAGATGACTATAGCCGCCTTATACAACCCTCCCAAAAATAAAATCTCCCCTACAGACCTGGACACTATTATTAACTCAATCAACACTGGTAGTTTCATTCTGGGTGGCGACTTCAATGCCCGTCATACAGAATGGAACAACCAATACTCAAACAGAAACGGAAACACTCTACAAAAACACGTCGCATCTAGCACTTGCTACATTGTTCACTCTGACACATACTCCTACGCCACCCCCCACTACACTTCCAACATTGACATCTTCCTCATGAACAGCACCTTCCAACTCTCTTGCTGCTCCATGCATGATCTCTCCTTAAACCACCTCCCGGTGATCCTTACACTTCACTCCGACAAACCACTACTCCCACAAAAGACTTACACAAGCACAGACTGGGCACACTTCAGGAAATTCTCCAACAACTACACAATCAATACACATCTCCAAGAACCCGAACTCATAGACAGGGAAATTACTAAGCTCACCAAACACTTGAACACCTCTTACAGGATCGCCACTACCAAATCCTCAAGACCCTCCAATTCCATACCCCACAACGATGAAATCCAAACCCTTATCCAATACAGAAACAGGCACAGACGTACATACCAACGGACTGCAGATCCCTACCACAAACTCGTTCCTAACCTCCTCAAAAATAAAATTAAAAACAAAATAACATTCCTAAAAGACTCCCTCTGGGAATCTAAACTCAGCAAATTCCAATCCACCACCAACCCCTTCTGGTCTCTTTACAATAACATAAAAACACGCAAAACCCCCATCCCTACTCTCACCCTCCCGGACAGACTCGCCCACTCTGACCCAGAAAATGCAGCAGCACTTGCGGACTCCTTCCTTTTACCTCACACAATCACCCTAAATTCTCACTCTCCCCACGAACATCAGGCCACCACTGCTCACTCCAACTACTTATCCAACACCTTCACCGCTTCTACCTCAGATATCACTCCTGCCTCTGTAGCCAAAATCAACAGAAAACTAAAAAATAATAAATCCTCTGGTCCGGAGAAAATCTCAGCCATCCTCCTCAAAAACTGCCCTAAAAAAGTTATAGTACAGCTATATTACATTTACCTAAACTCCTTCAAACTGCAATACTTTCCCCTCCCCTGGAAAATTGCCAAGATTATTCCCATCCCAAAACCTAAAAAACTCAAAACCCTCCCGACCAACTACAGACCTATAAGCCTTTTGAACATCCTAGGTATAATACTGGAAAAAATAATTCTCGACAAACTCTCAACTCACCTCACACAAAACAGTATAATCATCAACGAACAATTTGGCTTCCATAACTCCCACTCCACTATGCTCCAACTTCTACGTGTCACCGAAAGCATCACTAACGAAATCAACAAAAATAGATCCTCTGCTTTAGTCCTCCTAGATCTGCAAAAAACTTTCGACTCCGTTTGGCACGCAGGCATCATCCTGAAGCTACATAAAATTAACACACCCCCTTACATTTCTAAACTCATAGCCAGTTTTCTCTCAAATAGGTCCTTTCAAGTGGCTGTAGGTACCGCGCTCTCCCCCATAACCCCCTCCCTCGCAGGTGTTCCCCAAGGTTCTATACTGGGCTCCATTCTCTTCAATATTTTCATGAATGACATTCCTCGATCCCCAAAAACTTCTCTTGCTGTATACGCCGACGACACTGCCATCTATTGCTTGTCCTGGTCCCCAGCGCTTGCCCAATTCCATATTCAAAATCACCTCGACAGTATCCACCAGTTCCTAAAATCATGGAAACTTTCGTTAAACCCCACTAAAACTGAGGTCGTCTTCTTTCCCTCCAAGAGGAAAAAACCTCACGATCCCCTTCAAATAGATTCTGGTAAAATCAATTGGAAAGATACTGTCACTTACCTAGGGGTTATTCTAGACAAAAATCTCACTTGGAAGCGCGCTATCACTGATAGAGTCGCTAAAGCTTACACTGTGTTAACTGTTCTGTTTCTTCCTTTTTCATATATATTTCTTTTGTATGTACGTGCTATTACTTTTATCGCTTTACTGTTAGTGATCTATTGATTTATTGTTTGTATTGTAATTTACTCCTGTTAGTCCTATATCTATTTCTATTTTGTATTTTATTTCTTTATTATATTACTTGTCTGTGCTTGTCCTTAAAGGGAATTTCCCTAGGACGAATAAATTATTTCTCTCTCTCTCTCTCTCATCCTGCTGGTGACATCGACTACCTAGTCGGTGTTCTCTCAGATTCCTCCCATGATGTCTTCCTTTCCCTTTGTGTTGTTTATCGTGCACCTCATCTAGCACTATCCCCCTTAGACTCCATCCTCGCCTTGGCGTCGTCTTATGCGGGTGACGTGGTCGTCCTGGGGGATCTAAATGCAGACCTTCTCTCTAACTCGCACGACTCCCAGTTCCTCTGTCGAGCTGTGGCCACTTTTGGGCTCTCCCTCCTTCCCTTCTCCCCCACCCATCATACCTCACACTCTCACTCCTTAATTGACGTTTGCTCTGTCTCCTTCCCCTCTCGTGTCTCCAACCTGGGGCAGTACCCAGTGCCTTTCCTCTCCTCCCATGACCTTATTCATCTTGACTACTCTTTTCCTCTCCGGCGTACGCTTCCCTCTCACACTTCTCTACGGCTTTATCCGCATTCTCTATCTGATTCTCTGTCTTCTCTCTTCCTTACCTCTCTTCTCTCTTTTACTTTCCTCTCATCCTTCTCGTCTGTGGATCAGCGGCTTGCGGCCCTTAATAGTATACTCGTGGGTGCCCTGGATCGGTTCTGCCCGATCCGTGTTGTACCCACCAGGAGGCCACCTGCTCCTTGGTTAACGTTGGAGATCCGCTCTCTCATGAGAGAGCGTGACTTCTGTAGACGGGCCTTCACCCGCTCGGGTGACCCGCTGGTGCAGGCCCGCTACAAGTTCCTGAGGAGCAGGGTATGTGCCCTTGTACGGTCCAGTAGGAGGGATTTTATCTGTACGGCTCTGGGTGGTGCCTCCTCGACGGCTGATGCCTGGAGGAGACTCAGGGTCCTCCGTGTTGTTCATTCCTCCCCTCGCTCTCCACTTCCCCCTTCTGTCACGCTCTCCTAGCTTAACTCATACTTTTCCTCTTCTTTTCGTCCCTCTTCTGCTGCTCTCTCCTGATTGTCCCTCACCCTCTCCACTACCACGTCCTCTTTCTCTGACTCTCGCTTCTACTTCTCCTTTATCACGCCTGAAACCCTTTCTTCCCTTTACTTTTTCTCTACCTCCTCCACACCCCCTTCTGACTCTCTTCCCTCTCGCTTCCTCGGACTGTGCTCTCCCCACCTCTTTCCCTACCTCCTCGACATCTTTAACCATTCACTTTCATCCTCTACTTTTCCTTCTATCTGGAAATCGGCCCACATTCTCCCAATACCTAAAACCTCCTCCCCTGCCTCGCCGGTCGATTTCCGCCCTATCTCCATCCTGCCTGAGTTCTCTAAGAGCATTGAGCGGATCGTTCTCAGGCAGCTCCTTCCTTTCCTCTCCTCTCATGGTCTCCTTGACTCCACGCAGCATGGCTTCATCGCTGGGCGCTCTACCCAGAGTGCGTTACTTCGGGTGGTCGAGGATGTTCGTGGGGCTATCGATGCTCGCATGGTCACGGTCTTAGTCTCCTTGGACTTCTCTAAGGCCTTTGACACCGTTGACCATGCGATCCTCATGGCCAGGCTTGCTTCCCTCGGGCTCTCAACCTCGGTTCTAGCGTGGTTCTTCTCTTATCTTTCTGGCCGCAAGCAAGCTGTTTTCACTGGCGGTTCTCTTTCCTCTTGGTCCTCCGTTACCTCAGGCGTTCCTCAAGGCTCTGTCTTGGGTCCGCTTCTCTTTTCTATTTACCTTGCGGACATCAACTCGGTCCGCTCTGGGGTTAAGATAGTTAAATATGCAGATGATGTGCAACTTTATGCACACTGTTTGCCTACTGTCCTGGCATCTACCATCTCGCTACTTAACCTCAATATTGAGAGACTGTTAGGTTGGTGTTCCCGCAATTCCCTTGCCCTTAATCCTTCCAAAACTCAATCCATCATCCTTGGTTCGTCTCGCTATGTCAATTCTATTTACTCTGTTCCTCCTCCCCCCATAGTTGTCAACTTTGTGCCTATCCCCCTCTCTATGTCCATTACATCCCTGGGAGTGGTCGTCAGCTCGACGCTGGACTGGCGTGGGTATGCCGTGGCCGTCTGCGGTAAGGTGGGACGCACCCTCTACCTCTTGCGCAGAAACGGGTTCGCTCTGCCGATTCGGACTAAGGCGGAGCTAGTTCGGTCCCTTGTCCTTCCACACCTCGATTACTGTGCGCTGGTGTACCGTGATCTTGGGGTGGTGGAGGACATACGACTCACTCGGGTATTTAACTCTGCCATCCGGTTTATATTCCGTGCCCCCCTGGACGCACACGTCTCCCCCCTTTATACCCGCCTGGGGTGGCTCCGGCCCTCTGCGCGCCGCGACTACTTCCTTGGGACCTTTGTGTATGACTGACTGCACCCTACATCTAGTGAGAGCTCGGACCCCTTCTCCGACCTGTACGCTACATCCAGCGATAGCGGGGTGAGATCCTCCGCCCGCACCTCGGCTCTTCACCTTGCATTGCCCAGGCACCGTACGGTGACCATGGGGCACTCTCTCGCCGTTGCTGGGGTTCGGCTCTGGAACGGCCTTCCCTCCTCCATCCGTTCGTCCCCCTGCCGGTCCGAGTTTAGGAGGTGTCTTTTCCGACACCTCCTATCTCTAGCCGCTTAGGGGCCCGCTCTTCGTTTTCTCGCCTTCGTTCCATTTCTCTTTTCTCATCACTGACTTCTTTCGCTCTCTTCTTCACTACCTCTCATTTCATTTCATCACACTTCTTCTCACCTCATCTTATTCTCACTTCATTACATTTTAATTTCTTTACATACTTTCATTTGTATTTTTATTCTGTTTTGTTATCACCTCACAATTCATCTCATCATAGTTCTAGTTTTAGTTTTAGTTATAGTAGTTAGTTATATAGTAATAGTTAAGGTTTTTTCTTATATATTTTAATTTTATGTTTTCTATGTACTCAGTTTTTATTGTCTAATTACCTGTCCTTAGAGGGGTTTACCCCTAGAACGAAATAAACGAACTATCTATCTCGTATCTATCTCTCCCCTCTGCACACTTTACCTTCTGATTCACCCAAAAAGCAAGTTAAAGACAAAAATCAAAATTAGATTATGCACAACTTGGGTCCGCCCAATCATCACGTATGGCTCCCCGCTGTGGATCAATGCTGCAAAATCTTACCGACAGAAAGCCCAATTAGTACAAAACAAATTTCTAAAAATCATTCTCGGTCTCCCTCGCTACTATAGCACATCTGAGCTTCACCTTATAACAGACATTCCTCTCATCCACACGCACATCTCTGACATCACGCGCAGACTACTCCTCTCCTCCGCTTCGCACACCAACCCCCTTCTCTAAGTCATTAAGCACACACACAGGCACAATGTGTGTGCCCACCAGCATTACCACAATGATGCCACGCTGATTCCTACCTAACCTCACTTAGTACATTGTAACTCTCCCCATGCTTAAAAAATTCTCTACCCTTCTCCCCCACCTATCTCCCTACCCTTCCCTTCTCCCCTCCCCACCCTCTTTTCTCTAAATCACTCTGTCTCCTCTCTTCTCCTCTCTTACTTCTGATTTAGACTTTCTAACCTCTTTTGCTTCATGTTCCAGGTTTTTTGAAACTTTTCTCCTGTACTCTACATTCAAGAGGGCCCCACCATAATATATATAACCATGCACTAACCCAATATTTCTTTCAGTATTCATTCCGGTAGAGGAGTCTCTGACTCCAGGTACGAACCGCCCTAGACCTGGGAAAATTCAAAAAAAAAAAAAAAATCTCTACGGGTTATTCTCAGTACAACGCTTGAGCAATATACTACGAGACTAGGCCCAGTTCCTACTCGAGTTTTCTTTAACCTTCGGAAGATTAGTCTGTCCATTGGCATTATTCAACTCTTGGTCGGAGTGCCCCCGTTTCAATTCACGTTAGAATCACTCGCGAATTAGTTTGGAGTCAACTTGATTGTGAAGTCTCGGCAACCGTCACTGTCCAAGGGTCAACAGTTAGAGCTTTACAATTATTATTTACTTTCATTTAAATTCTTACACAACATACTAAACATACTTGTATATATATTCGGTTGAAAGAATATACTTGTTATACTTTGACTAGAAACATAAAATTCGAGTAAAGAATTATTTCTAGAAATTAAAACCTTTCCACTCGAAGTAAATCTAAAACATAATCGAGTAACGAACCCACAAATTATTCACTCTAACCGCTCGAAGTGAAACAAAAAGTTACGAGAGTTATTACTTTACGACCTTACAGTAGCAGGTCAAAACCACAAACAGCGGGTGTCGGACTGCGCGTGCCCTTCGGCTTGCTTCCGTACCTGCGCGACCATTTGCAGTCCTAGCAAGTGCGTCGTTATTAACCAGAGAGTAGCACCTTGCAGTTAGTCTACAAGTACATCTACCTCGGGGAAACACCTTACCTAAAAACATATACAACCACTCTGGAGATCAGCGCCCTACGGTTTATGCCGTAGGCTCATCTGATTCTAGATTCCTTTAATTCCGATACACGACCAGCGCCCTATGGTTTATGCCATAGGCTCATCTGGCCTGTATCACTCCTGACTTCCTGTCATACCTAGATAAACGCCAGCGCCCTACGGTTTATGCCGTAGGTTCATCTGGATTTATTTGTCCTCGATCTTAACCACTCTGGAGCCCAGCGCCCTATGGTTTATGCCATAGGTTCATCTGGGTCTGGATTTCACTATTTCCAATACAAGCCCAGCGTCCTACAGCATCTACTGTAGGCTCATCTGGTTCTCCGGCTCGAAGGGCTAAAAAATGTTCGAGAATCGAACTGAGATTCGCCGGGATAGATGGAAAAAAATTATTGTACAGCAGATGGTCAAGTTCTTAGTCTGTTACTAACAGACGTGATAACGACGAGCTTTAAATAACTACGTGAGATGTAGAATAGCAAAGGATTATACGATTATATTAATCTTGTAGCCTACAACGAGATACTTAAAATTAATAACTAACAATGCGTCGCACTACATTCGTTGAAACACAAAAGTAAGAAGTACTGACACGTGTTGCTTCCTCTAGAGCAGTGATGTCAAGGTCGTGCACTTTTCAGTCGATTTTCGAGGCGCTCGCCCACTGCCCCACCACTTCCAAGCTAGGGCCACTGAGCGAGCAGCGAGACGTTTCGTGGGGGCTTCGGCTCAGGAGCGTACCGTGCACATAAACGCACGTTGCGCCCTACCCAGATACAACCTTCTGAAAACTGCATAATAATTAATAAATTTTTACAGATGATAGTTTCCACATCACCCATGAGGTATTATCCATGATGCGTTTTTTTTAGTGGTTTCCCCAGGAGGCTTAGTCCACCGGAAAGGCTAATTTGATGGGTTTTATTAAACATAATTAAATATAATTCGTTAAGCAGAATTGTTCGCTGTGTCAGACAGATGGGTCGTGGTATAAAGAAGCGAATACGAACATAAAATGAATACGAATGCAGTTGGTGTGCAAATAATAGGACCTAAGGTTATGCCTAGGATAATCTCTTTCGAAATTCTGTATGTTGTGAAATTAATTAAGCTGCTTTGGGCCGTAAATGAAGGTGGATAGTAATAAATTCTCATTACTTTAGCTTTTACTTTTAATATTCGGTACCAGTAATATCCACGAGTAAAAGGATTTACAAGGGTTATATTAAGTCACCCTAATTATCGTTCAGCCTGGAAAACAGTAATAGCAGCGTCATAAAACAAACTTACACTTAAAGGTCGCGACCATAAAAAGGGACGGAAAAATGGTTCAACGCTCGCGCGAGGGTACCGTAACCCTAGCCGCTGGTCTAGTTACCAATTTTGCTGTCACCAATTATATTAAATTCTTATTTTTTGGGAAAACCCAAGTTTTCCGCAAGATATACAGGGTGTCTCACCCGATTTTGACATCTGGATTTTCTCGCCTATTATTACTCGTAGCGAAAAATGTTTCAGATGAGAGTTGAATGGTATCGAGTGGGGCATATTTTGGTGTTATTAGTTCTTTCGTGAGTGGACACGTAAAGGTCACATAAAGGTCAACTATGTTTTTATAAATGGGATTATGTATTTTTTAATACATCGATCGATGAAGCTCGACATTAGTTATAAAAAAGTATAAACCTATTTGTGTCGAAAAGTTAATAATTTAGGAGATATTTCAACTTAAATAATTCTAAGACTCTATTACTGTCGTACTTGGACAATCTTCGGGAGATTGTCTAAAGGTTTATATTAGGTTTATTCTACATCATTTGTACATTTCCGTTTACCATCTTTTCACTTGTACATACATCCACATAAATACAGTCCACTACAAATAGCATCAACCCGAGAACAATTCATTGGAATATCCAGTTCCACTATTCCCTACCAGCGGGAAAAACTTTGGTGGAATCGAACACGTACTAAGAAGTGTGGTTTTATTTATTACAGAAAAGGTTCAACGTAACCACCATTTACGTCGCGGCATTTTTTAAATCGGTAGAGTAACGATTGTCCTACATCGTTTAATGTATCGGCTGATATCTTGCAACATTCAGCGATAATACGTTGCTTCATATCAGCCACTGTAGTTGGAGCTTTAGCATAAACTTGATTCTTCAAATGACCCCATAAGAAAAAATCGAGGGGCGTTAAATCAGGTGATCGTGCTGGGAAATTAATAGGACCGCCTCTTCCAATCCAACGATTAGGAAATAGTCGATTTAATGCATTTCTTGCCACTGAAGCATAATGTGCAGGGCATCCATCTTGTTGCATCCTCATTATTGGGCGAACATGTAGTGGCACATCCTCCAGTAACGTGAGTAAAATTTCTGTTACAAAATGTTCATACTTTCGTCCAGTCAGTGGTCCATTAGTGTTACAGAAAGATAAATGACGTGCGTGGCACGTCCACTGTTTAATGAAATTCTTTACCGATACACAGTTTCTGCTTGCTCTTCATCGTGTAAAGTTATCAGTATTGACCCCAGACTGTAAAATGGAAAGTAATAGCGAAGCCAGTGATGTTATTCCTGCCTGAACGCGCCGCGAAGTGATTTCCGCTCGACTGTTCTGGCACGCGCAACCGAAAATTTCTCTGCACCGCAAGTGGTTAAGTTGAAATATCTCCTAAATTATTAACTTTTTGGCACAAATAGGTTTATACTTTTTTATAACTAATGTCGAGCTTCATCGATGGATGTATTAAAAAATACATAATCCCATTTACAAAAACAAAGTTGACTTTTATGTGACCTTTACGCGTCCACTCACGAAAGAACTAATAACACCAAAATATGCCCCACTCGATACCATTCAACTCTCATCTGAAACATTTTTCGCTACGAGTAATAATAGGCGAGAAAATCCAGATGTCAAAATCGGGTGAGACACCCTGTATATAATGAGGAAACCGAGCCCGCGGCTTCTCATAATTACTTACGTAGTCTCGAAGTGACGTTGTCTTAGCATTTACGCTAATATAAAATATCTACGGTATTTCGTTTAGTAATCAGTGTTGTCTTAGCATCTACGCTAATATAAAATATTTACGGTATTTCGCTTAGTAATCAGTGTTGTCTTAACATCTACGCTAATATAAAATATTTACGGTATTTCGCTTAGTAATCAGTGTTGTCTTAACATCTACGCTAATATAAAATATTTACGGTATTTCGTTTAGTAATCAGTGAAAAAAAAATGGATCAGCCAAGCGTGCGTTTCGAACAGGTATGGGAGACTCTATTTTTTGTATTAGTGAGTAACGCAGTTGTCTGCGTATTGTGTGGTTTCCGTACCAAAAATGGTAGAAACTCCACAGTGCGCAGGCACTACAATAAAAAACATGCAACTGATTACGATCAGTACGTGGGTGAGGAAAGGCGAAATTTGTTAGAGGGGTTAAAATTAGTTTATGGCTGCCATTCGGAATGTAGCAGCGATGAATCGTCGAAAGCTTTCGCCGCGTCGTGCGCGATTTCAAAGTTAATAGCAGAGAATGATAGGCCGTTTGCAGATGGCCAGTTTATTAAGAACTGCCTCATCGAAAGTGCTAAAGCTTTCGGTGGCTCGATTACCTTAGCACAAATAGAAAGCATTCCCCTATCGCGAAATACAGTGGCCTCCCGCATCGCGAGCATTTCAGAATGCATTGTCGGAAATTAAAAAAATTTATTATCCACCTGTTGTTACTTTTCGCTCTGTTTGGATGAGTCCACCGACATTCGACACGTGAGCCAATTGAGCATTTTTGTTCGAATCGTGCAAAACGATTTCTCATGTGTCGAGGAATTAATGGATTTTATCCCAATGCATGGCAGTACGACAGGTGCTAATATTTATAGAGCCGTCGCGGATTGCTTATCAAAGTTTGGAGTAGATTTTTCGAAGTGTTCCGCGATCGTCACGGATGGCGCGAAATGTATGACCGGGCGCAATATAGGTTTTCTCGGCCAATTAAGGCAACGTAATTTCACATTTCCAGTCATACATTGTATTTTTCATCAGGAGGCATTATGCGGCAGAGTTGTTAAAATCAGTAGGGCTATGAAAGTTGTTACTAAAGTTATTAACGCAATAAAGGGAGGCCAAAAATTTCTTTCCCATCGAAAATTTAACAGTTTTCTGCAGGAGCATAATGCCGCGTATAAAGACGTGCCTCTGCACTGCGAAGTCAGATGGCTCAGTGCCGCGAAAGTTCTTCACGCTTTTTTTGCCATCCGAAAAGAGATTGTTCTGTTTCTGCAAGAAAACAAAATCTTATCCGCGGACAGAGATGTCCAATTATTATCCAACGACACAGGTTTCCTGTGCGAATTAGCCTTTATTACAGACATTTCAAACCATTTGAACATTCTAAATTTAAAACTGCAGAAAAGGGCACAATCAATTTCTGAGTTGGTTTCGCATATTAATTCATTTAAAAGTAAATTATGTTTATTTAAAACCCAAATTGAAAATAAAGTTCTAAATTTTTTCCCCTGCTGTCAAATCCTCCACGCAGAGTTCGGTCCCGCTTGCAATTTTGACCAGCAGGTTCATTTTATTGATACGCTAATTTCCGAATTTAACTCTAGATTTTGCGATTTCGATCGTCTTCAATCGGAGTTATCCCTTTTCGACAACCCGCGAACGGTTCCCATTGAGAAGCAAAATTTCCTTTATCAAGAGGAATTACGCGATTTACAAACGGATGTTTCAATTCAAACGCGCCCGGAAACAGGATCCGATTTTTTTAAAACTTTAGATACAAACAAATATCCAAAATTGAGGGACTTCGGGCTTAGGATTCTTTCAATGTTCGGCTCGGTTTACTTATGTGAATGTTCCTTCTCTAAAATGAAGCGCATAAAAACCGACAGACGAAACTTACTTGGCGACACGTCACTCACTGCATTAATGCGAACTAGTTCGTCTTCGCTCCTCATAGATTCGGATTCATTTTCTCAAGTCTGCAAACGGCCTAGGCGTTCCGAGTAGATTTTTAATTAATATTTCGTTTTAAATTTTATTTAATAAAACCTATCAAATTAGCCTTTCCGGTGGATTAGGCCTCCTGGGGAAACCACTAAAAAAAAACGCATGGGGGAGTGGGCGAGCGCCTCGAAAATCGACTGAAAAGTGCACGACCTTGACATCACTGCTCCAGAGCAGTGGTGTCAAGGTCGTTCACAGTTGGGACGATTTTCGAGGCGCTCGGCAGCTTCCCCACCACTCGAAATTTAGGACCAGTGAGCGAGCCGCAAGACGCTTAGGGGCCGAGTCAGCTCAGGAGCGTACCGCCAACATAAACGCACGTTGTGCCCTACCCATATTCAACCTTCTGAAAACTGCATAATAATTAACAAATTTTTATAGATGATGGTTTCCACATCACCCATGAGGTACTATCCATGATGCGTTTTTGTTTAAGTGGTTTCCCAGGAGGCCTAATCCACCGGAGAGGACAATTTAATTGGTTTTATAAAACGTAATAAAATTAATTTGTTAAGCAGAATCGTACACTATGTCAGACAGCAGGGTCGTGGTATAAACAAGCGAATACGAACATAGAATGAATTCGAATTTAGAATGAATGGCGTTCGGTTTTTCGCCCGCGATCCCGGCCGAACTGTAACACGTATACCTGCCGTATACCTGCGAGGCCGCGCACGCTAAATACCGACACCGCGGTGCATAAAAATTCATTGCTCGAAAATTATTCTTCGGCCAAAAATGCGGCTGGAAGTTATGCTTAGAGGATATTTCGACAATGATGAAAAAAATGTTTAAAAAATGTTTGAAGATACATATTATGCGGCAGAGCGGTGAAAATCTGTAGGGCCATGAAAGTGGTAACTAGAATTATTAATGCAATTAAAGGAGGCCAGAAATTTCTTTCGCACCGCAAATTTCAAACATTTCTGCAGGAGCATAATGCCATTTACAACGACGTGCCTCTGTACTGCCAAGTCAGATGGCTCAGTGCCGGAAAATTTCTTACCGCGTTTTTTAACCTACGGAAAGAGATTGTCCTTTTTCTTGAAGAAAGTAAAATCTTGTCCGGGGACACAGATGTCGAACTATTAACCGCTGACATAGATTTCCTCTGCGAATTGGCTTTTATCACCGATATAGCCAATCATTTAAACGTTCTAAATTTAAAGTTGCAGAAAAAGGCCCAAACAATCTCTGAGTTGGTTTTACATATAGATACATTCCGACGGAAATTATCCTCCTTTAAAGTAGATATTGTAAATAGCATTTTAAATTCTTTCCCCTGCTGCCAAAACCTTTATGCAGAGTACGGTCCCGCCTGCAATTTTGCGCAGCAGGTTCACTTCATTAACTCGCTGATTACGGAATTCAATTCAAGATTTGGCGACTTCGATCGTCTTCGACCGGAGTTGAGTCTGTTTGCCAATCCGCGTACAGTCGCAGTTGAACATCAAAATTTTATTTATCAGGAGGAACTATTCAATTTGCAAGCAGACACTATGATTCAGGCGCGCCCGGAAACAGGTTCCGATTTCTTTAAAAATTTAGATGATATTACATACCCGACATTAAGGGACTTCGGGCTTAGGATCTTCTCTATGTTCGGCTCGGTTTATTTATGCGAATGCTCATTTTCTAAAATGAAACGCATAAAATACGATAAACGTGCCATGCTAAGTGATGCGTCTCTCAATTCGTTGATGCGAGCTAGTACGTCTTCGTCCTCCGTAGATTCCGATTTATTTTCAATAAGTCTGCAAACGGCCTAGATATTCTATACCTTGACTTTAGAGTCTAAAGTCAAGATGCAGAGTGACGAATGCGGAAGCATGGTCGCGAGACCCGGAAAGGTCCGGGGTCCACACGCACGGACGCTAGTGACGTCCCTCAGCGGCGCCCGTGCGTAAGTGCATGTGTCCAGCAGGTACTGCCATCGTGAGGTTGCGGCTGCTGTTAGCAACCACATTCTTCAATATTCCGCCCGCGATCAGCAAGGTCTTCCTGATGATAATGCACTATCTGAAACTGGCAAGAAAGCCAGTTTTGCAAATGGTCTAGTTAATGTTGTGGTTGTTGTTTTAATAGTGACAACACGAGTCGGTCCATCTGGTCCAGGATGGATCTTGAGAACCCTAGCAAATGGCCACTTGCAGGGTGGAAAACGCTCATCGGTCAGTAAGACCATCGGGCCTATCTTGATGTCGTTGGATGGATGATGCCACTTTGAGATAGATTGCATGCGTTGCAAGTAGTGCGAAGACCATTGTTTCCAAAAGCGTTGCAGTGACTGTTGTATGAGCCGCCACCTCGCAGTAGGTGGTAATTGTAAATGCTCAACCGCTGGTTCTGGCAATGTAGATATTGATTTGCCGATGAGGAAATGTGACGGAGTGAGCACCGATACGTCCTCAGGGTCATCGCTGAGAGGTACCAATGGTCTTGAGTTGAGTGTCGCTTCAATTTTTGTGAGCAGTGTTGCATACTCCTCGTATGTGAGCAGTGTGTCTTTCACAGTTTATTGAAGGTGGTACTTGATGGATTTTACTACTGCTTCCCACTTTCCATCCATGTGGGGTGCTGCAGGTGGATTGAAGGACCATATCGTGTTGTCTTTGACGAAGAGCGCCGATAACCGTTGATTTTCCTTTGTGTGTTGCACAAACATGGCCTTAAGAGCTTTGTCAGCACCGACAAAGTTCCTCCCACAGTCAGAGTAAAGGGTGTGTGGGATACCTCTGCGAGATGTGAAGCGACGCTAAGTGGCGATGAATCCACTATATATGATGAATAGTCGGTGAGCAATTCATTATGTACAGCCGATGTTGAGAAACACACAAAAACACATATCCATCCTTTCTGTGTTTTTGCTCCTCGCCCTTTCCAAGTTTTGAACGTGAGAGGGCCGGCATAGTCTAGGCCAGTATGTGAGAACGGCGTGGATGGCGTAACTCGGGAGAGAGGTAGTTGGCCCATCAGTTGATGGGCACGGATCCCCCTCTCACAAGCACATACTACACACCGTAACGCATGAGCCTTGATTGCAGCTCGTCCACCGATGATCCAGTAGTTCTGTCTGGTGTGAGACAGTGTCAGCTGAGTGCTTCCATGCAATGTGCGTTTGTGGGAGGCTTCTATGATTAGACCAGTCAGGCGTGAGTGACGAGGCAAAATAGCTGAATGATTGCCTTCGTAGTTAAGGAGACCGTTGCTTAATCAACCTCCTACGCGGATTACTCCCTGATGGTCGATGTATGCCGTGAGACGGCTGAAGACATGAGATGAAGCGAGCGAGTGGTTGTTGGCGAGAGTTTTAAGTTCGTGGCTAAAAAATGCAGACTGTGTAGCCTTTCTCCAAAACAGTCTCGCTCGTTCCACTTCAGTCAACGAGTGTGAGATGGTAGACGTGTGTTTACTTCGTCTTAACAGTGAGATGAAATTGAGACAGACTGAAGTAATGTTGAGCAGTTTGCTGAGAGATGAGTATTTGTAGATCAGATCCCAGTGATACTCCGGTGTTTGTGTTGTCAATACGTTAGAGATTCCAGGACAAGCTTCTAGTGCACTCAAAGCGTCGGTGGAGGTTGAGATTTTTGGCCATGTATCACTGGGCTGAGATAACCATGGTGGTGCCGTTCACCACAGCTGATGTTGTTCAAGCTGAGTACTTGAGAGGCCTCGAGATGCGCAGTTTGCTGGATTGGAAGTGCCTGGAACGTGTCGCGAATGCGCGTGAGGTGTTAAATCATGAATTTGCGTCACACGGTTCCGCACATAACCCTTCCAACGGGCTGCTTGAGATTTGATCCATGTATGTGTCACGAGTGAGTCCGTCCACAAGTAGACATTGGCAATGTAAAGTTTGATATGCGCTTGAACATACTGCATGAGCTTGGCAAGCATCAATGCAGTGGTGAGTTCGAGTCTCGGGATTGTGAGTTTCTTGAGAGGTGCGACCTTAGTTTTGGCACACACCAGTGACGTCACTCTGGTATTTGTGGACGGTGCGAGTACAGTAATATAAATTACTGCTGCCACAGCAAGTTGAGATGCGTCAGAGAATCCATGCAGTTCCACTACCGAATTGTTGTAGGTCTTGAACCACCTTGGAGTCGAGAGCCTGGCCAGGCTTGTAAGATCTTCTCTGATCGCGATCTATTGAGATGTGACTTGGGGCTATAGTGGATCGTCCCAATCGAGTTTGTGCAACCATAACTCCTGCAAGAGAATCTTTGCGCGAATTATCACTGGGGCTAAGAAGCCGAAAGGATCAAATATTTGTGTGACTTCAGACAGAATGAGGCGCTTTGAGAGTCTGCAGTGTGTAGGTGTCTTAGTCGCAAATGTAAATGTGTCATTGACTGAGTTCCATCGTAATCCGAGTATTTTGGTATTGCACTCGTCAAGAAATATGATTGTGTTCTGAGATTCTGTGGGTGGTGAGATTGCGTGAAGTAAACCAGGGTGGTTGGAATGCCACTTAGCAAGTGGGAAACCGCCCACGCTGCACAATTGCAGTAACTGTTTTGCAATTGCAATGGGATCTTCACATGTATCAGCACCACCAAATATATTGTCCACATACCAAGCATGTTTTATTGATGGTACAGCCAATGGATATTTGTCACCTTCGTCCTCTGCTAATTGTAGAAGTGTTCTAATAGCAAGGAACGGAGCAGTTTTGGTAACGGAGGTGACAGTGGCGAGGTTGTATGGTGTTTTTTTACCCTTCGTTAACCCACAGTATTCGTTGGAGTTTCCAATCGTCTTCATGAAATCTGACCTGACGGTACATCTTCGTGATGTCAGTGGCGAAGATGTATTTGTGGTGTCAAATCCACAACAACACGTCAGAGATATTCAACAGTAGGTTTGCACCAGTGTGCATCAAATCATTGACTGAAAGTCCAGTCGAGGTAGTACTTGAATCATTGAAAACTACCCGCAGCTTCGTGGAAGTGCTGTCGGGCTTGAGAACATCATGATGCGGTAGATAGTATATCGAATGATCATTGGTTCATCACCATGTAGTTCAGAGATTTGTATTCACTCATGAACTTCTGACACAGCTCACAGTATTCAGGATTTTTCTTGAATTTGTTGAGGGTGCGTAGCAAGTAGAAGTGAGCTGTATTGTATGAATTGCCCAATGAACGAGAATCAGATTTCAGTGGAATTCGCACGATGTAACGGCCCGTTGGATCACGTGAATGGGTTTTGAGGAAATGGTCTTCACACTCTTGTTCATCTGGTGACAGATGCGAGTGTGAATCGGATGGTAACGCCTCTTGTACCCAGAATTTAGCCAACAATTCTCGAATCGAAACGTTGTCATCACGATCGAGTGAGACAATGTACGACGAGTTAGACGGAGGATGATGAGCATTTGCTGGCCCGAGGATTAGCCATCCAAATATCGAGAGTTTAGCGATTGGCATCGTTGGTAGACCTTTTATAAGATTGGGCTTGATGATATGCCCATAGTAATCAGCGCCAATGATAATGTCGACTGGTCGGGGCTGAAGCAAGTTGAGATCAGCCAACTTGAGCTTGTCAAGATGTGGCCAGTTTGGGCGTGAAATGCGTGCGACCTGGTGAATTAAGAGCGCATTCCAGCGCTCTTCAGGCGTTGCCAGCGATTGCAGCGCAATGTCGACATCGCGGACTGTACCGACAATGTCGTGAAGTGCAGCCGCGCTGCGCTGCTTTATTGGCGACACTGCCAGCAGCTTGTCAAGCTGCGTCTGGATCAAAATTCTTTTATTGTGATACCTAAGTTTTAGGTTTTCCCACGAAGGTGCGAAAGATTCCCCTGTGAGGGGTAGCGCCGCTATAAGCTGTAGCGGCTCGCCACGCAAGCTCCCTCTCAGGTACTGCAATCGCTCGACATTAGATAGCGAAGCGTTGCTTACAATTATCGAACTGAACAGCTCGCTGAAAGCTGATCACTCTAAATAATTGCCCGAAAATGTGGGAAATTCAAGGTGGGCGAGCTTTGACGGCGCCGGCGTGGCCGTGGATGCGATGCACACTAGAGCTGTGGCGTTAAGTTGAGCTTTTAGTTCAAAAAGCCTCAACTTAATGTCAAACGTCAGGTCGTTTACCGCCTCGAGGTAATTTCCAATGAAATAGTCATGGGAGGCGTGCCCGGCGGGCCGCGATGCCTCCAAAAAATCGTGCCACACTCTAAATTTTACACTGATATCTTCGACGTGGTCGTAGATGTGTTGAACCTCGCTGTGGCTCAAGCCGTTGGCCACCGTAGGTAAGCCATTTGCCCAAAATTTTTCGTAGCGATGCTACGCGGCCATTTAGGACCTCGCTTTCATTACGAGGTCCGGAGAGATCCCGCTGGTGACTGGGCGCGAAAGCGCCGCCCCTCTTCGCGCGGCACTAGCACCGCTAGTGCTGCCGCATAGCTGGCCGTCGGTATCGTCTGGGGAGTGGAAGATGGCGTCGTCGTCTTCTCTTTCGCGGCGCTAGATGGCGGCGACGCCGCCTTCTTGATCATGGCGCTCAGTGGCGGCGACGCTACCGCCTTCTTCCCCGTGGTGCCTTTTTGAAGCTTCGCCTTCGTCGATGGCGCGGCCGTCTCCTCCTTGTTGGCCATCTTGACATCGATCGCACGTTCGATCGCAATCGACGGCACGATGTGCGCACGCACGGCACTAATGGCCGGTGGCCGTTGGCTTCTTTAACTATACGACGATGTCTTGGTTAAACTGATGCACTTCAAACAATCCCACAATCCGGCTCGAAGGACCAACAAATATTTGAGAACGAACGGAGAATAATGTGCCGTGAGAGAGGTAGTTGGCCCACGAAGGTGGACACGGATCCCCCTCTCACGAGCACGTCTCCGACTCGAACCGAACAGAGATTGCCGGGTTAGATCTTGCGTGTGGAAGACGTCCTGTTGTACAGCAGCGAGATGGAGTTAGATGAAGACTACAAGATTATATTAATTATATTAATCTTGTAGCCAATAGTGTATTTCGTTGTTGTATGTAGATCGCGTCGCGTCGCGAACACGACCGCTGCGTAATTATATTAATCACGCAGCGTTATGTCGTGGCGTTTATCCGTGCGCGGCACTGTAAAACGCTGTATGGACGACGTGTGTCGCACTACTTAACTTTACACAAAGGTGGAAGAGGCACTAAAAACACGTGTTGCACGTTCAGAAGCTTGATTAAGAGTGTCGAACGCGGAAGCATGGTCGCAAGGCCCGGAAAGCCCCGGGGTGCACACGCACGGACGCTAGTGACGTCGTGGCGCGGCGTTAGTGCGTAAGTGCGTGTGTCCAGCAGGTGCTGCCATCGCGAGAATGCGGCTACCGGTAGCAACCGGATTCTTGAACAAACAGTAAAAAGCCAGACAAACAACCTGACGTTTGAATCCCCACGAGAGTATTTAAGGGGGGAACCCCCTCCAGAACTTTCAATTTTTGCACTTTTGGTTTTTTGCTTTAAAAATTCAATTACAACCTTAAGAATATATTTTCAATGTTTTAAGCCCAATAGGAAGTCTAAAAAGTCCCTAGGAAGTCAGTGAAGTGATGAGCTTCGAAAGTACGAAAAGCAGCTAAACGAGCGCGCGCTCTTTACGGTCTATACCAGTGATGTCAAGGTCGCGCACTTTTCGGCCGATTTTCGAGGTGCTCGCCCACTGCCCCACCACTTTCAAGGAAGGACCAGTGAGCGAGCCGCTAGACGTTTAGGGGCCGCGCCGGCTCAGGAGCGTATCCTGAACGGGTATAACCTTTTTAAAATTTTGCGTACCCGTTTAGGATACGCTCCTGAGCCGGCGCGGCCCCTAAACGTCTAGCGGCTCGCCCACTGACCTTTTAATTTTTTACTGCACAAGCCAACAATATTCCTTATGAACATCTAGCTCCACTGCACGAAGGCGTACAAACAAAAATACTGCCAATATATGAAGATTTGTCACGGGATGATTTACTTGAACGTTGCATTGGCGGTTTCACGTAAAACGCGAACGAGTCTTTACAAGAACGAAAACTTTATTGGCGTTTTTTTCAAAACATGTTTATTCCGCGCCGGGGAACATAACTTGAAAAGTAATTGAGATATCAACTTGAAACTTTACACAGATATTGTTCAATGTATTGGCCTTTGCATAAACCAAAAAGGTTGCATGAATTATTACTAAAAATATTGTTTACAACAATTTGTTTCTGAAGAAAAGACTGTAACTTTTTTCTTTTTGTGTCCAAATTTTCAATTTTCTTTTTTTTCATTAAAAGTAGGTTCATGCAATGCGAAATAACTTATTTTAATGGAAAATTTTTGGTTGGTTGATTTCACTTGACTACAAGAGGCTGGGCATTCCCCCGCGCGAGTTGAAGGAGCCAAGTTTGAGCAGCTGTAGCTCCGCCATTTTGTTTTCTTTTCTTATAAACAAATTTGTGTGCATACATTTCAACCTCAATTTCAATATATTATTTCTTTGAATGCAATAAATACTCTCAGTTTTTTGTAAAACATCATTGAAAAACCTGTTGTCTGGAGGGGTTCCCCCTTAAGAGATGAAGGCCCGATTAACAAAACAAAAGAATGAAAGGGTTGTCCGATCATTAAGGTAGACATGGAGGTCCAAACAATAGAAGCCCTCGTAGATACCGGAAGCGAGGTAACGTGCATCTCCGAAGAGTATTACGAAGAGAATAAAAGGTTCTTCCAGAGGTGTCCTACGTTACCCATGGTAGGTATCAAGGTGATCGGCGCAACAGGGAAGGCGTCAGGAAAGCTAAAGGTACAATTCTTTGCACAAATGAAAGTGGGAGAAGTGGAAGTATTACAAAACATCCTAGTGGTACCTAAATTGGTCCAAACATGCATAATTGGCATGGACGCATTACGAGAACTGCACGCAAAAATCGACGTGGAAAGAGAACGTCTAGAAGTCAAGAATGGAAAGGAAACTGGGGTAATAGCCATTATAGAATGGGAGAAAAGGAGTATAACGGAACAACGGATAAGAGTAATAGGAGGATATGTTGTCGTAATAGAGGAACAGGAGCCGTTACGAGAAGAAGGTAAGGAAGAAAAGTAGAATGCAGAGGATACGACTAGGGACCAAGGGAATATGGTAGAGTCGGAAGTACACATAAAGGACCTTGAATCGAAAGTAGAAAGGAGGGTGGAGTTAAACAAGTCGGAAGGACAGGCCAGGGAGAATTTGGTAGACGAGGAGGATAATAGTGAAAGTAAAGAAGGGGCGAAGGTCCGAGGCTTGATGATGGACGGGAGTAAACGATCAAGGTTCGAAGGGCGTGAAGAGATTCTAGGAGAGGAGAGCAGAGGGTCAAAGTCGTACCCGAGGAGCTACGATCGGAGGAATTACAAGAGAAGGAGCTAGAGGAAAAACTGGAAGAGCGTAGCGAGCTCAGTGAAAAAAGGAAAACAGAATTTCGGCGCATGATTATGGATTACAGAGACGTATTTAAGAAACGACCAGGGAGAATATCTGAATACAAATATGCGCTAAAGGTGACAACGACAACACCTTTCTATGCGAAATCATATCCAATTCCGATGGCACGGAGAGACGCGGTGCGGACGGAAATACATAAAATGATGCAGCATGGAGTTATCCAACGCTCGGATAGCCCATGGATAAATCCGATGGTTACCGTTGTTAAGAAGGATGGATCTATCAGATTCTGTTTAGATGCTAGAGGATTGAATAAAGTTCCGGAAGAGGACCGTGAACGACCGCAGAACATTGAAGAGCTATTCCAAAGATGCAAGGGCGCAAGGATCATGAGCAGTCTGGATATGACGAGTAGTTTCTGGCAAATTCCATTGACGCCAGAATCAAGGAGATATACCGCGTTCCTACACGAAGGAAAATGCTACGAATTTACCGTCACACCATTTGGACTGAAAACTAGCAGCGCGAGTCTTATACGCGGTCTAGATTTTGTATTGAGAGATTTGGGAGATCATATCATTAATTGCGTCGACGACCTTTTATGCATTTCACGAAGCGAGGAAGAACACATGCGTCACTTACAACAAATATTTGAACGGTTCCAACGCAGCGGAATGACATTAAATTTCAAAAAGTCGCATTTCTTTAGGAAGGAAGTCAAATTCCTAGGGCACATATTGAGTACCGAAGGCATAAAACCGCTGTCCGAACGAATTGATGAAATTAGGAATTTTCCAGCACCTAGAAACCAAAAACAAGTAAGGGGTTTTTTGGGACTGGTAAATTTTTATACAAAATTCTCGCGATTACATGCAGTATCAACAGTTCTATCATTAGAACTGTTGAAAAAGGAAACGGAATGGAATTGGGAGAACGATAAACAAAGAGCGTTTGAAAGGGTGAAAGCATTATTCTGCGAGACTATCGTCCTGAGACATCCAGATATAGCGAAAGAATATACAGGGTGTCCCAGCTAACATAAACATATACAGGGTGTCCGTTGGGCCCAGCGGCGCGACATTTCTTACTGGCACAGTACCCTACTGGTGCGGACCTTCTATTGTCGCGCCGCCGCACCCAACGAAGCCCTCCGATTGGCTATCGTTTTTCGTTAATAACTCGGTCACGAATTAAGATACGGCATTACGAATCTCACTTCCCTGTATTAGAATTACCTCAGCTATCACCTGGTTCAGGGGCGTGCACGTTAGCTGGGACACCCTGTATACAAAAAGTGATTTACCTCGTTAACGAATATATTTAAATATAGCTACAAACGCTATAAAACAGTACTAGCAAGGACATCTATGTGTATACACTGCTAGCACGGAAACCAAACCGCGAACTCGTGAAAAAGATGCGACGAATTGCCGAAATTCAAAGGGACGACCCGAGATTACGGGAAATCATGGAAAATTTGACAGAAAAAGAAGAAGATACAAAGATAGGCACGTATAGGATAACCAACTCGATCCTAAGGAAACAAGATCGAAAAGGAAAATGGAAAGTTTGCATACCGATGAGCATAATCAAGGAGCTGGTTACGAAAACGCATGAGTTGCATGGACACGTAGGGCCTAAAAAGATTTTTCTTATGCTCAACGAAGATTTCTGCTATCCAAAATATTTAAAGTAAACGAAGCAGATACTGGCGGCGTGCGATTCATGTCAACGTAACAAAATAGTGAATCAGACGTGTCATGCGGAAATGCAGACAATAATACCGGAAAGGCCAGGCGAGCTTGTGTCCATCGATTATTTCGGACCTTTACCAACATCAAAGGGGGAATGCAAACATATATTAATTACTATCGATGCGTTTCAAAATATGTCGTCCTATATCCGTTGAAAAAGACTACTACAGCGGCGACGATAAATAAGATTTTCACTCATTATATTCCCAACATAGGAAAACGAAAACGATTGCAATTTGATCACGGGACACAGTTTACATCGAACAAATGGATTGACAAACTAAAGCAAGAAGGAATACAGGCAGTTTTCTCGTCGATACGACATCCACAAGGAGATATCGTGGAACGGGTGAATCGCGAGTTGGGACGATTTTTCCGAACGTTTGTCGGAGAAAACCATACCAACTGGATGACATGGGCGAGCATAATCCAAGATATAATTAATGAAATCCATAACGAGACTACCGAGTTCACACCAGTCGAATTGCAATTCGGAAGAAAACCTGAAAGAATATGAAAAACCTGGCTGAAAATGGAAAAAGAAGACAACAACGACGATGCAATCGAAAAGAAAATTAAATTGACGAGAGAAAGAATAACGAATAAAGGAAAAAGAAGAGCCGCAAAATTTAATAACAAGCATCGAGTGACGACCTTCGACGAAGGAGAATTAGTCCTGGTTAAAGCATGTAATTATTCTGTTACGTCCACGTGTTCCGATGCCTGTTCTGATGCCCTTTGTTAGTTCAAGGCCAGGGATATACCCTTGAAAAAAAAAATCATAAATCGTCTTCGAAAAAAAAAACATTTCGATTACCCTGGTCGAGACTGGCAGATGGGATCGGGCTACATATAAATTAGTTAAAACGTTTAGAATTATAAACTCAACGAAAGAGAAAGTTTCCAGGCATCGAAGATCCCCGGAGACAATGTAGACGTTGCGCCCGTGAAAATATAAACCTGGCACCAGACCACGTGTTGACTTGACGACACTTACAGGAATAATATACAACCGTCCTTAAAGTGGAGACAAATGTTTTTCCGAACGCTCTCGCTTGTTGGTGGTGTCAGGTTGCGAAGAGAAGGACTACATTGTCTTGTCAGGAAAATACGTTGGAAACCGACGTAGAGGGAGGTCCTGAAAATCATATATATATTGGGCCCTTGGACGAGGTCAGGGCATTAACGTACCGAATCTCTAACCGTCAAGTAGTGCATCGAAGTATCCAGTCAAAGTGTCTAGTGAAAATTGGAAGAAGTTGACGAGCTGCATCAACATCACTGTGGTAGAATTCAAACAGTCCGCCGAAAACAACCCATCACCAAGTCAGCATTACCACAACATAATAAGAAGGAAATAGTGAGTAAATTAAAAAAAAAAAAATTCATTAAACTTCAAATCCGAAACCCGAGGATCAGAGGTCTAAAACACCTGAGTATCCGTATACCAATATCAACCATTCACCTGCATCCATTAACCTAAGTCATTCTTCGGCGGGAATAGAACAGACTGTCGTCGGAAATCGTAGATTTTCAACGTAGTCGTAGTTTCTATGACACGTTCTGAAGGACGGCGCTCATCCCTCCCATTACCGTCGATCTCCAAAGCAGGGTTCATCTTGACAAGGAGTAACTGGAAATCGCCTAGATATTCAGTGAAAAACTCTTTAAGGATGATATCCGCTGCGGACCGATAAAGTTATATATATTCAATCATATTCCCTCAGTGCCTAAAAGACCAAATAATCGATCCGGGTGAAGGAAGAAGTGGGCGGCCGCAGTACGAGAAGATCCAACTCTGCTGCAAAATAGAGTGGAAAATCAAAAGAAATTTAAGGAGGAAAAAACCACACAAGTTCCTGAACTGTCAACCCCTAAGAGGTCAAACAGAAATAATCGTCGAAAGGCAAAACGTAGGATCGAAGCGATTAAACGGCTGGTTGCCACAGTAAAGAACTACGACCCTAGTAAAATAAACCCAGTGGTAGAATCATCCCATTCAGAGACAATTTCCCCTCCTTCGCCAGAAATATTGGAGGTACACGATTGTGATGAACCACCAAGGTATTGGTCCATAGAATTGACCAATCACCTGGTGACTAGTGAGATTCACAATTTAATTGCACAAATTAACCCAAATGATTGGGTATTATTGATTAACGATAATGGTGAAACGGCCCCATGTTACATACCGGGGCATGTACTTAAAGACAAATATAATAATCGATTAAAAATCCAGGAACTATAAATACAAGGTTTAACAATTCTTCATCTCCCTCATTACCTGTACCGTAAATACGACTAATGCCTCGTCCCGAGTAAATTGGTTCGACCGATGACTCTAAAGGAGGCAAAAAGTCAGGCTATTGTGAAACAAATCGAAGCCGCACCGATTCCGTAGGCTCGAGGAGTAACGCATAGTCTTGACGTAACAATTCAAATGCCTCGAATAATAAATTGGCGAAATTATTCTCAATATTCGTGGGTCCATACAAAATAAATCGAAAGATTTTGCCGGGGACATACGTGTTGGAAAACTTGGAAGGAACCAAGGAAAGAGAAATGTTCCATGCGAATAATTTAAAAAGATACATCAGTCAGTCGGATCAAAACGGTTGGGAAGATACAAAAACAAAACACATGGACGACAAAGGCACGGCGGTTGGCGAGAAACATATATACATGTTAAAACGAACGGAGGACACAGAGTACGAAATAGAAGTAGCACAGAGACGAAATGGAAAGAAAAGAAGAAAAGAAAAAAACGAAAAGCGTGGAAGTACAAGTGAAAAAGGAGGACTTCTCACGGGAAATCGGGACACAGACGGGTCCGCAAGGAAGCTGGGGGAAAAAGATAATCCAGGGAGATATACGGAGATGGGGCAATTCCTGGAAATCGGCCGCTGGACCAAGCGCCCAAGGAATCGGAACGCAGACTCTCAACCGCATTCCCGGAAGAAGAGAGAAGGCAGTCCAGACGTTCCCGGTCGGACTACGAGCCCGGAAAATGGAGAAACCGGATCACGAGACGGCGAAAAGGATAAAAGAGGCGGTGGAAAAAGAAAGACGACTCCGTGAGGATGCAGAGTGGCAACCCCACATATGGGAAATAAGGAACTATTTAATCGCGCTAGAATTTGCGGAAAAATGGCAAAAAATGTCGACAATAAACTAACGACGAAAGACAAAGGGAATTCGAAAAAGAAAACCGACACTAGAGTTTACAAGGAAACCGAGGGGGGCGCAACTGGCGGTCGCGGAGAACCCGCCAAAACAAGGGCCAATCACATCATAATCTGCCCTGAGGCATCTGGAAGGGGAAACGAGAAGTCGCTGGTTTTATTTAAAGAGCGCCAGAACGACCGAGGATCACTTGTGACTAAGCAATTACACAGTAAAACAGAGAACGATAAAATGTGCGACACTAGAGCGAAGAAGCGACAGGTAGTGGTCACGGCCGTAGAAGACCCCCAGAACTTCTGGTTACGATACGTCGATTTAGAAGAAGAAGTATTAACACGTTGGGCCCGACAGGGGTCCCTGCGGACCGACAGTGAACTTTCCGTTTGGACATTATCGGTCCCTCGGACCGACAGGATAAAAATTAAGAAATAAATGGGATAATTTTAATGCAGTTTATTAAAACATTCTAAACAAAGGTACGGATGGTTTGTGCATGAATTACAAAATGTGATGACTTTTTTTGTTAAATTTTTTGCCGTCTTGCGTCCTAATAGTCTTGAGTTTTTGTCGTAACAGCTAGAACAATATTTTCGGACTTTATGGACAACTCCTTCCTTTCTATATAATTTATTAATACTTGTCCTCGTAACATGCACAGGAATTTCTTCATCTGATGTATGTACAAGTGCATTCACCAATTTTCTTCGAAACGATGTCACTGATATTTTTTTCCCCGTTACTTCTTCAAACATAAACAGAGCATTTATAATAGAAGTATTTAAAAGAAGCTCGAATTCTAACTTTTTATACCATTTTATAGTCCGTCTCAAGTGACTGCTATAGGCACTCATCTGGTCGGATAAATCAATCGCGGTTTTTGCTTTATTGTACTCAGTGATGATTCTTGGTTTGAGGCAAAATCCGGATTTTGTTTTGACATATACGGTTTCGTTTGAATGTTTGGTGGATAAGACCAAAACGTCCCTCTTATCTTTCCATTTTAACACGGTAATGCCATTATTATTTTCCTTGGCGACCATTTCTCTACGTTTCAATTTGGCAGTTAGCACATCTTTTGGGTTTCCTTTCCGATTTGCTCTCAGGGTGCCAATTAAATGGGTATTTTTCTTTATTAGTTTTTTTCCCAAATCGATAGTGGTGTACCAATTATCAGTACATAGTGTGTGGACTTTATGAAATAAGGGGTTAAATAAAGACATTATAATTTTTGATGGTGTCGTATTTTCCTTATCATGCGATTTTCCGGCATAGACTTGAAAACTATATGTATACCCTCGACCACAGCACAATTTAAATATTTTGATTCCATATCTATGTTTTTTTTTGTTTCAAATATTGCCTGAATACAATTCGCCCTCGGAAAGGGATTAGTGATTCATCAATACACACTACCTCGGGTGAGTCATAATATGTTTGAAAATTTTTCTTCAATTCGTCTATGATAAATTTAATTTTTGATAGACGGTCACGTGCGTCAACCTCTCTATTATTTGCGAAATGTAATACTTTCATTAGCATTTCAAACCGATCCCTGGTCATTACTTTTCGCGGGAATGTTTTAGCAAACAATGGATCCCGAGTCCAATACATACGTAAGGATGGAAGCTTTACCATTCCCATCCATATTATCAGACCAAATAAACGTTTGATCTCGTTTTTGTTTGTTGGCGTCCATTTGTGTGATGGTCTAGAGCCGAGCCTGGATTGAGCAGCATAAATATTTGTTAGTCACTTATGTGGTCAAAAATTTTGTCAGTAACAAAAAGTCTATAAAAATCGTCGACTGTCCTGCAATTCTGCACTTTGTCATCGGTTTTCTTGGCACCATAGGTGCTCGTAAAAGGCACAAGATTTGGCTGATTGCCTTTTGGTGAAAACCATTCATTTTCGTCACTCCTTTCGGTCGCACTTATGCCAGAATTGTCTGACGAGCTATAATCTTCCAACGATGACAATCGTGATAAACAGCGATGTCGATGAGTGGATGATAAAAATAATTCGTTGGGTGTGTCATTATCGCTTTCTCTTCCGGACATTTCCGCTTTTATGGGCAACAAGTATTTTCAAATACAACCAAAAATTTGTTAGTCGCGAAATCGTCTCTAAACTGCCGTGATTTCTTTCTAACTGATCGTCTCTTGGACATTGTCTTTTTGCTGGCGCATATGTAAACAACGGAAAAAAAGTTGAAACAACACAAATCTCTATTCATTATTACAGTATCAAATTTCACCCAAGCGCGCAGCGGTCAAATGCTCGTCCGCTGCCGGCCGAACGGAAAGGACAGTAAAATCGGCGTCGGGCTCAACGTGTTAATAAAAGAGAATAGAGTTAACCTGCCTTATCAGTCGGGATGGTGCAATATTCCGGTGGTTACGTCCATCTCAAATGGTGGAGGGAGCGGGAGTTGCGGTCCCCCGAAGGGAAGGATGGAGAACCACGTATGAACGTACAAAAATTGAAGAAATAATGCACGGAAGGCTACGGGACCGACGAATGGACACTGGAGTGGCCGAAGTCTTTGACATGGGAGAGCTGTATAGCCTCCCGAGCCACATCGAATCCACGCCGGCGGCAGCTACCCCGGGTGCGCTATGGGGGGTGGAAGAAATTCCGGCACGGAGATCTTGACTACGAAACCCTGCCATCACCTTCCGACACGCGATTAAGGACCGGATTGGCACGGTAGAATGGAGAGGACGCAATAACGCAGGACATGAACTTGTGGACCTATACCTCCATTTGAACCATCCCACGCCACTGGACGTCGCGGAATGGTGAAGGAGTTTGGGAATATAGCATAAGGTACCGATTAAGCATATTATAAGTGAAAAATAGAATAGGTCGGTATTAGCTTAGGAAAAATAGTATAAAATAGTGCGTTATAGGTAATAAAATAGGATATAGTAGCAAAAAAATATATACATATACACATATATATAAAATAGAAAAATAGAAAAAATAATATAGAATAGGATAAGATAAAATAGCGTAGAATAGAATATAAGAGAAGAGAAGAAGAAGAAGGAGGAGGCGCTGGAGAAGGAGAAAACGCTTCAGTTTGAGCTTTTCCTTCAAAAACATGAAATTGCCATTGCAATTATCACCGAAACCTGCCTTTCAACCTCTGATTCACTCCAATTCCCCAACTACTCTATCCATCGAAAGGACAGATCCTCCGGCAGAGGTGGGGGCGTGGCCATCCTTGTCCATTCCTCAATCAAAACCGAAGACCTTGCCCAACCACCAATCGACAGAGAATTTCTCTCTATCAAATTAAAAACTACTCCCGAAATCACCCTCGCTGCCTTTTATAATCCCCCTAAAAACAAACTCACCCTCTCAGACCTTGACACTCTTTTAAATTCAATCAACTCAGGACATTTCATCCTTGGAGGGGACCTAAACTCCAGACACACCGACTGGAACAACCAGCACACAAACCAAAACGGCACTATTCTCAAAAACCACGCTGCCTCAAAGACATACAACATTATCCACTCTGACACTTACACATACGCAACCTCTCACTCAACGTCAAACATTGACCTGTTCCTCTCAAACCTTCCCTTTCAATTCTTCTGTAACTCCATTCAGGACCTAACCTCAAATCACCTCCCAGTTATCCTAAAGCTCTCGTCTGATAAACCCTTACTCCCAAAGAAGTTCATCCCTAAAACCGATTGGCCTCTTTTCAGAAATATCTGCAACAAGTACGCCATAAACCCACATCTCCATACCAATCAACAAATTGACGATGAGATCAATAGACTCACCAACCACATAAACCGGCCCTTCAAAATTGCCACCTCCACAATCCCACAAGTCACTCACTCCATCCCACACAGCGATGACATCAAAAACCTCATCACGCAAAGAAATAGACAAAGAAGACTGTACCAAAGAACCACAGATCCTTTCCACAAACTACAAGCTAATTTAATCACTAACAGAATCCAAAACAAAATTGCCGCAATTAAAAACTCCCTCTGGAAACAAAAACTTCAAAAACTTAAAACTACAGACAACTCCTTCTGGCCATTACACAAAACACTCTCCACCAAGAAGTCAACCATCCCACCTCTGACTCTCCCAGACAAAACTGCCCACTCTGATCTGGAAAAAGCCGATGCTCTCGCCCAGACTTTCCTCAAACCATTCACTGACGCCCTCCTCTCCCACTCTCCTTTCGAATTCGCAGCCTGCCAAACCTACATTCACTATTCCTCAAACTCTTACGAAGCAGACACACATGATCTTTCCCCTTCATCAATCGCCAAAATCATACGTAAACTCAAAAACAACAAATCCCCAGGACCTGACCGGATAAATGCCATCCAACTTAAAAACTGCCCGAAAAAACTCATCGTCCAACTCTATTATATCTACCTCCAATCCTTCAGACTCGCTTATTTCCCACTCCCATGGAAAACAGCTAGGGTCATTCCCCTACCCAAACCAAAAAAGCAAAGGACCTCCCCTCTCAGCTACAGACGCATAAACCTCCTTAACATTATGGGACAAATCCTAGAAAAACTTATCTACCACAAAATCCTTGCCCACCTAAACTTCAATAACATTATTATCAATGAGCAATTTGGTTTTCGCAGTGCCCACTCCACTTCTCTCCAACTTTTACGTGTCTTAGAAAGCATAATCCTCGAACACAACAAAAATAGATCTTCTGCCCTTGTCCTACTTGATCTCCAAAAAGCCTTTGATTCAGTCTGGCACGAAGGCATAATCTACAAATTACACAAAATCCACTCTCCTCCTTATCTCATTAAGTTTACTGCCAGCTTCCTCCAGAATAGAGAATCAGTAAAAAGTATCGAAAATGCAAAGGTATAGGCCAAGTACAAGAGGATGTGACTTTGGAATAGCTTGCTCGTTAACATAAACTTGATTATACGAAGTATTTGAAATCGAACAAATGCGAGCAAGTGCAAATTATTGTACAGCATCAACCCGATGCTATCGCTAAGTAAATATATTAAATTAACTAAGTTTCCCAAAAAATGATGTCTCCTCACTTAATTAATAAATCTGTTTAGTGCACGACTAAATGTACTTGGTGGCCCGCTTTTTACGAAGCTTGATGTCCAAAATGTAACGTTGCAGATATTTGTACTCATTTCTAAATTAACAATCTGGATGTGTCTGAGAGAAAATTATACATGCATATTGCCGTGTGTTTCAACGATTGATGATAACATAAAAGGAAACGTAATGAGATATTTAGAGGATTTTCATTCAACACAATAAGAAGGCCGCTTTATACTGTGTTTTAACAACTCTCTTTTAATGTCGAACATCCCGAACTATTTAAGCTTATTTTTCACCATCGAACCATCGTAAAAAATCTAAAGTCCATTTTGAAACGCGACCGGGCCTCAATGGCTTTATTGAGGGCAATCAAATGCTGGTGCCTGGCTGACGATGTTCATGTTCATGCGGTGCACTTAAAAATTGGTAATTAGGGTATTCATTGGCACTTCGCCACTGGCATAAGGTTATAAGAAGCCAATCGTAGTAGGTTGCAACCCCCTCTTTCCACATTTTCAAATACTTAATAAACCAATCACAGATCTGATTAGACGCGTACATAATTTCTAACGCTTCATTAACCAATTAGAGCATTCATTTTTCTTGTAAAACTGCTCTATAAAAACTGCCCAATGGCAAAATACCAGTGTTTTCGTTTAACGAGCATGACTAAATTAGATCCTTCTGTTCTTGAGCTGCATCAAGTACAGAATTGTACTAACGTATAAAGTTTTAGAGAAGTGCTGCACCTCTGTTCGCGATCCGCTCGTCTCAAAGTGCTGCGTAGTAATGGTCGTTCCGAAACCCTAGACTCTAGGAGCTCGTTGGGCGATCTCAGCGCGCCCTAGATCCAAGTCGATACTAGATCGATAATAATGGGTCTCGGAACGCACCTGCGCGCGTGCCGAATCATCGGTCGGCACCTCGTCACTCTCGTTTCTACCGTGTTACGTAACGGTCTTATCTTCTACGAATCCATTGACTCACAAGGGGGCAAAATTCAGACTTTGTGAAACAATTCGTAGCCGCACCGTTTCCGTAAGTTCGAGATGTGACACATAGTCCTGACGTAACAAAGTTAAAGTGTAAGTTCTTTTAATTCCTTAAAAGTAATTTAACCCCCAAAAAGACAATGGAAAGTAAAAACAAATTCATTAGAGTACAATATTTTAACCCACTAAACAAAACTGATCAGAGAATTAGGGATAAAAAGAGACTGAGAAATGTAACATCTTGGATGTTAAGTTTATATCCTGAAATACCTAGAGAAGCCAAAATTTGTGATTTTTGTAGGAAAGACATTGGAAAATTAAAGGTTGACCATACTAGTCAACCTGGCTCGTCTGGCTTGTCTTGTTCTCCAATCAGAACTAGTGAGGAATACGGTCCTCAGACACATGATCCATCTTTTTCTGTAGATCCAAAAATTGTAATTGAACAAATGAATACTTCAATAGTTGAACTAGAAGAGTCTCCTATTAACGTTCTGCAAATTCACTCTAAGCAATATTCTACACAGAAAGTAAAAAAGATAAACTCTGCGTTGAAACGTAAACTTTTTTTAGCAGCTGAAGATTCATCTAGTGATGATGAGAATCTAGATGAGTCAGTTTTACAAAACCTCCAAAAAAAGTTTTCTTCATCAACAAATAGAGTTAAGAAGTTAATGATACTTACGTGTCTCCCAGAGAAATGGGGCATTAGAAAAATAATGCGGGAATTTAATGCATCAAATTATATGGTGAAACAGGCAAAAAAATATTAAAAGAAAAGGGTATTATAGAAAGCCTTAACCCAAAGCCTGGAAAGTCTCTTTCAAAAGCTATTATTCATAAGTTTGACTGTAGTCGATTCGAATGGAATTAAAACAAAAATGTCAAAACGACTAATATTGTCTAATCTGAAGGAAGCTTACATGTTGTTTAAAAAACATTCTCAGATATTGCAATAGGTTTTTCAAAATTTGCCAAGTTTCGACCAAAACATTGCATACTGGCAGGCCAAAGTGGTATACATTCTGTTTGTGTATGCACAATCCACCAGAACTTGAAATTAATGATAGAAAATACGAAATTAGGAGCTTTGACAAATGGGCAACTAAATACTTATAAAGACTGTTTAGCAAAAATTCTGTGTAATCTACCAAACATTAATTGCTATACAAGTGAACGTACAGAATGCCCAGGCGTTGACATAATTCGCAATATCATTGAAGAGGCTTTTGAAGAAAATTGTATAGAAAATGTCACTTATCGTTAGTGGGTGTCTATTGATCATTGCAGTCTTGAAACTTTACAGCAATCTAATGAGGATTTTATAAGTACTTTTTGTGACAAACTAACCATTTTAAGAAAGCATGACTTTATTGCAAAGCAGCAGTCATCATTCATTAATGACAAAAAAGAAAATATTAGAGAGTCTGAGTTTGTAGTAAACCTGGATTTCCCTGAAAACTGTAATATTGTCGTTCAGGATGAAGCCCAAAGTTTCCACTGAGCAGGTGACCATGTAACAATACATGCATTTGTAATTTATTACAGAGAGAATAATAAACTTAAGCATTTAAGTCTTGTTGTAATTTCTCCATGTTTGGAGCATAACACTGTTTCTGTGTACACATTCCAGAAAAAAATTATCGAATTCATGACAGCAAAGTTTCAATCAGTACCAAAAAAGATTTTTTATTACTCAGATAGATGCGCTGCACAATATAAAAATAAGAAAAAATTTATTAACTTATGTTACTGTTATGTCAAGACTATGCGTCACTCCTCGAGCTTACAGAAACGGTGCGGCTTCGATTTGTTTCGACAAAGTCTTGATTTGCCCCCTTATGAGTCAATAGTCAGACCACTTTACTCGGGATGGAGCTGAGTCGTACTACGATCGAAAGGTGATGACGAAGGTGTGAGATCGTGGTGATGATGATGTTAGGCTAATTGATGGTCAACACTGGTGATATATTCTTCGATAACTTTATATTTAACAACACTGACACGGACATATTTTCACAGATTCTATTTATATTTATACACTTGTTGCTTTTTACTTTTAACCGGATCAGATGTTTAGTCTTTGGGTACTAAAAAGGGAGGTTGGTGTTATAACTTTTATCGGTCCGCAGCGGATATCATCGTTACAGAGTCTTTCTCCGAAAATCTAAGCGATTTCCAGGTACTCCTTGTGCCAATGATCACGCTTTGGAGATCGACAGTTATGGGTAGGAAAGTCGCCGTCCTTCGAAACGTGTCATAGAAGCAACAACTACGTTGGAGATCTACGACAGTTTGTTCTATTCCCGTTGAAGAATGACTGAGGTATTGGGTGGTAATGGTAGCGGATTAAATAAAGGGTCACAGGATATGGCATGGAATAAGACTTTTCCAACTTTCTTGACGGAACTTTGACTGGTAACTCACTATTCTAACCGAATTAACTGACTTTTCTGACTGGCTCTTCTTGTCTGGATTTCTTCACTGCCTTTTTCTTACTGAGCTTCGTTTTTTTTTTTATAAATTTTTTTCCCAGGAGTGGGGAGGTCCGTGCCTGGAGTCAGCGACTCCTCAACCGGAATTGAAACTGTAATAAGTAGGTTAATGATACATGAAATATATTGATAGTGGGTGGGCCCTCGTAAGAATAATGTACAGGGTAAAAACTTTCAAAAAACCTGAAACATGAGAAGCGTATGGGTTAAATCTTAGAATGCATGATAGAAGTATAAAGTAGGAATTGTGGTTTAAGTAGAGAGAGAGAGAAGGGAAGGGGAGTGGGGGGATGGATATTGAGGTGGGTGGGTATAGTATGGGGGAATTTGGTGAAATTGGTTAGGAGATGTTCAGAGTGGTAGCACTGGTGGGAATTTTTCTAATTTTCCTGAATGGGAGATTGTTTTGGCTCATGTGTTTAATGTTTGAGAGAAGGGGGTTTGTATGTTCAACGGAGGTTTGTAATAGCTTGTGGGTGATGTTGATAAGGTGGTTATGAATAAGAGGCAAATTAGCTAAGGAGTGTAAATCATGCGTATTGTAAGAGTGGGGGAGGCCAAGGATTATTTTCAGATATTTGTTTTGGATAATCTGAGCTTTGTGGCGGTAGGTTTTAGGAGCATTAATCCAAAGAGGAGAGCCGTAGGTGATGATGGGACGGACACAGGTGGTGTAAAGGTTAAGCTTGATTTTGGTTTTTAGCTTGCTTTTGGAGTGGATCAGTGGGTAAAGGGTGCGTAGGGGTATGTGTGCTTTGGCGGCACGGTCAGAGATAGCTTGTTTCCAAGTAAGTTTATTGTCGAAGATGACACCAAGGTATGTAACAGTGTCATTCCAGGGGATGGGTGTAGAGTCGATGTTGAGAGGATCGGGGGGTTTTTTCCTCTTAGATGGAAAAAATATGGCTTCTGATTTGGAAGGGTTTAGTGATAACTTCCAGGATTTAAAGTAGGTATGTATAGAGTCCAGGTGGTTCTGAATGTGGAATTTAGCTAGTGCAGGTGACCAAGAGGAACAGTAGATGGCAGTGTCATCAGCGTAAACTGCGAGTGAGGTTTTAGGAGATTTAGGGATGTCATTAATGTAGATATTGAAGAGGATTGGTCCCAGGACTGAGCCTTGTGGGACTCCTGCAGGGGAGGGGGTTGGAGGAGAGAGTGAGGTGCCGACAGAGACTTGAAAGGAGCGGTTTGCGAGGAAGCTGGAGATGAGTTTGATTAAATAAGGGGGAGTATTGATGTTTTGGAGTTTTAAGATGATGCCGGCATGCCAGACTGAGTCGAATGCTTTTTGGAGATCTAGAAGAACAAGAGCAGAGGATCTGTTTTTATTTATTTCCAAGGTGATGCTTTCAGTGACCCGGAGTAGCTGGAGCATGGTGGAGTGTGAGCTGCGGAAGCCAAATTGCTCGTTGATTATAATTTTGTTCTGAGTGAGGTGAGTGGAGAGTTTGTTTAGAATAAGTTTCTCAAGGATTTTACCTAGTAAATTCAGGAGACTGATGGGTCTATAGTTGGTAAGTAGAGTTTTGGATTTTTTGGGCTTAGGAATAGGAATAATTCTAGCAGATTTCCAGGGGAGAGGGAAGTATTGTATTTTGAAAGAGTTTAAAAAGATATAATAGAATTGAATGATAATCTTTTTGGGGCAGTTCTTGAGGAGAATGGCGGAGATTTTATCAGGTCCTGGGGATTTATTGTTTTTCAGTGAACGGATGCATTTAAAGACGGCGGCAGGGGTGATGTCTGTGGTGGCCGAGGAGAAGGTGTTGTTACTATATTTAGAGTACGTGGTGGAGGCCAATAGGTCATGAGGGGAGTAAGAGTTTAGAGTAGCTAAGTGGGGTTTGAGAAAAGAGTTTGCTAGGGCAGCTGCTTTTTCGGAGTCTGAGTGGGCTAGTCCGTCTTGAAGTGTGAGAGGAGGAATAGGGGTGGAGCGGGTCTTAAGATTTTTGTGGAGTAACCAGAAGGAGTTATTGGTGGATTTGAATTTAGAAAGTTTGGCTTCCCAGAGTGAGTTTTTTAGGTTGGCTATTTTGGTTTTGATTTTGTTAGTGAGTAGGTTGGACATAAGCTTGTGGAAGGGGTCAGCAGTACGTTGATGGAGTCTTCGGTGCCTATTTCTACTTTGAATGAGGGTCAAGATTTCATTATTGTGAGGGATGGAGTAAGATGGTTGTGTAGTTTTGGTGGTGGAAATCCTGTAAGACTTGTTTAGGTGTTTTGTGACTTTTGTGATTTCTTGATCTATGAGGGATGGTTCCAGAAGGTTAGTATTGATGGAATAATTGTTGGAAATTTTTCTGAAAAGTTCCCAGTTGGTGCTTGAAAAGGTTTTTTGCGGGAGTAGAGGTTTGTTGGAGTGAAGAGTTAAGATAACTGGGAGATGGTTAGATGCTAGGTCGTGGGAGGAGCTGCATGAGAGCTGGAAGGTGCTGTTGGTGAGGAAAATATCTATGTTTGAGGTGTAGTGCGGGGTAGAGTAAGAGTAGGTGTCAGAGTGGACAATGTAGTAGGGGTTAGAGGCGGAGTGTTTTTGCAAGGTGTGTCCATTTCTGTTAGAGTGTTGATTGTTCCATTCTGTGTGGCGAGCATTAATGTCTCCACCCAGAATGAAGCAACCAGAGTTAATTGAGTTGATGATTGTGTCGAGATCATTGGAGGTAAGTTTGTTTTTGGGTGGGTTGTAGAGTGCTGCTATGGTTATTTCTGGGGAGGTTTTGACTTTGAGAGACAGGAATTCTAAGTTGGTTGGTGGATGAGGGATGTCTTCAGTTTTGATAGAGGAGTGAACAAGGATAGCGACTCCTCCACCCTTGGACTGGGTCCTGTCGTGGCGGAAGATGTTGTAATTAGGTATACGAAAGTTGATGTTAGGAGTGAGCCAAGTTTCTGTGATAACAGCTATGGGGATATTGTTGTTCTGGAGAAATAAGGCAAGTTCCAGGATCTTGGGGATAACACTGGTGGCATTCCAGAGGAGAATGGTGTGAGGGAGGGAGTTAGGGGGCATTTTGCATTTCTTGAGCAACTTCAAGGAAAGCTTGAAGTTGCTCCATCTCGTTAGATGCCTTGGAGAGTTTATTAATTAGAGAGTTAATTGCGGAGAGCATTTTTTTTAGGTTGCATAAGGAGTTTAGCTTATGAAGGCCGTTCATAATGGATGTGAAGTCGTTATTCGAGGAGGTTGGGGGGATTGGAGTGTGAGGATTAGAGGAGGGGGGAGGAGAGGGAGAAAGAGATACAGGGGGCATAGGGGAGGAGACAACCGCTGCATAAGTTTTGGTTGGCATGGAGTGGAGGTTAGAGGAAGTGATGGAGGAGATGGTGGTCGCTAGTGGAGGTGGGAGCGGTAAGGGTGAGATGGTGGAGGGAGGGGGCGGGTATTGGGTAGTAAATTGGGGTTTGGGAGGGTTTTTCTTTGCTAGGTAACTCAGTAAGGCAGGGCATTTAGAGAAATTGGCCGGATGGTCGCCTGAGCAATTGACACACTTGGCCGGGGTATCGGGGGTTTTGGAGCAGGAGCGGGTGTCATGGGGTGAGGCGCACTTGAGGCATTTGTAGGCTTTATTACAATTTGCCAAAGTGTGTCCGTGTGCCTGGCAGCGAAAACACTGGATAAAGGTTTTCTGGGAGTTATATTTCTCCCAGTAGACTCTGGTATGAAAGAGGAAGCTGGTCTTCCTCAGGGAGTTTAAAGTAGTGGAGGCGTTAAAGGTAAGTTTATAGATGGGGTGGAGAGGATTAGTTTTTTTGTCGTTTAGTATTTGACAAGAGAGTGGGTTGAGATGCTTGAGTTCAGTCATAATTTCGGAAGAAGGGATTTGCGGGAGACCTTTTAGAATGACTGCTGTAATTTTGTCTGTGTCAAGGGCATATGTGTGGAATTCGATTTTGCTTTTTAGGCAGAAATCTTTGAATAAGGAATGGGTTTCCGGACAGGAGAATTGAAGCTTGGTTTTATCTCCGAGGAATTTAGTTTTAAATTCGCCTGAGATATTACTCTTAAGGGTAGATATGAATTTGGTGAAGTTAGTTATTTTGGTGTATAGATAGAAGGGTGGAGGTTTGCGGATGTTAGGGGAGGTACTTGGGGGATTACTGGATTGAGTGGGTGGAATAGGGGTTTTTTTGGGGTTATTGGTAGATGTAGAGGGGGGGTTGAGGTTGTCAGGAGCCATGAATTGTGCAAGATTCGAGAATCGATTGCTAGTGGGGATGTTGGCACTTACCTCCATGTTGTCTAATTTTTTTGAATCCGATGTTGGTGTGACTGAAGAAATGATGTTGGTTATTGTCCGATTCGCGTTGGCATCGGAAAGTGAGGTAGATCTGGGAATCCTTGGATAGGGAGCAGAGTCCCTGCGGGAGGTCCTTCGCTCCTTGTGGTCCGGATGGATTTTTCCTGAAGAATCCAGGGTTGTAGGTGGTGGTACGGCTTGAATGTTAGAGGCGCTTCACGCGCAGCGCGCGTGAATGCGTACTTGTCGAAGCACTAGTTAACACTAGTGGATTTTTTGTGCAGCTACTGAGGGTACGCAGTACCAGAATAATCACTGCACTTAGTGGCCTTAACTGAAGTTAGCGAGCGCAATTTAGTTATCCGATGCGTCCTGTACGGAGGCTAGGAAACCTCCGTGATGAATCGAATGAATATGATAATGAAAGGATTGTGGTTGTCGTCTACTGAGCTTCGTGGCGGAGGGCACCAGTATATATACAGGATTTTGGGTCCTCCCACTACGTTGGTTTGTAACGGATTTCGGAAAAACAATGAAGGTCTGATCCAGCATCCAAACATCCTTATTGAGAATGCACTCGGAAAAGGATCTGTCTAACTTTCCCTTTCAAGTGCCTCTTGAACAGGACGGGGTCTGGTGCCAGATGTATATTTTCTTGTGAACAAGGTCTCTATTGTATCTCATGCAATCTGATATTTAGAACTGTCTAATCTTAAGAGTTTGGAGTTTATATTCACATCGCTCGACTAGATTTATATGTTTATTTCAATATCCTTGTCAGCTCGAGGCCAGGAAGATGCACTTAAGAAACCAAAAATCCTTCTCTGGAAAAAACACATTTCGATTGCCCTGGTCGAGACTGGCAGATGGCATTGGAAAAACATATAAATAGTTGAAGTCACTAGACTCTAGTGATTAGAGTAATAAACACGACGTCTTCGAAAGAGAAAGTTTTCGGACAATGAATTCCCTCAGTTACAATGCAGGCCCTGTATTTGTGAAAATGTAAATTTGGCACCAGACCCTGTGCAAGCTTGGGGACACTTAAAGGGATGATAAACAGCACGCCTTCACGAAGAGACTAATATTTTTCTAAAACACTCTCCCTTGCTGGTGGTGTCGGATTGCCAAAAGAAGGCTACATTGTCTTGCCCGGAAAATACGTTAGAAACCGATGTAGTGGGTGGGCCCAAACTCTGTATTTAAGCGTGGTGCCCTTCGACGAAAAATGCATTCTTGTACTGCAACTCTAACGCGCGTCATCTTCGAAGTTACTGTGCAAAGTTCAGTGAAAAAGTGATCATCACCAGCGTCGATCCAGCAAGGCCCAGTTATAGAGCCGGATTCAGTCGTTGAATAACTCAACATCCAACAGTCAGTTGAATTGAACTTTCACATCTTAATTCCAATAGATGGCCCGGTTAAGTACCTTTGCCATACATTCCAAACCCCTGTACCCTAATTTAACCTACTACCTACACCTTACGCTGAGTCAAATCCAAATCGGGTCAAGAGGGTACTTTGGACGCGAGTAAGCGTTCAATGAAATCTGTTGCACCAGAAAGTAAGATGAGATTCGCGAGTCTCCTAACCAATTCCTGAACTGGATAAAAACGAAAGAGTCCATAAGCAAGTAATTGGCGCGAGCGAAGCGTGGTGAAACCTGTGAGGATTTAAAGTAGTTATTATGCGGAGAAATTAATTTAAATTTCTCATAAGGGGGCAAAACTCAGCCCCCCCCCCCTTATGAGTCAATGGCAACACCACTTTACTCGAGATGGAGCTGAGTCGTACTATAGTTGAAAAGGTGATGAAGAAGGTGGTGCGAATAAGATGCTAGAGATCTTTAACTTGTTTTTTTTTACTTGTGTATAAATTTTTTAATTAAATAATTTCTCTAATTGCACTCGACGACGAAATTTTTTCTTGAGTTTCAAATTTTGCGAAACAAATCGAAGCCGCACCTAGTCCTTAAGCTCGAGGAGTAACGCTTAGTCCTGACGTAACACAAGCAATAACTATTAAGGGAACACAGCAATATCATGCTTATATGCCTGTAAAATCAAACATATCAAAGATATGTGTAAAAATATTCTCGAAAGATACAACAGAGAAAGCAGTGACCATCCAAAAATGCCCAGAAAGACTACGAATGACAGAAATTAGTGGATATATGACCGCTGTATATGACCAAAAGTGGTGGCTGGCATATGTGTTGAAGAAGAATAAAGAAGATGACGTAAAAGTGAGATTTCTGCATCCTGGTGGTCCTTCATCATCATTTTCATATTCAAGAAAACCGGACATATTATGGATACCACTGGCAGATGTACTTTGTAAAGTTGATCCCACCACTTCTACAAGAAGGATTTATGCAATAACATCTGAAGAAGCCATGAAAACTTCACAACTCATCAAGTTCTGAATAACTTTTGCCTAAGATGCAAGTGTTAAAAATTTTATTTTATGTTCATGATTAATGTAACACAGTAAAGAAACCTCTAGTAGGTAGGGTGACTAATGGGTTCGTAAAACACCCTTTTTTAAAATTATTATTTAACTATGAACCCATTAGTCTCCCACTTTGCAATTTTGAGAATCACTTACCAAAAGTATAAACTATTTATAGGAATTTTTTTCAAATTTTCAAAATGGCACTTTTTGAGAAAATCCAAATCAAAATACTAAATTTGATGTCACTGTTGCCGTCAAAGGCAACGACGGGACGCTGGAAAATACTGGGGAGTATCGCGTGAAGAGTGTGGAAAGGAAGACAACACAAAATGGTCACACATGAACAACCGTTTATTAACTATCACAATCGTCACTATTAAATTAGTCGCAGTTCTTTAGCTTAACTTGCATTACGCCGATAGAGCAAGGTAGGACGGTAGAGGGCCGCAAGTTTCCGCAGCGGGCGCCGCGGTGTGCCTCGAAAGATGGATGCGACACGTGCTTGCACAAGTCACAGAAAGGATTTCGGTAGGAAATCGGGGTGCTACGTAAGGTGCACGCGGGGATACGCTACCGAGAACCCGGGTAGAAACGGAATCTTTCCTTGCGAAGCAAGGAGAGCGTTGAACAAAGGAATTGACGACGACACTCCTCAACAAGAGGGGGGTACCGAAATCGCGCAATGGCGGTGCAGAAAACGAACACTCGCGGAGAAAGATCGTACACACGCACGAAACTATGAGAATCACCCGAAGAGATGCATTTTCGTGGCCCTTATATATGTCGAAAAAGCAATGGGGATTGAAAATTCTATAAAATCTGTTCTATGGTGGAAGGAAAGATACTGCATAAAAAGTCGGTTGAAACTTTTCGGGGAGGGGGGGGGGGCAGACCCTCGCGCTCGAATTTTCCTTATCGCGTGGGCCGAGCGCGTAGCCATCCGGGGGTCTTATCTAAAAGGGTCTTAGGCCAAGTTCGTATAGCGCCTAATGCATCGCGTGCTTGTACTATAAATGGAAAGAAAAGGCGCTTGGGGGTTGCCAAGAAAAATTCTATGGTTAAAATTTTCGTAAGAATCGTGGGATTCATACGTAACAATAGATAGAGCTGTATACAGGGTGCCCCACGAAGTCGCGAGGATCCGGAAACAGGTGATAACTGAGGTAATTCCACTATAGGGATGTAACATTTTAAATGTCTTACCTTCATCCGTGACCGAGTTATTAAAGAAAAACGACTGCCAATGAAAGGGCTCCGTTGGACCCGGCGACACGACAGTACAAGTTCTGAAACAGTAGGGTACTGTACATACCAGTAGAAACTCTCGCGCCGCCCGACCCAACAGAGTCCTCTGAGTGGCTGTCGTTTTTCTGTAATAACTCTGTAATAACTTTTTCTGTAATAAATAATTGTATGTTTCATGCAGTTGTTAATAAAACATTTATAAAAATAGCGGAAATGCCACTGAACATATTTCCACAATTAACTTTACTAACAAAATACATATCATGTTTTTTGCATAGTAGCATATTGACGTTTTAAAAATGCGAAATGTATTAAAGTTCGTGCTTTGTTTAAAGAAATAAGCAACATTTTCCAAAGTGAACCTATACTTTTGACGATTTTGCGAGCAACATTTTTTCGGTTTTTCATTCGCACTTTCTTTAATAATTGCAGTACACAAAAACTAATTGCAGATACTTATAGCTTTTTTTACCTACATCTCGCGGTATCATTGGAATTTTCAATTTCCTTTAATAACATTTTGAAAATCAAAAAACAGAAGTGGAGTTAGATTATGACACATAATGTATAACGGTCTCCAAATGGTATGCGATATTGCTCGCAAAAAAATGCGGATGATGATTAAAGTAGCTCTGACTAAAAACGTGTTATTATAAGCTTTAATACACGGCAAAATAATATCGGATGATTATTTACCCTGACAAGGGTCGCCAAGGTAACGACCACGGCGGTGGTTCTCTTTAGGCACGTCTGGGGTTTTAATGTTACACAATAATTAGAAAGAAACTGAATTAATAAGTAAATCCACAATAATGTTTCTCCTAGCTGCGTAGGTTTCTGCAATAAAAAGCTTCGCACAGCGTCGTGACCGTCGTCACCCGGTCTAACTAACACTAACATTTCAATCAGCTTTCAAAAATAATCTATTATTATTCACGAACACGTAGAGTATCATCCCGAAGTTGATACAGTCCATTAAAATCATGTAACTAACGATGTCATGTAACTTTAGTGCGCTCGGATAATAATTGAACCAGAATAAACCAAAACAAAGATGACCATATAAAACGGCGATATAAAACCTTTTTGAAAATAGTTTATCATGATGAATGTTTTGTTGAAAAGTGACTGACTTCAATACATTTTCCTTTATTGGAAATATTTAATAATTAAGTGCATGGTGGACAAACGTGGAAATATTGTTGGATCCTTATCCAAGTGTACTGTCATATCTTTTATTAGAAGCGTAAGATAATTGATGAATCCATTAGGCGTTATGCAAATTATAATTTTCTAATTTGCCATAGTGCTCTTCGACAACTGCTTTCAAAGGAAAGACGATAGTTTCAAATTGAGTCAAGTGCATAATATTGAAAATAATTTTAAGGAATATTTTTCCCAATTTCGTTTCCAAAAACAATTGTGTACTACAGAGGGAGTCGTTAATTTTATAGAATAGTTTTTCAACCTAACTTGTAATTGTACTGTCGTTGTTGTCACTTGATTAAATTTGATTAAAAAACGGAAGGAAAAGAAATTTGGCAAGTCAATTTCCATGAAAATTTGATCAGCAAAAAGCATCGAAAATGCAAAGGTATAGGCCAAGTACAAGAGGATGTGACTTTGGATTAGCTTTCTCGTTAACATAAACTTAATTATGCGAAGTATTTGAAATCGAACAAATGCGAGCAAGTACAAATTATTGTACAGCATCGACACGATGCTATCGCTAAGTAAATATATTAAACTAACTAAATTTCCCAAAAAATGATTTCTCCTCATTTAATTAATAAATCTGTGTATTGCTAAATTAAATGTACTTGGTGGCCCGCTTCTTACGAAGCTTGATGTCCAAAATGTAACGTAACAGATATTTGTACCCATTTCTAAATTAACAATTCGGATGCATCTCAGTGGAAAAATTTAACAAGTTAACAATCGAGATGTGTCTGAAAGAAAATTACACATGAATATTGTCATGTGTTTCAACGATTGATGGTAACATAAAAGGAAACGTAATGAGATATTTAGAGGATTTTCATTCAACACAATAAGAAGGCCGCTTTATACTGTGTTTAACAACTCTTCTTTAATGTCGAACATCCCGAACTATTTAGGCTTATTTTTCACCATCGAACCTTCGTAAAAAGCGGGCCACGAAGTACATTTAATCGAGCAATAAACAGATTTATTAATTAAATGAGGAGAAATCATTGTTTGGGAAATTTAGTTAGTTTAATATATTTACTTAGCGATAGCATCGTGTCGATGCTGTACAATAATTTGTACTTGCTCGCATTTGTTCGATTTCAAATACTTCGTATAATCAAGTTTATGTTAACGAGAAAGCTGTTCCAAAGCCACATCCTCTTGTACTTGGCCTATACCTTTGCATTTTCGATGCTTTTTGCTGATTTCACTTCATTCGTAGAATATTGTTAAATGTAGTATTGCTTTTATTAAAATACTTGCTTTTAAAGAAATAAGGGAATAAAGAAATCGGGGGAATAAATAAGGGAATACAGGAATGAAGGAATAAAAGAATGTCGGAAAATAATGGAATAAACGTATCTGATTAATATGGTGATATGATGATGATATACGATGATATGAAGGAATATACCAAACTTTTCTTTAAACGTTATTTCCTTTTAAGAAATATAGTAATAAGAATTCTGTATTTATAAAATTTCAAAATGTTTTTTGAAGAAGTGATACAAAAAAATCAGAAACTCTACCGAAGCCAGGAAAATTTCACTCTACAGGTGGGTTTCAGATTAATTGTACAAGGTTCTCGCAACATGTTAGACATTGTTTAATAACTTGCATATATTGTGGGTAAATTTGAAAAAGGAAATACATTTGAAGGAATTACCAAAATATTAAACATTTAACTATTGCAAGATAGTGCAGGGTTTGTATGCGTTTGGTTTTTGAATTCTTAATTAAAAAATTATAATAAACATAGAAGTGTACAAAAACGGTTTAATTACACAAAAACCATCTAATTAAAAATGTCTAAATTTTAATTAATTGTTTGCACGAATTGTTGAAGAATGCTTTTGATTTCTAGAACTTTTAGAACTTCAATGTAGTCCTATGTATATCCTTGAAAATGTTTTTCAATTTACGTACAACATCGTCATCGTGTCTTCTAAACGTACCTATACTTCAAAAATCTATTGGAAGAAAAAATAGTTTTTATGAAATCATGAATTTTTTTATTACCGTGGCATCTTCTGATCTAATTTTACAGTATAATCTGCAGAAAAATATTCTAATTTCAGTGTTAAAATGTGCAGGTAATATCATAACACTGTTATAAACAGATACGGAACAATTTAGAGATTCGATATCCGAGATAGTAAAGTTTCAATGCAAAACATGTAACAAATATTTGTTAACAGTACCGATAACTACACGTTTCGGACAGACCCAAACATTTGTTTACTTTATCGTGGAAGACCTGTTTACAGAACAATTTGATTATGTACTAAAAAAAGTTTGTAGAAATTTTCAGAGACCGTTTGACATGTATCGAAGTTCTAGAAACTAAATACCTTTTTACAACAATTTATGCAACCATTATATTAAATTTATAAATTATTGATAACAGTTTGATATTTTCTGAATTACTTACTAATACGTGCGTCACGAAGGTGTCTTTCTTTCCTTCTCTTTCGTATAATTCGTTCTCTTTGTGGCGTACTATGGCTCGGGATATCAACAACAAAACACTGCATTCAACTGCATACCTTGTCTCTATCTTTCCGTCGCTCCGTCGCGTTCGCACTAGCCAAACACACGAACGTGGGCCGAGTAAGCATGTGTGATAGCATGTTTGACGATCGAGAAAGGTATCAATGCGGAATTCATCATCGTCCGAATTTGTCTTGCATAAGAGCCCATCTTTTCTTCGTTCTGTCCCTCGCGCTCGCGGTGCTCACACTACGAGCGCCGAGAGTAAGTGCGACGGTGTGTCTTTGCCGGCCGCGGCGTCTCTTTCATTTTATTCGAAACATTTTTCTAATCATTTTATCGGGCATTTAGCACTTGTGTCCAATATTTGATCCCATAGTGTCGCTGAATTTTAATTAAATAGAAATGGAATAATAATTAGACGTTTCTTATTCACTCATTTCGTGTTATGTATATCCCCGTGATTCAATATTTCGCGAAATTTATTACTCATTTACTATATCAATTTATTGAAAATCTATGATGGGATCACAAATTAGCAAGAAATATTAAATGTCCCATAAAATAATTCGAAATATCCCGAAGAATATGAACGTACGATCGCGTACGACCAAGGCGCACCGACACACCTGAGCTCGGCCACCGTCTGTGAGCCGCGATCGGAGTGCGAGCGCGACAGACAGATAAAGGAAAGAGAGGCTCTTATGCGAGAAAAATTCGGACCATGGCGAAACCCGCGTTTGATGCCTTCCTCGATTGACGATCGCGCTCTCACACATGCCTGTCCGGCCTAAGGCCGTGTGCCTCGATAGAATGAGTGCGACGGAGCGACGAAAAGAAAGAAATGAAGTAGTTGTTATTACTTGTTACTATGTTGCGACACACGTCAGAGAGAGAAACGATTTATTAGAAAGAGAGGGCACGAAAATCACCTAGGTGAAACGAGCATTAACATTTGTGGATACCCGCGCGCACCCCGTACCCCGCAGTGAAACCATTTATGCTGTTGATTGTACTTGGCCAGAGACAAGACCTTGTTTCTTGATTTTTCCTGCATGTCTTCAACAGATTACATATAAAAATCTACATTACCGGCAGAAAAATTAACGTCGCATGGTATGAAAATCTGTTAGTTCGGTTTGACACCGACAGAACTCGCATAGTCGAAGGTGTGACACTGGAAAAGACGAAGCAGACGACTTATTACATAAAAAAGACGTACTTTTGACATCAAATATCTCGTTACTGGGTGGACCAATGTTTTTTAATTAGTCTCAACCGACTCGTCTCGACGCCGTCTCTAAGAATATCATCGCACTTTTTAGGAAATTTGCCGCTTTCATGCCGTTTGAATACCGAGAAAACACCGATCTAATATTTCCGGAATAGATTCAAGGTCTTCTCTCGTACTTGGCCCGAGACAAGACCTTGTCTCTTGATTGGCAGACTATTGGAATGTTAGGAAAATAATTCTGGTTCCTCGTTCACTTTATTATTGTTTTCATTGATTGCAATAAATAGTTGAACAAATCTCAATATTTTCGTTTCTCTTGAGAGTGTTATATTTTTAGTGAAAACAGTTATTACAACTTGAAAAATTGGTGTCTTTCCTCAAATCCGGTTATTGGAATCACAGGTTTTAATCCACAGGTGTGAACTGAACAAATTTTATAACATCCGTCTGTAACATCATCACAAACACGGTCAGGATGTATGTGAAGAACTGAAAGAAGTGAATATATTCAGCACACAGGAAATATGGGACACCAATAAAAAGGAAACGTAAAATTTTTGGAAATAAGACGAACCCTATGAATGAAACTGTAGTCAAAGTAGAAGAGACCTAATCCAGTGAATCTCAATGGATTTTCCAACATTCTCAGTGCAAGTTGCATAACCTGCGAAAAGTTCATTAACGACACCAGACTCAAAGATTATCGATTATTATTATTATACTTTTATGTGTTCGATATTCCTTGCGAATATTACTTTTTTTTCTATCATGAAGATGTTCTACTCATTCCAAGTTGTATTTCACTCTCGAAGATGTTGGTTCAGTGTAACGGAACTTTTAGTACTACTTTAGCATTTTTGTTTGTTTGCATTTTTATTGTACATATTGAAACATCAGTGACACTTACATCTTTCCTCATTTCGCAGTCGTTCCATTGTTGCAACAATTTACCCATGATTCTTGTTGTTGCCCCAGCCTGCAAATAGATACAATAAATCTAAATCCTCAGTCATGTAGTGCATATCAATAAGTTTCGCAGTATTTGTCGGGTGCAAAGACAAAGTGCGTAATATCAGGTGCTAAATCTCTTACCTTTTCGCTGACAGTTTCGTAGAGGTATATTATACCGAAAAGTCTGGATATGTACGCGAAGCATATGACGTACGGTGCGAACATGGTTATTTGAACACCGTACTGGTGCATTACATGAAAATTGAACGGAACGTAGAGAATAAATCCTACTGTAAGAGCGAAAAAGGATGCCATTTGGCAGAACGTATGGATTTCCACGATTGCATGTAATTCACGCATTATTCTGCATAATTCCAGATGCAGATGCCTATAAGCAAATATTTTATATAATATTTCACGGAATTGAAAAATTTGTAGTGTAGTTCATCTCATCGTTTTATACAATTCATCGTTATATGGTTTGATTTACATTGTAGTCCATATTATACGTCTACTTTTCTCATCGTTAATGGAGTTCCGATAAATCGAGAATAATCGATTTTGAGCCCATTTCCTGCGATTCGTTTGTTCGTCCAACAGTCTCTGAATCTGTTCGTTCACGCGATCAAACCGCGACCCGGTGTACCTGAATTGGTTTATGCAAAGATAGTGCCAAATGTTTTGTATTATTATTTCAGGAAATATTGAATATTATTTTGTTGTTTTACTGTCTCAAAACGCAGATTAATACACACTCCATGATAATACCAATCTCTGTATCAAGAATCATGTTCAAATTGACGTAAAAAGTCTGCGTGTATATCCGATGAATACTTTTTAAATATTGGAACTCTGTTGTTAGCCACCAACAACTGATTCCGGTTACACTAAAGCTTAATAAAGACCAGCCCGCAAGGAACTGTAATACACGATAAAATAATTTCTGATAATCCTTTGCCGTGCCAAGAGCCTCTAAGGTATTATCCACGGTGGCAATTCGCTCTAGGCATTTCTTGAATTTCTAGCGCACAGAACAATCAAAATTTAAATTAATTATTTTCTATGTAAGCACTAAACCTACCACCATTCATACACAACCTTCCAGACACTATCTGCACGTGACGTTGCAATTGTAAAGATTTTGTCATAATAAGAAAAATAGATTTTCCTATTATTAATATTATTATATAATAATAATAAAAGAGTACGTTCGTTAAATGTTTTCTAATCTTTACGTTATTTACTATAAAACGAATACAATTGAAAATGGCTATTTACCTACTGGTCGTTTTTTCACGAACAGTAAATAACCAATTTAAATTATCTGTGTTAATTTTTCATAGTGGAGTAATAAACTCATTAAATTTGTTGTCTACTCTTGCCCGAACTGAATATAGTTATGAATATTACGTATGTGTAATTGTAAAAATTTGAACATTTTTATAAAAACAGCATTTGAGTGAATCTGTAGAAATGGGTATATATTATATAAATTATTGGTAGGTTTAGTGTTCTGTGATCTTACAATAGTCCTTTTGATGGTAACATTTCTCCACGCTGTATACCTTTCTGTAGTATACGCCTTCGCAAACAGCCGCGACTGACGTGAGGACGTTAAAACTGAACACTATCATCGAAATCAGACTACTGAAATTATCTCTATAATTCAATATCACATAGGACGTCAAACCACAGTTAAGAAACCACAATAAAAACGTGTAAACGGAGACACGGTATAGTTGTGGTCCGTCAAGACGACAATCGAACGAACATAATCCAAGACAACTGACGATGATAAAACATGGCGACAAAGCCTTTTCAAGACTATTTATCATGATCGACATTAATGCTTCGTCGAAAACTGACTTTTACGATTATTTTGCTTTGTTTTGCCTTTAATAGAAGCATCGAATAATTGAACGCGTGCGTTACAAACGTGGAAACAGAGTGATCTGTTCATATCGAACGCCGTTGTCATGTTTTCTTTTTTCATATCGTGTGATAATTGATGAACGCATTAGATCTGTAGATAGATATTGTTTAATTCAGCATAGTGCTCTACGACTATTATTTTCAATGAAAACACGATACTTTCCTTGATTGGTACGGTACGATTTGATCAAAAAAGCAGAACGATATATCGCAGAAATAATTTTTTTTTAATTTTTTACAAAAGGGGTTGTATTTTGAAAGAGAGTGGCTTTTTTACAAAACATTTAAGACTTTTTTTTCTTCGTTCGGTGCGTCCGATGAATTCTCAAAAATAGTCTCCGAATTTTTATTATACACTGTAGACATTAATATACATATACCTCTTTTAAGATTAACTTGAAGTTCATATCATTTCTAATTTGGTCGTATTTTTTTCATTTTTGCGAAAATTATTAGATTTACTTTCACGCTGTAGTGAAGGGGGAAATTGACGGAATTCGATGATCATTAATAAACGCGTGTTACCCTGGACGTCTAGCAACAGACTTCGCAAGATTTCCAACGGCCTTCCACGAAAGTCCGGCGCATCTTCTAACGGCTAAATAACATTATGCGTACAATGTCAGAATCGTTGCGAATGCGGATATTTTCTATAATCCATATTAGGAACTTAAGCTTGTTTCGGTAACTAAAATAAAATTTAATATATATTTTAAATTATATCGCGTTTCGATTTACCAAATTAATGTTAGGAATAGTATAGAAGGTGAGATTTCGAATGCAATCAGCACTTTTTCAACGCAAGTGAACTGAAATGATGGAATATATTCAATGATATAAAGACCCAGTAAATCGAAATTTGTTTGAGTCTTATATGAAGAATTATGGCCTAAAAAAATTGTGCATGATCGATGTCAATATTTCAACGTTACATAATCAAAAGAATATCACCAAAGAACTACATATAGAAATCTATATTGGTAGTAAAATTAACATCGCATGATGCGAAAATATGAGTAAGTTCACACTGTGATCCGTCTTGTGGCTACGATGGGTTGCGTTATACAGGGTGTCCCAGTTCCCAGGACGCTTATTGCACCTTTGGATAGCTCAGGTAATTCTAAGATAGGGAGTATTATTTTCAGCGTCCCATCACAATCCGTGGCCGAGTTATTAACGAAAAACGACAGCCAATCAGAGGGCTCCGTTGGGCGTGGCAGCGCGACAGTTCCTACTGTTACAAGTTAATATCTTGTAGTTGCGGGAGTGTTTATGCCGCCGCGTCAACGGGCCTCTTGAAAGGGATACAGACCGAGCACTAACACACTAGCACGAAAAATGTATCGATGAGTCTATGTCACTGGGTCACTTTACTTGCCGGCGTCACCGAAAAAAGGTCTAATTTATGACTTTACCTCTTGCGCACATCCTACGGACTAGCATCGCTCGCACTCCACCGGTTTACCCTGCAAACTTTACAGAACACTGCACAATAAATTCACATTGAAAAGAATGACCGTTGCCTGATAATTTTCACCTAAGATTTGATTAAATTATTATAAAGAATGTATGCTTTCGCACACTTGTTCCATTTGTCAAGCGAAAGAGATAGATTCTTCACCCACGAGAAAGTTTGATTATTAATCGATTAACAATACATCCGAAATTACGCGGACTCCATTTCGTGGTGACTTTTTCGTCTTTGCACTTCCAACCTTTTCCATTTTCCACACAAATACGTTTTCCGAAGAATAGATGAAGCGAAGGAGAGACGTCTGTTACCGAAAGAATAGTAACAGTAAACAGATGTCCACAGAAAAAGACCACAATGTCAATCTACGTTGAAAGTATGAGTAGTCCTGAAAGGAGCCGATAATTTAATCGATCTGTTTGATGTCCCCACGTTGAATGTACGCGTGGACCTAAAAAAAGCGTATTCGGTAAGTTAATAATATCGATAGTTAATAATATCCCGTAGAAAGCGTATTGCTGCCGCGACCGTACGTTTCCTGTTATAAAAATGTCGAGGAAACGGTCTGGTATCGCTCCAACACATTCCTGTAAGAGGCTGCTGAAACCCGAAACGTAACAATGAAAGCGCTGTTAAGAATTCAAGTGACAAGCTCTGGTCTTCTCGACAACACATGCAGCGATTCGACATGGAAAACCTGGACGCCAAATGTAGCGATTGTGGAAATTTTTGAAACATCCATTCCGTCCGTACCTCCCACTATCCTTAGTACGCCAAAGGGCGAAATGAAAGCAAAGAGGGGAACGGGACGTTCCGATACACGAAGACGACCCCGAGAAATACAGAATCATTTTTTCTGCCGAACTGAACAGTTCTACGAGTCACTAAGAAGAAATCTATCATTACGAAGGAAACGTATTTGTGTAGAAAATCAAAAAAGTTGGAAGTGCAAAGACGAAAAAGTCACCCCGGAGTGAAGTTCGCGTAATTTCGGATGTATTGGTAATCGATTAATAATCAAACTTTCTCGGTGATGAAGAATCTATTCCTTTCGCTGAACAAATGGAACAAGTGTACGAGTGCATACATTCTTTATAATAATCTAATCAAATCTAAGGTGAACATTATCAGGCAACGGTCTTTTTTTTTAATGTGAATTTATTGTGCGGTGTTCTGTAAAGTTTGCGGCGTAAACCGATGGTGTGCCAGCGGTGCAATTCCATAGGGTACGCGCAAGAGGTAATGTCATAAATTAGACCTTTTTTCGGTGACCCAGTGACAGACTCATCGATACATTTTTCGTGGAAGTGTGTTAGTGCTCGGTCTGTATCCCTTTCAAGGGCTCCGTTGACGCGGCCGCATAAACACTCCCGCTACTACAAGACATTAACTTGTACCAGTAGGAACTGTCGCGCTGCCGCGCCCAACGGAGCCCTCTGATTGGCTGTCGTTTTTCGTTAATAACTCGGCCACGGATTGTGATGGGACGCTGAAACTAATGATCCGTATCTTAGAATTACCTGAGCTATCCAAAGGTGTAATGAACGTCCTGGGAACTGGGACACCCTGTATACTGGTGCCCTCCGCCACGAAGCTCAGTTAAGAAAGTCAGAAAAGTCAGTTACCAGTTACATTTCAGTTAGGAAAGTGAGAAAAGACAGTCACCAGTGAGATTTCAGTTAGTAGTTAGTCTTCAGAGTTAGAGAAATGCAGTCGAGTTTTTCTAGAGTACAGAGAGTTGGCAGTTAGTTTTTAGTGCAGTTCCGTATCAGTCTTCAGTGATAGTTTTTCCAATTCCGAACAAAATACTAAAATCCATGATCAGGTGAAAGATTTGTCCTTTCCCACATCCTATTATCTTTAATCAATCCCTTTCAATAACAACCGTCCTACAAAGCGAAATGATCGGGGTTGCGTTGTCGGGAATCATCTGATTCCAGGTGAGCGATCTTCAACGGTTGGGAATAATTGCGAGGCGAATATGTTATACATTCCCATTTCCATTCCTTGACAAAGTTATAATCCTTTTTCAACCCAAGACGCTTAAGATCAAAAACCTGATCAGGTAGTATAGTAAAATGAAAGGAACCACTTATTTGTATCAATAAAAGAAACTTGTGAAAGTGTCCAAATCTCCGAAATGAAAATACAAAGTTAATCAAGAATATACTCAGTGTCAAGAATCAATTATTCTGATCTAATCATTACCACAACCTCACACCTACATCATCACCTTACGACTGTAGTACGACTCAGCCTCGTCCCGAGTGAATTAGTCCGACCAATGACTCTAAAGGAGGCAAAACATAGACTTTATCGAAACAAATCGAAGACGCACCGTTTCCGTAATCTCGAGGAGTGACGCATAGTCTTGACGTAACATTAGTAATAAAGAACTTTTGGACAATGCCAATATCCATAGAATCGACAACTTCATTCTAAAACTTACACGAAATTACTTCTACTCTGCTCCTTCTGCTAATAACAAGATAATTAATTAATTAACCTTAAACCTTGATTCCTACACTGAAGCTAATAACTCTGGCTACCCACCCTCTCAAGCATTCCTATGTTTCGTCCACAAGGATCGTATTCAGGACCCTCGCAATGGCCCTACCCTATACCACTGGTCCAGAAACAGGGCGAACAAGAGAACCCCAATTAACATGGATGATTATATGGAAAACGATAAAGTCTATTCAACCAGTATACCCCTTAAAGATCGCTATGATTTTTCTAGGCTAAAGGTACAAAAATATTGATGGCTAAATGAATTTAAGGTGGTTAACACTCTTAAGACCAGATAGCCGAACATAGCCAAGAAAAAAGCTCTAAGTAAAATTACGAATCGTCGTGGCATTCGCTAAGATTTCCTATTACTGTATCTATCATAGATATTATTTGCAATACTAGTGTTTATAATCTTTGTATACAGGGTGTAACATAAATTGCGGGAAGCCTTTTTCAGAATCGATAATACGCACCAAAAAATGAAAAAAAGTCTCTAAAATTTTGTCTAAAAACCACCCCTTATCGACGTACAACCCCTTTTATAAAAAATTTTTAAAGAATCATATTTCCGAAATGGTATGTCGTAGTGGACCGATTTTGATTGCAATATAACCGGAGCAGATCAAAGATAATAAAAAATATATAATTGCTGCGATTATTGCCGTTAAATAGTATTTAGCCTTATTTAATCCAACCAACTTCGATTATCCATATCATATTAGGTGTTTAATAACTTGGGAAAAGTTTTGGTGCGTACTATCGATTCTGCAAAAGGGTTCCCAAATCCTCCAATCCTCATTTAGTACCTCAGTACAAAATATTATATAAGGTAGTTCGATAAGCTTTTGACCTGTCATGAACTCTGCCAATATGATTGTACTTAATGAAATAAAAGCTTATTTAAAAAAATGATTATTTTGTCCTACCAAGTACTAAATAGCGATCTCTGTTAAGAAGTTCAAATTAAAAATGTTAATATGAGTGTAAATAGGTCGTTTATTGAAAAGTTGGATGTTCGTCAATTTTTACACAGTATGATCCTTGACTTCTTTTAACGTGGGGCAATTATTGCTATTATGTATATGTACTTAAGTATTTCTTCATATAAATGCAGAATTCTGCATTTAATGAACCTTTTAGGGTTATAATTGGCTTGTCGTGTTCGCATTCCGCGGCTTTGACTTAAACGCAAGTGGTGATGAATTGTTCATTTGAATGAAAATTATCACAACGGTCGAAATAGATGCGAAAAACTGGAAAAAAATCAATTTCAACCGCTGTTGAGTAAAATGTTTCTCATAGAAATGTATTTGGAAAATAGTAAACTAATGGTAAAATGCGTGTGCAAAAAAACCAACCCTTTGTATGAATTCGTAGCCAAAGTAGAAAAGTCCCAATCCTGAAAATCTTAATGGTCTCAGTATGGTTTGTAAAGTGAATTGGGAAACCTAAATTCAATAAATTAAGTGCTCTTAGAATTTCTATTACACATATTGTCAGTCCCGTGCGTGGGTTTGCTGTGACTTACGTCTTTCCGAAATTCATCATCGAACAACGAAGTCATTAATTTGTTGATAATTTTCTTTGTCGCGTTCGCCTTGATATCAAATTTCAATAAATTAATAGGAATTAATAATTGCACATTCATTTTACAAATAAGCAGTTTGAAGTTATCTGTTAATTATTATTTTTACCTGTGCGCCAACACTTTCGCAAACATAATTAATATAGACGAGCCTCACAATGACAATGAAGGCCCAAGAATAAACATCGGCAAGTTTAATAAACATATCCATATTATTTTCATACTGCAGCAAATTTAGAGTATTGTACATGAAGACAATAACTGATATTATGAGACTGAAGTTCGCTGCCATTTGCACTGTCAAACGTAGTTCGAAGGTTGTATTTACGTCACGCGATATCCTGCACATTTCCAAATGCAGATGTCTGCAACGATATAACTTTCGGTAAATGCTTATCTTCATTTTATACAAGACATGAATATAAAAAATTTGATGACATTTTAGAACAGTTCATAGAAAACAATTATTACATTACAGTCCATATTATTCGATTATTCTTTTCATCGTTCACGGGATTTCTTGGTAACCCTATTTTACACATGTCATCATCCACCAGTTTTTGAATGCGTTCATTAAGTCGATTAAATTTCGTAGTTATATGCCTACGTAATATAAAATTGCGACAGTTAAGTATGGCGGAGTTATGTACATATAATAAAGTTTGGAATTAGTACGTACCTTAGAATAATTATAAATTTCATATCGATGATGCTATTAATATGAGAAAAATAATTCTGAATGTAAGATGCAGCGAAGGCCATTGGAAAACTATTTTCTCCTTGAATACAGCAACCGTCTATAGTCAATAAAATCAAATCTGCGACGAGCCATAACAGAATAATATTGAGTAACGAATTATATACTTTCCAATATTCTTTAGGGATTCCAAGCAATTCTAGTGTGTCGTCCACGGCGGTAATTCTTTTCAGACATCTATGAAACTTCTAAAAAAGAAAGAAACAATGTTCGAAAAGAAACTGTCTACATATATTCGTATTTCACTTTGAATCACTAAATTCTTTACGTCTAACACGACACCTTTCACGATCAGTCTGATGAGCGTTATTGAATTTTATAAATGATAATGAAAAAAATATATTCCTTTTCTTTAGTAATTAAAAATTATTTTGTTTACCGTAGTCCGTACTAAATTTACTATTACAACTAAACCTGAAATGATGCGGTAGATAGGTTCGTAAAACATTTTTGTGTGAAGCTGTGTTACAATCGACTCGAAACCAATACAAAAATGGGGGGGGGGGGGTGGCGTTTGGAATGTTGATTAAATACAAACAAATTTTGTAATTTCATATAAGCAACTTAATTTTTATTAAAACTTGTATACCACATATGTGTGGTATACATACCACTTATGTGTATACCACATAAAGAAAAACGGCAAAAATTTTATTTTTATTTAAGACCGTCTGCAAACCACGGAAATAAAGAGAAACAAAAAAGAGCCTGCCGCGCCGTTCACGAGTCCGCAGCTACGATTGCATTTCTCAGCAGATCAATACAATACGACAATATATCATTGCATTTTATCATTTTAGATACGACGGAATCACCTGTGCTTAAATTTAACTAAAAAAGTTGTAATAGTTATTTAAATATTAGATAGTTGGAATATACATACATAAATTTTCGATAGGTTCAGTGTTAAAATGTGACGCGCAAGTAAGTTACGGTAATTTTTCCAGGAATGTACCTTCGCATAGTATAAATTCATAATTGTCGACAGAACTGTGGTTAAGACACTACTGCCAACAGCTATTTCACAAAATGTAGTGCTACACATCGCTTCCCATGGAATAACAGTATTCACGTAGTATAACAAACAGGCATAGAAAGCCCAACCTACAAAACTGTAGGTGAAACTCAAACATGGTGTCAGTCCGTCTGGAAGAATATCGATCAAACCGGAAATGCAGGAAATTGTAATTAAGGGTGATATCACGTGCTGAATGCTGTCCATTGTGATCACTATTCGTAGTATTCTGTTTCCGAACTGACTGATTCTGGTTGCGAAAATTCAATAATATCTAACGCGCATTACAAATGTCGAGGGAATACAGTAGAGTGCACGGCGTATACATTATGCTGCTTGATTATATCGATAATTGTCCTCCGACGTGCAACGTAATTTAATTGTCAATCACTCATGTGATAATGATCGTTAAAAAATTAAAATTGTTCTCAAAGCGACACGTGGCGAAATTAAAGTTAATTGCACTATAAGTATGGCGGTCGTACTTAAATAATGATAGTACATTACTTTATATTTATTAAATGCTATTCTTTTGTGTGGAGCGTAAAAACTAGTGTAGTGCACTAATTCTAGTGTTCGAGAGAATCAAGGAGTGTGTGTTAAATGCTAGTTTTAAAACCCCAGGTTTGTAGATGGCTGAAGAGCGACCATAATAGGTGTTATCTGTGGAAAAACGCGACCTGCCCTATGCATTAGGTGACGACGCATCGCGCACCTTTGTTTAGAGTAGTTTAGAGTAAACTTTAGACTCTAGACTCTCGATATACGCCTTATATTATAAGGGACGAGTGAGAGTGGAAGGCAGAAGGATGCGAATGAGAGAATGAAGGTTATGAGTGAGATAGTGCAAAGTGCGGGTGACAGAATGAGTGGATAAAAGAACACATGGTATTATTGAGAAAGTTATATTTATTATTCATACATTAATCATCGACCATTCGGTTCCTGATCACGGAAGAGTACAGACCTAAGATACCCTAGCCAGAATCAGCACCGCTATCATCCTAACAGTAACAGGAATCGAAATACTAATGCTAAAATAATGGAACGACCACTTAACCGGATGAAAATAGTAATTCAAAGGTAGCTCGAACGTCCTTTCAGTCCTGGCAAAAACAGGAAACTTGCCTCTGAAAACAAAAATCAAGAGACAAGGTCTTGTCTCGAGCCAAGTACGAGAGAAGACTCTTGACTCTATTCCGGAAAGATTAGATCGGGGTTTTCGGGGTATTCAAACGACATGAAAGCGGCAAATTTCCCCAAAAGTGCGATGATATTCTTAGAGGCAGCGTCGAGACGAGTCGATTGAGACTAATTACAAAAACATTGGTCCACCCAGTAACGAGATATTTGATGTCAAAAGTACGTCTTTTTTATATAATAAGTCGTCTGCTTCGTCTTTTCCAGTGTCACACATTCGATCATGCGAGTTCTATCGGTGTCAAACCGAACTAACAGATTTTCATACAATGCGACGATAATTTTTATGTCGGCAATGTAGATTTTTATATGTAGTCTGTTGGAGATATGCGGGAAAAATAAAGAGAAAAGGTCTTGTCTCTGGCCAAGTACAATCAACAGCATAAATGGTTTCACTGCGGGGTACGGGGTGCGCGCGGGTATCCACAACTGAATGCTTGCTTCACCTAGGTGATTCTCGTGCCCTCTCTTTCTAATCATACGTTTCTCTCTCTGACGTGTGTCGCAACATAGTAACAAGTAATAACAACTACTTCATCTCTTTCTTTTCGTCGCTCCGCCGCACTCATTCTATCGAGGCACACGGCCTTAGGCCGGACAGGCATGTGTGAGAGCGCGATCGTCAATCGAGGAAGGCATCAAACGCGGTTTTCGCCATGGTCCGAATTTTTCTCGTATAAGAGCCTCTCTTTCCTTTATCTGCTGTCGCGCTCGCACTCCGATCGCGGCTCACAGACGATGGCCGAGCTCAGGTGTGTCGGTGCGCCTTGGTCGTACTCGATCGTTCATTCGCATTCTTTTGAACATTTCGAATTATTTTATCGGACATTTAATATTTCTTGCTAATTTTTGATCCCTATGATAGGATTTTCAATAAATTGATATAGTATGACAATTATATGTTTTCAATTATATATTTAAAGTTACAATATTGTCTCGGTAAATAAGGAATAAATTTCGCGAAATATTGAATTCTGGAGATTAATATAATGCGAAATGAATGAATAAGAAACATCTAATTATAATTCCATTTCTATTTAATTAAAACTCAGCGACACAGTAGGATCAAATATTGGACATAAGTGTTAAATGCCCGATAAAATGATAAGAAAAATGTTTCGAATAAAATGAAAGAGTCGCCGCAGCCGGCAAAGACACACCGTCGCACTTACTCTCGGCGATCGTAGTGCGAGCACCGCGAGCACGACAGACAGAACGAAGAAAAGAAATGCTCTTATGCAAGACAAATTCGGACGATGATGAATTCCGCATTGATACCTTTCTCGATCGTCAAACGTGCTATCACACATGCTTGCTCGGCCCACGTTCGTGTGTTTGTCTAGCGCGAGCGCGACTGAGCGACAGAAAGATAGAGACAAAGCATGCAGTCGAATGTATTGTTGTTGATATCCCGAGCCATAGTACGCCACAATGAGAACGAATTATACGAAAGATAGAGAAAGAAAGACACCTTCGTGATGCACGCATTAGTACGTAATTCAGAAAATATCAAACTGTTATCAATAATAATTTAATATAATGATTGCTTAAATTGTTATAAAAATGTATTTAGTTTCTAGAACTTCGATGCATGTCAAAGCATCTCTTCAAATTTCTACAAACTTTTTTTTAGTACGTAATCAAATTGTTCTGTAAACCGGTCTTCCATGATAAAGTCAGCAAATTTTGCTGAGTCTGTCCGAAACGTGTAGTTATCGGTACTGTTAACAAATTTTTATTACATGTTTTGCATTGAAACTTTACTATCTTGGATATCGAATCTCTAAATTGTTCCGTATCTGTTTGTAACAGTGTTATGATATTACCTGCACATCTTAACAATGAAATTAGTATATTTTTCTTCAGGTATACTGTAAAATTAGATCAGAAGATGCCACGGTGATAAAAAAATTCATGATTTCAGAAAAACTATTTTTTCTTCAAATAGATTGTTGAAGTATAGGTACGTTTAGAGGACACGATGACGTTGTTGCATGTAAATTGAAAAACATTTTCAACGATATACATAGGACCATATTGAAGTTCTAAAATTTCTAGAAATCAAAAGCATTCTTCAACAATTCATACCAATAATTATTTGCAATTTAGATATTTTTAATAAGATGGTTTTTGTGTAATTAAACCGTTTTTTTACACTTATATGTTTATTATAATTTTCGAATTGAGAATTTAAAAAACCAAACTTATACACATCCTGCACTATCTTGCAATAATTAAATGTTTAATATTTTGGTAATTCCTTCAAATGTATTTTCTTTTTCAGTAGTACCCACAATATATGCAAGTTTTTGAACAATGTCTAACATTCTGCGAGAACCTTGTATACTTGACTTGAAACGTACCTATAGATTGAAATTTTCCTGGCTCCGGAAGAGTCTCTGATTTTTTTGTATCACTTCTTCAAAAAACTTTTTGAAATTTTATAAATACATAATTCTTATTACTATATTTCTTAAAAGGGAATAACGTTTAAAGGAAAGTTTGGTATATTCCTTCACATCATCGTATATCATCATCATATCACCATATTAATCAGATCCGTTTATTCCTTGATTTTCCTACATTCTTTTATTCCTTCATTCCTGTATTCCCTTATTTATTCCTTGATACATGTCTTCCCTTATTCTTTAAAAACGAGTATTTTAATAAAACCATTACTATGCTTAACAATATTCTACGAATGAAGTGAAATCAGTAAAAAGCATCGAAAATGCAAAGCTATAGGCCAAGTACAAGAGGATGTGACTTTGGAATAGCTTTCTCGTTAACATAAACTTGATTATACGATGTATTTGAAATCGAACAAATGGGAGCAAGTACAAATCATTGTACAGCATCCACACGATGCTATCGCTAAGTAAATATATTAAATTAACTAAATTTCCCAAAAAATGATGTCTCCTCATTTAATTAATAAATCTGTTTAGTGCTCGACTAAATGTACTTGGTTGCCCGCTTTTTACGAAGGTTCGATGGTGAAAAATAAGCTTAAATAGTTCGGGATGTTCGACATTAAAAGAGAGTTGTTAAAACACAGTATAAAGCGGCCTTGTTATTGTGTTGAATGAAAATCCTCTAAATATCTCATTACGTTTCCTTTTATGTTATCATCAATCGTTGAAACACACGGCAATATGCATGTATAATTTTCTCTCAGACACATCCAGATTGTTAACTTGTTAAATTTTTCCACTCAGATGCATCCAGATTGTTAATTTAGAAATGAGTACAAATATCTGTAACGTTACATTTTGGCCATCAAGCTTCGTAAAAAGCGGGCCACCAAGTACATTTAGTCGAGCACTAAACAGATTTATTAATTAAATGAGGAGACATCATTTTTTGGGAAATTTAGTTAATTATAAGAATAATATCCTTTTTAACGATCGTAGATATACTAATATTAATGATACAGACCTTAACCGGCTATATAACGATCAAATAATAATTTTTTCAAATACATTTCAAACAATTACGGTCCACATTGTTCGTCTCTTACCAAGAATTATTCAAATACTTTGACCAAATTAGCTTCAACTACCAACCAGAAACTGTTCTTGTTGACCTGCAAAAACTCTAAGACCTTTCTGACTCATATTGAAAAACTTAAACTGTGTATTGACATGACAAACCGTTCTTTGATACCAAAGTTAAATTCGCATATATTCAGATTTAAATCTAACATTTTGAATTTGGAAATTAAAGACGTACATTTTAAAGAACAACAACTGAAAAATACGTTAAATAATCTTAGGTTTCAAATTTCGTGTAGTTTACCACCCAACATATTCAATAAGTTTTTTGATATGCAAAAACAAAAATTTGACAATATATTTCGCAGTCACAAGAACAAATGTGCACAAAAATTTAATAACATCAAGAGACAAAACAATGATATTGAGGAAATCATCGAATCGGTTGATATTTCTAAGTGGTGTGTGAATTTATCTAGTGTGGTTATTCCGAAAGACGTTCTATTCATTATTGCATTAGGTCCAAAATTCTCTTTTCCTAATTATGACATAAAATCTTGGCTGATTAAATTCTTAGTGGAAATTGAACACAACATTAGCAAAATACAGGATAGTAATACCAGAAGACAAATCAGATTCAAAATAGTCAATAAAATCTATAATCATATCAAACACAATTCAAACATTGACAGAATTACATCTCAATTTTTCACACTTTACAAGAAATCAAAAAAGTTCTTAAATAGCCACAAAGAATTATTAATAATTAAAGCTGACAAAGGGAATACCTCAGTTATCATTAATAAAGAACAATACATCAGTAACATTGAACAACTTCTTTCGGATGAATCCACTTATACTCGAATTTCCAACGAATACACCGCCACTTCACAAATAAGAAATAATGAATTCGCGAAGGATTGGTTTAAAAAAGGCTACATTGATGAAAAGGAGTACAAATACATCGTGGTACATAATGCTGTTACTCCTAGGGCATATGGATTACCTAAAATCCATAAACCTAATACACCATGGAGATTAATAGTGTCTTCTATAGGTGGGCCCACTTATAAGTTTTCCAAATACATCACAGGAATATTAGGCAAAGTGACAGGTCATTGTAGCAAATTTACCAAAGATAGTTGGTCCTTCGTTGAGTTTATTAGGAATGTCACCATACCGGATGGACATATGTTATTATCCTTGGACGTATCTTCTTTGTTCACTAACATACCAATAGAACTAGTACTTTTGTCAATTAATAAAAGATGGCTTCAAATTAAGAAATTTACTAAAATCCCTAAAACACAATTTATTGCAGCAATAGAGTTTTTAATGTCAACCACGATTTTTAAGTTCAATGATATTCCGTATAAGCAAACTTATGGTACACCGATGGGTTCTCCCATTTCTCCAGTTTTAGCCGAACTAGTCATGGAAGCTCTACAGTCTAATTGCATTAACAAATTGAAATTTAACATTCCGTTTTTTAAAAGATACGTGGACGACATAATAACATGTGCCCCAAAAGAAAACATAGTTGACCTCTTGGATGTTTTTAATCAGTATCATGATCGTCTTAAATTTACTTATGAGCTGGAGGAAAATGGTGAAATTAGCTTCCTCGATGTGAGACTGATACGCAATGTAGAGAAGCCTGGGACACTTATCACTAATTGGTACAGAAAGCCGACGTGGTCGGGTAGATTTTTAAATTTCCATTCAGCCCACCCCATATCGCATAAAATTGGACTCATTAGAGGACTTCTTGATAGAGCTATCAAACTATCCCACCCGTCATTTTGGGAAGAAAACATCAATTTAGTCAAGACCACTCTAAAAAACAATAGCTATCCTGTTCAATTTGTTAATTACCATGTGGGGAAAAGAATACACACATATTATAATTCTGTACCAAAAAATAGTAGTAATAATAACAATCTACAACTGTCAAGGAACACCATCCCTTACTTTGCAGGTATTAGTGATAACATAGCGAGGGATTTGAGGTCGATCGGAGTTAATGTCAGTTTTTCAGTGATCAATACTAGTAATAATTTATTGTTCAGTAGCCCTAAGGATAAGATACATAAAGACAAACGTTCGAACCTGATATACAACATTCCATGTAATGATTGTGATTTAAATTACATTGGTCAGACTAAACAATACCTCAGGTCACGTATCAACGAACATAAGTTGTCCTTAAGAAGTTCTAACCACCTTGTAACTGATTTAGTACACCATTATCAAGAGAAAGGTCACTCTTTTAATTTTGACAGAACCACTATTTTGAACAATGAAGCGAATTTAAACAAACGTTTACTATATGAAACATTCTACATCTTAACACATAAAACTGTAAACAAAAGGACAGAGAAACATGAAGTGGATGATTATTATGCTAATATCATAGAATTATTAGTTTGATGTCCATATATACATTACAACCTTTGTATGACACTTTTTCTCTAATCCTTTTATATTTTTTACACTAACATCTGTAAATCTTATGTTTCATCTTAGTCACATCATCTTGACTAAGGATTTCTGTATCGTTTGACTCCACCTTGCTGCTTCTAAAGTTCGGTTTCTGAGTTGACTTAATGAGTAAATTATTACTATCCTTCGACTAAAGAACACCTTAGTCAATTAATAATGGGTACAAAAGCAATAAGTTATCTTATCCTTAGTGTGTATTTAGTTATATATTTTTCATTTTTTCATTTTGGTCACTGAAATTCTGTAATTTGTCTCCCTGTCACAGTCGCCCTGATGCGCTGTATGTCGGGACCTCTGTGACATGGTTAGATTTTCGCCCGATTCTGCCTTCAAATTTTCGCGCCTTGTCTCAATGTATCGATGATATCGACCTCTATCGACTCTCTACGATCGCGTAACACGTTGTAACGTGCGCGCAGTACGTATCGGTCTCACCATCGACGAGCATGTAAACGTTTCTCGCCAATACGCCCGTTTTTGGGTTCAGAAATCTTCTCATCCATAGCAAGTGAGTAAATTAGTGTTTGATTTGGTTAATAGTAAGAACGATTAGAACAATGGTGTTTGGGTTTTCTTTAACATTATTACCCTAATATTTGGTCTTATAAAATTACTATTTTGTTCATTATAATTCAAATAATTTTATTTTGTTTTGTTTTTTATTAAGGGTAAATATTAGTTAATTTTCCCTGAGGAGGGTCACCAATATGACCGAAACGTTGGAATTTATTACAATTTCAAATATTGCCTTGTTATGGATGATAAGTAAGTAGTTCAGTTTTATTATTATTTTGTTCATATTTGATCGTTATATAGCCGGTTAAGGTCTGTATCATTAATTTAGTTAATTTAATATATTTACTTAGCGATAGCATCGTGTGGATGCTGTACAATGATTTGTACTTGCTCGCATTTGTTCGATTTCAAATACTTCGTATAATCAAGTTTATGTTAACGAGCAAGCTATTCCAAAGTCACATCCTCTTGTACTTGGCCTATACCTTTGCATTTTCGATGCTTTTTACTGATAATTTATTCTTGACCGACTTTATTATTAAACCTAAATTTATTATTCTTTGCTTGTTAAACGGTCTATAACATAAAGAAATTTAATCAAACAGTCGGAAACAGACGTTCTCTCACGCACCAATACTTATTATTACGACGACATTGACCTACTACCCAAAACAACTAGGGGTGTTCGCACGTGTAATAAGCATATAACATGTAGTCGTACATAATTTATTATGTGGAATTTTCATTTAACCACTCGTCCTGTAAGTAATCAATGATAATTTCATTATACAGATAATTTAATGATTGATGGCTCTGATAATTGACATATATAAAAAAATAGTTTTCACATTCAATTTTCGATTACCATTTTAGGTTATAATTTTATGAACATTATGGATTTTGCATATGAAGATGGACCAAACTAGGTACTGAAACGTCATGCTGACTTACCGAAATTTGATTTATAGAGTTGTTAATGAGATGAAGGGTAAATGAAAATTCAAAGTTTTTAAAAATTAATCTCATATTTTGATGCTATGTTCTCATTTTCTTCTTTTTGTTTCCGACTGTTTGATTAAATTTCTTTATTTTATAGACCGTTTAACACGCCAAGAATAATAAATATATGTTTGATTCTCGAAATTCTCCTAAAATCGATATGTTTATGGTAATAGAGTTTATTAAAGAAAGTGATAAGTTTAACGCTGCTGAAGTTAGAAACGCCAAGTCCCTAAGTCCATTTGTTTTTGTCAATAATGATAGTATTATTACCTGTTATGTGAGATCGAGAGAGGGCGTGACAGGAGAAAGTGGAAAGCGAAAGAGGCACGGATGAAATGTGAGAAAAGTGAGGAAAAGGGAGGAAAAAAAGAAAGAAGGAAGGGGAAGAGTGGAAGAGTGAGTAGGGGGGAATCAGAGGAAGTGAGGGGGTGTGGAGCGGAGCTGAGGGAGAGAAGCAGGAGGAAGGAAAAGGTGGAGGTGTTTTGGGGTTAGGAAGAACGAGAAAGGGAAAGAGAGGAACGACACCTAGGGGAAAGGAAGAAAAGTAGGAGGAAGGCGACACCTGGAGGGACAGAGAAAGACAAGGGAAACGGCGTCGGTAAAGACGGAAAAGAAGGAAAGAGTGGGAGAAAGCGAAAAGAATGGAGAAAGGAGACCGGAAGGAGAAAGAAAGGGACGGACGGGAAGGAGAAAAGGAAAGAAGCAAGGGCGAAGAGGAGTGGTGGAAGTGTAGAGACAGGAACAGCAGAATGCAGATAATAAGAAGAGAGAGGAAGGAAAGTACTGGGAGTGCGACAAGCACGGAACTGGAGGACTGGCTGATGAAGAGGAAGAGAGACGAAGAGAGAGAGGAAGAATGGGAAGAGCAAGGGAGGGAAGGGTTTAGGAAAAGTAAAAAAACAATGAGATCGCCGGGGAAGACGGGAGAGGGGATGATAAAGGAAAAAGGGGTTGAAAAGAAGGAGGAACGAAAGGGGGAAGACAAAAAGAGTAGTGTGGAGAGAGAGATAGAGGAGATAAAAGAGGAGATAAGGAAGATGCAGAAGGAAGGCAAGAAGGAGGAGGAAGAATTAATAAGAAGGGTGGAGGAAAGAACTAAAAGGGAAGTGGAGGATTTGAAAAGAGAGATGGAGAGGAGGGAGGAGAAGTGGAAGAGAGAAAAGAGGGCGTTGATGGAATGGATAGAGAGGATGGAGAAAGAGGTGAAGAGAGGCAGGGAGGAAGAAGAGAACAGAAAGAGAAAAGGAAGAAAAATAGTGGACAAGGAAGAGGGGAGGGCGGAAGAAAGAAAGGGAAAGGGGTCAAGGGGTCAGAAAAAGGAATTAAGTGAAGAGGAAAGAAGAATAAGGGAAATAGAGAGGTGGAGAGAAAGCAAGGAGAGGGAGGAGAGAAGAAGGAATGTTGTGATCAAGGGACTGCAGAGGAAGAAGGAGGGAATGAAGGAGGAGGTGAGGGAAATTTTAGAGGAGGGCATAGGAGTAAAGGCAGAAATAGAAGGAATAAAGGAAATAGGTACAGGAAAGGGGGGAGAAGGGCTGAGGATGGTGGTGGTAAAAATGAAGAGGGAGGAAGGAAAAAGAGAGATAATGGAGAAGAGGAAGGCATTAAAAGGAAGAAGAGAGAGGGTAGAGGATGATTTAACATGGATGGAGAGAAAGATGCAATGGATAAGGAGGATAGCGGAAGAAGAGGGAAGAAAAGGGAAGAGAGTAAGGACAAGTTATGGGAGAATTTGGATAGAAGGAGAATGGTGGAAATGGGATGAAGAAGAAGAGGTACTATGGGACATAAAGGGAAGGGAGAGGGGGTGGCAGGGGCAGCAGGAGGGGCAGGAAGAAGGGAGATTAAAGGGAGAATGTAACAAAGAGGGGGAAAAGAGGGGGGACCGAGAGGAAGGGCAGGTGGAAAGCGGAGAGGCGAAGGAGTGGAGAAAGGAAGGGCGAACGAGCATAGGAGATAGGTTAGGATAGAGTAAGAAAGGAGAATGTATTTAGGTGTAAGATATTTAGGAATAAGAGGGACGAGTGCTGTAACCCCAAGGGGATCAGCGGAATAAACAATACAATACAATACAATATATTACCTGTTATGTACTCAATACATGAATAATGATAATTTTATCAAATAATTATCAACAATTGTGATAGGTCATCCAGAGAATCGTATGGCGATCAAGCAATAGGCCATGTATGCCTGAAAAGAGACAGTGCAATGGGTATTTGTACCATGAAATGCAAGGTATGTCCTGAGCATCGTGTGCGCAATAAGGGATATTCAGTGTCACTGACTGTCGACGAAGTCAATGAGAAGATATTGGATGTTGAATGCTATGATTGTGCAGCATCAAGCGGTAAGTAAAAAGAAACATTTAATGCAAATACAATTAAATGCACATTATTTTGGACTAGACAAAAGATTTTTTCTGCCTGACTCTTCCCACAAATTCGTAACTTACATGAAAATAATGTTAGAATATCATGACTTAGGTATGCGATGAAAATAATTTATGTTATAGGAGGGTGGAAACATGCAATAGCATTTTTAATGTGGCTCCATAGGAAGTCAATGAACCCTTCTGTTACGGAAGTCGAATGTTATTGGCGCCGTTCCTCTTTGGCTTCTGTTGGCACGGCAAAAAAATTTGTGTATTTAAAAGAATTGAGGAAGATTGAGATTGAGGATACTCAACTGCCAGATAATTCGTTATTTTTATCGGCTGTATTGAATGAAGCGAAATCGAAAGAATTGGATAGCCAACTATCAAGGCATAATTTCGATTTGGAAAGTCGAAAATGCATATCGCTATCCATACACCAGTTAATTTTGAATTTCGCAGAAAAAGGAGGAAACCTCTGCCGACGAGTTTTTGGAATATGCTAGTAAAGAGACCAGCAGACTTATGTTCCATGGCAGAAAAGTGCACCCAAAATCAGAGTGATAATTTAACATGGTACGAGCTTCGTTACGCTAGAGTAACAGCGTCCAAACTATACGAAGCGGCACGGTGCAAAACCTTTGACGGAAGTCTGGTGCACCAAATTATTGGAGCGTCAAAAGTATTTGAGACAGAAGCGATGCAGCGAGGTGAACAATTGGAAAAAGAGGTTTTGATCGAAGTAAGAAAAATCACAGGACTGTCATTTAGAAACTGTGGATTAGTGCTGTTACCGTCGTTTCCCAAATTAGGAGCATCGCCTGATCCACTCGGCGATGATTTTATCGTGGAAGTGAAATGCCCATCAAAATCCAAAACGTTCCATGACTTTTTACCGAAGGGAATAATAAGTAAAAAATTCAAAGCGCAAGTCCAAATGCAAATGATTGCCACAGGCAAAAGGAGAGGCCTTTTTTGCGTCGCCGATCCCAAGTTTCAGACATCCAGAAAAGTTACTATTATTTGGGTAGACTATGATGACGCTTTCACAAAAACAATAATAACGCTGGCTATAACTTTTTGGAAAAATTATATTTTTCCAAAACTCATCAATAATTAAAACTGATATATATTTATTACGAACATGGAAATACAAACATAAAATAAACTATGCATAACAAAGATTGATCTACTATTGTATTTTAATCACGTACACCCTGCTTCATGCCGCTTTTACCCACTTTTCAACTTTTGCTTATTGGAGTCTGCAAATTAATGAGCGCTGATGCAATCGTCACTATCCAATCCGTTTGGGGTAGCAAATTATGGTGAATACATGCATGCGGTTTCAGCATTTCGTATTCTCTCAAACGTCTAATAACTCTCTCAATATGTATACGCAGACTCGCAATTCGTTTAGTTTCTAAAACTTCAGCTTTAGAAGGCTTTACACTAGATACAACGCTAGGTGGACGAATAAGTGTACATTTTTTCTTATTGAGAAGAGTTAGAATTTGTTTGAATCCCCGGTCGGCCATAACACCGCATCCTTCCGGTAACACATCTATAAATCCGGATTGTTCGGTAATAAGTGTATCGCTTATCCTACCCCCATAGCCTTTTGATATAAAATTAATGAACCCATCTGGAGACGAAGATATCAGATATTTCATGGTATTCGTTTTTTTTATATTCTGACCAATTAAGAGCTTGGTGTACTGAATCCGTCGGTTTTTGAATTTCAATTTCGAAACAATCGATGATCGATTGCACGTGAGTATAATTAGTTCGAAATGCAGTTGGTACGCTTTTTCTTACACTTATTGGGTTCGGAAAATAAATTAATGTTTTTAACATGTGAGCTAAGCCCGGCACAGTGTAGCTAAATATATTGCTCGCCTGGGTGCATGATATTCCGAATTGTTCGCCAATTCTTTGAAATGTGTCGTCAACTTTGATTTTCATTAAAGTTAATTTAATATGATCTACTGAAATTTTAGTTTGAGAATGTAAAATATCTATTATCCTGTACCATTCCCTTTGAATACCAAGGTAACTTTTGGTATTAGTACTAATGAAGTAGCTTGTCATTTTTAGTGCATTACATTGCATACGTTGCTTTTCAATTGTTTCAACTTCTTGCACTTCCTCCGAATCGAGTTCGTAATCGGTAGAGGTAGTTGGAAGTAACGATATCGAAGATGATAACAAACCTTCGCTCGATTGTGTGCTACTTCCGGGAACGTTAGCTGTAACCTGTGTGTTTCAGTCACTCGGAATTTTAAACTTAATCGGTGAACAGGCTGCATCTGACAAAGAAATAGCAAGGTTGTAAGATACATGGTCTGTCCGGAATGTAATAGGATTGAGTCGATTTAAAAAAAAATATTGAGTCAATCGTTATAATTCTTTAAAAACTTTCAAAAAAGGCTCTTCCTGCGTCGATATAGCGTTTCCAGGGCGATTTCCAAGTATTGAAGGCGTCATGGTAAGCATTCTCCGGAATGGCCTTTAGAGCCGCGGTACAAGCTGCTTGGATCCCCTCTGTCGTTTCAAAATGCTTTCCTTTCATCGGTATTTTCCGGCGAGGAAACAAAAAGAAGTCCGGGGGGGGGGGGGCAAATCTGGGTTGTAGTGTGGCTGGGAAAGCGTTGGGATACCTGCCTGGGTCAGGTAGCTGGTCAAAAGAAAGGAGGTGTGAGCCGGTGGATTGTCGTGGTTCTCCGTCACAATGTCATGAACAACATTTTTTGGTAAATTTAACATTTGGGCAATTAAACGAGTACTCAGTCGACAGTCAGAGTTCAAAACTTCGCGCACACGAGTCACATTGTCGGTGTTTGTCGAATTCGAAGGCCTTCCAGCACGGTCTTCATCGGCGACCTCTTCCCGGCCCTCCGAAAAGGCCTTGTGCCACCGAAACACACTACTTCTCACTAAAGTATTATCTGGGTAAGCCTGCTTGATCATATCAAATGTCTCTGTCGCAGAGTTACCGCGTTTCACACAGAACTGTTTAAATTCTGGCGATTGCCGCGGGAAAAAGGCTGTCCTGACTCTCCAGATGCTCGGAGACAATTGACCAACCCCTCATTCATTAGCTAGGTACTTCCTCTACCGCAGTGGTGTCAAGGTCGTTCACAATTCAGTCGATTTTCGAGGCGCTCGGCAGCTTCCCCACCACTCGAAATTTAGGACCAGTGAGCGAGCCGGAAGACGCTTAGGGGCCGAGTCGGCTCAGGAGCGTACCGCCAACATAAACGCACGTTGTGCCCTACCCATATTCAACCTTCTGAAAACTGCATAATAATTAACAAATTTTTATAGATGATAGTTTCCACATCATCCATGAGGTACTATCCATGATGCGTTTTTGTTTAAGTGGTTTCTCCAGGAGGCCTAATCCACCGGAGAGGACAATTTAATTGGTTTTATGAAACGTAATAAAATTAATTTGTTAAGCAGAATCGTACACTATGTCAGACAGCAGGGTCGTGGTATAAACAAGCGAATACGAACATAGAATGAATTCGAATTTAGAATGAATGGCGTTCGGTTTTTCGCCCGCGATCCCGACCGAACTGTAACACGTATACCTGTCGTATACCTGCGAGGCCGCGCACGCTAAATACCGACACCGCGGTGCATAAAAATTCATTGCTCGAAAATTATTCTTCAGCCAAAAATGCGGCTGGAAGTTATGCTTAGAGGATATTTCGACAATGATGAAGAAAATGTTTAAAAAATGTTTGAAGATACATATTATGCGGCAGAGCGGTGAAAATCTGTAGGGCCATGAAAGTGGTAACTAGAATTATTAATGCAATTAAAGGAGGCCAGAAATTTCTTTCGCACCGCAAATTTCAAACATTTCTGCAGGAGCATAATGCCATTTACAACGACGTGCCCCTGTACTGCCAAGTCAGATGGCTCAGTGCCGGAAAATTTCTTACCGCGTTTTTTAACCTACGGAAAAAGATTGTCCTTTTTCTTGAAGAAAGTAAAATCTTGTCCGGGGACACAGATGTCGAACTATTAACCGCTGACATAGATTTCCTCTGCGAATTGGCTTTTATCACCGATATAGCCAATCATTTAAACGTTCTAAATTTAAAGTTGCAGAAAAAGGCCCAAACAATCTCTGAGTTGGTTTTACATATAGATACATTCCGACGGAAATTATCCTCCTTTAAAGTAGATATTGTAAATAGCATTTTAAATTCTTTCCCCTGCTGCCAAAACCTTTATGCAGAGTACGGTCCCGCCTGCAATTTTGCGCAGCAGGTTCACTTCATTAACTCGCTGATTACGGAATTCAATTCAAGATTTGGCGACTTCGATCGTCTTCGACCGGAGTTGAGTCTGTTTGCCAATCCACGTACAGTCGCAGTTGAACATCGAAATTTTATTTATCAGGAGGAACTATTCAATTTGCAAGCAGACACTATGATTCAGGCGCGCCCGGAAACAGGTTCCGATTTCTTTAAAAATTTAGATGATATTACATACCCGACATTAAGGGACTTCGGGCTTAGGATATTCTCAATGTTCGGCTCGGTTTATTTATGCGAATGCTCATTTTCTAAAATGAAACGCATAAAAAATGATAAACGTGCCATGCTAAGCGATGCGTCTCTCAATTCATTGATGCGAGCTAGTACGTCTTCGTCCTCCGTAGATTCCGATTTATTTTCACAAATCTGCAAACGGCCTAGATATTCCGATTAGGTTTTTAATAAATTTTTTTTTATTACGTTTTATAAAACCAATTAAATTGTCCTCTCCGGTGGATTAGGCCTCCTGGGGAAACCACTTAAACAAAGCGCATCATGGATAGTACCTCATGGGTGATGTGGAAACTATCATCTATACAAATTTGTTAATTATTATGCAGTTTTCAGAAGGTTGAATATGGGTAGGGCACAACGTGCGTTTATGTTGGCGGTACGCTCCTGAGCCGACTCGGCCCCTAAGCGTCTTCCGGCTCGCTCACTGGTCCTAAATTTCGAGTGGTGGGGAAGCTGCCGAGCGCCTCGAAAATCGTCCCAACTGTGAACGACCTTGACACCACTGCTCTACATGGTGAAACGCTGGATTACTGCTTGCAGGAATATTAGGTGTCGTATTCTCCTTTTCCGTAGTATCAAGGGTAGAACTACATCCTGCAGTAGCCAAAGTGTCTGCGATATCTGCTTTCCGTCTTCGTTTCTCAGAAGCTGGCCGAATTGGAAGAGGAGCTGCTCGCTTACGGTCGAGTTGGCAAGAAAAAATGTGCGGTACTACTTCTGGTTTCATTTTAATAGGTCCACCCATTAGACAGAAACGCACATAATTATCCATATCGTCTTTTAATACGAAATGATCCTCACAACAAAAATAATTGGATTTTGTTGGTTCTTCAAAACGCCGAGCTGATTGGAACCATAACTTCCTTCTCGATTCTTCACGTGGAACCGACACAAATACTTTAGAAGGCGCACTTTTCGTCGTGTTTTTGCACATAGGTACAAAACAGCACCGATACGGACCTACTTTGTCCATGTTGTAAGTGATCTGAATCTTAAAACTTTCTGTTTCTTCACTCATAAGAATTATACTCTCAACTGATTTCACTCAGCAATCTTCAACACAAAAACTCTCTAATACTCTCGATATACGTCACACTCGCGCTCAACTCTCATTCTGCCCATTTTCCCATCATTCACTCCCTTATACATGCATTTTCTCTCTTTCTTACTCTTCATTCGTTTTCACTCACACTTCATTCTGTCTCCCCCACTTTCTTTACTCTCTCATGCACACTCATCCCTTATAGTATAAGGCTTACGCTCAACTCTCATTCTGCCCATTTTCCCATCATTCACTCCCTTATACATGCATTTTCTCTCTTTCTTACTCTTCATTCGTTTTCACTCACACTTCATTCTGTCTCCCCCACTTTCTTTACTCTCTCATTCACACTCATCCCTTATAGTATAAGGCTTTATTTTGCATGAGCATTTGTCTATCTTAAAACCATCCGAATATCAGCAACAAACGATAACCATGATCATATTCCGTTTAGAACCTTCCGAAATCTCTTTACAGGAGCACAGGAAGGGACGCCTCTTATCACCAGGGGGTCCATTCAACATTGATGGTCCCACCTCTAAATCGGAGAAGGGGAGAACCTCCCAAACCCGCCAAGTGGTTGGAAGAACGGTTGGGGTACAAAGTACAGTGCTCAACCGTAAAAGGAGGCGTATGGACGACCTCTTCGGACTCATCGATTTGGATGACAACACCATAAAACAATGGTGCCCTGGCGGGTCGTAGGCCCAGGATTAAGACACCACGCCCGCTTCTACCCCCACTGGATGAGGAAAGTTCGAGCGCAAAGGAAAACGCTCCTCCGAAAACCACTGGACATCAGGACCATATCAGAGTAAACTCCGGAGGACCAAGATGACCAACCATTGGACAACAGGACCTACTAAAGACGACCATCCAATCACCAGCACAACGCAGGAAATAGATTGTTAAGTACACCTCATTACAATCCACAAACATACACCGCGACCATTTGATTCTTCATTCTTTTACTTCATTCAAATTATAGTTTTCTTTTTTTTCTATAATTCCCCGAATATTGTAAACTTCGACCAAAACTTGAACCAATCTAAAACGCTCTGGGTGCCGCCAAATTTCGAAAGCATCATATCAATATGTTTCATTTTAAGGGGGGAGATGTTACGTATGAATCGTATGATTCCTATGAAAATTCTCAGCCTGGAATTTTCTCTTGGCGACACCCAGGCGCCTTAGTCCCCTTTTTCTAACGAAGACAGGATACATTAAGTGCGATACGCACATAACCCTTGGCCTCTCGCCTAGGACGCTCGGATAGTTACACTTGAGACCCCACGCGATAAGGAAAACTCGAACGCGAGGGTCTACCTCCCCCGAAATTCCACAGTTTCCAACCGTCTTTTTCCCGCAGCATCTTCTCTCCCACCATAGACCAAATTTCCTAAAATTTTCAATCCCCACCGCTTTTTCGACCTATATAAGGGCCTCGAAAATGCATCTCCATGGGGTTATTTTCAGTACGACTTTTGAGCAAGATACTACGAGACCTAGGCCCAGTTCCTACTCGAGTTTTCTTTAACCTTCGAAAGATCAGTCTTTTCATTGGCATTTATTTCAACTCTTGGTCGGAGTTCCCCCGTTTCAATTCACGTTAGAATCACTGGCGATTAGTTCGGAGTCATCATAATTGTGAAGTCTCGTCAACCGTCACTGCCGAAGGGTAAACATCTAGAGCTTTCAATTATTATTTACATTCATTAAACTCTTACACAAAACACTAAACATACTTGTATATATATTCGATTGAAAGAATATACTTGTTATATTTTACTAGAATTCAAGTGAAGAATTATTTCTAGAATTATAACCTTTCCAGTCGAAGTAAATCTAAAGCATAATCGAGTAACGATCCCACAAATATTATTCACTCTAACCGCTCGGAGTGAAACAAAAAGTTACGAGAGTTATTACTTTACGATCTTTACCGTAGCAGGGCAAAACCACAAACAGCGGGTGTCGGACTGCGCGTGCCTTTCGGCTTGCTTCCGTACCTGCGCGACCATTTGCAGTCCTAGCAAGTGCGCCGTTATTAACCAGAGAGTAGCACCTTGCAGTTAGTCTACAAGTACATCTACCTCGGGGAAACACCTTACTTAAAATCTAATTAACCACTCTGGACCTACCAGCACCCTACGGTTTATGCCGTAGGCTCATCTGGTTCCAGATTCCTTTGATTCCGATACGACCTACCAGCACCCTACGGTTTATGCCGTAGGCTCATCTGGTTCCAGATTCCTTTGATTCCGATACGACCTACCAGCACCCTACGGTTTATGCCGTAGGCTCATCTGGTTCGCATCACTCCTGAGTTCCTCTCGCACCTGAATGAACGCTAACACCCTACAGTTTATGCTGTAGGCTCATCTGGATTCATTTATCCACTACATTAACCGTTCTAGCGGTCAGCACCCTATAGCATCTACTATAGGCTCATCTGGCTCTAGATTTTCCTTTTAATTCCGATTCAACGCCAGCACCCTATAGCATCTACTATAGGCTCATCTGGATTGAATAACGTCATTTCCTAAAATCATACGTTGATTCGTAGCTCCCACTACTGTTGACGTACGATACCCCCCTGCTACAGTAAAGTTTAATAAGAGACGAAATCGCGTCTCATCACGTTAAAACCATAACGCTCGCCGGCCACGTTCTAAAAACCCGCCCGGCTCGTAACACATGCTTGCCCAGTTCGAACGCTTGCTTATTTGGCTAAAACGCAGCCGACATCAAGGCCCGGTTGCGATGACGATTTTTATTTTGTATCATGGCAGTATCCCGAAGGTGGCGGGTAGTGCACTAAATTCTCTGAAGTACTGTGGATGAGAAACCGCCGGAGCAAAGCTCTATAACTCTCGTCTGGCAAACGAGAGCGGCGAAAAAACGTGTCGACTAACGGAACGACTCGGGTGCTTGGTGTCGGTGTAAGCCACCTTAAAAGACACGCAAGAGAGATACGCTGCCGCGTTTCTGCCTTATAAGTGACATTGCAGACCAAGGCAATGATCAAAATAATTTGGTGCATGGGGCCTGGGCCTCCAAGCCCTCCTGGCGGAAAGCCGCGGTGCCTGGAATTGGTGTAGGAATCTGTGTGGCAGAGGTTTGCCTAGGTGCCAGCGGGGGTCTGAACGCGGCCTAGACCTAGAATCAAGTAGACGCTAACACCATCTTGCGAGCAAAGTAGCCGGTATAGGGGAAACCCTCAGGTACGGCGCGCCCCACGAGGGCCAAATTGTTAACATTCTATGACTCTAATTTCACAGTATACCTGCAGAAAACGATACCTCAATAAACATTTGCCATGCATTGTGATAGTTATGCTTTATATGGGACTCATTTTCTGGAATTCTCTCACACTTGCCAGTGTGTTTTCGGCTTTACGTGGGTAAAGTGAGGAAGGGTAGAAGTATACGTCTGTAATTTTTCAGTATTTCATACAGTTCCGCTGGTTCAATTAACGACAATATGCCATTCGAATATTGTTGCAATCCTTTGAAGCTCTTAAAGCACAAGTGGTGTAAAAAGAATATCCGCCACGTTTCTAATAGCTTGCGGGATTCAAATCTGGATTTAGAATGGGGGAATTTATTTGCAGTCTTTGCGAGGCTAGAATAAGGAGGCGAAATACGGTATGTACATCTAATATTATGCGTCAGGGAGAAGCAGGTCCAAGTAATTTAGAACAAGTATTCGAATCTGATGATAAAAATAGTGGAACAGCCTCCACTTCTAGTATCATTAGCTTTCCTGAAATAGGTAGAACTTCCAGTATAGATGTTTTGAATGAAGTGTTACCGAAATTTGGGCAATCTCCTATACAAGTTTCTAAATTAAAAACACCTTGTCAAATGAAAGAAAAAATTGGGAAACTACAAAGTGTCATAAAAAGGAAAATAATAGGTTCAGAATCAAGCGATGATGAAGATTCTGTCATCCTTCAGTTAAAAGAAAAGTTTCAAAAAACAACAGATAGAGCCACAAAAATGCAAATTTTATCAGTTCTTCCCATTAGTTGGTCGTTAACGCGTATTGAAAACGAATTTAGTGTTTCAAACCGCATGGCGCGAAATGTTAAGAAATTAGTTGCCGAAAAAGGCATATTATCATGTCCGAACCCAAAGCCCGGTAAGACGTTACCCGACGAAACCGTCAAACTTGTCCAAGAATTTTATCGTCAAGACGACGTTAGTCGTATAATGCACGAAAAAAATGACTGTATTTCGGTTGAATGTAACGGTGAAAAAATTAAATTGCAAAAACGTTTAGTCCTCAATAATTTAAAAGAGTTGCATCAGTGCTTTAAGAAAACATATCTGTCTGTAAAAATAAGATTTTCAAAATTTGCAGAATTACGACCCCATGAATGCGTGCTTGCCGGAGCTTCTGGGACGCACTGTATTTGCGTTTGTTTAACGCATCAGAATTTTAAATTAATGATTAAAGGCGCGAAGTTAGATAATTTAACGAAAAATTAATTGTGAATTTCCCTTAGTCAATTATAAACACTTTTTATCGCGTGTTACGTCCACGTGTTCCGATGCCCTTTGTCAGTTCGAGGCCAGGGTTATGCCCTTGAGGAAATCATAAATCGTCCTTGAAGAAAAACATTTCGATTACCCTGGACGAGACTGGCAGATGGGATCAGGAAACATACAAACCAGCTAAAACACTTAGAATTATAAACACGGCGAAAGAGAGAGAGTTTCCAGACGTTGAATATCCCCGGAGACAATGTAGACCTTGTGTCCGCGAAAATGTTAATCTAGCACCAGACCACGTGTTGACTTGGGGACACTTACGGGGATAATAAATAACGGGCTCTGAAGTGGAGACGAATATTTTCCTAAACACTCTCCCTTGCTGGTGGTGTCGGGTTGCCAAAAGAAGGACTGCATTGTCTCATTCGGAAAATACGTTGGAAACTGATGTAGTGGGAGAGTCCAAACTCTCTATTTAAGCGTGGTGCCCTTCGACGAAAAATGCATTCTTGAACTGCAATCCTGACGCGCGACATCGGAGTTTTTCTAAGTTATCCTGAGCAAAAAGTATAAGTGAAGTGAAAACTCAAGTTTTAAACCATCGTTGAACAAAATATCAACCACGAGAACCTGAGCCAACCGCTGATCAACCAGGAACACTACAAGTGAGTCATATTGAAGTCTTTAAATTCAAAATCCAAAAGAAGGTCAAAATTAGTAACTTTGCTATACCAACCAAACCTTTGAAATCAAATCTTGTTACACCATACCCTTTTCACTGGATCAAAGCCAAATCTGGTCAAGTGAGTAGTTTTGGACGCGGGTAAGCGTGTAAAACAAAATCAGTTGTACCGGAAAGTAAGCCGAGATCCGTGAGACTCCCTTCTAATCCAAAATCCCTGGACAAAGACGAAAGAATTCATATGAGAGTAACTGCGCGGGTAAGCGTTGGTGAACCCTGTGTGAATTCGAGTAGTAATTGTGCGGAGACACACTAAAGTTTACCTTATACCAGTGGCAAAGCGAACACGACGACCTTCGGCATGGAAACGGAGGTGGGAAGAAGCAGTAAAGGAGGATCCGTCACTCCTTATTAATAAAAAAGAAAAACAAAGAGCTTTCCGTGAAGCATTCGAGCCACCTCCTCAATCACAACAACCCGCGAACACAGGGAAACCAAAGGGACCCAAGGTCCACAAAAAGAAGGCCAGAAAGGAGAAGGAGAGAATCCAAAAATTGGCGGCCTCGATAAAAAGTAATTACACGCCTGATAAAATTCAGGAGGTGCAGCCCACGGGAGAGGTAAACCTACCGAATATACCACCCCCACCAGATGTAATCGACATCATCAACTCTGAGGACGAAGGGGGATTGGTCGAGTTACATTTAGGATCTTATAAGTTAAAGGAATCGGAGATTAGCGAATCTCTGGATAAGATAAGTGCGGGATCATATATTCAACTCATAGATCCCCATGGGATTCCGGCTCCTATGGCAATCCCGGCAACAATAGTTAAAGAGAAATTTCGACGACGTGTTATTATAGAGGAATTGTATATATATGTATATATATATATATATATATATATATATATATATATATATATATATATATATTAAACAATTCCTCTATAATAACACGTCGTCGAAATTTCTTCGTTTCGTTTCTTTCTTCGACAATTTTTCGTGTCGAGTTATACGAAACCATTGTAACTATGCAAAAGGAAACTGTACCCGAGGTTGATACCAAACAACCTAGTGCGAAAGCAGCTCCATCCCGTGTTGGAAAAGCTTCGAAATCTCGCAGATCCGAAGCTTTTAGACGGAAAGTCGGAACCAAGCAACTTGCTGAGTTTCGAGCTGAAGTAGATAAACGTCTCTTTCTTTTCGATGAGTCTACCCAAGAGCTCGAACGCTCGCTCCGATCGCTTTCTGTCGCCGTACAGCAGGTGGCTACTCCACTGCCTGTTGCTACACGAGGAGTTGGAATTGCTTGCGTCGTTGAATACTCCATAATGATTACCACCTGGAATCAACAAGCCATTGCTGATATCTGTACTATTTATCAGTACTATAGAGTCACGCTCTATTTAGTTATGAATAAATTATTCTTAGCTAGATATGAATATCTATATTTCTGGCAAATATATATATATATATATTATTATAATTTTACCGATCGTGTAATATATATAAGATAAATAATTTTTATCTGGCAATCAACGATCCAATTATTACGCAGGCGGAATTCTAAATAGTGATATAACTCCGAGAGCATATGGTTTACCCAAAATACATAAACCAGATATACCGTGGCGACTTATAGTTTCGTCTATAGGTGGGCCCACCTATAAACTTTCAAAGTTTGTATCCAACATCTTAAGTCATGTAACTGGCCACTGCACCAAATTCACCAAGGATAGTTGGTCTTTTGTAAAATTTATTAGAAACATAAAAATTCCCGAAGGACACGTGTTACTATCTCTAGATGTTTCCTCACTTTTTACTAATATACCTTTACAACTAGTAGTCTCAGCTATTAATAAAAGATGGTCACAGATAAAAAAGTTCACTAAGATTCCCAAATTGCAGTTTATTGAAGTTATTGAATTCTTAATGTCATCGACAGTTTTTAAATTTAACAACACACCGTACAAGCAGACTTTTGGTACTCCTATGGGTTCACCTATCTCACCGGTTTTAGCCGAATTAATTATGGAAACACTACAAGCTAATTGCACAAACAATCTGAATTTTCGATTACCTTTCTTCAAAAGATATGTAGATGACATAGTAACATGTGCCCCTAAAGAATGCATTGAGGAACTTCTGCAGGTTTTCAATAATTATCATGAACGTCTTAAATTCACACATGAGGTCGAAGAAGATGGCTGTATTAGTTTTCTGGATGTGAGACTCATACGTAATATTGAGGATAAGAATACCATTGTCACTGATTGGTACCGTAAAAAGACTTGGTCAGGTAGATATTTGAATTTTCACTCAGCACACCCTGTATCTCATAAGATAGGACTAATTAAAGGATTAATAGATAGAGCCATGAAGCTAGCACACCCACAATTCTGGGAAAAGAACATCGAATTAGTTAGAAACACGCTTTTAAACAACAGTTATCCAATACACTTCATTAATTATCACATCAAGAAAAGAATTAACCAATTTTACAATTCATTACCAACCAGTGACAACAGGAATTTATTACAGCAGTTAAAAGGTACAATACCTTACATTCATGGTCTTAGTGATGGTGTGGCGAGAGATTTGGTCTCGGCGGGCATAAGTGTCGGTTATTCAGTAATGAATTTAAGCAATGAGTTGCTTTTTGCGAGTCTTAAGGATAGAGTACACAAAGACAAACGTTCGAATCTCATTTACAAGATACCTTGTAATGATTGTAATTTGACTTATATTGGTCAAACTAAGCAATATTTAAAATCTCGCATAAACGAACACAAATTGTCTCTAAAAAGTTCGAACCCCTGCACAACTGATTTAGTACACCATTATCTCGAGCATGGACACTCTTTTAATTTTGATGAAACCACCATTCTCAAAAATGAAACCAACCTTAATAAACGACTCTTGTATGAAACATTTTTTATATTATCTAACAACACTGTTAACAAAAGAACTGAAAAACATGAGGTGGATGATTATTACCATAATATCATCGAATTATTAGTTACATAACTAATATGATTAACAACTTTTCGTATGACACCTTTTCAGTTCTCTGTTAAATAGTGTTAAATATTATCAATAACATCTTATAATATTAGTAAGTCACTTTACATCTTTTGACTTTATAGAATATTGTTGTTCATTATATAAGGTTAGTTGGTTTCAATATACTACAATTTTCCATGGTCTCTGAGTTTTGGTTCTTAATTCACCAAATAAGAATATTAACAACTATTGTTAGTATATAGTTGCTTGGTTGATGCAGTGTAGGTTCTTAGACATGTACAATTGTTAAATATCCTTAGTGAAAACACAAAAGTGATATATGTATATCCGACGCCCTGTCGCAGTCGCCCTGATGCGCTGTATGTCGGGACCTCTGCGACATGGTTTTTGAGATCTGACTTGTGCCTATAGGGATTTGAATTTTCGCGCCATCATCGTCATATGTACCCCCTCTATATCGATCAGGATCAGACACGGTTGCGTTTCCACATACGCCATAACGATCCTCGCAGTGCGTATTAGTCTCACATGGAGTAAACATGTAATAAATATCTTCAGGTTCCCTGAATAGGGAATTTTAGTCAAACCATCCGAAATAAGTAAGTACGACTAATTTATCAGATGATCAATATCGTAATGATCCTACAATTACCATTTAGTTTCTTTTTCTCTGGTTTCTTTTATTATTGAACAATACTTAATCCATTTATTAATTTTTGTTAAGGGTTAATTATACCGTAATTTATCCCTGAAGAGGGCCAAAATGTGGCCGAAACGTTGGAAATTAATTACTGTAAAGGTTGATTTGCCTTATTAGGATGGTTTACGTAAGTAATTATTAATTTTTAATTTTTAATTTAATTTCTCTAATCACTATTTAGAATTCCGCCTGCGTAATAATTGGATCGTTGATTGCCAGATAAAAATTATTTATCTTATATATATATAGAACCATATCAAACCATTTAATTATCTCATTTTCATCACCTACAAATCATATTACGACTCAGCCTCGTCCCGAGTAAATTGGTCCAACCAATGACTCAAAAGGAGGCAAAAGTCTCGACTATCGTGAAACAATTCAAGGCTGCACCGTAACCGAAAGCTCGAGGCGTGACATATAGTCTTGACGTAACACGCGTAATATCCGTAATCCTGCCCGTCCAGTATGTTATTTAAAAAAATGTCAAGAGTGTCCTGGCATAATTAATTTAAGAAATACATTACGACTGTTTGAGGACAACTGCTACGAAGACTTAACATACAGACATTGGTCTATGACTGACAGAACGAAATTAACAACTGTATGTGCTCCAGCTCCCGAATTTATTGATGATTTTCTGAATCTTTTAGAAAAACTCGTACCTCGTGATTTTATTTTGAAACAACAAAATAGATATCTGGATTATATAAAAAATCATTTGCAATCTGGGGAATTCTTGGTCTTGTGGGATTTTTCGGAAAATTATTCCTTCGTTATACAAGATGCCGTTCAAGGGTTCCATTGGAATAATAATCAACCAACAATCCATCCGCTTGTTGCTTATTATAAAATAAAAGGTCAATTGCAGCACATAAATTTTGTAATTATGTAAAGAAAGTACCCTTTCTCTAGTTCCGAATGTACCGCGGTTCACTTACTCCGCGCGCCGTTTAGGGAATCACCGGTGAATAGAGTAATTAAGAGATAGGATAATTACGTAACAGAGCACGTGTGCAATATATTCGAAAATCAAACCTTGCAAATAAAAATAGATTAATATAGATTCGTACAGTAGATAAAGAAGGGATAATAGTGAACCTTAATTGTCGTTTCTTAGTTTACAGGTAAGATTATAAATAGTGTAATTAATTATTGTTTAATAGTGAATAAAAATTTTCGAACTTTATTTACAGAGAAACATATTTTCGTTCACTTTACCGTCCTGCATGATAACTGTCTTATAAAACGACAATTCTTGTTCATGATGGCAAAAAAACTGCAATTCGCCTTCAAATATGAGGCATCACCTGAAAGTTTTCTGAAATTTTAACTCATAATACAACTGCAGTCCATTTGTTTCAAATCAAATTTATAAAGTATCTAAAACATTTTGCATCTGTAAATATAAAAAAAATAATTTATTTTACTGACGGAGCTGGAAGCCAGTACAAAAATAGGAAAAGTTTCATTAAACTTATATACCATACTCGTGATTTTCAATGCACAGCCATTGGCATTTCCATGCCACTTCTCATGGGAAAGGACCATGCGATGGACTCGGAGGAATTATAAAAAGAAATGCAGCCCGTACTAGCCTACAAAAACCAGAAATTGATCAAATTACAAATTCGCGGGAGTTGTTCGAATGGGCAAAAGATCATTTCAGTAATATCTCATTTGCATATTGCTCAAATGATGAATACAATGATCACGAAATTCTTCTTAGTAGTCGGTACACTACAGCTACATCAATTCCCGGTACACATATTCTTTTTTAAATATAAACGAAGTTACTATTATTCGAATTCGGCGTTAATGACCTTCGAACAAGAATTTTATAGGTACATATACATATATTAAAAATAGAAGAGCAGTAAAACTTACTTGGACTTAGAATGCACAAACGTTTTAATGTGGCCGTTGCAGGTCTCAAGCCCGGAAAACACAGAGGGGAAACGACGTTCATTATATCCTATAACAATCGAAATATTGTTTCTAGAAAGACAAACCATATGGTCAATATTAATACAATGCATGGCAAATATTTGTTGAGGTATCTTTTTCTGCAGGCACAACGTGAAATGAGAATCAGAGAGAGCACCGAGCAAGGGTTTTTCCCAATAACGGCAGGTATACGTGTTACGGTTCGGCCGGGATCCTGGGCGAAAAACCGAACGCCGCGGTACATAGAAATTCCTAACTTGAAAGCTATTCATTGCTGCAACATGCTGCTGGAAGTTATATTTAGAGGACATTATAGCATTGCTTTAAAAAAATCGCCAAAAAATTGAAGGGTACACTTTCGAAGATATTGAAGCCCAAATCTAGATCATTGATCAACGGTGTGGTTTGACTAGCGGCAGCTATCTGCGACGCGATACGGGCGAAGTCGCGCGCCAAACACCGCGGTGCAGAAAAATTCATAGCTCGAAAACTATTCATCGCTTCAACATTTTCCTGGAAGTTATGTTTAGAGGACATTTCGATAATGATGAAAAAAAATGTTTAAAAAAATTAAAGATACACTTTGGACGAAATTTAAGTTTAAAAAATATCTTTAATAACGGAGATTAATGTGACTTGAGAGAGCGGTATATGGCCCACCAGAGGTGGACAGGGATCCCCCCTCCCCCCTCACCAACACGTCTCCGGCTCGAATCGAACCGAGAATCACCGGGATCGTTGGCAGGCGTGAAGAGACATTATTATGCAGCAACGAGATATAAATAACAATTCGAGATGTAGTATCAAAGGACTACAAGATTATATTAACACTATTTCTACCAAGAGGTGTCAAAAGGCACCTTTTAAATTTTAACTTAAAATCATTCGTTAAGTTGAATCATTTCTCCACAATTAATTCGTTGACTTTTTATACAATAGTTGGTAAATTATCTACATTTAACTGGTAATTTGAAATCCCAACAGTTCTGGCAAATATTTGCATTCAAACGAAAAGGTTTCAAAAGACACCTTTTGGTCGAAATAGGTGTACACATAATTGTGGTAGAAATAGTGTTAATCTTGTAGCCTGTACGAGATGACGGAAATTAATCGCGTCGCGTCGTGATCACGACCAATTCATATAATTACGTAGCGTTTTGCCGTGGCGTTGAAATGTGCACGGCACTAAGTAGCAATGCGTCGCATTCCATTCGTTGAAAAGGTAAAGTAAAGGTTAACACGATGAGCGCCACGCCGATTCTTAAGGAAGTCCCCGCCAGGCCACGCGCGCCGCTTATATGCGCTCTATTGTACGCCATCCGCCACCAGTGGCGGACGAGGCCTAAACGGAAAGTCCAGTGTCCGCCGCATACGGCGGACGTGGCGCTCAACGTGTTAAGAAAAAGGTACTGAAACACGTGTTGTTCGCTCAAGAGTCACGATGAAGAATGACGAATGCGGAAGCATGGTCGCCAAGCCCGGAAGGGCCCGAGCAGGGGGGGCAAGCTCTTATGGAAAAATTAAATTCAAGTTACGCCGACTTAATATCCAGGCGGCAGGACCGTCGCAACGATCGAGGCGACATAGTGGCCGAACTAGGTACTATGTTATTAAAATTTTGTATGTATTGCCCACTTCATATATATGTATATGTATTAAAACTAACCTAATCTATATTAAAATTAAAATGAGGTTCAAAATTACTGACAGTTTATTAAAATATAAATCCATTTATTGAGAAATCCTTAAATAACTAGAATACAGCTGAGGCCTAAAAGAAATATGCACATATATGTTTCGAATATATAAATTTGTTATTATGGCTGGGGTACATGCATATACGTATATAGTAACAAAAATAAGCAAGGTACAACTTATATTCGAGTAAAAAAGATGTTAATACAAGCCCTTATTCTGGTTCCTGTCCTCAGCAGTCCTGAGTCCTTGTTAATCCTCCCCACGATGTCTATTAGTCCTGGCTGGATCCTTCGGTACAGTTAAGATTGTTTAGGATCAACTTCCCGCGCGTGAAAAGCGAGGTGAAATCCGAAATAATATGCGAGGCAGCCGTAAGAGGCGCTACTATCGACTGCGACGGTCCTGCCGCCTGGATATTAAGTCGGCGTAACTTGAGTTTAATTTTTCCATAAGAGCTTGCCCCCCCTGGGCCCGAGGTCCACACGCACGGACGCTAGTGACTAGCTTTAGGGATCGTTGCATCCTTAAAACTGACAAAGTTCCAATACACTTGTCTAAGAAAAGCAGCCCTCGAAGAAGAAACCAAAATATATCCGCCGTATAATCGTATACAACAGGCCAAAATGCTGTGTTATCCTGAGAAGCAGGATACTATAGTGAACGAGAAGGGAGCTAAAATAGAACTGCAAGCCTTATTAGACCACACAGTTTCCAGGATATTATTACTCGTCCAAACCGATCTTCTTGCGGAAAACAAGCATTTATCATTATTGAGCAAATGGGGGTGTGATGGGGCATCGGGGCAAAGCATATATAAGCAACGATTTGCAAGCGACACAAATGTTTATGAGTCAAGTGTCTTTTTGTCAACGTTAGTCCCCATTAAATTATATGACAGGGACACGAATGCAGTAATTTGGAAGAATGATTATACTTCATCGACACGATTTTGCCGTCCCATAGGATTCATATTTGAAAAGGAGACCACATCTATAATACAGAATTATGTAAAAGACATAGAAAGTCAAATTACCAAATTAAAAACAACTGCATATGGAAGGCACTCCATCACTCATCAATTATGTATGACGATGATAGATGGAAAAACTTGCAATGCATTGTCAGGGACAAGTTCCATGAGGTGCTACATATGTAATGCAAAACCGACGGAGATGAATAATTTGGACCTCATCTCCACGAAACAGCCTGCAGAAGAATATTACAAATTTGGATTGAGTTCCTTACACACATGGATCCGATGCTTCGAATGCTTATTACATATAGCATATAATATAGATTTTAAGAAGTGGTCAGCCAGCACACCAGCATTTAAATTGATGCAAGCGAAACGAAAGAAGAGGATACAAGAAGATTTCCGCAAAGAAGTGGGGATTATCGTCGATGTCGTGAAAACAGGAATGGGGAACACCAACGACGGAAACACTGCCAGAAGATTTTTTGAAGATCCGCAGAAAACGGCCAGGATTACAGGTTTGGAAGAAACATTAATTTATCGGTTCGCCGTCATACTACAAGCCATTGCATGTGACGAGCAAATTGACGCCAAAAAATTTGGCGAATATTCGAAAGATACAGCAGAACTGTACATAGAAAAGTATGGATGGAACTACATGCTGGCTACTGTGCATAAAATTTTACTGCATGGTGAGGGTATCATTGAAAAATCAGTAGTCCCGATTGGACAGTTGTCTGAAGAAGCCCAAGAGGGCCGCAATAAAGATTTTAAAATCTATCGTGAGCATAATTCACGTAAATACGCTAGAAGCGCAACAAATGAGGATATTTTGCACAATTTATTAATATCATCTGATCCATATCTATCCTCAATACGGCCATACTTGCGCAACAAACAAAAACACAATTTATTTCCGGAAGCATTAGACATGCTAAAAGTAATTGATGCTGAAAACAGAGCTGCAGACAGTGAAACCGAAGAGGAACTCATAGAAGAAATGAACCTGGACGAAGACAAAGTGTAATGTGTCAAAAGTGCATTTTGTGGAGTGATATTGAGTGAAAAGAGGAATAGTGTCGCAAATATGCACTTTCTCTTCCATGCAACAAATAATATTACATTATTTTTCATTACAGGTAAATTTCATAACCGTATTTATTATTTTTGATTACAGGGTGCTAAAAAAATATTTACGCTTCTATGAGTACATATCATAATGCATAGGCGTTTATATTTATTTTATGTTCCCTGTAGTATTCAACGAAGTATAATGACGATCAAGAATTGTCTTCTCCTCAAATAGGAGTAAATGAAGACTGTAGCAGTTACCGATACCACGTTAGCGCTCGAATACTGGACTTGGGGGCATTCGGCGCGCTTGCAACGCGATAGTTAATGTTTAATAACTTCTGACCTCGGATGCGCACGGATATGATTTTTGCAAGGTATTAAACTAGAAGGAACGCCGAATACTGCGATGTGAAGCAAACCCCGCGATCTTTTGAGACTTTTTTTAAAAGTCTAAGTGAATATTTGAATGATTGTTTTCTGAGCGACACGGTTTTTCTGAACGTCTCACATCCAGAATTTTTGCAAAAGGGCAAAACTATGAACACGAGCGTAATCCTTGATCCTTTCTCTTTCGATTTCTATATTTATAATTGAGAATCGACCAATCCATTATGAAGCTATTGTCGTTTGTGTATATCAATTCACGCGGTCGAATATTCGTGCCAACGGCAAACTAGCAACTTTGAACCTCATTTTGACTGGAGTTGTTAAATATGTCTAGAACAATGTACTACATTGATTTTAATCATTCGTCCATTCATAAATTAGTAATCTTAATCGAAAGTCGAAAGATTGTATGACATGTGTTGTCCGTTCAAGCATGCTATAATACACCGTGCATTTAGTAGTGGATTTTATATATTTCAAAGAAGTTAAGCAACTTTTTGCATTTTGGATACATTTTAAGAAAGCATGAGCTACTCTTCCATACAATTTCTAGAGTTTTATCACATTTATTTATTTAGTATTAATAATTCTAGATGATCAATAGTTCAGTAATTTTTCTCACCAGTATAAGATTTCATGAACGATTTTGTTATAGTATTCCGTTGAATTCCGTGCTCATTCTGGTCCCATTAGATTCAGTAAAGATCTGTGATTATAGGCCAATTAAATTTGGTTCCGATTCTGTCCGATCTTAAGTTTTTCAGCCATTTTTGTATTAAGCGTTTTTTATGTATTTTCTGAGTTAAAATTAATGGTAATAAATTAAACATCTGCCTAAAATATATACTACGCACTAAAAAGTTCCGTAATCCACCTATTTTGAATAAAATAATATCATATTTCATGTCAATATAATTTACGTGCAAAACTAATTCTTGCTAGCTTTTCGGTTCAACTATTCCACTATTGGCGCGATTTTCATTGGGTTCTCGATAATCTGAGGAAAAAATGTTTCGTGCAAAAAAAAGAAACAGTATTCAGACGTCTACAAAATCCAATAAATAAAAGTTTAAAAACAATTGTTTTTTTTATAAAAAATGAATGTCACTTTGATTTTTTGAAAGCTAAAATGCATTTTTGATTTCTTAATATTATAGCTGACGTTAAGACGAATCCAACGACCTATTATATTACGACCTTGAGACCGTTAATAACGCTAAAATAGTTTTTTTCAGCTTTTCGGGCCAAATACCCCACTGTGCGGCGGCGCTTTTGGGAAGCTTCGCCATCTTTGTCGTTGATGCGGCTGACTCCTCTTTGTCGGCCATTTTGATATTTTCACACGTTCGCGTCGCGGGCGTGCCGACTCGAATTATCGCTCGCTCCAACGATCGCGATCACGACACGGTGTGCGCGTGCTCGTTACGAATAGCCGGTGGCCGTTGGATGCAGAGATTGTACGCTGCGACGATGTCCCAGATGTATTTCAACTACTGCACTGTAAGTATCACCACGCTCCGGCTCGAAGGAGCAAAAAATGTTCGCGAACGAACGGAGATTGATGTGACTCGAGAGAGAGGTAGTTGGCCCATCAAAGGTAGGCACGGATCCCCCTCTCACGAGCACATCTCCGGCTCGAATCGAACCGAGAATCGCCGGAATGGTTGGAAGGCGTGGAGAGACACTATTATGCATTATTCGAGATGTAGTATCAAAGGACTACAAGATTATATTATTCTTGTTGTCTGTACGAGATGACGGAAATTAGTCGCGTCGTGTCGCGATCACGACCGCTACGTAATTATATTAATTATAGTAACTATATTAATTACGTAGCGTTTTGCCGTGGCGTTGAAATGTGCGCGGCACTAGTTAACACGGCACTAAGTAGCAATGCGTTGCACTACATTCGTTGAAAAGGTAAAGTAAAAGGTACTGAAACACGTGTTGTTCGCTCAAGAGTCACGATGAAGAATGACGAATGCGGAAGCATGGTCGCGAGGCCCGGAAAGGCCCGGGGTCCACACGCACGGACGCTAGTGACGTCGCCACGCGGCGTAGTGCGTAAGTGCGTGTGTCCAGCAGGTGCTGCCATCGTGAGAATGCGGCTGCTGTTAGCAACCACATTCTTGAACAACTCTAAAAACAAGTTGCATCAACTTTATATTTTTTTTTAAACTCTGAGGCTTTCTGAATCAACTGGTATTTTTATGATTTCTGTATCTATTGTGGTTCCAGAGTTATAAATTTTCAAAAAAACCCATGCACAAAACTTTGACTGCCTGTAACTTAAAAATTTTTTAATATTTTGAAAATTCCTTCAAATGCATATTTTTTTTGACGTTATCTATAACATATTAAATTTTATCAAAATCCGTGACATGACGGAAAAAACCCTGATCACTTGACGTGGAACGCACCATATGCTAGTGCCATACAATAAATTGCAACGGTAATACAAAAATGTAGGAACTATAGTATAGTAGTACAAACTATTTCTATTCTTACTTCGAGTTCTTCTCTCGATAATACTCGTATCAATAGTGACTTTATTAGTCGGACGGCAGGAACTCTGTTTTTATTAGTATAGGTTTTAAGAATAGAACACGGCTGTGGATGTTGCTCGTGCGACGAAGCAGCATCAAGTACAGATTCGGCCGGAATACACGTATCCTCCAGGATAAAGTGTGCTAGTTTAATCTGTTCGGTAGACACTACCTTAGGTAAACCATTAATCTGGATTTTAAAATCCTTATCGGAAATTCGCTCCAAAATCTTATAAGGGCCAGAATACGGTCTTTCCAAAGATTTCTTAATTGAAGGGGATCTAAGAAAAACATGTAAACAAGTGTGAAGATCTTTAAAAAAGAATGCAAGAAATAATGAGGATTCGGAGCGAAATCATCAGGAAGACAGAACTCACCAGGTATGCATAACGCAGTACCATACAAGAAATCAGCAGGAGAACCTCCAGCGTCTGAACGCACTTTTGTTCTACGACCAAGCATATCGGTCGACAATTGCCTAAGCCAGTTTTGTTTATTGTGGCACATTAAAGCTCGCTTTAAGTCACGATGCCACCTTTCCACCATACCATTCGCAGCGGGAAGATACGCCGCAGTACGAACGTGCTGTACACCAACCGTATTAAGGCACCAGACCACGGTAAAATAAAGTTTTTTCTCATTTTTTTTCTTTCATTTTCTGAAAGATGCATTCGTTAAGAATGCTCTCGCCAAATTTTGTGAAGAAATTCGTGAAATTGATGGAGATACAGCATTTTATGTGAAACCGTTCCCAGCGCACGACCGACCGAGCGGCAGACGTGCGGCTGTTCCACGGGTTTGCTACGTGGCCATCCTTTGTTGATCCCTATGAACCTTTAACCTCCCTTTAATTATTAAAGTTTAATATATTTAGGTTAATGTATTGTATTCGCTAGGAGGGAATAGGTGGGATATTCTCGTTACTGAATTGAATAGAAACCCGGTAACCAAGCCTAGAAGATTCCGACACGAAAGAGTGAGTTGTTTTTCGGCAGTCGTACGATTCGTTTCTATCATTCGATTTGTATTGTGTATTCTGTGTATCGTGATAGATAAAAAATAACAAAAAAAACAAGTCGTCGGAGGACCAACAAGAAGGAGTGATAGGATACGGTCGAAATCGGGTCCACCTAATAGATATAAAGTGGAGAGAGAAGAGCGGAGAGCTAGCAGCAGCTGTGCGAAAAAGTTAAGCAGTGGCCAACTAGATTCTGTTACGGTGAAGCCAAGTGTCGGGTACAGACTGGGTAAAGACGAGCTTCTTGAACAATGTCTAGGCGCGTTTCACCAGAATAACGAGTGTTTGAACTCTGTTATATGGAAAATTGCGCCAAAGACATCGCCGAGCGACAGACCCACAGTTAAAACTGCCGCTAATATTGCTTTAATGCTTTTCAACAATGGTCATATTGGTCTCATGAATGTATTGGAGATATGGGAAATAAAACTTGGTGAAGCACTCTACCAATATTGCCTAAATATTGATGAGAAACGGATATGTGACGCCGAGCACGAAGCCGAACACAACACGCATGAGTGTCATCTGCGTGCAAAAAACGGAAAAAATGATCCGTCTCTGGATGCTGTGGAGCTGTTCTATGGCCTAGGAATAGCTGATTAATGGTGAGAAACAAAACAAAAAATACATATATAAAATTTAGTTGTAATTGTTTCCTCCGCCGATCCCCTTAGGGTTACGGCCCCATCTTTCTTACTCTATTCTCTTATACCTAACTTAATTCTACCTACATCTATCTTATTCTAAACCTAGCCAATTCTATTCCTCTCTCTCCCTTTCCCCTGTCTCCTCCTTCCTCCTCTTCTTCCGGTTGCTCTTCTGTCTCTTCTCTCCTTCATCTTGCTTATTTGATTCCATTTTCCTTAATTTACTTCTCCTTGCTTCTCTTCCGTCCATCCCTCCCTCTCCTTCCTTCTTTCCTCCAACTCCCTCATCCACCCCTCTCCCCTCCCGTCTTCTGCCAACACCTCTCTCTCCCATTCTTACCATCCTCGTCTTTCCTCCCCTCCTCCACATCTTTCCCATACATGCTCCCACGTCTCCTCATCCCCCCCGTATATTCTACAGACCCTTTCCTCCTCCCCCACCCAGTGCCTTCCCTCCCTTATCTCATTCCCCAGTCTATATCTTGCTATTCTTTGCCATTTCTTCTCTCCCCACCCCTTTCTTAGGTATTCAGCCCTTCCTTCTCCTTTCACCCATCCGTACCATTTGCTGCACCTTTCCTCCCTTATTCTCCCCCATCTCTCTTCCCTCTCACGTTCCTCGCCTCTTCTCTCCATTTCCATGTATCCTTCCTTTCCCCTCTTCCTTAGTTCCTTCACCTCCTCAATCTCCAGTCCTCTCTCTCTGAAGAATTGCCTCCTCTCCTCTTCCCACTCCGAAAGCCTTCCTTCTCTCCCTTCTCTCTTCTTCACTTCCTTCCAACATTCCATTGCCCAACCACTTCCTCCAACCCATTGCCCAGCTCTTCCCCTTAGTTTTTCCCTTCCCGTCTCCTCTCTTACGAGATATTCCGGCGTTCTCCAGTCTACTCCCAGAGTCCACCTTAAATATATCTCCTCTACCCTTTCTACTGCCCTTCTTTCTCTCCATCCCCATATCTCCGAGCCATAGGTCGCCAGCGTCCACACCAAGGCGTCAAAAATCCTCATTCTTTCGTCTATCCTTCTTCCGAACATTCTCTTCCCAATCCCCCATACCTGTCTCATCGCCCTCATCGCAATCCTTGCCCTGTCCTCCACCTGCCCCTCTTGTCGTCCTCCTCTGCCAATCCTGTATCCTAGGTAGCTGAATTCTTTCACCTCCTCAAACCTTTCCCCTTTCCACCACCATTCTTCCTTCTACCTCCTCCTCCCCCCCCCCCCTCTTCATCCTCAGCACCTTCGTCTTTCCCACGTCTAACTCTAATTTTTTCCGGTCTAAATACCTCCTCAGCGTCCCTAACATCCCCTTCATTTCTTCCTCCCCCTTCGCCACTAGCACTGTATCATCCGCGTAGGAAAGGGATCTTATCTTACCCTCCCCTAACTTTGTCCCCCCTCATCCTCCTTTCTCCAACTCCTCTTCCAAGTCCGCTGTCATTAAATTAAATAACAGCGGGCTCAGCGGGCACCCTTGTCTTACCCCCCTCCCACTCCAAAAAGCTTCCCCCACTTCTCCTCCCACCTTCACCCTGGTCCTCGTTTCCCCATACATATCCTTTATCCTCCTTCTCAGCCCTTCGCTTACTCCTCTTTCCTCCAGTGCCTCCCGCAGAATTCTTCTTTCTACCGAGTCGAAGGCTGCTTTCAGGTCTACAAAGACCGCTACCATCTGACCACCTTTCCTCTCTATCTCCCTGTTTATCAGGAAGTTCAGCACGTAAATATTGTCGATTGTCCCCATTCCCTTCCTGAAACCCGTTTAATTCTCTGGCACCATCTTTTTCTCCTCCATCTCTTTCCTTAATCTTTCTGCCAGCACCGTTGCGTAGATCTTTATATAAAATTTAGTTTTATATCCCCAGTGTTTTTGCATCATAAGGAAACTTTTTGGGGGGCGTCGCAAAAGATTTAATTTTTAACGACCACCCTAATGTCAACATGTTTTGTTATACCCTGTATTTTATATTCGTATACTTATAGTTCCTACTAGAGGATAAGAAAACGCAATGCGAGGGCAACCGTCGCCCGAACGCCTAACGAATCCGCAGTTGCACATATGTAAATCATATCGTGGTTTCATTCATTTCAAAACTTTCTTCGAATTTCTCGTTGACCAAAAATTGTGAGTTTTGTTTGCCTGAAAATAGTTATATCATCAAATTATATATCAAGCGAACAAATTTTGATATCTAGACTTCGTCAACGTCGTGTATTGCGTTTGTCCGAAGATGAATGTTCAATAAAAAACGAGCGTGTAGATAGTAATACAACGAGTGGTGAGGAATGGTTCGATCCACGGGGAAATTAACCCAGCTTTTACGAACGAATGTGGTGCTGATATACATAATATCAAAGAACAAAATTGTCTCAATGTGGGAGACTTTTACGCGCCACTAGTCACCGAAGAAATGTTTCAGGAAATAAGTAACAAATCAAATATGTACACAATGCAAAAACAATAAACATGCATCTGCAAATAAAGAAGAAATAAAACGTTTATTTGGGCTCATTATTTGGATGGGATTGGTGAAATATTCATCTATAAAATCATACTGGCCCACGGAGCCTATGCATGTATATTATGATCTGATGTATATGATGATTCCCACACAAGGTAACGAGCAGGAAACGATTCTAGATTCTTTCGAGGATGCTTCATTTTTGTAACATTGAAGCAACAGATACCACCAACCATTCATATACAATCCAGACAATTATCGACAAGTTGAACCAAAATTTCAAAAAATATTACGCTCCAACAGAATTTATTTGTATTTACGAATCAATGATCCCATTTCGTCGACGAATTATATTCGGACAGTACATGAAACAGAAGAGACACAAATATGGATTACCAAATTTTCAAACTCAGCTGTGGCCTCGGATATACATACAACATTAGAGTCTACAGTGACAAAACATTCAACGAAAAGGATACGACGCCAACGAATATGGTTATGAATTTGGGCGATGAAATATTACATAAAGGCCATACACTGTGCACAGATAACACTGTACAGAAATTCAGACCTGTGGAAAATTTCCCAATATCCATTGGGTTATACCTATAGACTTTCTCGCCCTAAAAACGAATCGGACAGCAGAAATGTTCTGTAACCCTCAGTTTTTGAAAAATTTGAGTTTTTAAAAAATCGACGCATTTTCGCAAAAATGAAGTATTACGTGAACACTAGAAATGCTAGAGAGTCCAGGTTAGTCGTAAAAGATAAAGGAGAGTTTGCTGAATATGTTAATGTATACGTTTATTAAGATCTGTCGTTTTAAATGGTTGTAAATTGCCGTCAAAGTTAAAAAAAGGGCCGATGTGCGAATTTTATACGCGATACTTATGCATTTTTACAAAAAACTACGTATCTAGCAGAAGTCTCGTCAACTGTCACTGCCCAAGGGTAAACACTTAGAGCTTTTCAATAATTCTACTGTCTTAAATTCATACACAATGCACTTAACATACATGTATATATATTCGATTGAAAGAATATACTTGTAACATTTTACTAGAAACATAAAATTCGAGTAAAGAATTATTTCTAGAAATTAAAACCTTTCCTCTCGAAACGAATTTAAAACATAATCGAGTAACGTACCCACATATTATTTCACTCTAACCGCTCGGAGTGAAACAAAAGTTACGAGAGTTTATTATTTTACGACCTTACCGTAGCAGGTCAAAACCACGAACAACGGGTGTCGGACTGTGTGTACCTACCGGGTTACTTTCCGTACCCGCGCGACCATTTGTAGTCCTAACAAGTGCGTCGTTATTAACCAGAGAGTAGCACCTTGCAGTTCACCTGTAAGTACATCTACCTCCGGGTATCACCTTACCTTAAAATCTAATTAACCACTCTAGAGGCCAACGTCCTACGATTTATGCCGTAGGCTCATCTGGGTCTAGATTCCTTTCAACACCGATTCACGTCCAACGCCCTACAGTTTATGCTGTAGGTTCATCTGGCTTGTATCACTCCTAAGATCCTTGCACACCTCAGTGAATGCCAGCGCCCTACAGTTCATGCTGTAAGCTCATCTGGATTCATTCATCCTCAATTCTAACCGCTCTGGAGGCCAGCGCCCTACGGTTCATGCCGTAGGTTCATCTGAGTCTGGATTTCACTCATTCCAATACAAGGCCAGCGCCCTACGGTTTATGCCGTAGGCTCATCTGGGTTGTATCTCTCCTTACCTCAATTCAAGGCCAGCGCCCTACGGTTTATGCCGTAGGCTCATCTGGGTTGAATTAAATATCATTTCCTAGATCATACGTCGATTTGTAGCTCCCACTACTGTTGACGTACGATACCCCCCTGGTACAGTTAAGTCAAGGAAGTGACGAAACCGACGCCTCGTCACGCGTATTCCGCAAAGCTCGCCGGCCACGTTCTAGAAACCCGCCCGGCTCGTAACAAAAGTTTTGTTTAAAACCCACCCTCATTCGAAATACAACCACTTTTGTAAAAAGTTAAAAAAAATCATATCTCCGAAATGGTACGTCGTAGAGGACCGATTTTGTTTGCAATATAACCGGAGGAGAACAAAGCTTACGGAAAAGATATCACTATCTACGCAAAGGAAGATTTAGTGAATGCCGTTAATTTTTCCCAAGTTGTGAAGAACGTGCTACGATATAGGTAATCGACGTTGTTTGGATTAAACAAGAATAAATGCTATTTAACAGAAATAATCGCAGCAATTGTATTTGTTTCTATTATCTTTGATCTTCTCCGGTTATATTGCAATCAAAACGGGTCTTCTACGACGTACCATTTCGGAGATATGATTTTTTTTAAACTTTTTACAAAAGGGGTTGTATCCCGATAGGGGGTGGTTTTTAGAGAAAACTTTATAGACTTTTTTCCATCTTTTGGTGCGTACTATCGATACTGAAAAAGTGTCCCAGTATTTTTGTTACACCCTGTATAAAATACCTACCCCCAACGATGAGTACGATAATTTTTTTTTGCATTAAGGGAATTTTCTAACTACAAAATGACGGAAATTTTAGTGAAAAATCGTAAGTTTTGCATCAAATGACCGCCAACAATTTTTAAATGCAAAAACAACAATTAGCGATCGTGGAGGGGGGGGGGATTTACTCGTTTTCTAACTAAATTTTATTGTTATTTTGATTTCTCATAATTGTCTGCTCAGATACAGTGATCACCGCAAAACGCCTTTATCCAAAGACATTCTCGGAAAAGCTCCGTCACCGGCTTATTTGTTGATATTTTGCAATCAAAAAATTGCAAAATGTTTTTGAAATAATAGTATATAATGTGCAAAAGGTTCGAACAAATTTGCTTTATTCATACGTCTGAAAAAAAATCGCAAAGGAAGTGTTTTTTTTGCCCTGACACCCGCAGCCCCCCCTTAATGTTCATTTTGCCTCTGTATTTGTTTCGTCGTCTATGTCTATTTCTCTTCTCTCCTCTCTATTCTCTACCTCACTGTTATCTACCTTTTCTGATTTCAGGTTTGTATTTAGTTATGTCAACCCTGACTCCCTTGTTGACTCTTACTTATTCTCTTCTGCTACCTCTTCCTCTCCTTACCGGCTCCCACCTCGGTATCTTCTGTCTTGTGCTTCTTATCTATTTTCCTATCTACTTGATTTGGTGAATGCGCCACTGTCCTGTTTTACCTTTCTTTCTGTGTGGAAGTCAGCCCATATTCTTCCTGTTCCTAAGGTATCGCCCCCTGCCCTCTCATCTGATTTCTGTCCTATCTCTGTTCTTCCTGCAATGTTCAAGATCCTTGAGCGTGTTGTCCGTAATCAGATGCTTTCGTTTGTTTGTGCTCGTAACCTACTGGATCCACTACAGTTCAGCTTTGTTAAGGGATGCTCCACTCGGGATGCCATGCTCAGGATCCTTGAAGATACCCGTCTGGCTATCAACAATCGTATGGTCATTGTGTTAATCTGTTTTGTTCTCTCCAACGCTTTTGACACCATTGACCGTGCGATCCTTCTTATTTTCTTCTTCCCCCACTCCTCCTCCTGACCAGCTTTAACCAAGTTTCCTCTCACTCTGTGCACCCTACCCTCTTTCCACGCCTACTCGACCTGTTTAATCTCTCTCTATCAGCATCTGCCTTTCCGTTGAAGTGAAAATCGGAGTTCATTCTTCCCATTCCCAAAGTCTCTTGTCCCTCTTTTCCTGGGACTTTCGCCCTATTTCAATTCTCCCTGAATTCTCTAAAACCGTCAAACGCATTGTCCGTCGTTAGCTCCTTACTTTCTTGACTTCTCATGTCCTTCCTGATCATTGTCAATTCGGCATTGTGACAGGTCGCTCCACCCAGAGTATTCTTCTTTATATTCTCGAATATGTTCGCGCGGCCTCGGTTGGTCGCATGGTTACGGTACTCATCTGCCTTGATTTCTCCAAGGCCTTCAACATCATTGATCATCTGATCTTTCTGGCCAAGCTCACCGATCTCGACCTCATGTGTTCTGTCTTTGAGTGGTTCCACTCTCTCCTTGGGCTTCGGACATCTCCGGTGTCCCGCAGGGCTCTGTTCTCGGTCCCCTCCTTTTCTTTTATCTACCTGTCCGACGTCAATTCCATCCCTTCGGATGTCAAGATCGTCAAATACGCGGAGGATATCCAATTGTAAGCGCAATGCCTACCTGCCAATCTTCGTATTAAAAATTAACATTGCACGTTTAGTGAGCTGGTGTGCACGCAATTCGTTTACCCTTAGTCCTTCCAAAACTTAGGCTATTATTTTCAGTTCCTCTCGCTTCGTCAATTGTATCTACTTTTATCCTCCTCCGAACATAGTTGATCGTGTTTCTATTTGTTACTCTAGCTTTATCAAATCGCTCGATGTTATGTTCAGCTCCAGGTTGAACTGGCAGGAACCTGATATCACAGTCTGTGGCAAGATTTGGCGCACCTATTTTCAGCTCCGTAATGACCTTGCCCTTCTGGACCGAGGCAGGGCAGAATTTCTTCGTTCTCTTGTCTTCCCCCACGTCGATTACTGCGCACTGGTATATCACGATCTCAGTGTGGTGAAGGACATCCATCTTACATGTGCATTCAACGCCAGTTTGAGGTACGCTTTTGGCGTCTCCTTGGATACCCATATTTCTCGTCTGTATTCTCGTCGCGAGTGGTTGCGACCATTCGGGATAGCTTCCTAGGGGTTTTTTGTCTTTGACCGACTTCACCCTACCTGTCCAGGAGGCACTAGTCCCTTCAGTTGTATTTTCAAATCTGTTAGGGATAATGGGACACAGTCCACCACACGACACGGTTTCAACAAGCCGAGCACTGTCCTCTCCGGAGGGTAGGACCGCACGCAACAGTATACGCAATGGGATGAGTGCACGTATACCCAGTTCGAACGCTTGCTTACACAGGGTGTCCCAGCTAACGTGCAGGTCCCTGAACCAGGTGATAGCTGAGGTAATTCTAATATAGGGAAGTGACATTCGTAATGTCGTATCTTAATTTATGGCCGAGTTATTAACGAAAAACGATAGCCAATCGGAGGGCTTCGTTGGGTCCGGCGGCGCGACAGTAGAAGGTCTGCACCAGTAGGGTACTGCGCAAGTAGGAACTGTCGCGCCGCTGGGCCCAACGGAGCCCTATGATTCGCTATCGTTTTTCGTTAATAACTCGGTCACGAATTAAGATACGACATTACGAATGTCACTTCCCTATATTAGAATTACCTCAACTATCACCTGGTTCAGAAACCTGCACGTTAGCTGGGACATCCTGTATAGCTAAAACGCAGCCGGTGTCACGGCCCGGTTGCGATGACGAAAGTTTTTTATGTATCATGGCAGTATCCCGTAGGTAGCGGGTAATGCACTTAAGGGCGTTGGGTACCCCAGCGTTTTGCAAGGGTTTACGCCATGTCGTTTTTAGGCCGCAACTCTAGACCGATTTTAACAAATGCGGTCTTATTTTAAAGCTAAAGGTTCAAGACACGAGCGTAGATTTTCGGATTTTTGAAAAAAGTTTTTGTTTATTCAGAATACGGCTTTGAAAAATGACCTTTTTTTAGATACGATTTTGTAAATGAAAATATTGTTTTTTTAAAAATCCGAAAATCTACGCTCGTGTCTTGAACCTTTAGCTTTAAAATAAGACCTCATTTGTTAAAATCGGTCTATAATTGCGGCCTAAAAACGACATGGTGTGAACCGTGTTTTTGACTGATCCTTTTTTTTTTTTTTTTTTAAATGTTTTCCCTTGAGTGGTTTTGGTCCGTGCCTGGGGTCCTGTGGGCCCTTTAACGGAATTCAACTGGGAAGATTTTAGATCATTGCTTGAGGGGGGTTGAAATTATGGAGAAATTCCTCTTGAGTAGGTGCGCAGGTGCAAAAGTTTCAAAAAACCTGGAACATGTAAGAAAAAACAGCGCATCAGTCTGTTTATGGGAGGTTAAGAGGGGTAGCGCTGGTGGGGATTTTTTTAAGTTTGTAGGGGATGAGGCTGGGGGAAATGTTGGAGATGTGGGTGAGAAGGGGATTTTCATGGGTACTGGATTGAAACAGGAGTTTCCTTGTGAGGTTTTGAATAAATATTTTGATTTTAGGTATGTTTGCGGTAGCGTGGAGATCGTCGGTTGGGTGTGTGAATGGAAGATTGAGGATGATCTTCAGGTATTTGTTTTGTAGTGATTGAGTTTTCTTTAGGAAGGTTTTGGAGGCATTAATCCACAGAGGTGATCCGTAGGTCAGAATGGGTCTAACGCAGGTGGTGTAGAATAGTAATTTTAGTTTAATACTTAGTGGGCTGCTAGAGTGGATAATTGGGTAGAAAGTTTTGAGGAGAATGTGTGCTTTGGAAATTCTGTCTTGGATGGCTGGTTTCCAGGAAAGGTCTTTATCAAGGATAACACCCAGGTAGGTGACCGTGGGTTTCCATGAGATTTGGGTGTTGTTGAGAACTAAGGGGTCAGGTGGCTTTTTTCTTTTGGCCGGAAAAAAGATAGCTTCGGTTTTGGAGGGATTGAGAGAGAGTTTCCAGGTGTTGAAGTAATGGTTTATAGCTTCGAGGTGGTCTTGTAGGTATTGTCTGGCCTTGCTAGGAGACCAGGAAGAGCAGTAAATTGCCGTGTCATCGGCGTATATCGCAAGTGAGGTGTATGGTTGTTTGGGGATGTCGTGGGTAAAACAATTGAATAGGGTAGGGCCGAGAATGGACCCTTGTGGAACTCCGGCGGGAGAGAGGGTGGAAGGGGATAGGGTCCCGTTGACTGAGACCTGAAAGTGTCTTTCGGAGAGGAAGCTCGCGATGATCTTTAAGAGGTAGGGTGGAGTATGAAGATTGTGGAGTTTTAGTATTAAGCCTTTGTGCCAGACCGAGTCAAAGGCTTTCTGTAGGTCGAGTAGAAGGAGAGCAGAAGATCGGTTTTTGTTGTGCTCCGCTATGATATTTTCGGAGACTCTTAGAAGTTGGAGGGAAGTGGAGTGGTTTCGGCGGAAACCGAATTGTTCTTTGGGTAGGATATTGTTTTTTTCTAGGTGGAAGGAGAGCTTTTTGAGGATGATTTTTTCTAGAATTTTGCCGAGGATGCTGAGAAGACTGATGGGGCGGTAGTTTTGAGGGAGAAATTTGGATTTGCCGGGCTTAGGGATCGGGATGATTTTTGCAGTTTTCCAGAGAGCGGAGAAATGTGCAAGTTTGATAGAATTTAGATAAATGTAGTACAGTTGGACGATGAGTTTTTGAGGAAGGTTTTTGAGTTGTGGCACAGTCACGCGGTCAGGACCAGGTGATTTGGTATTTTTGAGTTTTTTGATTATGGAGAATATGCTATATGGTGAGATGTCGTTAGTGGAAGCTGGGAAGGAATTTTGAGAGTAGTGTAGTTGTATGATGTGGGCAGAGTTTTCATGGGGTGAGGGGGTGTTAAGGGCGTCGGAGTGTGGTTGGAGGAAGGTGGAAGCCAGAGAGTCAGCTTTTTCTTGGTCGGAGAAGGCTGTGAGGTTTGGGGAGGTGAGAGGAGGAATCGAGGATTTCTTGGATTTGAAGGATTTGTAAAGGGTCCAGAATGAATTGTCTTGGGTTTTTAGGTTTTTTAATTTCAGGTGCCATTGCGCGTTTTTAGTAGAGTTAATTTTTGATTTTATTTTGTTGGAGAGGATGTTTCTGATTAGTTTGTATACCGGGTTGGAGATTCTTTGAAAGAGTCGTCTGGCTCGGTTTCTTTCGGAAATTAGGTTTTGTAGTTCGTGGTCGAAGGGAATGGAGTGGGGTGATTGTCTTATTTTTTTTGTAGAGGTTTTGTAGGCTTGCGTGATGTGCTTGGTGATTTTTTGTATTTCGGCGTCAATGTCAGCTTGGGAGTTGAGGTGTGCGTTAATGCTGTAATTATTACAGAGGTTTCTGAAGCAGGACCAGTCTGTTTGAAAAGTAGTCAGGTGGGGGGAGAGAGGTTTGAGGGTGGATATATCTAAGAGGACGGGAAGGTGAGTAGATGTGAGATCGTGTACGGACTTGCATTTTAGTTGATAAGGGAGGTTTGATAGAAAAAGGTCGATGTTAGAGGTGGTGCGCGGTGTGGAGAAAGTGAAGGTATCTGAGTGAATTATGTTGTAGGTGTTTTGGGCTGCGTGGTTTTTGAGACAGACTCCGTTTTGGTTGTAATTTTGGTTATTCCAATCAGGATGACGGGCGTTGAGATCACCGCCGAGGAGAAAATATTTTGTGTTAACGGATTGAAGAAGGGAGTCGATAAGGGTGCCGAGGAGTTTATTTTGTGGGGGGTTGTAAAAAGCTGCGATGGTGATGACAGGGGAGCATTTGACTTTGACGGAAATAAATTCTGCTTCAGTGATGGGTTGTGGGGTATCTTCTGTTTTGATTGAAGAATGGACAAGGATGGCCACACCGCCGCCTTTTTTACCTGTGGGTCTATCTTTCCGGAATATGGAGTAACCTGGGATTCTTAATGTGTCTGAAGGAGTGAGCCAGGTTTCGGTAATTAAGGCAATGGAGATTTGGTTGTTTTGGAGGAAGAGTGATAATTCGGGAAGTTTGGGTTTAACGCTAGTGGCGTTCCACAGGAGAATGTTTTTAGGGAGGGAGTTAAGGGTCATTTTGGAGGTTTTGGGCGACTTCTAGGAAAATTTGTAGTTTTTCTATTTCGTTTGAGGCTTGTGATATTTTTGTGATAAGTGTGTTTACGGCGGCAATCATTTTTTTTAAATTGCAAAGGGAGTTTAGCTTGTGAATGCTATTAATGAGAGTGTTGAAATCGTTGTTTTCAGGCTGAGGGGGAGGAAGGTTGGGACGAGTTGTCAGTGAGGTCGCGGCAGCTGCAGCATAAGTTTTCTGAGAAGTCGAGGCGGTTGGGAGAATGGGGATGGTATGGAAGGGTGGACTTGGGGTTTGTGAGAAGGTGGCTGAGGGGGGAGGGGGGACAGTGGCCCTAGGTTGACCTGAGATTATTGAAGTGAAAGGTTTAGGTGGATTTTGGGAGGATTTTTTCTGCAGGTAATTTAGGAGAGCTTGGCATTTCGAGTAATTTGCAGGATGATCTCCGCCACAGTTAGCACATTTGGCCGGGGTATCCGGAGATTTTTTGCACTCACGGGTGTCGTGGGAGTTAGCACACTTAAGGCATTTGAAATTTTTGTTGCAGTTAGCAGATGTGTGACCATGAGCCTGGCATCGAAAGCATTGTATGAAAGGTTTCTGAGAGTTGAACTTCTCCCAGTAAACCCTAGTGTGAAATAGGAATCCTGTTTTGCGGAGTGAGTTTAGGGTGATTCCAGCGGGGAAACTGATTTTGTATACCGGGTGGAGGGAGTTGGAATTTTTTTTTGTTAGGGGATGGCAGCTTATAGGGTTAAGCTCAGAAAGCTCGGTAAGGATTTCGGCAGAAGGGAGATTTGGGAGGCCTTTTAGGACGACAGTTGTGATTTTTTCTGCATCTAGAGAATAGGTGTGGAATTCAATTTTGTTCTTTAGACAAAACTGTTTGATCTGTGTATGATTTTCGGGGTTGGAAAATTGAATATTGGTTTTTTCTCCTAAGAATTTTGTTTTGAATTCTACGGAGACTTCGTCTTTTAGGCATTTCATAAATTTCGCGTAATTATTAATACGCGAGTGAAGATAGAAAGGGGGAGGTTTTTTGAGAGAAGGGGTAGAGTCGGAGTGAGGTGGAGAAACTATTGGTGGGTTTGGGTTCGGGGATGAATTTACTAGGTCCGTGTCGACTAACTCGGCTAGTTTATCGAATTTGTTTGTGGAGATGAATTGTGGACTCACCTCCATGCTTGAACTGGTTTTGCCGTGGTCGACAGAGCAGGGTTGTAGCGTTATGCGGTCGGCGTCCGCATCTGAGAGAGATACAGATCTGTTATGGTGCAGAGTCCCGTCTTGAGGTTCTCCTGTCCTTGTGTTCCGCCGTGAGTTTCCTGGATGGCTCCAGTTTGTCTCGTAGAAGTGCCTGGTGTTCCGAGCCCCTGGGCCGGGGGGAGAGTCCGTCCTTGAGCCTCTTGAGGCGCTTGGTGTGAATGGTAGAGACAGGGGTAATATCTTGGTGACACGTTTGAGAGGTAAGCCTCAGGAGGCTTGTACCTGGTGCGAGAATTGAATGGACGAGTGCTGGTAGAGTAATGTTCACCCTTCGGCGTCCAATGGTCAACTGATGTGACTGATCCTTGCCGATTTCGTGAAATATAATTGTGGCACAAAGGCGCCCCTCGAACGTCGTGGCGGAAGAGGCGAAGTTCATCCCCCCACCACAAGGTCTCACTTACACGCATGGGTTGGTGTGTGTCTCGATTCCTAGAAGCGTAAGCTACGCTCGCTCAGGATTCTAGCCGAAATCCCGATTCATTTAAAACGCAAGAAACTGCTGTTACTGCACAGCGAGACTTTAAACACGTGCTCCACCCCGTGGAGTCGCAAGGGTTTACGCCATATATGTTCCTGACCGCAATTCTTGTCCGATTTTGTCGAACAAAGTGTCATTTGAAAGAGAAAGGATCAAGGCACGAGCGTGTATTTTCAAATTTTCAAATAATTACGTTTTCGCTGAAAAAATCGTCTAAAACAACATTAATTATTGATCCACACTATACATATTAATAAAAACTTGTTTTAAAAATCTGAAAATATACGCTCGTGTCTTGAACCTTTATCTTTCAAATGACACCTTGTTCGATAAAATCGACCAACAATTACGACCAGGAATAGTATGGCGTAAACATTTGTAACTTACTACGTAGGGAACCTGTGCCGATCACCGCTCAATGTATTTGCAAGGAGTTACGCCATACTATTTCCTGGTCGTATTTTTCGACCGATTTTATCGAACAAGGTGTCATTTGAAAGAGAAGGGTTCAAGGCACGAGCGTACATTTTCGGATTTTCAAAAAAAGTTTTTGTTGATACGTATAGTGTGGATCAATAATTTATATTGTTTTAGACAATTTTTTCAGCGAAACCATGATTATTTGAAAATCCGAAAATATACGCTCGTGCTTTGAACCTTTATCTTCAAAATGACACCTTGTTCGATAAAATCGATCAACAATTACGACCAGGAAATAGTATGGCGTAACTCCTTGCAAATGCATTGAGCGGTGATCGGCACATGTAGACCGCACCGTGTATTACAATGATGTGCGCCAAAAAAATTTCTGGTCCGTAATTCTTGACCAATACGGACGAACATGACATTAATTTGAAGAAAGAGTACGGTGTATCTATGCAATATTTCGAAGTGTGGCAGCTAGATTCTATATGAAGTCCACAAAGGAGAAATGCCTTGAATTAAATATCTAAAATATTACAAACTACAATAAAAGAATTTTACCTGAAACTGAATCAGATAGCTTTGATTTGAAGATGGTAGATTGGTTAAGTAATTTACTGTATTATACAATATAGGTATATATAATCATATATTGTTATCGAAAAGCGTTACGTTAACCAAAGTATTATAATGATGTTGAATCACGTCTGCATCTGATAGAAAATCATATAGCATAAACTTAGTAGGTGCAATGGACCTACTACTTCTCAGATCTCACATTACTTTGTATGTAGTAGTACAATCGCGAAAAAAAACACCATTTACACAATATTTCTGAATCTTTAAAAATTTTGGAGGTACAGCCAACCAAAGACCAATGCAACATTTATTCAAAAATAACTCATAAAGTTTAATAGATGTCGAGGTGTAAACAAAAGAACTTTAATGCCAAAATATAAAAGTTAAAAAATTTGTAATACTGTTACAGTTATTAAATATTATTTGAAGAGTAACAAATTTTCTAAACCTTTTTGTGTTACAGTCAGTCAAAATATATACGTATTATAAAACAATTATTAATCTATTGCAACGGTTTTATAAACGCAACACATTTTATTTTTAACAATTGAATGCCTTTGAAGGATGATCTAATTTTTTGCATTTTATGCACTTGTGAAAACGTTGCAATAATTGTTTTTTCTATACAAACTTTTATATTTATTAAAAGATTCTTTTATTTATTTATTTATTTTTTATTTATTTGTACACATTAAAATTCTTTTGTTTACCCTTCAATAATTGTTTTTTTTTTTTTTTTTTTTTTTTTTTTTTTTTTTTTTTTTTTTTTTTTTTTTTTTTTTTTTTTTTTTCTATGGGGCTGTAACCCCAAGGGGATCGGCGGAACCAAATATACAATTGTTTTTTCTATACAAACTTTTATATTTATTAAAAGATTCTTTTATTTATTTATTTATTTTTTATTTATTTTTACACATTAAAATTCTTTTGTTTACCCTTCAATTAAGACATATGAATTTTGTTAATCAAATGTTGCATTGGCCTTCGGTTGGCCGTACTAAAAAGTTTTCATGCTTCAGAAACATTGTGCTTTCTGATACTAACAGGCGCTTCACCAAAATGCGTACAGGCATCGAGCGGGCCAACAATGATCACCCATCGATAGTCGACTTTTCTATTCCCCGCTCAGTCCCCCGGTCCCCGCAATGGCCGTGAGAGGGGAATAGCCGAGCTACAGACACATAGACACACCGATAGACGGGATAGATGGTGGGGACAGTGAGTCCCCTACTGCCCCTGTAATTCGTATTTTCTCCGCACCCGTCGCTGAAGTCACACATGCCTCGAACGAATCGTACCCAACGCCCTTAAGTAGCGTGACTAGGCGCGTGTATAGAGAACTAAGGGAGCAAAGGAGAAAGTCTTCCCGCTCTACACGCTTCTTGTTGCTAGCTTCAGGCATCTTTGTCGCGGGTATTTTTGTCGCACAGTCGAACCTAATAGCGAGAAGCGTGTAGAGTGGGAGGACCTTCTCCTCTGCTGCCTGGCATATATTCTATTGGTTAACCGGTCAAGTAGATCACCGTCGCTTGTACAAACATATAATGTATATGTTTATGAATAATTAAGTAGTTATGTGTATACGATATAAAGTATTAGTGGAACTAAGGTGAAGGAAAAGCAATTGGTCGTTTCATATACAGAATGTCCCATATTAATCTTCCCATGAGATTATCTCGAAAAATATTAATTGTTAGAAAAAAAATGGTTAAATGAAAGATACTCTATACAAAGAGGGACATTCAATGGTAGACACTGTTTTTTTCTAGATGGAGGCGCTTCCGAGATCTGAGGGTGGTGTCTGGTTTTTCAATTTTAACCATACTCGTTTTACGCTAGACACATAACATCGTTCAAGGAAAAACCATTGCAGTTCGCCGATATATCTGACTCCGGCTCTAAAAAAGTTAAACATGTTTTTCGAGTAATTAAGATTTTTTAAGATAACCGCGTGGAAAGATTAAAATGGGGCACCATGTATACAGGTTCTATTATCTGTTGTAGAGATTTTAATTATTGTGTATTCCAGAATTTTGTTGGGTTCCGAGGACGGATGGAACATTTCCTCGAAAGCGAATCCTATTCTAATCACAATGGTAGTTGCGCAACCTTCCTTGGCATAGCGTTTGTCCCTCCTAACGATGTTACAACATTTGAAAGAAATTTTATGATTTGAATTGAGTTTAATCTCCGAAAGAAAAATAATATTATGCTTGTGTGACTGCATGAAGTGTCCTACATCTAGTCTTCTATACTTGGCTATTAACGACTTAACGTTTATAAGTGCGTTTGTGATCTGTTTTTCTTTTTTTTTTAAAGATAAGATCGCCGTTTTAATGGTTAGAAATAGTGGTTAGGGTGATTTTAGTCATTTCGGTGTTAATTGCGATTTAGCTTGAAAGCCCTTTGAACTGGGCTGCGACAATGGAAGTAATTTCGCTCTTAAGCGAAACCTGCGTTACCTGCATTAGTAGGCTTGCTACTTGTTGCTGGTAATGTAGTGCCAGGGTTGATCAGCGTGGTATTTTCAGTACATAGCCACACCATTTTCCCACGTTGCAGCATGTATAGCCTTCGCTGAGTGACCGCTGCCTACCACTTAACCCAAGCGTGAAGTCCCTTTCGACTGATTGTCTTTGGCATGTGAAGTCGGTGGCTTGTGCGCGGACAAATCGCACTATGCGATTACCGATTAATCCGCGGGTGTAGGTCAATACATTAACTGTGCCAGGGTTATTTAATCAAACTATACATATGTAAATGTTATGGTACTAAAAGGGTACACATCGATAGCCATGTAAATTGTAATTTTTAATGAAAAATGGTTCTTTCCTGGGAAAACGAAAACAAATTTGTTATTATATTTTACAGTCTCCAAGATGTAAATTTCGGAAAATGTCCATTTCTCGCAATTTGCGAAACTTTACTGTAACAATTTTTTAAATTTGGTAAAGGATAAGTTGACTGCGTTTGATGCGTTAAGGGCTGATAAAGTCAGTGATTTTCAGAATGTTCGCAAATGTTACCCCAAGAAGTGATCCATGTCGTACGAAATGAGCCCAATATTTTTAATTTTCTGAGAAAAAATCCCTGATATTTCAATATATCCTATAGAAATGTCGCCAAATTCCGGACATATAAGCATTAAAACATTATCGATGAACAATATTTTATAGCATGCTTTTAAATTCCTATAGTATAAATTTTTTATCTGAGTTGAAACTGTCTTGCTGCAAGGTTCAAATATTACTTGATGAGACAGAAGAATGGAAATAAAACAATAAGAACTGTATGTCTTTATAACACATTTAAATATGTACATGATGGCACGCCACTAGTTGTTGACAACGAATATCCTTAACCAGCAACTCAAGAATTAAATACCTTTCTTCCCTTGAGGTAGCGGTGCGCTACCATTCTCAGTCCTTTCTTGTGCTCATGCGCGGTACATTTCTTACTAGGCCCATACAGGTGCACTAGAGGTTTTAAATTTAATCTTTAAATTATAACAGTGATCAATACATTCAGTTTTGTAACCAATTTGGTGAAAGTTTATTTGTGTAATTAACTACTCTACATCGTGGCGTGAAAAACTGTATCGTTAAATATACAGTTGTAGTTGTGGTGACAGAACATGTGCACCTTTACTATACTCTCTATTCCAATACCGATCCTAAGAATTCAATACATTCGCATTATTCGGAACATTACACCTTGTTTTAACTGGACAACCTATTTTTATCAAATATTCCTGTACACTCTGTTATCAGAAAGTATGCACTATGAATTCAAAGTTAATCGTAGCCCCCTTGGGTGGAATTAATTACCATAAAATAAGACAGTGACATTTTGGCAAGCTAAAATATAATCACAATTTGATATTTTGACCTGAAACACAATCTGAATATCGACCATAATAATACATACCTTTCCAAATCCTTCGATTGATGGCTCAAATAAACCCAACAAGTAAAACCCACAAGACTTCTCAGTTCGTAACATAATGAATAATAAATTCTTTTGTACAGGTAATGACATTTCATACCATTTTGTCTGATATCTATAAACATGATAAGAATATGATTTATTAATTTGTTCGAAATAGAACAAAATGTACAAAATATACACGATCTACGATGAACTTCACGGTTCATCGGTTTGAAATTTGGCGCCCTCTTTATGACTCTTATAGTATCGATCTATCGATCGCGGCTAAATTTAAAAATACGGATAAATTTCAGTGTCATGAAATATTGCCCCCTTTTGTTTATCCATTGGGTCATTAATCTTTAACATGTGCGGGGAGTAAGACGTGTCATACCCTATGTCTCCGTTCAAAATTTAAAATAATATACATCCACAGTTGGTGAGTCTCACAATCAATGGATTAAACCATACTTTTGTTTAACATATTTATTACTTAATAATATAGTTACATATTCAACAAAATGCTACATGGGTTCTTTTTAATTTATAAAATTAAAAATATTAACTGAATTTTATGGAGTTTGTTTTTCATTTTGCTTTTAACATCATAAGTTTCAATAATATGATTCAGAACAAATAGTTTATTTGAATTTTAATTTGGAATTTTCTTTTTTAATTATGTTCTCCTTACAAAGAGAACATAATTTCTTTTAGAATATTGTCCCTGAGGATGATCCCAACAAGGATCGAAACGTAGGACGTAATTTTCGATTAATAGAATAGTGTTCTCACCTGTGGATGGTGATGTATCCAAAATTACATTATATTTTATTTAACATGTAAGTAAGTTTAACAATTTTAATTTCTTTTTATATATGTATAATTTTTGAAGTTGGAAGATCGCAAAAAAAGGCCAAGTAAGTTATTTTTTACATAAAATAAATAGAGCGATCGGTAAAAGTTATTTAGTTTAAAATGTACAAACTGCAGTAATTAGACTTTTCACTCGGAATAATTTGTAGGAGAATAAGGTTTCAGTAACACAGAATTAGCAGACTTACATGGTATTAAAGACATCACTGGACGAATCTAATACTTGTTGCACCATATAGTTCAAGTAAAAGCTGTATCCCAATTGAGACACAACAAACACCCCCGAAATTAGAAAATCATCAGATTTCGATAGTAAAATTGCCTGAGAGAGCTGGAAAATTAAAGTTTTTTTTAATATGCTTATTAAGCACATGTGCTAATAATTTTATAAAATCCGTGGGTGTGAAATATTACCCACTCGATACAAATTAATACTTATTGATGAAACTGCAAATGTGAGTAAAATAGAGTAATTAAGCGTGAAATTGGCCCCCAAATTTTGGTAAAAACTGTAACAATTATTGCAATTAATTCATCAACCTTTTTTCAGATAGCAAATTATGTGTCGTGAAATAATATTGGTTAATCAGTACTGACTTCACAGCTTTTCGATGTATTTTGATTGCGCTCACTAAAATCTTTTGGCTTTCAATGTCGTTTTCTCCAATGTGAGGATCTGTCCAACATTGCTGAAGCGGTTGCTTGATTCGATAACTGCGAATAATAATTGTAACGATAAAACATTTCACTGACATCATTACAACAGTATGTATAACTGATGAAATATTAAAATTTATGTTAATCAGTTTTTCACAAAATCCCGATAATAATGTATACTTTGCACAAGGAATCCTGACCTTTTGGGCTTGGGCAGGCGAGAGGGGGGAGGGGAGGCTCTACGGCGTACTCTACGCGATGCGCGCCGTTCGGTCCCCGTGTACCATTGGGCGGCCAGGATGCGCATAAAATCACTACATTCACTCGACACAGCAGATGGGACCGTTCAAAACTTTTCGCAAATACCATACGGAAATCGTTTCGGTATAATGGCATGAATGTGGTGCACATTATCTTTAAATTATAATCCAGCATATATGCATATTAATATTGCTTCTTATATGATTAGAAGATAGTAATATGAACAACAGTAAATTAAATGTAACAGAACCTAATGAAGAACGAGATGTTTTTCTAACGCGCCCTAGCTTAAAAAAAAACAATGCGTAAATGAGATTTAAGAGAGAAAAGATAAAAGTCATTAAATTGAATTTAAAAAAAGTAGACCGAAACTAATTATTGAAAATTTTAACAAACGAGTTCTAAAAACTAATAAATGAAATGTAAAAAAAGAATAATTGAAACTCTACAAGAATTTTTGAAACTAAAAAATGGAATATAAGAATGGGGATTGAAGGCTTTTAAACTAAACTAAAAAATATTTAATTAAATTGTTTGTTCAAAAAATTATAAATTAAGGGTGTAATAATACTTGTAAACGTGGAAAACGCAGTATAATTAGTAGAAATGTACTTATTACTATGTATATTTTCATTTTCACGCACGCCATGACCGAAAAATGTATAGCTTGGGAACTACTCTTTTCCTGCAACCCCTAGCGCAGAAAATCAACATTCCTTGAGTCGTCTGTATGCGCATGAATTATTAGTAGTCAGAATATGTGTATAGAATATAGAACTATTATAATATTATAAGTTCTATCGACATTACCTGGCAATTTCGAACAAACCGGAAGTATGTTGTAGCCACATGAAGAATACGGTTTCTGTAGATACAATAGTAATGCTCGCTACGAAGAGACCAATCTCTACATAGATTGCCAGAAAGTGAAAATATTTTTGTTGATCGATAAAGAATTCCAGCATTACTGGAAATCCATGCAGTCGAGATTCGTTCAGGGGTACGATGATATCAAGTACATCAGGAACGTAGAAAGACATTATTTGTACAATAGCACAAGGACAAATAAATGCTACAAGAAATTGTTACAACTACATTGTTACAAACACTAAATACACATATACTATCTAATTTTGCGATTGAATCTCACATGCGAAAAGTTTTGAATAAAAATGTCCAATAAAAGCGTGACGAGTCAAAATATCAAGCTCTGTTGCATCTTTTATTGTGTTCCAATCATATTTTACCTGTCTCATGATTTCTTTTACCTATGTTATATATATATGAATTAAATATATGTACATTGCAGCTTCCACGTATTAATTTGTGTGTATTACTCACATTTTCAGCTTTATACCAGAAAGTAACATATTTGTTCAGGACGCCGACTATTATTATTCCAGGGGACAAATTGTCCAGAAGAATGTCAACAGTATACTCTACTGTTAATGCAGGCGTTATCTGAAAATAGTACATTACATTCTTGGTATAATCAGATAGCAATATGTATTAAAACTTATAAAAATTCATTGTAGTAGGATTAATAAAACGCAGAATATAAATATACATGGTGTAACAAAAATTCTGGGACACTTTAGGTTTATGGATAGAACACATAAAAATAAGAAAAAAAAGTCTTATAAGTTGTGGGCGCAACCCACCCCCTATCGAGATACAACCCCTTTTGTAAAAAATTTTTTAAAAATCATATCTCCGAAATAGTACGTCGTAGAAGATCCGTTTTGATTGCAAAATAACTAGAGAAGATCAAAGATAATAAAAAAATGCATAATTGCTGCGATTATTGCTGTTAAATAGCATTTATTCTTGTTTAATCCAAACAACGTCGATTACCTATATCGTAGCAGGTTTGTAACAACTTTGGAAAAATTGAGGGCATTCACTAAATCTTCCTTTGCGCAGATAGTGATATTTTTTTTCGTAAACTTTAGTCTCTTCCGGTTATATTGCAATCAAAATCGGTCCTCTATGACGTATCATTTCGAAAATATGATATTCCTAGAGGACCGATTTTGGTTTTAATATACCTGGAGGAAATCAAAAGTTTATACAAAAAATGTAACTGTCTTTGTAAAGAAAGTCTGAATCACTGCCCTTCATTTTTCTTAAGTGTGTTATTGTATAACCAATTAATGATGTTTGGAATAAACACAAATTAATGCAACTGAACGGTAACAATCACAGCATTCCATTTTTTTATTTATTTTTTACTTTCTAAATCTTTTTTTTAAATTTTACAACAACCGGGTATAGTTCACGATAGTGAATGGTTAACGAAAATAAACTTATCGGTTCTTTTTTTATTTTTTGATGCGCATTATCGATCCTGAAGACAGGTCTCCTACGCTTTGTAAAGCTCCGCCTACACCGAGCAAACGTTTGGCATACTTATTTTCCAAACATGTTTGTTAAAAATAAAACAGCACAAACATTGTTAAAAGTTTGTCGAAATTTGTTTTACATCCTTCGCCGTCTACCCCTCGGCACTGTCTCGAGCTACGTTCGCCGCGCGTCCATACCGAAAAAACAACAAACACTGTTTCCCGAACATCATAATGTTTGTCGAAACACCAACAAATTGTTTGAGCGAACATGTTTGACAAACGTTTGCTCAGTCTAGACGGGGCTTTACACTGTAAATTTTGAATTTCAAATAATTTGCATAAAAATTGTATATCATCTTAGTCCTTAAATATGTAAAACTAAAGAAACAGAGTTACAGTACTTGTAATTCACCTTTAACTTAAGACCTTTATAATTGAAACATTTAGATGCAATTTTTGTAAGTAAAGCATTTTACCTGCACAACTACACCTGACACTAGGATAATTGTACACAATATATTTAGGATCCGTCTGCATTTTTCACTGGTGTAAGGCCAAAGACCAACAAGCGATAATAATATACGATGTTTATTGTAATACTTATTTACTTTATCCATCCTGGTCGGTGGTTGAAACTGCTCTGATGCCGAGTATTGTGCATATGAATTCCTTCCCCCCTTCTTTTGTAATACCATTTACCCTCATGCGTAATACATAATACGTACGGAAGTACGATATTTACACTGCAGTACAATGAATGACAGAAGATATAATTTAAGTAGGTATTATACCTAATCGCAGCCCGAGAGGAGTGAACGATCGATATACTTCCCACGACAACTATATACAGTGTGTAAAACCAATTACGGAAATTACATGTTCCTGAAAACAGAAATGTTACTTTTTTATTTTTCTATCGCTTCCCCTCATTCGGCAGTTTATTTTGCACTTTATTTAGCATCAGTCAGATTGATGTGTCTAGCAAGGGAAAACTTCGTACATTTTAGAATGGAAGAAATTATTGCGAATGGCAGACACAGGGAAAAATACTCCTCATTCTCTACAGAACCATTGTTCACCACAGTTCTATATGTGACTCATATTTAGCTGTAAATCGGTGGAAGTAACGCGGTAACTATTATTACACTTTTACTCAAGTAATCCGGTAATACTAAAAAAGTACTGATTATTTGGATACAACATAAAAAACAACGTTGTTTTAAGGAGTAAGTACTATTATAAAAAATCATCCAGCTAATTATGATGTTTTATTCTAAAAGTAGTACTTTTTTTGAAATAACATCGTCGTCATCGTCTCTATGACGTTGTCTAAATGTTAAATTTATAGTGCTCTGTATCAAGATTTGCATCATCTTCTCTCATCCCTTTTGAACTTTCTGCAACCTCTCACTTCGTTTTTTTCACCTTCCATTATTTCTATTCCTATTACCCTTCATCTTCTTTTCTCATTTTTCTTTATTTTTTCCATCTTTCTTTCCCCTATGTTACCATTCCATGATATTTCCTGTCCCTCCATTTCTTATTTCCTTATTGCCCCTTTCCCTTTCCTCTTTTCCTCCCATTCTCTTTTCCCGTTTCTCTTTTTATTTTTTTAATTTAATTAAATTAAATAACTAAATTAAAAAATATAGTATACATCAGTGATGTCAAGGTCGCGCACTTTTCGGCCGATTTTCGAGGTGCTCGACCACTGCCCCACCACTTTCAAGGAAGGGCCAGTGAGCGAGCGGCTAGACGTTTCGGGGCCGCTTCCGCTCAGGGGCGTAACGTGAACAGGTACGTAAAATTTTAAAAAGGTTGTACCTAGGTAGGGTAGAACGTGCGTTTATGTTCGCGGTACGCTTTTGACCCGAAGCGCCCTCGAAACGTCTAGCCGCTCGCTCACTGGCCCTTCCTTGAAAGTGGTGGGGCAATGGTTGAGCACCTCGAAAATCGGCCGAAAAGTGCGCGACCTTGACATCACTGGTATACATCAACAGATATCTAAATGTATTACAGACCAATAATATCCTGCAGTAAACATATTGCTGCCACGACACTCACTGTGGGCCAAAACATACCTGGACCATCTCAGGGGAATAGTGCGGCGAGGGGACTGACTGTCGTGCCGCGACGCTCTTCCCGCCGAGATGGTTCATGATCCGTTAGGCGACGTTTACGTTCCTGCCAGAAAGTTGGTCTGGTATCGCTTGAATACATTTCTGTAGAAGGCTGCGAAAACCGGAAACCTTACAATGAAAATGCCCTGAAGGGTCGACGTTAGGACCCTTCGGTCTTCTCGAAAACTCACGCGGCGATTTGAGATGAAAGACCTGTATGCCAAATGTAGCGTTGGTGGAAGTTTTTGAAACACCCACTCCCTTAGTACCTCCTATCACCCTTATTACGTCAAAGGACTAAGTGGAGAGAAAAGGAGAAAGGGAAGATCCGATAGTCGATGGTGACACCGGGAGAAATGTAGAATCGTTTGTTCCACCAACCAGTAGGGACCTTCGCATAAATGCATCATGTTTCCGTTATATGTGCCCATAATTATGAAAGTGGTCTAAGTCAAAATTTAAAAAAATTAGTTTATCAGTTATTTCACACCACATTATTATAAACTAAATTTATTCAATGTAATTTTTACGATATTGTCAAAAATGAACCATTAGATCGTGGTTGTAATTTCAACATTATATGGAATTCATTTAGACTTAATTGTGAAAGTGGTCTAAGTCAAAAATTTAAAGAAACTATATAAACATAACTTGAAAATGGCGCGTGGCCCTCTGTGACGCGTTTCTGAACTACATAATAAGCCGATAAACGACAATCAAATAATAACAGAAATGACAATTCATTCCGGTTTATCTAACGATCTAATTCAGTTGGGCTCTACGGAACTAATTATAGGCGACAAATAATTTATATATTTTACCACTATGTTGCAGCCGGATTTTGTATCAACGAAATCACTAGAAGAGTCAATAACAAGAAGAGTAAAAAATACCGCGGGCGAATCTGTCTCTTGACTGCAAATTCAATGGACGAGATTCTTGAAAATGAAACTGTATAAAATGTTTTTATAAAACTTCTTTAGATGATTCTAAATTCCGAGTTTCGGATCTTTTACCTAAAAGAGGAAGACCAAAAATATACGGAAATATTAAATTACTTCCATTATACACCTCCACTAGACCAGTAACGGAAGTAAAACATAAAGGTATTATGTGTTTACTACCATACATCTCTCCAGTTTTTCAGGAACATTTTAAGAATCTTAAAAACTCGAAATGATAAAAATGGATTACTTTTTAAAAATATTTAAAAATGATCATGAATTATTTCATTAAAGTTATTGCTTCAAATAAAACTCATGCCTTTTTATTGCTTTATGTCATTTATAGGACATTCTGTTAACACTAAACCTACCGACAGTTTAGGTACATATTCTTATCGGATCCGAAAAAATGATAACCTTTGCAATTGATTTCAGGTAACAGTTAATTTGGCATAAAGAACTGTATTTTCTTTGTGTTGATTAAAGAAATTAACGTTGAAAGCTATAACGTTGCATACAGGCACTTGATAAAAAATTTGAAAACTGTCATTTTGACCCATCTTGGTAGGGTTAGTGTTAATTTTGAAAATGGTCTAAGTCAGTTCAAACTTTAAAAACCACATTTTCGTATCAAATTCACACAAATTTCATTTTCATAATAAATTTCCATTAATCAAGACTAATACAATTATAAATTAAAATGTCACATAATGTAAAAATATTTTTTAATTTATTCAAATGCAATTCATTAAATATCTCGAAAAAAAATATACTACTTACAAGTTTAGTATACTACTTGTTAGACCAGTTTCATTATTATGGGCACATATGTGTACTACCACATATTGTACACGAACCGGCATTAATTTTGACCGGTTAACCCAGTGCATATAGGACTAAGGCAGCGGTGGAGAAGGTCCTCCTACTCTACTCTCGCTGCCAGTTTCGAGCTGCGCGACAATGATGCGCGTCAAATCATTCTAACACAGATCGTTCGACAGAGCGGATCGAAGCGCCTGATACTTTTAATACGGTGCGGCCTAGTAGTAAGTAGTAGTAGTAGTAAGTGGTTGGGAAGGCCGGGTGGGGGGACGGTACACCTCACCAATACCTTGGGTGAGTTCACACCTACTAGAGGCTTTGCTGACCTTATGTTTGGCTCTATGACATCCAGTTACTCCAGGAGGCACATAGCGCGAGTTCGAACCTCCGTGTTTCATATTCCGATAGGGACAAGACTCTAAATAACCTCCTAGCTGCCATGCTCCCTACTTTGTTAGCTGATGGCCGAAGGCCGTGGTTTACGTCGGGCAGCTTGGTGTTGTGGTTATTCAGGTAGTCGTTTCTGACGGGCAGCTCTTTTGGAGTCACTATGATCCTGTTTGTTGTGTTAGGAGATTGTTCGTTGAGAAGGGAGCACATCACCCAACCCTAGCACCTCTTTAAGTGTAGCTCTACCTCTTAGATTCGAATGTTGCATGTTCGAACTTCTAACGCGGGAGATTCGTGTTGTGTTGTTGACATTGGTCACGTCCCCCCCCCCTTTATATTTTTTTTCATTGAGATTGTGAGGGCTGGTGACAAACAGGAGTGACTACCTAGAGAGGTGACAAGTCACGGGGCCGATCGGTGATTCTGCAAACTCCGTGACTGTCGGTCTTGGTTTTTCTCTATGTCTAGAGAGAGGTTATAGTTAACGACGTATCGTCATGTTATGTTACCACTGGCTTACAGTGAAGTTTACTTGCTTGTTAGGCAGTTTTTGTGGATCTAGAGATCCTACCGATTATAATTGTTTTATAATGGTAATTTATGAGTAGATTAGCTGTTCGTGGGACAATTAGCGGTCACGCTTTGTGATACAGTTTATCTGGTATTAGTGTTTTGATTCTTATTGCTGAACACGGAAAGTTTTGTTTCCGGGAGAATTACCATGTGTGGGTGGTTTGTGGTATCTATTGCGATTTCTCTCTACTGACTAGATCAGTAATTATTTACATCAGATGTTTGGTGGATATGTTAGTCTCTTTCTCCTTATTTAGGCGGCAGAGCAGGTTTTTGTTTCCTTTTAAGGTTCGCGAAATGGATTAACTTTCCGGAGGAAGTTCCATATCGCGCTTAGTTCCAGGTCTTGGATCTCGTCCTCCGATACAATGAAGGTGCCTAGTGTTTGGTTTCTTATGTTTAAGAATGCTTCGCAGTTGCTGATGATGTGGGTTGCAGTTTCTTTTGCGTCCGCTCGGTTACAGTGGGTGCAGTATGGGGAGTCTACTCTGCCTAGATGGTAAAGCATATTGCCCAGGTGTCCGTGTCCTGTCAATATTGTTGCCAGTTTTTTAACTTGGCTTTTGTCATGTTTTAGTAGATCTCTGGTTCTGGATGGATTGATTTTCCGGTGGATTAGGCCTCCTGGGGAAACAACTTAAAAAAAACGCATCATGGATAGTACCTCATGGGTGATGTGGAAACTATCATCTGTAAAAATTTATTAATTATTATGCTGTTTTCAGAAGGTTGTATCTGGGTAGGGCGCAACGTGCGTTATGTGCACGGTACGCTCCTGAGCCGAAGCGCCCCCGAAACGTCTAGCCGCTCGCTCACTGGCCCTTCCTTGAAAGTGGTGGGGCAGTGGGCGAACGCCTCGAAAGTCGGCCGAAAAGTGCGCGACCTTGACATCACTGCCTTACGGTCAGAATTGGTCAGGTACTTTCAGAAAGGAAAACGCACACCGACTCATTCCTGTGTGTGTATGGTCGTGGTGGGGGGTCAAGCTTCGACCACTTTGACGCGATTTCCAAGGGGCAGTACTGCGCCATAAGTATTATTTGGGAAAATCGTCAAAAACACGCGTTAGCTCATATGCCCGACGACAATGTTTATACTCGAGATCGCCGACTTTTTGCTTCTAGTTACATTTAGTATAGATAGTGCCCCATTTGATAGCGAAGTGCCAAGGCGAGAGCATTGTAAACAGTGTAGTAATTGCAAATTTCTAAAATGTGATTAAAATTTGGTTTGCCAGAAAGTAAGTTGACGCAAAGAAATTTCTATTTTATGAATAAAAAATCATGATTATAATTACAATTTAATTATTTTAGTATACTTGGGAGTACTTAAAACATTTCTAACACATAATATTAGCAATGATAACTACTTCTCACTTCTAGTATGCCCAAAAACCGTGAATTGCACCCATCTGAGAGTATATGCATTTACAGAAGAAGAATGGAAGGAAAAAGTTTGCAACAAATTGCAGTAGAGTTTGGAATATCCAAAGAAGGTGTGCGAAAAATTTGCCAAAAATTACAAGAGACAGGTAAACCTGAAAATTTAATCAGAACGGAAATGAAAAGTCTTTCTTTGCCAATATGTATTACGCAAATTTAAGTCACGTATACATGAAGATAATTTACATGGACGGATATCTCGGAGAAGACCGTACATTTCCAAAGTGAATGCTCAGAAACGTTTAAAGTTCGCCATAGAACATTATAAAAAACCAAATTCATTTTGGAAATCCATCCTTTGGAGTGATGAATCTAAGTTTGAGCTTAACTCGAATAAACGACGGAAGTATGTGTGGAGAAAAAAAGGCCAAGCGTTTAAACAGAATCTGATAACACCTGCTGTTAAACATGGTGGTGGCTCTATAATGATATGGGGTTGTTTTAATGACAACCCAGTTGGAGAGTTAGCTATTATTGATGGTAGACTTACTGCTGCTAAATATATAGAATTAATACGAGAGAATTTATTTCAGTCCATTGAAAAATTCGGGGATGATAGGAGTTACGTGTTTCAACACGACAACGACCCGAAGCATACGACAAAAGTAACCAAAAAATTTATAGAAGAAAACCAAATATCAACACTCTCTTGGCCACCTCAGAGTCCGGATTTGAATCCTATAGAACATCTATGGGATGAATTAGATAGACGAATACCAAAAAATGAACGGAATACAAAATCCCAGTTCACCACAGCTCTAAAGAACACATGGGTTCAGATTCCTCTAGATACTCTTGCAAATTTAATAAATAGTATGCCAAATCGCTTATTAGAAGTGATAAAAGCGAAGGGTTATCAAACCTCGTACTGAATATTTCAATATTTGTTATTTTTATTCCGTTTATAACAGTGTTGTTCAATTTATACTTAACGTCAACTTAATTTCCGTTATTCACAAAAATGTAAAATTTGTTCAGTTTATTATTGGTTTAATATGAAGTGAAAATATTGTTGCTATTTGTATTTTCAGAACTGAATGAACATATTTTGATAAGCAACTGATATCATATTTATTTTGATTATAGTCTTCTATTTCTAATTCCCTGAAAATATTTGCGTCAACTTCTACCGAGGCGACTGTATATGCTGCGGGCGAACTGGTCAGGTAAATTGCCGCTACTTGTACAAGGACCGGCTCCGATTCTGACCGATTAACCCAGAGCATATATGGAAGGCAGCGGAGGAGAAGGTCCTCCTACTCTATGCGCGTCTCGCTGCCAGTTTCGGGCTGCGCGACAATGATGCGCGGCAAATCATTCTAACACCGATCGTTCGATAGAGCGGATCGAAGCGCTTGATACTTTTAATACGGTGCGGCCCGAGTCTAATGATTCGAGTGTTTTCGCCATGGTACGGATTTTGATAACCACTCGATTTCAATTTATCTGGCAAAATGTAGTTCTCGTTTTTATTCCATAACTTTTATAAAAAATGATATCCGACCAAACGGTTTTGGGAATATATTCTAAACATAATTTACTATCAAAAAATGAAAAAAAAAATCGAATTTTTGGTCGGTCGTAATGAGAATCTCCCCTTAAAGTAAGCACTTTTCATAAATAACTATTATTTTCTTATTTACGATACGCATCGAGCTAACAAGTTAGTAATAACAAGAGCTTCACCATCTGGCTCCAAAAAATTTTCATCCACAATGAGGAACCAAGTTCGAAAAAAATTCCTGAGGAGGGTCCAATGGGGACCGAAAGGTCGGAATCATTATTTTCAATATTATAACTTATTTTCTCAATGTGGATGGTGAGTAATTATCTATTAATTTAATTTTTAATTATTACCTATATTTGATCGTTCAGTAGCCATTTATCCTTTTTCTTACAAGAGGAGGCTATGACTCATCACAGCGCTTTTTGGATCAAACTGGGTGATGAGTATAAAGATCCTGTAAAGCAATAAAAATATCTCCCGATTCATTTTTATAAAAAATCGACTTGAAATTGAAACTCTGATGTCGATGAATCGGGACCAATTTTTTTCAGAGTCATGGTGCTCTTTCTTCATTAAACTTGAATAACATATGAATAAAAATGTATAAAAAAATACAAAAGTTTTCCAAAATGGACTAGAACACGTGAAAAACGGAACTATAGCATTCGAACACTCGCTTAACGTCGCACGACTACCGTGGAGGTTGAGAATCCCTTCAATTTTTTGCCCTACCGTGTCGACGATCACGCCAAATTGCAAATATAATTTTATTTAGTTGAACTATTACTTTAGGAGCAATTTGTTATAAGGTTTTGTTGTTCCTTACATTCAACCCTATGATCTGGAAAAAATTGAGCTCGACTCATCGAGAACAGAGTTTCAATTTTAAGTCGATTTTGTATAAATTTGAAGCAGAGGCGGAGACAGAGGCAGAGGCAGAGGCAGCGAGTCCTGGCCAAGCTCGTGTGCTATCCACTCCATGGTTCCTCTCGTACTTCACCGGCCACAGGCAGGCTGTGTTCTCCGATGGTTCTCTCCCTCTCCGGGGACTGCTCTCACCAACCAGGGTTCCCCTCGTCGGTGTCCTTGGCCCCCTTATATTTTCTGTGTATATGGCTGATGTTAACTTCGGACACTCAGAAGTGAAGATTAGCAAATACGCAGACGGTATACAACTGTACGAGCATTGATTGCCCGCTGATGTCTGGTGGATGGATATGCTAAAAATTCGCTCTCTTTAAACCCCTATAAATCCCAGGCTATCACCCTTGATTCCTTTCGTTTTGTTAACTCTCTCTGCACTATTTTCCCTTCATCCATCATCGTGGACTGTGTTCATTTACAGGCTCTGTTCTGTTCCGTGGTGTGGTTCTCACCTCGACGCTGGACTGACGCGAGCATATTACATCTATTTGTGGCAGGATTATGCGCAATCTTTACCAACTTCGGCTTAACGGCTTCGTCCTTCTCTTTAAAACCACGGTAGAGCATGTCAGATCGCTGGGTTTGACCCAAATCGCGCACTGCGCGTTAGTCTATCACGATGTAGGTGTGGACGAATACATTCGCCTTACATGCACACTTAAGGGCGGCTTAGGGCTTGTTTTTGGTGCCTTCCTTCGCGCTGACATCACCCCCTTTTACGCTCGTTTATTTCAAATAGTCTATATGAATAGTTTATTTCAAAATTCAAGCCGTTGCATCCATCTCGCATTGTCCCTTCCAGACAGTCTAACTCCTTTCATGGTCAATCACTTCAATCACTTCAAATTTCCTAATCTCTTGTGAATTATTATGTCTCTTTTGTCGACCTAATCCCTAGGACGCATACAATGAATTATCTCTCTCTCTCTCTCTCTACTTTCGTGCGTAAGTACTATAACACGTACTCTTCTTTCCTCTCACTTTTTGTAAGGATCATTGCTGCTGTGCACTGCCTTCGGGCCCTATTTTTCTTGTTTAGTCCTTTGGACTTCTGGCTGCCTCTTTCTGCCTATTTTCACTACTTCTACTCCTCGTCTCTTGTAGGTTTTGGTTGAATTTGTGACATCCTAAATTCTAACCCCACTTACTCCATCACTTTTGGCGGCTTCTCCTACATCGGGCGCTAGCGGAATTCAACTGACGTCACCGCCATCTACCGTCTGCCTTCGTTCTACGTCACGTGCTCCTGCGGCTGTGATCACTGCTATCTTCCGCTACCTCGTAGTACCTGCTTCGTCATGGTGAAGTGTTGTGGCTGCTGTAAGAACGTCAAAGAGCCGGTATATTGCGATTCGTGCAATGGGGCCTATCACCCATCTTGCTCGAAATTTGCGGCGTAAAAGTCAAGTGGCGGGTCAGTTCTCAATCTGTGCAAGAGTTGCGCTGTGGACTCTATTGATTGTAACCCCACTCTTACACCCGTCTCGGATGTCCGTACTACCCGTTCGGTCGGACTTCGTAGGCCCTCCACTTCCACTGCCACTTCCTCTACGCCACCCTCTGGGGCACCGACTTTTCAAATTCCGCTCCCAATCTCTGCCGGCACATCTGTCCTGTCACATGACCCGACTCGGACTTCTACATCAAATCGCGACGTCTCGGCGGAACTTACATGCATTGCCTCCATCCTGGCCGGTTTCAGCAGACAGATGGATGCTCTTTCTGCGCTCCCCTCAGTGGTATCCGCCGTCACCACTAAAATCGATGACTGTGTCGCCAAATTAGATGTTTGCACACAGAGCATCGCCTCTTTGGCGGTGACACAGGCGTCTCTACTCTCGCATGTCGATGACCTCTCCTCGGCTCAGGCCAACCTTGTGGCTAGATGTGACGGTCTCCGGGCGGACTTTCTCAACCTCTGCAGCACTCAGACTGATGCTGCATCTTCGATCAGTGCTCTTGAGCAGCGCCTCTCCGCTTCTTAGCGGTAGCTCATTTAATTAATAAATCTGTTTATTGCTCGATTAAATGTACTTGGTGGCCCGCTTTTTACGAAGGTTCGATGGTGAAAAATAAGCTTAAATAGTTCGGGATGTTCGATATTAAAAAAAGAGTTGTTAATAAAGCGGCCAGTGCTGGGTTCCAGGATGGCGCTTCTCGGGATGTTCTGGCAGACCTATCTTAGATCAGCACTACTTTATCTGGCCTCTGTCGAGGCGCTCTCTGCCTTGCCTTCGGTCGTGTCAGCCGTATTAACTAATTGTGCTTTTAAATTTGAGGCTTGTTCCTTCAACATTTCTTCTATGGTTGCGGCTCAAACATCTCTTCTATCCTCGGCACAAGCTGCTCTCGACTCTCGATGCGAAGGTCTACGCTCTAACCTTGCCAAGATAAGTGCTGCGCATGCGGGTAGCGAGTTATCCTTGAGTGCCCTGTTAGCTGCTCCCCTGCCTGGAGGGCGTGCACCGTCTAAAAGCCTGTGAGTCCTGGGTGGTGATATCTGGCTTGGATGGGCGTCCTGATGAATCCCTGTCATCGCTGATTACACGCCTCTTCACTGCGCTTAAGTGTAACCTCTCCACTGCCGATATTGTTCGAGCTCTTAGGGTCAGGAGTACCAGGTCGACGAGCCGTCTCAGATCCATCCACCTCCTACTTCGCTCCCCCGATCTCTGTGAGCGATTTGTTGCGGCTCGGCACTCCACGAGGACCTTTATTGCTTCTGCCGTTGATCCTGGGTTAGGGGGTTCCAACGTCTTCGTCAACTGATTTCTGCCTTCCACCCTGCCTATCCTACTGACAATGAGTCGTCTCAGAAATGTTGCTCGGCATCGCGGCTATCCCCGCGTTTGGACTAGCTCTGATGCGATTATGGTTCGAAAAGATTCGTCCTCTGCCCTCATCAGAATCGAACATGACAATGACGTCTGTGCTCTGGCCTCACCTTCTTCACCTTCTACTTCGTCTCTAACAGGTATGCCTCCTCGCGCTAATACCTGTCATCTAAACATCTGCCACATTAATGCACAATCGATTCTTGCCCATTTAAATGTATGCACACAAATTTGTTTATAAGAAAATAAAACAAAATGGCGGAGCTACAGCTGCTCAAACTTGGCTCCTTCAATTCGCGCGGGGGAATGCCCAGCCTCTTGTAGTCAAGTGAAATCAACCAACCAAAATTTTTCCATTAGAATAAGTTATTTCGCATTGCATGAACCTACTTTTAATGAAAAAAAAAGAAAATTGAAAATTTGGACACAAAAAGAAAAAAATTACACTCTTTTCTTCAGAAACAAATTGTTGTAAACAATATTTTTAGTAATAATTCATGCAACCTTTTAGGTTTATGCAAAGGCCAATACATTGAACAATATCTGTGGAAAGTTTCAAGTTGATATCTCAATTACTTTTCAAGTTATGTTCCCCGGCGCGTAAAAAACATGTTTTGAGAAAAACGCCAATAAAGTTTTCGTTCTTGTAAAGACTCATTCGCGTTCTGGGTGAAACCGCCAATGCAACGTTCAAGTAAATCATCCCGTGACAAATCTTCATATATTGGCAGTATTTTTTTTGTACGCCTTCGTGCAGTGGAGCTGGATGTTCATAAGGAATATTGTTGGCTTTTGCAGTAAAAAATTAAAAGGTATAGAGTCTGTAGAATCCATAAAATAATGTAAAACCTACAGATCTCTTCCATGAAAAGGGTATGACTAACAATACTATAGCCACCTTCTACATTTGGACGTAACGGTACTGCACAATTCATATCGCATTCAAATCTACATATAGAAATCATTCTTCAGTGCTGTACTTGGAAAGCTAACCATTTTAAGGCGTTTTATATTTTTATTACCAAGCATGCACAAGTAAATTCATTTTTAGACCAGTACCCTTCAAAATCTTAGCTTTTCAAATTCTCACTAACATCATAAACTCCAACCGTGTGTATCGACCGTGACCGTTACGTCCAGGTACGGCACAACCGGGCCCAAGTACTGACCACGTGCACCCCGCTTGCCGCCAAATTCGCAAGACGCGACAACTCGGGAAAAACCCCAGGGTTGTCAAATCGTGCTCGTCACCCTGCAGAAAACTGGCATCAAGGCACCCCTTCCACTAAACTACCCTCACGCACCAAGGTGGAGGGAAGTTCCGAAAGAACTCTTCACAGAGTTCAGAAATCAAAAATCATTCAAACCGCCTAGAACTGCTCTAGCAACATTCCGACTTCTAGTTTTCATACTAGAGTTAACTTATCCAATTCAGACTCCTAGTTTTCATACTAGAGTCAATTATACAAAATCAGACGATAGTTTTCATACTAAAGTCCATTAATCGAAGTTAGTGAATATTAACATATATTAAGACACAATAGTTATATTCTAATATTATATCAAAAATTATAAGTTGTTTGTACCACAGTACAGTTTAATAAACAATATTACGCGTTGATCTAACACCAGTGTCAATTGTTATCATTTGGAAAACTTAAAGATTACCAATCGCGGCAATCAGGGTTTTCGGATAGCGTCCGACGGCGCTACAGAGTCTATACTATAGACCGTAAAGAGCGCGCGCTCGTTTAGCTGCTTTTCGTACTTTCGAAGCTCATCACTTTACTGACTTCCTAGGGACTTTTTAGACTTCCTATTGGGCTTAAAACATTCAAAATATATTCTTAAGGTTGTAATTGAATTTTTAAAGCAAAAAACCAAAAGTGCAAAAATTGAAAGTTCTGGAGGGGGTTCCCCCCTTAAGGGGTTAGGCCACTCTAGAGACCGAAAAAATAGTCATTTTTAGGTTTTTTTTCAGAAGTACTACAAATAAATCGGGATTCCAATAAAGAGTATTTATTATACATATCAGTGACTATATACAATAATTTTTTTAAGGCGATTAATTTCAAAATGGCGGCTGTGCAGCAGTTTTGCAATGATATGTCCGTTGTTTCAGGGTCCACGAACGGATAAAAACAACTCCTATAATTTTTGAATTATAAGAAACCAATTTTGTTTTGTTATTCTATATAATAACTGCTATAAAAGTACGTAGGTTTTTTTCGACATATTAATTTTTGGCCAAATGGCGCACTTCTAGAGTGGAAAATGGAAAATTGGCCTAAAAAATCATCACATAATTGCTAATAACAAATGAACTATGCAATGTATCAAAAACATCCTATGTGCTTGTGTGGACAATGTATTTTTCGAGATATGTTCAAAAGTTCAAGTGAATCGGTTTAAATTGTCTGAGTTATGTTTCCGGCCAACTTAAAAAATGTGGTTTTGAGATACACGCGTTTGAAGTTTTCAGTAGTAGAAAATCATGAATAACTTTGCAATACCTTTAATCTGCGATGCCTGCACCATACAATGGGTCTTCCAGATTATCGTCCTGCTTTTGCTTTTCTTTTCTTCTTGATCTTGAAGCGATTCTTGTCTTTTTTACTCGTTCAGACAGCGATCCATCTGCATACTTTATGCGCTGTTTGTCGATTTCCAGGCACATTTCGTAGTTGCTCGGGCCGATTTCCGAGTCCATTGCCTCCATTATGTGCAAAATTGAAGAAAACCTGTCATTGTATACACAAACTGCAATATCCGTAGCCACATCCAAGACTGTTTTACCACTCGAAGTGGATTTCGGAGCCAATGCCCAGACAGTCGAGTTGAAGCTTTCGTTACTATTTTGTGTGTAACCGCCGATGCATCGAGTTAGAAGATTTTCACTGGTCAGTTCTTCATAGACTGGGTTGTTAGCTTCAGACACTTCAATTGGAAGAGCTGGCTTATATTTATACTCAGCCAAAGTATTTGTAACTTTAGCTTGTTGCAATGAGCACTATGAATCCTGTCCAATAGAACATTTGTCGTGCTGCGGTTTGTCATCAGTCGATAATTTATGATCCAGTGTAGCCCATATACATACTGCTTCTCATTTCCTCAACTGAATCACTGTTTCTACGAATTGCTAATCCGTAATAAATACATAGCACTTGCAAATTAATTTGCCCCTATGATCGCTACGAGACAATCGCACGAAGATTGTGCATCGATAAAAATGAGCGTTTGTCGACTAACCTCCTTCTCGAATGCTTGGCTGAAAAAAATTTTCCCGACCATAACCTTTTGGGACATAATTTTTGAGGTCCTAAGGGACAATTTAAAAGAAAAAAAAATGATTTTTCGAAAATTCTAGAGTGGCCTAACCTCTTAAGGGGCTATCGTATTGTGACTTACGAAAAATTAGGCGATTTTCTGGAATTTATAAAATAAAAACTATTGCATCAAATTTGTTCAAAGTTGGAAGATATATTCTTGTATATGTTGAGTTCTTACATGAATTTGTTTAAGTAAACATATTTAAATTTGGCACACTTATGCGCAATCTCTTTGGGTTAAAAAAAAAAGTTGCTCAACTGCTGCCACGATTGGCGCCTTCAGAGTGCGTGAAAAAAAACAAAATGCCTGTTAAACTAGAAGATATTTCGCCTACAGTCAGGCTCGGTTTGAAAAAATATTAAAATTTCACAAAATGGCGAAGTATTGAAAACAAACAAAATAAGTGAGTCATTTAAAATATTATTTTTCATATGTAAGTAAGTTTAAAATTTTATAGAGTTTTTAGGATCGCATTATTGGCCGAAGTAAAAAGTTCCACATTTAGTATTGAAAAAGAATGTTAAATTTTGCCCGAAAAATTGGCCGGTTTTGCATGGCAAATTGACAATTTTTGTTCAAATTAAAAACTGGAGGGTCACTGTATAGTAAAACATGTACTGAGTATGTTCAACAAATTTCAAATTGATTCTATGATTTGCATTCGAGTTAGAATGGCAGCAAATTTCAGAAATGTCGTTCTTAGGAAAATACATTTAAAGTTTTAACTACAGATTTTTTTGATATAACGCGACTATTTTCATACTTATAACTAATCTGCTATCCCAGGCCCGTATAAAGAACCTTTCTCTCCTTCGAAAAGTGCCTGCTGGGCTGTAGCAGCTATCCACCTAGCTGTTCGATATTCTTTGGCCGCAGAGACAATGATTACTCCCATAACTTGCATAATTCTTAACCCTTTCGCGGCGGAGCGCTCTGAAAAGAATTGCGCTCTGAGCAGTCAGTGTGACAGTGGCAGATCGCTCGCGCGGACGACACGATACATAGGCGAAGCGTGTATAGGCGAGCGCCAAAAGGCGCTGTTCGCTCAGACGGAGCATCTACAGCTGAGCGCCTAAAGGCGCTGTTCGCCGCGAAAGGATTAAGATGGCTTTAAAACCATCATTAAATATATTTACTGCAAAAAATTTCAGAGTTGTATAGTTTTCACAGTGCTGTGGAGGCGCTTTGGAGCGAAGTACCAAAGTAAGCCATTAAAGCTTTCATTGTTGTTCTGGGTGTTGCTCCCCTTGCAGCTGTCCAATAATTCTCATCGTCGCAAATCCGTATACACTAGCTTTAAAACTTCTTGAATTTGTGGATCTAGCGGAAAATAACGGCTAAAATTCAGTTTAAGCACCCCTCCGATTTTCGACCTAAATTTTTGTTTATAAGTGTGTTTTGAGCTGCTGAACACGAATCTGAAAGCAAAAATCGGCGCTCGGTTATAGTTTCCGAGATATTAGCACTTAAAGTTGGCGAAATGACGTGTTACAGCACCACCATTTTGCGCCCGCGGAACAGCACTGTGACGGCACTGAGCATGGATATTTCGATACGCGCATGCGCAATGATCGCTTTAGCTGCGTTTTTACTGTAGGCTAAAAGCGGGCCTTTCAAATGTTTGTGGCCCATTCATCTACTGTGTTTCTGATATGGGCCGTTTTAAGCACATTCAAAATGCGTGCTTAAGCTGCACCTTTACTGTGGTCCTAAAAAGGGTCTGGTTAGGTTTGCAGTTCTGTTTTGGTTGGGTTAGATTTGGTTAAAATAAACTGTTTAAGTCCTATTACATAAGGTCATTGAAAGGCATCGAACGTAGAGAAAAGCGATAATAATTATGGTTTGGGTAGAAAGTGAAACATACGTTTATAGTGACGCTGCATTGGCGCGAAATTGGGTTCTTTTTACAATTGATTGACTTGCAAGTCTTACAGCGTCAGCTGGACTTTATGTAACAGGTCGCTGAATTCGTTTTCAGATCAGCTATCATAATACGGAAGCAAAAACATACCGATCCCTTTAAAAATATGGAGGTGACCTTCAAATGTCCGAAGTACCTCCACCTGCAAAAAAAATATTATCGCCACCGGATGACCCCATTCGTACTGTGCAATTTTATGTCAGGAAATATGTCTGTGAAACTTATAGTTTCGAAGATATCTGTCGTCCTAATAGTTATTCCCCACTCTGTATATTTGGGAGACCGTATATCGCGCAGCCCCACTTTTCTTCCAGCAAACGTTTTCCTTAGCGAGCTTCGTTTGTTTCTTGATAATGAAACACGCGGGCTTACATTGTTCCTTAGTCTGTCTCCACGTTCTATTCGTACGAGTCAGTCGATTTTAGATCTTTTCACATCATATTTGGTAAAATGGCAAACACGAAATACAGAACATCGGAATTAAATTCCATTTTCAAACAGGAAAATGAAGGAATTAGTAATTCTGCTATAGAATTGCTGCAGGAATGGGAATTAATCCCAAAAGAAGGATCTTATTTATGCCCAAACGGACATCCATTCAAATTAATTAAGAGTTCGAGAGCCATCGATGGCTGGATCTGGAAATGCGGTGCAAGAATCCCGGTGCAGAAGAGGAAGGCGAAGAGATGTGACACTAGGTAAAAAAGGCTATTCTTAATTATGTGTCAATAATTCAATAATTTCCATTTTCTAATATTTTAGCATTTCATTGAGGAAGGGGACATTTTTTGAAAAAAGCCATCTGCAGATACAACAGATTGTACTGTATGTTTATTTATGGATCCAAAACTGCAGCAGGGCTTTGATTTTGAATGAATGCAGAATATCACAGGCTACTGCGACCGATTGGGGCTCGTTCTGTCGCGAGGTCCTTGTAACAAAAATTTTTAAGGACAAAGAAAAGATTGGTGGTCTGTTTTGTTTTTCATTTTTTAATTTTTCAACTTTTTAAGTATTATATTTATGATGTATTACATTTTTTTTAAATATATACAGGCCCAGGAAAAATTGTAGAAATTGATGAGTCCAAATTTGGACGCCGGAAATACCACCGCGGTCATTCTGTTGAAGGACAGTGGGTATTTGGGGGATACGAACGGGATACTGGGAAATGTTTCCTGGTTCCCGTCGAAACCCGTGATCGTGCCACATTGTTAGAAATAATCAAGGCACATATTGAACGTGGCACTACGATAATATCCGATTGTTGGAAAGTAAGTAATTCATTTTTTTAAGTATAGTTTCCTCATCTTCATAATATCTTTCTAATTAATAGGCGTACGACTGCTTGGAAAATGAAGGGTATAAGCATCTGACGGTGAACCACTCCATCAATTTTAAAGACCCGGAGACTGGAGCGCACACGAACCACATTGAATCGACATGGAGACATGTGAAGGCACAATTGCCTCAATACATGCGGAAGAAGCAATTTTTTTGCGGCTATTTGGCCAAATATGTATTTACGAAACATTGCAAAGCCAACAATATAGATCGATTTCTTGAATTTTTCAGGTGGACCCGGGATGTATATAACCCACTGCGACAAGAAGACTTTGTCTTGGTAGAGGAACCAGAAGAACAGTTAGAAGAGAGCCCTTTATAAATTGGAAGACGAGCCGCATTTTATATTTTATCTTGTTATTATATATTTTCATATTTTAATTATGTTCGTCAATAATTATTGTAAATAAAGAAACGGCCCTTTTCAGGGCCACAAAGATTAAAACGGCCCTTTTCAGGGCCACAAAGATTAAAACGGCCCTTTTCAGGGCCACAAAGATTAAAACGGCCCTTTTCAGGGCCACGAGGACTTAAACGGCCCTTTTCAGGGCCACAAATACTTAAACGGCCCTTTTTAGGGCCACGAAGACATAAACGGCTCTTTTCAGGGCCACAAATACTTAAACGGCCCTTTTTAGGGCCACGAAGACATAAACGGCTCTTTTCAGGGCCACAAATACTTAAACGGCCCTTTTTAGGGCCACAAACACTAAAACGGCCCTTATCAGGGCCACCAATATTTTAACGAATCCTTTCGGAGCCGCTATAGCTTTATCGGCTTTTTTCAGAGCCATAAAGATTTAAATGGCCCGCTTCTAGATCACAGTAAAAACATAGCTACAGCGTGCATTGCGCATGCGCGTATCGAAATATCCATGGTCAGTGCCGTAGCAGTACCGTTCCGCGGGTGTCAAATGGTGGCGCTTTAACCTCAAAAAACGTCGACTTTAAGTGCTTATATCTTGGAAACTATAACCGAGCGCCGATTTTCGCTTTCGGATTCGTGTTCAGCACCACAAAACACGCTTATAAACAAAAATTTAAGCCGAAAATCGGAGGGGTGCTTAAACTGAATTTGTTCCAAAATAACCATGTTGAAACCTTGCCATATCTAATCCTTCGGCCTGCGTGCGACAGTATTTACACCAGCTCTTCGCGCTAGCCGGTCAGTTGTCGTGCATCGGACTTTTGTCTGTTGAACTCAAGTGAAAATATGTAGCCCAAATTGCGTTGTATGTACACAGCATCTACATCATCTTGATGCCTGGAGATAGCCAGACCGAGTATTTCCGAAGCTTACTGATGATCGCAATGGTCAATTTCACCGTACCTTTACTTTTTCCGCCAAAGCCCTCGTTTTTCCGCCTAAGGTTGGCGACAGTCAGTTCCTAGACTAAACATGCTTCCCCCAATCATCGATGAGCGTGAGAAACTGTTTCTTTTTGAAAGTGCGTTGCTACAGAATTTTTGCTCTCCGAACAACGGCGCTTCGAGAGCTGCCATTTAAAAACTATTTTAGATGCAACTTTAAAACTTTAGGATCTCATTCTGAACATGATGAACTATCAAAAAATGAAAGAAAAAAAATCGATGAAAACAAATTTTTACACTAGGATGCGCCCTTAACGGCGCGCGCTTGGGTGAAAATTGATACTGCGATAATGAATAGGGATTTGTTTTGTATCAACTTTTTTCCGTTTTTTACATATGCGGTCAGTGCATATGTATACAACCGGCAAAAAGACAACGTCCAAGAGACGATCAGTTAGAAAGAAGTCACGGCAGTTTAGAGACGATTTCGTGACTAACAAATTTTTGGTTCTATTTGAAAATACTTGTTGCCCATAAAACCGAAAATATCCGGAAGAGAAAGCGATAATGACACACCCAACGAATTATTTTTATCATCCACTCATCGACATCGCTGTTTATCACGATTGTCATCGTTGGAAGATTATAGCTCGTCAGACAATTCTGGCATAAGTGCGACCGAAAGGAGTGACGAAAATGAATGGTTTGATCCAAAAGGCAATCAGCCAAATCTTGTGCCTTTTACGAGCGCCTACGGTGCCCAGAAAACCGATGACAAAGTGCAAAATTGCAGGAGAGTCGAAGATTTTTATGTACTTTTTGTTACAGGATCGGCTCTAGACCATCAGACAAATGGACGCCAACAAACAAAAACGAGATCAAACGTTTATTTGGTCCGATAATATGGATGGGAATGGAATTCCATCCTTACGTATGTATTGGACTCGGGATCCATAGTTTGCTCAAACATTCACGCGAAAAGTAATAAGCAGGTAGCGGTTTGAAATGCTAATGAAGTATTACATTTCGCAAATAATAGGGAGGTTGACGCACGTGACCGTCTATCAAAAATTAAATTTATCATAGACGAATTGAAAAAAAATTTCAAACATATTATGACCCACCTGAGATAGTGTGTATTGACGAATCATCAATCCCTTTCCGAGGGCGAATTGTATTCAGGCAATATTTGAAACAAAAAAACATAGATATGGAATCAAAACATTTAAATTGTGCTGTGATCGACGGTATACATACAGGGTATCCCAGCTAACGTGCAGGTCCCTAAACCAGGTGAGAGGTGAGGTAATTCTAATATAGGAAAGTGACATTCGTAAAGTAGTATCTTAATTAGTGGCCGAGTATTAACGAAAAACAATAACGAATCATAGGGCGCTACAGTTGCTACTGATACAGTACCCTTCTGGTGCAGAACTTCTACTGTCGCGCCGCCGGGCCCATCGGAGCGCTCCGATTGGCTATCGTTTTTCGTTAATAACTGGGCTACGAATTAAGATACGACATTACGAATATCACTTCCCTATATTAAAATTACCTCAGCTATCACCTGGTTTAGGGACCTGCACGTTAGCTGGGACACTCTGTATAGTTTTCAGGTCTACGCTGGAAAAACGCTTGATAAGGAAAATACGAAACCATACAAAATTATAATATCTTTATTTAACCCCTTATTCCATAAAGGCCACACATTATGTACTGATAATTGGTACACCAGTATCGATTTGGGAAAAAAAAACTAATAACGAAAAATACCCATTTAATTGGCATCCTGAGAGCAAATCCGAAAGGAAACCCAAACGACGTGCTAACTGCCAAATTGAAACGTGGAGAAATGATCGCCGAGGAAAATAATAATGGCATTACCGTGTTGAAATGGAAGGATAAGAGGGACGTTTTGGTCTTATTCACCTAACATTCAAACTGAACCGTATATGTACAGGGTGTCCCAGGAAGTTGGACGCACCCGGAACCAGGTGATAACTGAGGTAATTCTAATATAGGGATGTAACATTCTCAATGTCCTATCTCAATCCGTGATCGAGTTATTAAAGAAAAACGACAGCCACTCAAAGGGCTCCGTTAGGCCCTGCCGCGCGAAAGTAGAAGTTCTGCACCAGTAGAGAAGTTTCTTATAAACCAACTAGGCTGATATTGGACGTGCCTATGTCAACACATCACGCTAGCGTAGTTTCGTCGCATCATTTAGTATTTTATACGGCTCCTAAGGGGAATGGCCATCCCTACGTTAATTCGCATATAAATGCTTCTCAGTTTGCCACAGGTAATTTCAGTACCTTTGGCACGAGGATCATTGACAATATGAGTACTATTATCGTGTCGGAGAAAAACGACTATTTGGCTTTTGATGGAGATTTATCTGGGATCGATGCCAATAATCGTTTTGGGAATTTTAGAAAACCTCATATACGAGTGTTTAAGAAAATGGACGACGGCGAAAACTTTGGGCCAAACCGAATTCCTTATGAGTAAATGGTAAAAACTATGCTTTCCGAGACAGACACAACCACAAGCACCTACAACGCGTACTGGGACGTGGGAAGAAAGCCTTTATTAGTAGTAAAGGAAGAATTTCTAGATGATATGTAATCCAAGTTGTTAAGAATTTCAAACCATCATCGAACTCCCGCTACGGACGCCGCGTGGCGTACATTTCGATACGCTACTAGTCAACGCTACTTCCGACCAGTATCGATCTCGATACTTCTAGAAGGATCTAGAAGGATCTAGAAGGATCTAGAAGGATCGAGAATGTTCTAGAATGTACGTTCTCACGCGCACCATGCGCTTCGTCCGGAAATTGTGTCATTGTGCGCGATCAACCTCACACGACTAATATAATCGTTTAACCAGGGCTTCTCAAGACCACCTCGCCAGTTTAAGACCAGCTCAACATCCACATCACCGTGCGAGATTAATATAATGTGCGGTTATTTCATGAAGGAAAACCGAGCAGCCGTTTTAACATCTACGGCCACGTGTCGCCGTAGCCACACGTGCTAGGCACCTTCATGTACCAACCGTTTTCCATAATTTCAACCTCAAGAAAACTCGCTCTACTCAACGTCACGACGGCCCACAGCAAATTTTATACACATCGTCTCGTTCTCGTCGCCACCCACCATCTTGTGCACAAACACACCACCCTTTGGTATGTGCGGCGAATTGTACATATGTATATTAATTAAATAAATCATTATTTAATTTTATACGCAAGTATAATTTTGAGGAAATCATTGGCACCGAGGAAACAGTTAAGTTTGGGACGTTACCCGAACCTAAGAAACTAACGAAAGGAAAATATTAATTCTGAGTATCAAATGGCATTTGGTTACACTTAGTCCTGATCTCCTTTGTCAATATTATGGACTACACCATGCTTCCGTTCATTTCGTTTTCCTTCAATCTTTCTTTGACGTCAATTAGTGAAATTCGAAGCGCTTTCCTGATTTCTTCTATTCCAAAATTTGGTTTTAATCAATGCATAAATTATTTGGAAATAATACCTCAGTCAATAGTGGCAGAGCAAATTCAAAAAGATGGCGCAGAAAGTTTTGTACCATCACATTTTGACAACAACAAATCGGAGTTTTGTACCATATAAAGCTATTCATATAAGCGCGCGTATCAAATCGGCCCGTGGCATTCTTCGCATGGACTCCGTAAAATGCTTGGCACTAAAAGGGTTCAGTTCACTACTGATGGGAGCGACCTTTTCAGATACGAACGCGTGTAATAATAGTCGCCGATTGTTTTGAATGGATATCATGTCAAGTAATGATAGACCATATCGTAACCGCCAATGCGGAAGACCGTTTTGGCAATGAGACAAGTCCATTGACATTGATCCCAGACACCATGTATACACCAGCTTCTATAATGGAGTATTTTAGATCAATAGCCAATACAACTACACCGCAAGGTGATCTTGTCAACGATTGGAATTTTTCATCACAGGATGTGGATTTATTTCTAGCAAGAGTAGGAGACGTAATTACAAAATGTGAGCACGAAATGAACATTTACAAAGTTGCATGTACACTATTGAGTATCGAGTCCGCGCAGACGTATGCTCAATTGGAATTCTATGTCCCTAAAGACATTCTAGATCGGACTGTATCTAATGTAGAAGATGTGGTCTTTCTTAGGGTTGTGAATGCGGATCTCTTGTCGTTCTCCCAGAACTCTGCCTCTCTGCGTCGTTCTGTTGTTACCCATGGACTCTCCTTAGTCTTCTTCTTGCCTCATCGTAGTGCCCAGTCTAGCTCTTGACTTGACATCTGTACTTGTCTCTTTGCCTGATGGTGTCATGAAACATGGTCAGTTCCCCCTTCCCTTCCTCTGCGCACATGATCTCATCCATATTGACTATGTATTTCCAACCTCCTGTGTTCGTATTATGTCTGTCTCGCGTCGTTCCTTCTCTAATCTCACCTCTGAGTCCTTGTCTACTGTTATTGATAGCTCTGGTATATATGGTTTTCATGGCGTGCCTGAAGAGTGAATGCGTGGCTTATTGGATCAGTGACCGGAGTTGTTCGATCCTTACTGTCTCAGTTAGGAGGCCGGTTGCGCCCTGGGTCATCCCGGAGATACGCGCTCTAATCAGGGAGAGGAATTTTTGTAGGAAAGCTGATGCTCGCTTGGAAGAACCTGAGATACAGGCACGCTTCAGACACCTGTGTAATAGGATGATTACTCTCATTAGATTTAGTCAGGAAGCCTTTATCTGTGACTCTCTTGATTTGGCGTTATCTCCTTATGTTACTCTTTCTCAGCTTAATGTTTATTTTATCTCTGTGTTTGTTCCGTCGTCAATGTCTATGTCGCGTCCTCCTCTTATCTATTCTCTCGCTTCCTGTTATCCGCCTTTTCTGATTCCAAGTCGCTAACTTGAACTCCGTATGCGCATTGCTCGTTGCTGAACTGCAATGTTGAGCGCCTGGTTGGTTGGTGCGCGTTAAGTGCGCTTACGCTTAGTTCTGGTAGAACCCAGACCAATCTTCTTGGTTCCTCTTGATACCTTCTTTACCTTCTCGTTAAAGTCCCTTAGTGTGATACTTCGGCATTGAATTGGCATGACATGTCACTGCTATTTGTGGGAGGATTAGACCCATGCTCCTCCACCTTTGGCATAATGGCTTTCCTGTACCAGTTAGAATGATAGCGGAACTTATCCAGTCGTAGGTTTTGCCTCATATTGATTACTGTGCTTTGGTGTACCGTGATGTCGGTGTGCTGGAGGACATTCGACTAATCCGTGCATTGGTTTGAGGTTGGTGTTCCCTTCAACACCATTTCACCTTACTAGCGTCGACTTGGGTAGTTGCGTCCGACAGCCCGTGGTGACCATTTCTTGGGTTGTTTTGTCCACGTCCGTGTACATCCGTCTGGTCGGACTGTTCCGATGGCTTGTTTAGGTGTTTGGAGGATTTTCGGAACTGCGTCGCGGGCTGTTTCGCGCTGCCTTCTTCTACCTCAGCACCGTATTGTTATGCGTGCAAGGTCGATTTCAGTGGCTGGGGTACACGCCCCTGGAACAGTATCCCACCGACCTTGCAAAACTGTGAATCGCATGCACTGTTTAAGTCTGAGCTGTACGGACACCTTGCCTCGTGGTCCCCTACATTTTTTTTGTGCTTGCCTTCTTATGTATTGGACTTGTCACCTTAGAAGTAAGTTAGCTAATAGATTATAGCGTATATTTTTTGTTTCTCTGTAGTTTTTATCCTGTCTAATTTTAACTTCGTTACCCTCTCTTCCTTTTGTATGATATTATATTTTCCTTTTCTTTTCATGGTTTATACTCCTCTATTTATGTACTCCCCCTGTCCCATAATACTCGATAGTTTTCTCCTTTTTGTCCCATACTACTGGATATGCTTCTTTAAAATTAATTTATTGACAAAAAAGTTTGTATATTTTTATTTAAAAGTAGTTTATTTTTCAAAAATGATAGTTCTACTACATAAGTACGAGGGTGGTTTGATAAGTCTGGTAAAAATTGAACAATGTCGCATCGCAAAAAATTTTGAAGTACATAAGCTCAAAGTGGCATTTATTTGGCTGATAAATATCACGTTTTGCCCAAAAGCGACACTTCGTTTAGATTTGGTAGACGTTTGAAACGAGCGACTTAGTAGTTCTTAGGACAACGCACCAGTTCACACTTTCGCAATCGCAATGTCAAAAATACATGAATTGGACTTGGAATTGATTCCGTATCCACCCTACTCTCCTGATATGGCTCTCTGTGATTTTTTTATTTCCCAACTTGAAAACATGGCACGGTGGGAAGAGATTCTCGTCGAATGAAGGAAATATCGATGCCGTGAATGCGTACTTGCAGACTTTGACAAATTATACTTTTTTGACGGGATAAAAAAATTAGAATCTCGCTGGGTTAAGCGTGTCGCCCTTGAAGGAGACTATGTTGACAAATAAAGGTTTGTTAAGTGGAATGAACGGGATTGAACGCGATTAAATGGGATTAAACGCGATTAAACGGATTAGAACGCGATTGAACGCGATTAAAAGTTATTAGAAGTTTATTTAAACGTTGTGAGACGCCACGTGGTGCTTGCCCGCGAAACAAAGGTTTATGGATTATGTTCAGTTTTATGTTATGTGCGGACTAGCCAAGTGTGAGATAGTGATTACGTGCTGTTAAGTCGACTCAACATTAGATTGACCATTAGATTGAACATTGAATAAAACATGGATAGTTACAAAGTTGTTGTGCTTAAAGAAAAATTACGTGAACTCGGACTTCCGTCGACAGGAAATAAAACCGAAATTATTAATCGCCTGATGGACGCTGGTGTTACAATTGAGGATTTAGATATGCAACAAGCTTCACATGTGAGCGAGGAGAAGAACACAATAAAGATTATTTTTTGGCATTCCTGACAATTATTCCCCACAGTTAAAAAAAAAATGTTTACCTACTTTTTTACCAAACTTATCAAACGACCCTCGTATATCAATAAAAGTTTTATTTGTAAAAATGAGAATTTTTATTTATTTAAAACAAGCATTTGCTAATACTTTTGCTTTTACTTCTAAAGATACAGGTAACGCGCCATTGTTGAGTTGGCGATATTTTGCCATATGTGGTTGGTTGTAATTACTTCCTCCATTGACTTTGATTGTTTCAATCATACAATCTTGAAGAGATAAAACCCGTTTATTTATTGTATCACAAGGCTTGTCATTAAAAGATTGTGTAACAAATTCGATAATGTCATCAATAGTAGATGGATTAGTTGAATAATAGGGACTTTGGATAGCTCAAAAGTATCCCAAATACAAGATATTCATATCGGGGCTATTAGGCGGTTGACAGATCAAGCGAATATCAAATTCATACTTTGTGACGTGTTGGACAAACTCCAAATCGTTTGATGCAATATGAGGTCTAGCCTTGTCTTGCTGAATAAAAATCTTACACTTAATCATTTAGACTTAATAGCTGGCGAAGGGTATTTAAATCACGTGTTCGGAACAACTTTATAAAACATTTTAACCCTTTTGATTAAACTATCCAGTTATGTGGACAACAATTTTCGGATTTTTTACCTTTTATGAAATACTGATGAAATCAAGCAAGAAGATATTGTTTGGTATGGGGCGGCCGTCAGTAAATTAGTTCGTTACGCTTAATTGTGTTTTCGCCCACCGCGGCCGCCTCTGCCCAGCGCACACCCCTCCGCACCTCGCCGCCTGTAGGATAAAAGGATTGTGAGTGGGGCTGGTCATGCTGGGGGCAGCACAAGTATGCAGCGCAACACTTTTAGTTAACTCTAATTATGTTAAATCACTATACTTATTTTATTCTTCTCAATTTCAATCTTATCTATTCTTACATTTCTCCTTACACCAGAGCGCGCGAAAATCGGAGCACGCTTTTCGTGTCTGTCAGCTACGACGGTTGAACGGAAACAGCGATCTTTTCGCGATCGGAAACTACGTTCCCGCCGCGGAACTCGCAATTTCGAGATAAGATCATGTTTACGCATTATGCGAGACAGAGTGCGCAGCCTGTAACTTGTCCGCAATTTGCCAACCTCGACAGGTACGACTCGGCGGCACCAGCGCTAGACCGTTATCTAGACGAATCCGCAACACCACCGCTGTTCTCCGTGTCTTCGCGCCTCTATTTGTTTTGATTTGTCTATGTGTGAAATTGTGTAATGCCCTTATATGGTTATTTTGGAGATCCATGACACTGATTGGTTCCAATACCTCTGCCCCTCTTCCGTTCCTGCCTCGTAGAGTCGTGTTTCCCGTCTTCCGTGCAAGCGGTCCGCTACCCCCTCCCTCCTGCCTTCTACCCACGCATTAAAACACTAGACAATTGTAGTTAAACGGCATTTATTGTGGGACAAAAATCGTACACCCTCTCTTCTCACTTGAGCTGTTCACAGCTTATCAGCGATCCTCCATCTATTCCCAAACAGATATGGTTATATTTATGGTAAATGATGTTTTTTTATAAAGGAGTATGATCAATTAAACTCATAAGAAAAAAATATTGCAATTGAGCCATATATGTATTTTGATAAGTTGCGGCCACGAAACGAAAACTATCAAGTAGTATGCGACAGAGGGAGTAATTTTTATTTTTGCTTTCTAACAAGGGGAGTCTACAGCAATAAATTCCGGGATTTCAATCAGCTTTTTACTAGTACTTCTATAGGCAAAATAAGTAAAAGCGTGTCCGAGCGTTCTTGCCAATGCGCCCTGGTTTTTAAGAAATTGAGTGTCAAAGTTTTGGTGTGGGAGGTTGTTAAGAATATTTAAATCAACTTAGAACTCCCGCGCTACGCAGACCGCATGGCATGCGTCTCAGTGCGCTTCTAGCTCGCGGCAACTTTCGGCCAGTATTGATCTCGATCCTTCTTGAAGGATATAAATCTCGTCCCTCGTGGGTGTAGTTTTGTGACTCTCTGTAGTTTGTGGTCCACGTTTCGTTTTTCCCACACCGAACATTCACCAGGCGGACAGCATGGGGTCTCTGCTTCTGCAACAGAAAGGGAATATGAGAACGGTGCTCTGTACGGTGGAGAACTTTAAAAAATTAGGAAAAGAAAGATTTTGCGGTCGCCACGGTGGAAAGCAGACGTGCGCTTTTGATCAACGGTGGCAAAATGTGCGCGAGACGGACCTCCAGATTCGCCTTAACGCGTCTACGTCCGACAAATCCAACCAGGCGTACTTCCCGGTGAACCACTTCACCATGGCGGAGGACGCTTACTTCGACGCCACGGATTTCTTCGCGAACCTGTTAGAGAAACTCCGTGCCGCTCGAGCCTCCGACCGCACCACAGCCGCCCCTGCGTCGCCTCATGACGATACGCCCGCCATGCCGCAGCTGCCGTCAATTCCGCTTCCGCGATTCTCCGGCTCCTTCCTGGAGTGACAAGGGTTCGCGGATTTATTTGAAGATCTGGTAATCAAGCGTACGGGCCTCACCGACACCCAGCGTATCTATTACCTGAAGGGTTGCCTGGAGGGCTAAACATACCAGCTGGTAAACCAGATCCCCAACACCAGGGCAAACTTCACCGCGGTCTGGGAAACTTTGAGAGAACGCTACGAGAACAAGCGCGTCATGGTCGCCAGTCTCGCGAATCCCCTCCTCCTCCAGCCAACGGTAGGGCGCGATGTTCACGGCGATCTCGTGCGACTTCAGGAGACGACACGGCAGTGTCTCTCCGCGCTGGCCAACATCGGCCGCCCAACTACCACGTACAACGACCTTCTCGTTCATATCATCGTCCAGAAATTGGACCAGCGCACGAGGTTGAGCGCGTTGAGGCGCTCGGTGCAGTGCAGCAGAGCTGCGAACTCATTGCGCCGCCTGCGCCACCCGCTGCCGCCAGAGTCCAACGGTCTTCGTCTCTGCGGGCCGCAAGCACCAGCCACGGCGAGGCTCCCTGCGCTGCGTGCCGACAGAGGCACCCTCTTGTACCGCTGCAACAAATTTAAGGGGTTACATTATGCGCACCGACTCCAGCTGGTCAGAGACAGAGGTAGGTGTCTGATTGCCGGCGCTCGGGCCACGCGGCGGCGGCCTGGCCATCACTGTTCACCTGCGGCCGGTGTGGGAAGAAACACCAGACGTTTCTTCTCCCGGAGGCTTCCCGGACCCAGGAACGGCGGAAACCTGACGCAGCACCAAGGGCTCCGTCACCAGGGGGCGACCATACGATGATCGGTGAAAGCGCACTATTTCACCGAAAGCATCGCGAACGTCCTCCTGGCTACCGCGATGGTACGGGTGCCATCAGAGAACGGCCGCTGCGCAGTCGTTAGGGCGTGTCACCCCAGGATATCCTCTCCTCGGAGCTATGGTGGAGTGGGCCCAATTGACTGAAGAGTCCCGGGGAAGCGTGGCCTCCCGCTGTCACTTCAGGACATAATCTCCATGTCCCGGAGGCACGACTACGGTCCGCTCAAATAGGGCCAGAGCCTGACCTGGAGCCACTGGAGCACCTCACAAGCAGGTTCTCTTCCTGGCCTCGATTGCTGCGGGTTACGACTCCGATGTTCCGGTTCTGCGGTCTAGCGCGGCATCAAGGAGCAAACACCACCACTCTAGGGGTTCCCTCCGTCATCAGTGCAAGGATGGCCTGGCTTCACTATCTGCAAAGAACTTCGTTGCGGACATCACTACTCTGCGCGCACAGAAGGGGCTAGCGGTGTCCAGCAACTTAAGGTCGCTGGCACCTTTCCTCGGCGATGCTGGACTACTGCGAGTAGGGGGTAGGCTTTCCAATGCCCCCTACCATACCAAGAGAGGCACCCTGTGCTCCTTCCTCGTCATCGCCTGTCAGACCTCATCATGCAGCAAGCTCACGAGCAGGCCTTACATGGGGGGCCACAGCTCACCACGAAGGTGCTCCGCCAGTCCTAATGGCTCCTGAACGCCCGCAATACAATCAGGAAGGTACTGTTCCGCTGCGTCCGCTGCACTCGTTATCCAGCGGCCGTAGCATAGCAGATCATGGAGGATCTATCATCGGCTCGGGTCACGCCAACGCGCCCGTTCACCCAGACCGGTGTCGACTATGCTGGGCGGGTCTGGTCCGCCTTACTAAGAGCCGAGGCCATAAGTCTCACAAGGCCTACATCGCCCTTATCGCATGCCTCGCTACCCGGGCGGTCCACCTGGAGTTGGTCTCCGATTACACCTCGTCGGCGTTCCTGGCCGCTCTCCTTCATCGCCCGTCGGGGCCGACCAGCGGTGCTTCGCAGCGACCATTGGACCAACTTCGTGGGTGCCGACCGCGAGCTTCAACGAGCCTTCGCCCAGGCAGCAAGTAGCGACGACGTGAGGGGAAACCTGGCCAATCAGGACATCACATGGCACTACATCCCGCCGGCAGCTTCGCACTTCAGCGGCCTATGGGAGGCAGGGGTAAAAAGCCTATTACGCAATTGTGCCTGCTTCCCGTTGCCACGACCGACGAGTAGACCCACTGCGCCTGCGCACCTCTGGCCGGTGAGCCAAATGCCCCCTGCGGCGTCTGCACCCGATCACGGCGGGCGGCGCCACCATCGCACCATTCATCACCACACTGTTTTGTGTAGGGATATTTAAAAACCATATTGTTTACTCATCGCCAGTGCCTGACGAGAATGGACTGCGGCAACACATTGTAAATGGATGTGTGAAAATTAATAATAACCCGGAGGAAGTATATGCCAATGTACGGCGTTCAATGAAGTAACCATTGCGGAAATTTATCGAGGTGAACGGACACCAATTTTAAACAATTCGTTTAAAGGTAAGATGAATACTGTAATAGAATACGTAATACGTTTTTTAGTGTAAATCACAGGACACGTCGCTGCCATATGTAAGATGTAGATTTTTTGTAAAAATAAGCTTTATTTAAATTCTGAGATAATCACAGAGCCAAATTGGCTGGGTTACAGGTATTAAAGCCTAATGAACTACCTTAAAACTAATTTGTACTAATAAGTTCTGAGAAGATTGGCTTATAAATGAGCACTCGCCTTCTTATTATCTTTGGTATATTATATAAAGAATATATACAGGGTGTAACATATCATCGGGGACCCTTTTTCAGGATCGATAGTACGCACCAAAAGGTGAAAAACGGACCAAGGAAGTTAGGTGCGAAAATCACCCCCTATCGAGATACAACCCCATTTGTAAAAAATTTAAAAAAAAATTATATCTCCGAAATGGTAAGTCGGAGAGGAGCGGTTTTGATTGCAATATAACCAGAGAAGATCAAAGATATTAGAAAAAATATAACTGCTGCGGTTATTGCTGTTAAATAGCATTTATTCTTGTTTAATCCAAACAACGTCGATTACATATATCGTAGCAGGTTTGTAACAACTTGGGAAACATTAAGGGCATTCACTAAATCTTCCTTTGCGTAGAAAGTGATATTTTTTTCGTAAACTTTGGTCTCTTCCGGTTATATTGCAATCAAAATCGGTCCTCTACGACGTACCATTTCGGAGATATGATTTTTTAAAAATTTGTTTCAAATGGGGTTGTAACTCGTTAGGGGGTGATTTTCGGACCTAACTTCCTTGGTCCCTTTTTCACCTTTTGGTGCATACTATCGATCCTGAAAAGGGTCCCCAATGATATGTTACACCCTGTATATATACTATATTATACGTAACGTAACAGGGTTCCTTAGCCTAGGGAGGCAGCCTTATATCTCTGAGACAGAATGAGAATAGTGGAAAAAAGAATAGTGTAATTAAAAAACCGCTATACAATCACTATGGAGTTTTTTAAATGGTATAGTAAGAAAAAAGAAGAATAAAAGAAAGGAGAGGAAGGACAGCTTACAAATTAATACTATACAGGGTGTCCCAAAATTATGCGGCAAGCGGGAACCAGCAGATTGTTTATAACAAAAGAAATCGAAAATTTCTTTACCTTTTTTTGATTTGAAGCCCCGTTTCGGAGATACAAGCTTCCAAAATATCGTGGTCCGACTTCCGGCCCGCGCAGTTTGAACGTCGGCTGGAGGCATCTACGCGGAGCGGAGTATAGGCGCGCGGTCAGCGGAGAGAGGGGTTCGGACGGTCGGCGCTCAGCTGATCACTGCTGGCTCTAGGAAGGAGAGCGATCGCAGCTGCTAGTATAAAGGAGTGCGATAGCAAATCAAAGAGTCTCTCAACCTGTAATCCGTGGACCGCGCTCTTCAAATGATGGACAGAGGAGTACGCGCACACAGTTTTTTCATTACATTTCTCTTTTATCAGTCACTTTCATAACAATCTCTAATTGATTAATAATTGTCCGAAAATGTCTCCGCACACTTGCACACACTTCTGTAGTCGCCTTATAATTCCGTCGATTATACGGTCACAGTCTCGTTCAGTTTTAATTCCTTCAAATGTACGTATGACGCGTTCGCGTAAAATTTCCTCGTGTACGGGCAGTGCAACGGTAACTTGTCTCATGCAGTGCGTTCGTATAATGAACAATATCCGAACAGGGAACCTACAAGTAAGCACATAATTTCGCGTTTGATTCGAAATATGCAGGACTTTGGAAGTTTTGAAGGGCAGCACCAAAACGCAGGAAGGCCGCGTACTTCGCGCAATAATAATGCTGAAGAACGCGTTTTGGAACATTTCGCGGAAAATCCGAGTACGAGTGTGAGAAGCGCTGAAAGAATGTTAGGAATTTCGCGGTCAACAGCGCACAGAATTTTACAAGAGGATGGCCAGCATCCTTATCATGTGCGACGTGTGCAATCGTTAATGCCTACGGACATTCCGGCGAGACGTTCTTTTTGTGAGTGGTTGTTGAGACAATGTGAAGAGGACCGGGAGTTTTTAAATAAAATTTTGTGGACAGACGAAAGTACATTTACGCGTTCGGGAACTTTTAACACACGAAACACGCATATCTGGGATCATCGGAATCCTTGTGCGATGAGGAATTATAATTTCCAGAATCGGTGGAGTGTGAACGTTTGGGCTGGAATTCTGGGGAATAACATTGTAGGACCGTTTTTCTTGCCGAATCGGTTTACCGCGGCTAATCATTTAAACTTTCTTAAAAACGATCTTCCGATTCTTCTAGACGATGTGCCGTTATACACGCGAGGAAAACTAATATTTCAGCAAGATAGTGCACCGGCACATTTTGGTCGGGATGTGCGCGAGTTTTTAAATAATAATTTCCGCGATCGGTGGATCGGAAGATTGGGACCGATATCGTGGCCACCGCGATCTTCAGACCTCACACCGTTGGACTTTTTTTTTGGGAGTTACGTGAAGCAAAAAGTGTATGCAGTGGACATTGAAAGTGAGGAAATTTTACGCGAACGCATAATAAAGACATTTCAAGAACTAAAGACTGAACGGGCATGTGACCGCATAATGGACGGTATTATAAGAAGATTAAAAAAGTGTGTGGAAGTGCGCGGAGACATTTTTGAACCATTATTAATAAATTAACAATAAGTGACTAATAACAGTGAGTGCAAATGAAAAAAGTGTGTGCGCGTATCCTTTGGACATCAGTTGAAGAGCTCGGTCCACGAATTACAGGTTGAGAGACCCTTAAATTTTCTAACACACTTTTTTACACAACCTCTGATGATCGCTCTCCCTTCCACAGCAGCAGCCAGCAGCAGCCAGCGGCCGCCAGCAGCGATCAGCTGAGCGCCGACCGTCCGAATCCCTCTCTCCGCTGTCCGCGCGCCTATACTCCGCTCCGCGTAGATGCCTCCAGCCGACGTTCAAACTGCGCGGGCCGGAAGTCGGACCACGATATTTTGGAAGCTTGTATCTCCGAAACGGGGCTTCAAATCAAAAAAAGGTAAAGGAATTTTCGATTTCTTTTGTTATAAACAATCTGCTGATTCCCGCTTGCCGCATCATTTTGGGACACCCTGTATACATATTTTTATATACAAGGTACTTAAGACTAATATTTTATGAATATTTCTATATAAAGATATACAGGGTGTCCCAGTTCCCAGGACGCTTATTGCACCTTTGGATAGCTCAGGTAATTCTAAGATAGGGAGTATTATTCTCAGCGACCCATCACAATCCGTGGCCGAGTTATTAACGAAAAACAACAACCAGTCAGAATTACCTGAGCTATCCAAAGGTGCAATAAGCGTCCTGGGAACTGGGACACCCTGTATAAATTTTTTTACTTATTAGTGCATATTTTTACTATTGAAAATTCAATAATGCTGTTGGTATATGAGGAAGGGTAGTTGATTATGATGTGTTTAAGGGAGTTTTTAATAAGAATGGCTGTGCCACCCCCTTGTTTAGAGTTGGGTCTATCTGTTCTGATTATGGAATTATTTGAGAAACTAAGTTTATGTCTCTGATTTAATTTAGTTTCAGGCAAGAGCAGAATATCAGGAGTGTGAACTTGTGTGAATTTTAAAAGCTCAAATCTTTTCTGGTTTGAAATTAGAGAGTTGACATTAAGTGCCATAATTTTCAGGCTACCGGATTGGTTAGAATTAAAATTCATTGGAAGTTTGGATATGGTTTGAGAGATTGAGGTGATCTAAGATAAAATCTATTCGTGCTGCATTTGAGAGAGCAACGTTTGAGAGGCCACTAATTTGATTATTTAGGGCAGAAAATTGGGTTGATATACCTGATAAAATTTCATTTTTAAAGGTATTTAACCATTGAGGTTGTTGTAGTCTGTTAGAATTGGATTCTGTATTGGAATCAGCTATATTTGTGTTTGTGATTTGTTTAGTTAGGGGAGGATCTTGATTATTCTGTCTGCGTGCAATTTGGGCGTATGAAATGTTGTGATTAACTCCTCTATGGGAGATTTGTTGAGCTGGTGGAGCAGGGCGATGTCCCTTGTTGGTTGTTAATCTAGGTTTTATACTGAAGCTAGTTTTTAGTTTTAGTGCTTCCTTAATAAATTTGCACCCTCTGTACGAAGCCGGATGTCCTGATTCTCCACAGTTGGCGCATTTTAAAAGATCTCTAGAGGTAGTTTTGTTTAATGCACAATGTCCTGGCTCATGGGATAGAGAGCATTTGGCGCATCTGTAATTCATGTTACAATTTATGCTTGCATGGTCTAAACGTTGATATTTTTTACATTGAGTTATTTTTTTTCCTAAGGTTTTCCCATTTAGCTTGCTGGTATGCCATTATTTTTATGTTTGTGATTTCTTTTTTGCTACTGTTATGTGATAGTTGAATAAGAAAATGATAATTGTCCGGCCTAGCTGGATTGAATATCAGTTTTGTTACTTTTAAGACTTGCACATTGTTGCAAGATTTGGTGATTTCAGCTTCAATGTCCTCAGCTTCAAAATCACCTTTGATGCCTTTTAGAACTAAATTAATTGGCCTGAGTTGTCTAGGCGTATAGGTAAAGTATTGGATGTTCTTAGTCGTAAAGACTCTCTTAATACTAATGAAAGATTCTAAGTTATTAGGAAACACTGAATTGCTTAGCAAATTAATTTGCTAATTGTTAAAAAGAATTATAAATAGAATAAATATAAAAGAATTGTTCTCTGACTATGTTATCTTATCTTAATATACATGGTCTGTCCGGAAAGTAATAGGACTGAGTCGATTAAAAAAAAACTATTGAGCCAATCGTTATAATTCTTGAAAAACTTTCAAAAAAGGCTCTTCCTGCGTCGATACAGCGCTGCCAGGGCTATTTCCAAGCATTGAAGGCGTCATGGTAAGCATTCTCCGGAATGGCGTTTAGAGCCGCGGTACAAGCTGCTTGGATCCCCTCTTTTCAAAATGATTCGTTTCAAAATAATTTCCTTTCATCGGTATTTTCCGGCGAGGAAACAAAAAGAAGTCCGGGGGGGCCAAATCTGGGATGGGGTGGCTGGGGAAGCGTTGGGATACCTGCCTGGGTCATTTAGCTGGTCACAAGAAAGGAGGTGTGAGCCGCTGCATTGTCGTGGTGCCCCGTCACAATGTCATGAACCACAGTTTTTGGGAAATTTAACATTTGGGCAATTAAACGAGTACTCAGTAGACAGTCAGAGTTCAAAACTTCGAGCAGACGAGTCACATTGTCGGTGTTTGTCGAAGTCGAAGGTCTTCCAGCGCGGTCTTCATCGGCGACCTCTTCCCGGCCCTCCGAAAGGGCCTTGTGCCACCGAAACACACTACTTCTTACTAAAGTATTATCTGGATAAGCCTGCTTGATCATATCAAATGTCTCTGTCGCAGATTTACCGCGTTTCACACAGAATTGATTAAATTCTGGCGATTGCCAACCTCTGCTCTAACGAACGCTGCATTTTCTGCTTGTACCGCGGACAAAAACACGTCGCGGGAAAAAGGCTGTCCTGACTCTCCAGATGCTCGGAGACAATTGACCAACCCCTCATTCATTAGCTAAGGACCTCCTCTATCGAATCCATTCGGCACTCGAGAGCTCCGAAGTACAGTCGCGGCGGAAAAAAATCAGTCCTATTACTTTCCGGACAGACCATGTATATAATTCTTCTGTCCGTGTGTATGTGACAGAACTCCTCCTAAACGGCTGGACCGATTTGGATGAAATTTTTTGTGTGTGTTCCAGTGGATTCGAGAATGGTTTAGATTCACAATTTAGTCCACTGGAAAATGTTTATTTAATTAATTTTTAATTTATAAATTGCGAGATTAATTGTTTAATTGTGAGACTGTTCACATGGATTGGTGGTGGTTTCACCAATTTGGGGGTTGGAACCTCTTGTAAGTTGGTAGGCACAATATTTGGGTCCTGGCTATTGCACGCTTCGTCCATGGCATCCAGGTTGTCTTGCAGTGGGTTGAAACTGTTGCTGCATGCTGTCCTAGTGGAAGCTTGGTCCAATGCCGGTCTCTTTGAAGTCCTTTTGGGACGTTCCCAGTCGATTGGAACACTGCACTCACTTGTTACACTCGCACTAGCGTTCTGTATGTGGTTGTTTACCCCTTGTCCATTATCTATAGAACTTTTCCTGGCTCTATTAAGGTTAGGTTTTGGTAGGCCAGATGAATCCTTTTTCAGATCTTCAAGTAATTTACTTACTTGTTCTTCAAGTGTAAAGGAATTTAAATTTGATTTTACTGTAGTGTTAGGCTTTTTGGTAGACGAGTTAATAGACTCATTAAGGCTTTTTCGTTTTTTTGAGAGAGTCCGCGTGGCGTCGGTTTGTCGGCCATCTTGAGACTGTCGATGTAATATGTAGGTCAGCCGTAGGCACAGGGCGAGTCCGTGCCATATACAGGGTGTAACAGAAATTCTGGGACACTTGGGCTTTATGGATAGAACGCATAAAAATAAGAAAAAAAAGTCTTATAAGTCGAGGGCGCAGCTCACCCCCTACGGAGATACAACCCCTTTTGTAAAAAATGTTTAAAAAATTATATCTCCGAAACGGTAAGTCGTAGAAAAGTGATTTTGATTGCGATATAACCGGAAAAGATCAAAGTTTAATAAAAAAAATGTAGCCGCTGCGATTACTACCGTTAAGTTGCATTTATTCTTGTTAATAAAAAACAAATGTAATTATTTCTATGTTAGCGGCTGTTTATCACCTCGAGAAAAATGTGGATAATGCATCGGGACTTGCTTTGCGAAGACAGCCAAATAAAAATTAATATTATTATAAATTATAGGTGCTAAAATTAGTAGTTTAACGCCCGCCGCGAAGACGCCTGCCGATATGCAGCCTCCGACACGTCAGATTGGTGATGTCTAGTTCTACTGACTACGTTTGACCTACTTTTTACATGTGGTACGGACTCGCCCTGTGCCTACGGCTGACCTACATCTTACATGTGGCACCGACATGTCCTGTGATTTACACTAAAAAATGTATTACGTATTCTATTACAGTATACATCTTACCTTTAAACGAATTGTTTAAAATTGGTGTCCGTTCACCTCGATAAATTTCCGCAATGGTTTCTTCATTGAACGCCGTACATTCGCATAAACTTCCTCCGGGTTATTATTAATTTTCGCACATCCATTTACAATGTGTTGCCGCAGCACATTCTCGTCAGGCACTGGCGATGAGTAAACAATATCGTTTTTAAATATCCCTACACAAAACAGTCCAAGATAGTTTTTGCGGGTTAAACACGCTGGTACAGAACACGGCCCCACCAAAAGATTGTTCACCATACCGCACCACATATTTACGCTAAATTGTCGTTGCATATTAACAAATAGTATTTGTTACAGCGCGCAAGGAGACACAGTTCTTTATTCTTAATCTTTTAAACGATATACAACATTCTCTCCGACTCGTTCTTACGACACTCACTGCAAAACGATCCTCTTTGTACTGAATTCGACAGTAACTGCACCAAAATCTCATCCGCTCCTTTACATTCATTCTCTCATTTGCACTTCGTTGTATCTCGCTCGCACTCATCCCTTACGAGTTGGTGGAGGCCTGTGAAGCGTCGAAGTCGACCAGGTTTCCCACGGAAAACACCCATGGCGGTCGGTTTCGCTTGCCTGCCAGAAATGAGTGAGCAAGTGTTCGCCAAATGTTAATTGTAGGGACAGAGCAGGTAAGGCAGGTTTATGGCAGGCGAGCGAAAGCGACCGAAGAGCGTCCACCACGGGGGTCTTCCGGTCGAATTTTCGGTAACGCTTCGCAGGCCTTCACCAACTCGTAAGGGATGAGTGCGAGCGAGATACAACGAAGTGCAAGTGAGAGAATGAATGTAAAGGAGCGGGTGAGATTTTGCTGCAGTTACTGTCGAATTCAGTACAAAGAGGATCGTTTTGCAGTGAGTGTCGTAAGAACGAGTCGGAGAGAATGTTGTAGATCGTTTAAAAGATTAAGAATAAAGAACTGTGTCTCCTTGCGCGCTGTAACAAATACTATTTGTTAATATGCAAAGACAATTTAGCGTAAATATGTGGTGCGGTATGGTGAACAATCTTTTGGTGGGACCGTGTTCTGTACCAGCGTGTTTAACCGGCAAAAACTATCTTGGACTGTTTTGTGTTGTTCTGTTTAAATGGATGTGCGAAAATTAATAATAACCCAGAGGAAGTTTATGCCAATGTACGGCGTTCAATGAAGAAACCATTGCGGAAATTTATCGAGGTGAACGGACACCAATTTTAAACAATTCGTTTAAAGGTAAGATGAATACTGTAATAGAATACGTAATACATTTTTTAGTGTAAATCACAGGACATGTCGGTGCCATATGTAAGATGTAGGTCAGCCGTAGGCCAGGGCGAGTCCGTACCACATGTAAAAAGTAGGTCAAACGTAGTCAGTAGAACTAGACATCACCAATCTGACGTGTCGGAGGCTGCATATCGGCAGGCGTCTTCGCGGCGGGCGTTAAACTACTAATTTTAGCACCTATAATTTATAATAATATTAATTTTTTTTTGGCTGTCTTCGCAAAGCAAGTCCCGATGCATTATCCACATTTTTCTCGAGGTGATAAACAGCCGCTAACATAGAAATAATTACATTTGTTTTTTATTAACAAGAATAAATGCAACTTAACGGTAGTAATCGCAGCGGCTACATTTTTTTTATTAAACTTTGATCTTTTCCGGTTATATCGCAATCAAAATCACTTTTCTACGACTTACCGTTTCGGAGATATAATTTTTTAAACATTTTTTACAAAAGGGGTTGTATCTCCGTAGGGGGTGAGCTGCGCCCTCGACTTATAAGACTTTTTTTTCTTATTTTTATGCGTTCTATCCATAAAGCCCAAGTGTCCCAGAATTTCTGTTACACCCTGTATAAAAAGTAGGTCAAACGTAGTCAGTAGAACTAGACATCACCAATCTGACGTGTCGGAGGCTGCATATCGGCAGGCGTCTTCGCGGCGGGCGTTAAACTACTAATTTTAGCATCCAAATTTTATAATAATATTAATTTTTTTTGGCTGTCTTCGCAAAGCAAGTCTCGATGCATGATCCACATTTTTCTCGAGGTGATAAACAGCCGCTAACATAGAAATAATTACACTTGTTTTTTATTAACAAGAATAAATGCAATTTAACGATACTAATCGCAGCGGCTACATTTTTTTTATTAAACTTTGATCTTTTCCGATTAAATCGCAATCAAAATCACTTTTCTACGACTTACCGTTTCGGAGATATAATTTTTTAAACGTTTTTTACAAAAGGGGTTGTATCTCCGTAGGGGGTGAGCTGCGCCCTCGACCTATAAGACTTTTTTTTCTTATTTTTATGCGTTCTATCCATAAACCTAAAGTGTCCCAGAATTTCTGTTACACCCTGTATTTGAAACATATATTTCTTTCTTTCAGGAAAACTGGACACAGCTGTATTTTAGTTATTTAAGGATTTTTCAATAAATGGATATATATTTTAATAAACTTTGACTAGTTTTGTACCCCATTTTAATTTTATTATAGATTAGTTTAGTTTTAATATATACAGGGTGTCCCATTCCCTTGGACGCGCCCGAAACCATTCGATAGCTCAGGTAATTCTAATATAGATGTAACGTTCTCAGCTTCCCATTCCAATCCGTGGCCCAGTTATTAACGAAAAACGACAGCCAATCAGAGGGCTCCGTTAGGCCCGGCCGCGCGACAGTTCCTACTGGAACTGTACCCTACTGGTGCAGAACTATATTAGAATTACCTGAGCTATCGAATGGTTCCGGGCGCGTCCAAAGGAATGGGACACCCTGTATATGAAGGTTAACTGTACAGAAGCGGGCAATACACAAATTTTAATAACATAGTACCTAGTTCGGCCACTATGTCGCCTCGATCGATGCGACCGTCCTGTCACCTACATGATAAGTCGACGTAACTTGAGTTTAATTTTTTCACAAGAACTTGCCGTCCCTGCACGAACCACTTCAGCGGAGTGCACATTCGTCACTGCGCGACGAGGCGGGCGATATATTCGCGCGACTGCTCGCGCCAGCTAGCAGCAGCAAGCAGCCGCACAGTGGGCCCAAACAGCGAAAACAGGGACATCGGGTCAAAAAATAAAATTTTCGATATTTGGAAAACTAATGATTGGGTTACGTTTAGAAATGTCTGCCACGTACGAAATTAACAATATTTTTTTCATTAACTAACATTAACATTGTCAAAATGAGGTTCAAAGTTACTTGTTTGCCATTGGCGCGAATATTCGACCACGTGAATCGATATACACAAACGACAATATCTTCATAATGGATTGGTCGATTCTCAATTATAAATATAGAAATCGAAAGAGAAAGGATCAAGGATTACGCTCGTGTTCATAGTTTTGCCCTTTTGCAAAAATTCTGAATGTGAGACGTTCAGAAAAACAATGTCCCTCAGAAAACAATCATTCAAATATTCACTTAGACTTTTAAAAAAAGTCTCAGAAGATAACGGGGTTTGCTTAACATGACCGTATTCATCGTTCTTGTTAGTTAATGAAAAAAATATTGTTAGTTTCGTATGTGGCAGACATTTCTGAACGTAACCCAATCATTAGTTTTCCAAATATCGAAAATTTTATTTTCTGACCTGATGTTCCTGTTTTCGCCATATGGGGCCCACTGTGCGTCACGGCCCTTGCCAAGCACGTGCTTCTTTCGCGTCTTCACGATTTATCTTTCTGTACACTTTGCTCGGCCCTTGCCGACGAGTCAATTAAGTTTGAACGGACTGGGCTTATCCCTTACTTTTTTGTGTATAGTAAAATAAGTGTAGTGTTTTAGTGCATAAGTTTTTGTTTATAATACATTTTTTGTGTTATAACAAATTTTCTCCTCTACACCCCGACGAGCAAATCCACTTCTCCTCCCCTTAATCGGAGCTCCTCAATTCGCGATTGAACACGATACGAATGCAAAAAATGCGATGTTGGTTTATGCATTGATCAATGTTTCGAAGTTTTTCACACCCAAATAAATTATTAATTTCTGTTATATTTTTTTATGTTTATTTCTTCAATTTATTGGAAATTTTAATGTTTATAATAAACAATTGCACAAAAATAACGTTTTTTAATTATTTCTCGTGCAAAAGCATTACTATAACTTATTACTATTTATTTGCACCTTGAATAGTGAATCAAGAGAGTGCAGTCTAGCGAAAAAGTATTCCGTCCACAGCGATCGTCAGCGCTAGCCGCACGCCGTCCGTATGAGCCGCATAGGCTGCGAGTAAATAGACCTCTAAGGGTTAAACTGACCCGGAACTACTTCAGTATGGCCTCTAAACATCAATAACATTATCATTAACAGTCTGTTTTTACTAGATTTAGTTTCGTACGAATCTGCTGACGAAGCTGGTTATGCCCCTCCTCAGTCCTTCACATTCTTCGATTTCTTAGGTCTTATCCAAGATTACTGTAATATGCTGACACTATACCACTTGTCGAGAAATCGTGCCAACAAAAGAATACCAATTAGTGCAGAAGAATATCTTTCTACAGCACCAGTTTACTTCTCCGCCAGCATCTCTTTAAAAGATGCTATTGATTTCAATAAATTAAACACAGATAAATACTGGTGGCTCACTAACGCTGATACCGTTCAAAAACTTAAACAAAGATACCTTCGGAGACTAAAAAAATTAGATTCTTCACCCAGAAGGTCAAAGACCTAATATGTATTTACTTATTTCCAATTGGAAATTCGTCATATTAACTAGCCCTAACCTCCTTGTACATGTGTGAATCTTATTATTTATAAGTTATTAATGCTTAAGTTACCCTCATATAGTAACTTTTCATTATAACATTTCTTTTTTTTACTACTCCTTACTCGTCCAGAGATACAAGCCTGCCTCATTAGGTTAAATAACATTGTTATCCTGTTCTTAACCTCATAACTGGGTATGACGAAAATTTTCGTCATACACGAACCAGTACCGCAATGGGTATGACGAGATTTTTCGTCATGGAAATTTTCCGTAATATTTTGTAATATTTTGAAATATTTTGAACGCATTAAATTTTATGTAGTTCTTATCTATTAAATCCCAGCGTGGTTATATGCGAGCATATTGTTTAGCATTTATTAGTTAGTATTTATTCTTGAAGAATAAATTTAAGAATAAATGCTACCGATTATATTGAATAATAAATGCTACTTAACGGTACTAATCGCAACTGTTATATTTTTTTTCATAAACCTTGATCTCTTCCGATTATATTGCAATCAAAATTGGCCTTCTACGACTTACCATTTCGGAGATATAATTTTTTTTAACTTTTCTACAAAAGGGGTTGTATCTCGATAGGGGGTGAGCTTTTTACAAAACTGTAAAGACATTTTTTTCATATTTTGGTGCGTTCTATCAATTCGCAAAATTATGACCACATGTTTTGTTACACTTTGTACTTATGAAGAAAAAGTCCCCATTGTGAAACGAGTTTAAGAAAAGTTTATTTCCCAGTTAAGAGGTTAAAGTTTATATACTTTTAATACCAAAGATAAAAAAGCAAGTGCCCGTATATGGGCCAATCTTCTTTTTAGTACACCAGTACAAATTAGCATTAAGGTAGTTATTCAAGCTTTCATACCTGTAATCTGACCAGTCGGTCACTATGATCTGTATAATATTAAATAAAGCTTATTTTTACAAAAAATAATTAGCGAAGTGGTAAACCGTTCGTTTTGTAACGTGAGGATCCTGGTTTCAAGTCCCCGTTTTAATGTAATTTTGTTTACTTTTTATTTTTATTTTACTTTCCAATTATTAGTATAAAACAACGAAATTAAATAATATATTTCTTTTAAAAATTAGAATGCCTCGCTTGGATTGGTCATCCTATCTGTCATCTTCCGCCATTGCTGTCTACCTACAATTGTCGCTTTTTCGCGATGGTGAAGTGTGGTGACTGCGCAAGGACGTGAAGGATTCCGCTTCCTCTGACTCCTGCAATGTGGCATTCCACCCAGCGTGCTCTAAATATTGAGCATTGAAGTCCAGTAGCGGTGGTGACAACAACTCATGTAAGATCTGCGGTCCTAACCCCCGTGACAGCAGTGTCGTTTCCCCTAGTACCAGTGTCCAGGTTATTCAATCTGTGGGGTTTCCTGTCCTCTCGCCTACCTCTTCTTCGTTCTCTGGAGCCCCTTCTGCTTCAATTTCATTACCGGCACCGTCGACAGTTGCTATCCGCTCGGTTCCACAGGGCGACCCTCCACGTCATGTCCTTGACGACTATGCCCCATTGCCTCTATTCTGGTAAGCCTCAGCCAGCAGATGAACTTCTTTCGTCACTCCCTGCAGTTATTTCCGCTATTATGATCCAGGTGGACGACGGCACCTCCAAAATAGATACTTTCTCGTACTTTATCTCCTCTCCTGGCGGTTGCTCAGGCCTCTCTTGTGTCGCGTGTGAACAATCTAACCTCGGCTTAAGCCATGCTCGAATCGCGGTCTGAAGGTCTCAGTACAGACTTCGCCAAGGTCAGTACTACTCAAACGGACTTTGTGTCTTCCCTGAGTGCCCTTGCTCAGCATTACCCTACCTCTGAAGCCAATAGCATAAAAATTTGACAAGCATCACAGCGCTTCAAACGTGGGTCGCAGTCTTGCCCTCACTTCCCTCGGCTGCCTCATCCTGATTGCCGTCTCTGCCGCGTCTCGAAACATCCGCCTGTTTATCATGGCATTTTAGCCAAACGCATAACCCGACCTCCGTGGCGCTAGAAGGAAACGTCCGTGGCACTCCGTTTGGTAAGTCAAGTCGTGCACTGTCCGTGGGGGGGGGGGCGTCGAGAAGAGTTTAGAACAGGCATTGGGATAATTGTACGCTACAGCCCAGTTCGAACGCGTGCAATGGCTATAAAACCAAGACAGGGCGGTGATGATCAAATTTGTATTTTTATATTTTTTACGGTATCTTGAAGGTGCCGAGTAGTGTAGAAAAGCTCTGAGAGCATAATGAAAAAGGAAGAAATACGTACTGCTAAGCACAGAGACACACAGGTCCTTGGTGCCGAATTAAATCACCTCAAAAGGCACCCACAAAAATTTAGTGAGCTCCTCCGACAGTGGTCGAAAAGCCCCAGTAGAAAAGGACTCTGCGGGACAGTCATGTTACTCCTAAATGTAGCAAGGGTCTGAATGAGGCTTAGAGCAAATAGATAAATCGGCGTTCGTAACTCATGTGAGTCTTCGGTGCTTGATCACCTGCCGGTCGCAGTCGGCACTAAGGTACGGTTGCCATGACGAATTTTTTAGTGAATCATCGTAGTATCCCGTAGGCAGCGGGTAGTGCACATAAAGGACTGACTCACTAGATGTGGTTAGGGACGCTTACTAGAGATGAGAATACGCTGGAACAAAGCTCTAGTACCCTCAGTTGGGGTTCCTCGACGGCTCCCTTTGCGGCTGTTTCGGTGGATAGGTGAATGCCTTAAATTAAAGAGAATACCTTACAAGGCGAAGTCGCGTCGGTCGTCACTCCCGTAGTGGCGACTCAGACATTAAACATGTATTACCCTCGGTTGAGGCACGAGAGTAACCGAAAAAACGTATCGATTTACGGAACGACTCGGGTGCTTAGTGTCGGAGAAAACGACCTCAAAACACACGCACAATGAGCAGTGCAGCTACCGCATTGCAGCACCGCAGTGTAGCTATCGGGCTTATCGCGTAAAGAGCACTAAGGCAACATCGAACGTCTTATTACAGCCTGCCGCACTGCATGTGCTTTCGTGCTCTCCGCCATTCATCCTGCTCAGACGCACGCATTCTTGTCAATCGGTTTCTACCTGCGCCCGTGGCTGCTGTGTTTAACTATATTCGAGGTATCGCCCGTAGCCGCAGCTATTCTCGCATCGACGAGGTGGCCGTCACTGAGTCTTGGCTTAAAAACCACATGGATGATAGTGTATTTGTAATTGAAGATTTCAATCTGGTGAGATCGGATAGTGTTGAGGTTAATTATTTAAACTTCGCGCCTAATTCTCAGTTCTGCGTTTTTCTTTTGTTTGAATTTTTTTCTTTGTCTTCTCTTGTGAAGCTGCATAGAAGTCGACGAGCACATGAACGTGCCGGTCTAAAAATGCACTTATAGAATTGTGCTACCTTTTTAACACTAGGTTTACGGGACCCGTAAATTTGACGGAATTCAAACTTTGCAATGAAGTATCTCGAAAACCGCTTGATCGATTTCAACCGTTTTGCATCGCAAATTAATTATTTCTTCCAAAGAATTTATACGCAGTTTTTTCCTCTAAGCCTTTTACTTTTTGAGATTCATATGTAGTATACCTATCTCTACGGGACCCGTCAATTTGACGGGTACGCTTATCTCGAAAATAATCCTTATATTTTTGCTTCGTTCGCCACATTATTCATCGAGTAGAAAATACAAGAGTGAAAGTAATGTCTTTATAGAGTTAGACATTGTAATGTCTTTATGTTCTCCGTTTCCAATTCGTTATCTCAATCGCGCCTCGATAGTGTTAACTAAAGCGGATCGTATGACCTGAGTGTTTATGTGGGTCCGCTACGCAACTAAGATGGAGTGGGGTAAATCCGTGCACGGGGTAATTCCGCACTAGTAAATGCGTAAATGTAAATGCGATTTTTGCTTTTACACTAATAAAAAAGCATGGATCCAGTGCGTTAGTTGCATGAACTGGGTTTGTGGCAACTGTAATCAAGGATCAAGAAAAAGACAATATGAATGCGAAAGATGTTTTGATAAAAATTGAATACAAATTTGAGTTTTTATTTTTGTTATTTTATTGCCAATAATAATTCCGCTTTTGCCCCAGAATTAAAGAAATAAGATTTAATACTTGTTAAACAGGAAGTTGCGGTCTTGCCCCAGTTCCGGGGCAAGTCCGTCCTAGCAGCAATGTTTTTAATTTATTAAGATATAATAAGTTTTAGATGATTTTTTTAATCCAAATTATTGCAACTTAAAGAATATACCATGCGCTAACTAACTGACACTAAAATTGTTAGGTTTTAGTGGAATAGATAAAAAATACATTAGTTTGAAATAAACTTAACAATTTCTGGGTCGGTTTTACCCCACTCCACCTTATTATTTTCTATCGCCGAAAAGAGCTCAAGAGCTAGAGAAGATCTTCAGTATAAGTGTTGCATTCACAGTGTACGAACGATTCAGAAAGACAGTGTCCAAAAGTTTCGGTCCTTCTAGAAAGTCTCCGCTTATTGTAGGTATTTACAATAGGGTAATGGAATTAGGGCACAGTATTTTTTTATATTGACCGATACCCCTTTTCTAGCAATTATGTGTAAATCCAGCAGATACAATAAGATATTGGATAAAATCCTCGAGATCAATGAGGATTGTTCCGAGGATACCTCCGAAGAAAATGAATGTGGCGAAAGCGAACCCCACAGTGAAACGACACAAAGTGTTGAAAGTGGAGGGACAGAATTATCTTCAGATAGTGTAGAGGAGAATTTAGTTACAGTCCGTCAGAGCAAGAAAAGAATGCGTATTCTTTCTAGCTCTGACTCTGAGGATGAGAGGACGAGCTTTCCCAGAACATCCCAAAATGTAGCGGGTGATATTGAAATTGCAGCTGACGGAACACAGTGGACAAAACTGAAACCAGGCGGATCTAGAGGTAGGACGCCCATCCGTATGACTTTCAAGGATATCGGAAGGCCTACTGCCCATGCAAAAAGAAATATTATGGTGGATTGCATACTTAGCGCTTTCGATTTGATAATTCACAAACATATAATGCTACACATAAAAAATTGCACTGAAACCGAGGCACGTCGCGTCTTGAAATCAGACTGGACAATCACAATTGCGGAATTACGCAGTTTTATAGGAGTTCTGTATGCTCGGGGCGCATATGAAGCGAGATCATTGAAAGCTTCCTATCTATGGTCGAAAAAATGGGGCCCCCCATTCTTCAATAACACAATGAGCAGAGATAAATTTACAGAAATTTTAAGATTTATACGCTTCGATAAAAAAAAACAACGATCCGCAAGATTACAAACGGATAAATTTTCGCTGATATCCGAAGTAAGGAGGAAATTTATTAGTAACAGCCAGGCTTGTTATAAGCCACATGAAAACATCTCAATAGATGAGCAATTATTTCCGACGAAAGCTCGATGCAGGTTTACCCAATATATGCCGAATAAGCCTTATAAATTCGGCATCAAGTTTTGGTTAGCAGTTGACGTCAAATCGAAGTATGTATATCGTGAACGGTTTCCCTTATTTGGGGAAAGATGAAACCCGAAGCTCACAACCGTTGGGTAAGTTTGTCACATTGACATTAGCCGAACCATATTTAGATCGTGGCAGAAATATAACAACAGATAATTTCTTTACAAGCGTCCCGCTAGCTCAAAAATTGCTTGCGCGAAAAACAACTTTGGTTGGGATCATACGATCAAACAAACGAGAATTGCCAAAACTCGTAAAGGAAAAAAAGATAAGATAACCTTGTTTTCCACAGATTTATATAAATCAGAAAATTTCATCCTTACTCTATATAAAAGTAAGCCGAACATAAAAGTCCTCCTTCTAAGCACCAGGCATACAGGTGTACAAATAGAAGACAATCACAAACGTCTTCCAGAAACTGTATCGTATTATAATAATACGAAGTTGAGAGTGGATGTCGTTGACCAAATGGCATGCAAATATAGCGTAAAAGCAGGCAATTTCCGATGGCCTTTTCACATCTTGTGTAATATATTAGATTTGGCAGCAATAAACGCGTGGATATTATATAAAGAGTGCACCGGAGTCACAATATCCAGGAAACAATATATGTTTAGTTTTGCCGAGGAATTAGGTGCGGAAAACAAGGAGAACATTTGCCAACGATCAGGCGCTTCTTCATCATCGATAATACTTCAAGAGCGAAAAAGTTGCCAACTGCAACAAAAATAAAAGCAGCAATTGTTGCATATCTTGCAAACAAGTGGTGTGTGGAAAATGCACAGGCAAAGTGCAATATACCTGTAAAAAATGTACTCAATAAGTAGGATTACCCGTTAGTATTATTGTTATTATTTCCATGATATTTTTTAAAGGATTTTTTATTTATTTATTGATACTTTATTTAAACGTGAAACCAAATATTTTGCAGTTTAGAGTTAACTTGAATAAATCGGTTTTTTAAAGAAAATGCGTATTTTCATTCACCCGTCAATTTGACGGGTGCCGTAGAGATAGGTATATAAGAAACATCCGTAAACCTAGTGTTAAGACTGCTAATGGAAATGTGTAGGAAGAGATATGAAATATGAAAGTTATTATTTATTGTTTACAAATAAGCAGTCTGTCTATATCAAGAATAGGTATTATAAGTTTAGTTTATGTATATTCTAGATCGCGACACGTGGTGGCTCGTTACGTTTTCTGTTAGTACATAAGTTCCTAATGCGTTATTGTTATTGCAGGCGCCTTTTCATTTTCGTTTTCCTATTTCCAATACATTTCTTGTTTCTGTACTTTTAACAACTTAAATAAAACAAGTGTATTTCAACATCCAAACAAGCAATTATGAAATTAAACCAAAACAGATAGGTTTCTTGAGGTGGTGATGGTGTATGTCTCTATACTAGGGACGTGTTTTCCTTCACAACGATGGAATCCTATTCTCTTCTTCCGGCTGGTGAGATTGATTACACTGTACGATTCGCCCAGTTAAAGATGAACCACCTCAGGGGACAGTGCGGCGAGGGGATTGACTTTGCCTTTGTGCCGCGCCACGACGCCGCGTCACGACAAACGAATCGCGCGAGGCAAAATCAATTCCCCTCGCCGTACAACAAATTGAGACTTATGGAAAATTTCCCAGTATCCATTGGGTTACACCTATAGACTTTCTCGCTCTAAAAACGAATCCGGCAGCAGAAATGTTCTGCAACCTTCAGTTTTTGAGAAATTTGAGTTTTTCCATAATTGGCTCATTTTCGCAAAAATGAAGTGTTACGTGAAAACTAGAAATGCTGGAGAGTTTAAGTTGGCCTTAAAAGATAGAGGAAAGTTTGCTGAATATGTTAGTGTATCCATTTATTAAGATCTGTCGTTTTAAACGGTTGTAAATAGCCGTCAAAGTTAAAAAATGGGCCGATGTACGAACTTTATACGCGATACTTATGCATTTTTACAAAAAACTACTTATCTAGCAGAAATTTGCTACACAGCATCGGATTCTGCAGACATTTCTAAAGAAGAATCCAGTCAGATATAATGTCAGAGCAGTTTCCCATTCGGGCAGGTTGAGAAAATATCCGTCGGCAACGTGCGCACGGTATTTTGCCGCCTGCCTCGACTCGGCAGTGCCGTAGCTACACGTTATCTACACCGACAGTGCCCTATGCAATAGGCACCTACTTTCAATGTGTTTAATAATTAATTTTTTTCATACATTCGACAAAGACTTTTTAGATGCCAATTCCAGAATTATAACGAACTGTAACAATTTTATTTTCAGAACAATTTTAATGTGTAATATACGAATATGTATAATTTGTTAATATGAATCAATTAAAACACAAGCACAATTGCTTATCAACTGAATTGAGTTTTATTATTATAATTTTATGAGACTTTTGGACATTTATCCAAGCATAGCAATAGTTGGAACTAATTAAACAATATTTGAAGTCAATGCAAAACGTACTCGATCATTGTTTATGTATATCTTTTTAGAAATTTATAGTTAAATACTTTTAATAGACAGTTCCATATAGGAAAATATTACGATTTTCTATGGACGAAGAAGTATCAGTTCTTTCTATGGCGCTCTCTCGAAATATAAACATGCCTTCACACGTCTCTATAACACTTGATACAATCAAACAAAAATAAATATCTTGAAATGCGCTCTTTTTCTATACAGCGTTTTAGTCAGAGCTCAGTTCTATGTTTGAAATCATTTGAATCAGTCGTACCAAAAAGTTTCGGAAAGTTTTTCTTTGCACTATATAAAACTATCCAATATTCAGCTACAGTTGGATTGGTTATTGTGTTGCGTTGCATAATGCCGCGACAATGCATAAATCATCCTGAATCCTTTTGTTACGTGTACAGGGAAATAGTTTTGAAGAATAAGCGGAAAACTATAACTCCCGCGGTAGAATTTGCGTACGAACATTATTTTGGATGCAAACTCGGCGATCAAGGCAAACAGTGGGCTCCGCATGTTGCTTGTGATCGTTGTGCTCTGGGTCTTTTAGCGTGGGTGAGGGGAAACCGGAAAAAGATGTCATTTGCAGTTCTGATGGTATGGAAAGAACCATCTAATCACCTGGCAGACTGAAATCTCCGGAATCAATAAGAAAAGAAAGAAGACGATGAAGTATCCAAATGTGCCTTCTGCTATCCCCCCTGTCGCACATTCCGAAACATTACCGATTCAAGTACCACCGCCAATTGTACCGAGTGCATGTGAGGAGATAACACCAACAACCACAAAATCAGAAGCTGACAATTTCTCGCCGAAAATCCGAACATCATCAAAAGAGCCTCATTTCATAACACAATCTGATCTCAACAATCTTGTACGAGATTTGCAATTGTCCAAAAATCAATCCGAACTTTTAGGATCTCGTCTGCAAGGGTGGAATTTACTTGCAACTGAAACGAAGGTGACATCTTTCAGAACCCGGCAATATAAATTGCAGGAATACTTTTGTATGTACGAAAAATTATGCGTATGTACAAATATAGATTGTCTGCTGAAAACTTTAGGATTCGAACATGGCCCAAAAGAATGGAGATTATTTAGATTCTTCGAAACGAAGCTTAAAAGCTGTGTTATTGCATATTGGAAATGTATATCCTTCAGTCCCAGTTGCATACAGTACACAGATGAAGGAATGCTACGACGCATTTAAGACCGTGTTGCACCACGTACAATACGACAGATATAAATGGAAAGTTTGTGGAGATTTAAAATTAATTGCGATATTACTTGGTTTTCAAGCAAGTTACACGAAATATTGCTGCGTTCTGTGCGAATGGGATAGCAGGGCAAAAGAGGAACATTATATTGAAAAAATGGCCGCCACGACAACAATTAATTCCTGGAGAAAAAAATATTAAATGCCATAATCTGATTGATCCATCAAATGTATTTTTGCCACCACTGCATATTAAATTAGGGATCATGAAAAATTTTGTGAAGGCAATGGACAAATCAGGATCAGGATTTGAATATTTAAAATCAAGGTTTCCTGCTATATCCGATACCAGAATAAAAGAAGGCATATTTATTGGACCACAAATAAGGGATTTGATGAAAGACGAGAATTTCACGTTAAAATTGAACAAATTGGAAAAAAAGTGTGGCTCTCTTTTAAGGAAGTTGTGGAAAATTTTCTCGGAAATCACAAATCGGACCACCATGTTTCTACCATAAAACTACTATTAAAAAGATGTAAAGACCTTGGCTGCAATATGTCTTTGAAACTCCATTTTCTAGACTCTCATCTAGACTTTTTTCTTCCAAATCTCGGGGATGTAAGTGATGAACACGGTGAACGTTTCCACCAAGATATTTCTGCAATGGAAAAACGTTATCACGGGAAAAAGATGGATTCACTGCTTGCAGACTATTGTTGGACATTGATCCAAGACAATCAGGATGCAATATACAAACGTCAAGCAAAACGACAACATTTTTAAATTGTTGTATAAGCGATGATGTTGGTAAGTTTGCCAGTTTTAAATACACCATGTATTTCCTTACAACTTTATTCCCTTATAATTAAATTCGTCGTGTCTTTCCTATTCGAGGATGATTCAGCAAGGAATTCGATTGATTTGAATTTGCCTGCAATTCTGAGAATATTTCCTGATTCTTTGCAAAAATATTTATTGGATCCATATTAGTAAAATTCCTTTATTTTCCAAAAGTGTGTGAAAAAAATTAATTATTAAACACATTGAAAGTAGGTGCCTATTGCATAGGGCACTGTCGGTTTAGATAACGCGTAGCTACGGCACTGCCGAGTCGAGGCAGGCGAACAATGGCTGCTCGGCGGCAAAATACCGTGCGCAGTTAAAGTTGCACCTCGCACAGGTAGGCCCGTCGTGAAACATGTCGACAAAATCACAAAAATAATCCAAGTTGACCGGCATGTTAACATCACCCAAGAGCTAAAGATCGACCGTAAAACAATTTTGAACCATTTGCACAAAGCTGGATTCAAAATGAAGCTCTATCGTTGAGTGCCACACCAATTAACACAAAAAAACATGATGGATCGAATTTCCATCTGCGAAGCCTTGTCCAAACGGAATGAAATCGACCCATTTCTTAAACGGATGGTGACTGGGGATGAGAAATGGGTCACATACGACAACATTATACGAAAACGAACGTGGTCAAAGCACGGTGAAGCAGGTCAAACGGTGGCCAAACCAGGGCTAACGGCCAGGAAGGCGGTACGCTCCTGAGCCGAAGCGGCCCCCCAAACGCCTAGCCGCTCGCTCACTGATCCTTATTTAAAAGTGGTGGGGCAGTGGGCGAACACCACGAAAATCGAGTGAAATGTGCACGACCTTGACAGCACTGCTCTAAACAAAACGTCGTACAATCCTACAAAGAACTTCGGAAGATAAGGTCTGCTATAAAGCAGAGCCCAACAGGGCCCGCGGGCCAGTCGTACTTAAAACATAGTGTAAAGAGCATGTAAACTTATAATAAATACTACCGTATTCAGAGTCTACAAATGTTACATCAATAGTCTACAAAACCTCTCCAAGTCCACCTCCTAACAAAGTCGATTACATGAGTTTTTCGCTAATAGGGATCAAGACTTCTATGAGAGAGGCATTATTAGGCTACCTTTAAAATGGCAACAAGTTATTTCACGTAAATCGAACAATCCGAAACGTGTTAATAAAGTCTTGAAGTTCAGGTAAAAATAATGAATTTCTTTTTCCCTAACTTAATATTAATACATGTAAGCTGTAGAGGGTGAGTGTTAAACAAAATTACGCCGCGTCGCGGCACGTAACCGCTACACAATTATATTAATTGTGCAGCTTTTGGTGAGATTGCTAGATGAGCTTTATCGCATTGCACTACAACGTGTGTTAAAACAAGAGCGATTATACCGTTGGAACTACTGAAACGATGTTAATGCGAGATAAGATGAACACATGGTACTATGCACGAGATCGGGAGTGAAGAGGCAAGTGGAAGAGGTGACAAGCCGGCCCGGAAAGGCCCGGGGTCCATACGCATGGACGTTGACGACGTTGCACGTGGTTATAGTGCGTAAGTGTGAGCACCAGGAGGTGCTGCCATCGTTAGAATGTGTCCGCTAATTAGCAAGTGAAATTCGCAAACAAATTCCTTTGTTCATACAATTTAATTAAATGTTCTCCCCAATTTTATAGTTCATTCATTAATTTTCAAAACTCTTCTTTTTGAATTTCAATTCTTCGCTTCAATACTCTTCGCTATTTTCCGAATATCTCAGTAAAGCTCTGGTGCGGGTGTAAATGACAGCGAGGAGAGCCGAAAATTAGAGCATGGAAACTATGCGGTTGTAAGGCGCTTATTTGAGGTTAAGAGGAAAAAAAACGAATATGTTTAGCTCTAAAAAAGCCGATGGTCAACTGGCGCCTGAGTAACAGTACGTCCGTAAGATTGACCGAAAAAGACCATCGCTTTAACCATCGCCTACTGGTTAAAGTTGAGCTCAGATTTAGAAGGACCCGGAGGTGAACGACGCCACGTGGATTTCACACACTTCACACTAGTTTTTACAGATAATGGGAGTCGGACGGAAACTGAATGTAAGATAACAAGGACACAACCGATTAGCCTCTTTTAGCACAAAGGCAAATACTTGTTCGAGGAAACTAACGACAAAATGCAAGACAATCGTAAAATGCATACATACTCGTTGGTAGGCATGACCAGAATAGCCGTTGGGCACTGATGCCGGCACGCAACGGTCAGAAACTACGTAATCCGAGTAGTACAAAAAAAAGAACGAGTGGCGGCGCGCACGAGGCGTGCAATTTGGGTCCTTTGTACGGCGGCGTGTAGTCTAATGCATGCCAACAAGGTGGCGCCATAATGTTCTAATCTTTTCTGAGCAAACACCAAAGCAGAAAAATAGTCCACTAACAACAGCCAACAATCGATACAAGTGGCATATTAGTGAAGCCAAGAATAAAGAAATCGTGATGGTTCATCCGCCTGCGCTTTATGTATGTATAAATACCGAATTAAATATTGCTGATATACATATAAAGATCTCTTGAGGCAATATATACGGTTGGATATTTATATACATTGGACAACAATGCAAAACTTTTGAGAACCATTACGCTGAGCGTTTAAGTGAAGCAGCGCAAACAGCAAGAAATAAAATCAAGAGACAAGGTCTTTGCACAGATAAAATACAAGTATCTCTACAGGAAAGATAACTTCGAGATTTTTACTAAAAGACAATAGCCTAAGTTACCTGCCTGAATTTTCCCAGATTTTTAAACGTTTACCTGCATACATAAACTAGTCGAGATACGAAATAGCAGTGCTAGGAACAGCTAGGAATGCGACTCCGTATGTACGTAAGAGTGGAGGGGTAAATGGCGGCCCGGCGACTGCTAGTCTGAACGCATTGAACGGTTGCATGGTTTACTTTGTGGATTTTTGTCAGGTGACGTATAAAAGTGTCACCTTTATAACGGATTTTTAAAGAAAAAGGCTCAAAGAATGCGTACAAACTTTTTCAAATTTTTAAAAATTTACCTGCAAAAGTTATATTCAATTGTTTAACAAAATTCGATATTAATGGTATTTCACATCATTAATTATGCAAATTGTATTTTTTTAAAATTTGATTCTTTCTGATAAAAGTTCTTACGACGAAAATTACTCTACGAGTTACCGTTATGCAGATATAATTTTTAAAAGTTCGGCTGTTTTATCAAAATTCAAAACTTTGAACGGCTGTAACTTTGACAATTTTTAAAATTTCGGAAAAACTAAATCGATTCCATATATGGTATGCCGAGCCCTTCAGTATATGTGATAGAACTTGATCGATTTGGCATGAAATGAGCATAAATTCGTATTTTCATAGCATTTCAGTTGAATTGATACACCACACATTTAATTGATACCGTACACGATACCATGCATAAGGTAAACCCTTGCAATGCTCTGGGTGGTAAGGCCCCTTAAGGGGGCTCGGTAAGATAAAAAGGAAAAAAATTACTTTTTCAGTTTTATATGGCATTTTATCCCCCTTTTTTACGAACATTTTAATACAAAATAATGCACATATTTCAAAGCATAAATGGTAATTATAAGTATTTATATACATCGGTGACTTCAAAAAACCGAGTTCATTTGAGAAAAACAGGACACACCGGAAGTATCACTTTGTTTTTACATTTGCACAGTTTTCTCATGATGGGAAAGAGGTAGAGCAATGAAATTTTCACCACAGTTCGAATATGATGTAGTACTTACAGAGTTTAACATGAGCTTTTTAAAATATTGATGCATAGAATAAAAATATTGTGTATACTATATAATATGTAAAAATAGTGAAAAATTTGGTTTTATGAAAAAAATCATATGTGTATGAAAATGTATTTTTTAATTTCTTCCCGTTAAACTGTATAAAACTATGGTATTAATATATTGTCCCAATTTCGTAGTGATCAGTATAATAGGTATCCAAAAAAGTGTGCAAGAAAATGTATAATTACATTGTTTAGATAGGCCTTACCGAACCCACCGAGCCCCCTTAAGTGTTTGGGCATTTAAAATCAAAAATACATAGAGTAAGACGAATGTGAGTGAGACGACGGGTGAGACTGGTGTGAGAGAGACCGAATGACAACAAGTCGAGCGATCAGCTATGCGAACGTGCGCGTGCGAGCACGAATGCTGCATAATAGCTTTAAGAGATAGCTCAGGGCATTTTTGTATGCATATATGGATGTATATGTATATGTACACATAAAGGATACAATAGGGAATTAACTTTAAGATGATATACTAGTATTCTATTACGGTGGAAAGAGTGGAGGAGATACAGTGCCCGAAATTTCCATAAAGCCACCAAGTTTTTTGATGATATCTCATAATTTTTCTATACTTATGATTATATTTGAGGATATTCCATTTTAGGAGTATTAAAAACACATATATATCGATTGAAACAGTAGAAATAATATTTATTTAAAAATACAAATATAAATATATAATTTTGTATAGAATAAAGTGCGAAATTTCTATAAAGCCATATATTTTTTGACGAAGTTAGTTCAAAATTAACAATAATTTCTTTTTTATTTCTATATTAATAATTCGTAGAACTACCGTTTCTTCGAATAACTTCAAAAAGACGGTTCGGCATTGTTGAAATCAAACTTTTAAGTGTGTCTTCTTGAATAGATGCCCATGCTTCGTTTACAAATTGATGCTTATAGGGATATGGGATGTTTTAATCGCGTAATTACTAAAATAATTAATAGATCACGTACAGTTATAAATAATTACGTGAATTTAGGTAAGGACTATGGCAAAAATCATCCTAAAGGGGGAAATCAAAGGCTGACCAAGAGACAGCATTCATTGCTAATGAGATCTGCGTCAAAAGAACAGAGAAGTGCATCAGAACTTCGCGTTGAACTAGATTTGCCAGTAACTAGGAGACGTGTACAGCAAATTTTGAAAGGTTACAAACGATTTCAGTGCACAAAAATAATGCGAAAACCAGCGCTAAAAGCGGAACACAAACAGGCTCGTCTTGATTTTGCAAAAGCACACATGTCCTGGTCTCAAGAATGGGAATATGTTATTTTTTCTGATGGAAAGAAATTCAATTTAGACGGACCAGATGGTTTTAAATATTACTGGCACGATTTAAGAAAAGAAAAAGATACAACAATGAGCCGCAACTTTGGTGGCGGTACATTAATCATCTGGGCTGCTTTTAGAGCTGACGCCAAGACACCAATTTGCAGGATTACTCCTAAAATGAATTCTGTAAAATATACAGAATTGTTACACATGATTTTAATACCATTTACTGAAGATATTGGACATGATAACTTCATGTATCAACATGATAACGCTGCCGTCCATACATCAAATTACACAAAACAGTGGTTATGTCAAAAAAATATCAGGGTTTTGACATGGCCAGCGTGTTCTCCAGATTTAAACCCAATAGAAAACCTTTGGGGATACTCGCGAGAAAAGTTTATGGCAATTGTAAGCAATACAATACTATTATAGAATTATGGAAAGCAGTAAACGAAGCATGGGCATCTATTCAAGAAGACACACATAAAAGTTTGATTTCGACAATGCCGAACCGTCTTTTCGAAGTTATTCGAAGAAACGGTAGTTCTACGAATTATTAATATAGAAATAAAAAAGAAATTATTGTTAATTTTGAACTAACTTCGTCAAAAAATATATGGCTTTATAGAAATTTCGCACTTTATTCTATACAAAATTATATATTTATATTTGAATTTTTAAATAAATATTATTTCTACTGTTTCAATCGATATATATGTGTTTTTAATACTCCTAAAATGGAATATCCTCAAATATAATCATAAATATAGAAAAATTATGAGATATCATAAAAAAACGTGGTGGCTTTATGGAAATTTCGGGCACTGTATACATAAAGTGGACACGAGAAGTGGACTGGAGAACGCCGGAGTTCTTGCTAAGAAAGGAGATGCGAAGAGGGAAGCTAAGGGGATGAGCGGGTTGCAGAGCTGGGAACTACGAAGTAAGGCTGGAGGAAGGAGGAGGAAGTGGCAAGGGAATGTTGGAAGGAAGTGAAGAAAAGAGAAGAGAGAGAAGGGTGGCTGTCGGGATGGGAGGAGGAGAGGAGCTAATTTTTCAGAGAGAGCGGGCTTGAAATGGATGAGGTGAAGGAACTGAGGAAGAAGGGAAAGGAAGGATACGTGGAAATAGCGAAAAGAGGCAAGAAACGAGAGAGGGAAGAGAGATGGGGGAAGATAAGGGGCGGAAGGTTTAGTAAATGGTATGGATAGGTGAAGGGAGAAGGAAGGGCAGAGTATTTAGGAAAGGATTGGGGGGGGGGAAAGGGCAAAGGGTAGCGAGATACAGACTGGGGTATGAGATAAAGGAGGGAAGGTACTGGAAAGGAGAGGAGGAAAGAATATGTAGGTATGCAGTGGGGAACAAGAGATGTGGGAGCATGTATGGGAACGATATGGAGGAGGGGAGGAAAGAGGGGGTGGCAGCAATGGGTGAGGGAGGTTTTGGCAGAAGACGGGAGGGGGAGGGGTGGATGAGGGAATTAGAGGAAAGAAGGAAAGAGAGAGAGGGGTGGAGGAGGGAGGAGCAAGGGGGATAGGCTAACGAAAGTAAATTAAGGTAAATTAAGTAGGACAAGTAGTGTTAATTAGGAAATAAGAAAGAAAGAAGAGCCAGCGAGCGAGCGAGTGGAGGCGGTTGTGGTGACGAGCGGCGGCGGGGGAGAGTGAGAGAGAGAGAACGAGAGCGAGCGAACTATAGGCTAACAATAAATTAGGTTTAAGTAGAATAAGTTACATACAATAAGAAGGTAGAATAAGTAGGGTAAGGCCGTAACCCTAAAAAGATCGGCGGAAGAAATACTACTACTACTACTACTACTACTACTACTACTAGTATTCTATTAAAGCGAAATGAATGGCATTACGCGAAATGTATGGCAGAATGCGTGATAAGAGTACATAGAATAAGGAAATGTACAAATAGTTATTAAGAGCAGTTTTGAATTAAACTAAATGTTAAGCGGTAAAACGTTTCCGCATTTTTTATCGGCCTGCCCTGAAGCTAATAATAATAAGTAAGGCCTGTATTCGGACAATAGAGGGACAGAGGTAATAGGGGGACGTGCCGTTACAAACAACAGTCTTAAAATTCTCTGAAAAAAATTGTATATTTTATTATTAAAAAAAACGGATACACATAATGGAATACATTAAATTAATTAATAATATGATAATTTTTCGGATTCCAATCAACTACACAACATAATTTTATACAATCTTATAAAATGACTTTAACAAAATAATAATAATTAATTACATGGAATTGTAAAAATTGGCATAACATCAAACCATGGAATGGCCGGAAATTATGTACATTATTACAAATTTATTCAATTCATTCTGAATTTGAGGACAGTTAGAAAACACGAATTCGTTACAATATGTATATTAACAGTCCTGCAGAAGTGTGTCTTAAATGTTATGAAAAGAAAAAGGTCTCGGTTTCTTCCAATAACATATTACTTACATATCTGGATTATTCAAATTCAGTTTACTTGTGTCACGGTTGTAAGTACATACAATATTAGGTGCCTACAATACAAGAGGTATAAGTGACTTTTATTTAGTTCTGAGAAAATTAAGTTCAAAGTTCACAAATTCTCACAAATCACAATATAATACAACATTTTTTTCTATTCAAGAATGGGTAAACCATGTACAGGGTAGACATTTCACTTAGATCCCTTTACCACTAAATAGAATCGTAAATTCAGAGTTTCATGGCACAGATCTCAGTACTTTTGAGCATGTCACTTATACCCCTTGTATTCTAGGCACCTCATATATATGTTCACTTTGTTTACAATAAGCAACATTACTTTGTTCACCTACTGCAAAGATATGCAAATATGTATATTGTTCATTGCTACTTCTATTTACAGGTGCGTCACACTTCGTCGTAACCTAGCACAACTCATGAAATAACGTTTTCCGATACGTTTCAATTTGTTTTTATTCGTTACATTCAAACACTGCCGACCTTTTCAAAGCATAACATAGTTCATTTCTGGGGAATATGAGGATTCACGTATTGTGAAACTGTGTGGTGCCATCTACTCATCATTTCTCTGGCTTAGAACTGAAAAAAGCGTTTCTACATTCTCCTATAAGACTATCCTCCCCTGAACATGGTATAGAATCTATACATCGAAAGATATACAGATGTACTATAGAGTTTGTTGGGCGTGATAACGCTTTATTTTTCGGCGTACGTACATACATACATACATACAAGTATAATACATACTTCGATTGAGTTTTACTACAACTATTCCGCAAATATAAGGAAATATAAATTTATCGTAGTGATTATATTTAAACTTTGTTCATAACACAGAACCACATTGTAACAGAAAAAACACTACTTAGCTCCATCAAGTTTGAAGGTTATGAATGTGCAGTGTACTGTCGTAAGACTTTTCAAACATTAGTTTAATATATAAGAAACATTTGAAGACATAGGATACTGCAGCTGTACAGTTAGTACAGTTTACAATACGATCTGAGAAAATTATGTAGGTATAATGGTTACAAGTGCAAGTGCTGATATGACTGGATCTATATATCATGAAAGACAAGTAATTAATAAAATCCTTCGTTATATTTGTTCACTGTTATCCAATGTAATTAAATAAAAGATTATCATTATTTGTAAATTATTTCATTTTTCACAATGTTTATGTATTATTTCAGTAATGAAAATGAGTTTTTCAATTCGTGATGTCCTTTAAGTAAAATGATCATCTTAGTAATTAAGTGTTGTTTAACTGAAGAAACTATATTATTTCACTATAGACCATTTGAAAATGCGTTTTCGTTGCATGCCAAATTATATATTTTAATTCTACACATAAATTTTATATATGTTATTATATTTTCGCAGCAAATTGACTTAAATATGATAGTAGTACTATGTTGTTTTGTATCTATGTTATAGGTAAAAGAGCTATGTGCATTACACGCATTAAATAATTTATTTCAAGAACGAGGCTTTAATAAACAAGAATTAGACCAAATTTGTTATAGTTTAAGTCCAGATGTATGGATAAATCCTCATAAATCTCTCTTAGGACTTGGTAACTATGATATCAATGTAATTATGGCAGCTTTACAACGTAGAGGTCGTGAAACAGTTTGGTTCGACAAGCGCAGGTTTTTATTATACTATAATTATTATCTTGTAAGCAGCATACATAGCACCTTTGGATATATGACACGTCTATGATATTAAGACCCTATTGAGTATATTACTTTTTAAACCAAACAAATAATTTAACAGTAAATTAATATGTTCCTTTCAAAAATGTTGGTCTCTTCACTTTTGTGGAAAACATAATGTTTGTGATATCCAGCGAACTAAATTTGCTGATTATTGGTTAATTAAAAATTTTAATATAATCGTCAAATAATATATGGCTTTAATTGAAACTGTTATTACCATTATTTGTAGGGATCCAAAATGTCTTTGTTTGGATAACATTGAAGGTTTCATACTAAATGTTCCAACAGAATATAAACTAGGATTTGTGTTGCTTCCTTTAAAAAGACGTCATTGGATTGCTTTAAAGAAAATTCATGGTACCTTTTACAATCTTGATTCAAAACTTGATGCACCACAATTAATAGGGAAGGTGAGTAACTTACAATAAATTTACATACTAATTTCTTGTATTATACTGGACTTTTTCAAATTCGTATTTTCTAAAAAACGATAATGACACATAGCATCTAGATCAAGCGTTTGTTTACTAATTATTTTTTCCAATTTCTTTTTAAAAAAAAGAAATATAATTGTATTCTTGTACTGTTTTGTTACACATCTCTTTGGAACATTAGTATTTGCATAAATTTTTGTATTATAATTACAATATACGAATAACTAGTACCATTTTCACAGTGCCAATCATATTAATCATTATATTGCGAGTATGAATTAAAACAACTTTAATCGCAATAATTTAAATCTATAACCAACAATAAAAGTTACTATATTACTAGGAGAACGATTTACTTGTGTATCTGAAGGATCAGATAGATAGTAAGGAGAAGGAATTGTTCCTTGTTGTATCAAAGGAAGTAGATAGCAATCAAGGATGGTTGATGAACACATGTGTACACAAAGAAGAGGATAATACTGACCTTGATTCCATACGATATATTGAGGATGGCTATCCAGATATAGATTTAAGAAAAGACAGTAACAAAGAAATGAATGAAAACGAAGAATGTTTAGGTAATAAAAATTCCAGATAATTAAAATTATTTCCGTTTTACTGATTATGCGGTTGTTTAGTAATTGAAGCCAAATTTTACATGAAATAAATATAATGATAACCCATGAATAACAAGACTGTCAATCTGAAAAATTAGTAAAGTGAATATTAAATAAAAGGAAATAAGTGCATATTTCACACAAGTTTATACGTGCGGAAAATAAATATTGCAGTCATGTTTTTTCTATTTTTATCAGTATATTATCAAGAACATTAAATACGTATTTTTCTTTTCTTAATGTAAGTATTTGTACTATTAAATTTACATAACATGCAATAATGAAAATAAGAGTAGCGAAAATATAAAAAAATATAAATTGTTTTACTGTCCGAAATGGAAGAAGGAATTAATTGTAAACATATTAAAGACAAACATGTACAAATCAATATTCATTATGTATTTCTGTAATTGCAGACTTCTATGCGTATCATGGAACACATTTTACACATTTTTTATTGTAATCTCTATAGGCATAACTTAATATTTGTAATGTGTAATTGTGTTTTAGATTTAAACAAAGAAATATTTAATTTCTTAAAAATAATATATAAACACACGCGCACAAATCATTATATTAAAGATGGGTGCAAAAATGTATTGTTCAGACAGAGCGATAAGGCAATAATGAGGATCTTATAACATTTTTATTGCTGTGGACATCAAAGTCGGCTTACTGTTTAAGAGGATCTGCACTATTTCATTGATTTTAAAAAAAGTTTGTACTCCTTTCAGCAGGAATTGTATACGTTTGTTTCTGAGCAACGTTCACCTTACACATGACATACAACATATAATTAGAAATGTGATTACTAACAGTCCTCGAAATTGTAAAAGCCTATTTAACCTTAATGTAAAAGTAGAATATACTTCCATTTAAAGCAAAATTAATTCTGGCATCAATTGAAAGAGAAACCATGTAAATCTTTTAATTATATTATGTTGAAAAGATCGAGAACTGTTAAAAGAATCGACATGTATGTACATAGATACGTTCTTCAAGTGTAAATTTTATATTTATTTTATACAGATTAAATTGTATATAATTCTTTTTATTTATAAATTAGGGTAGCGCAATATGTACACCCCCATACAAAAGTATCCGGACACCTATGAAATACATGTAAATACTGTATTTATGCTACAATAATGTACCCATTTCTCAATGAAATTAATTTTTATGAAGCATTTAGTTTTAGTAGAGTATACAGAGAGCATAGTTTACACAATTCATCTTACAAAATGACATAAAACTGACTAAATTTCCTTTTCATTCATATGTGCTCCCCGTTACGAAAATGCATACGAATTTATACAAGGGGTATACTAAATAGATAAATGCTAAAATATACCAAATAGAATGTGAGAAACGAACGGATTGGAGCTAAAATCGTCTAAAACTGTATAACCTCATATCGCTTCTATATGTATGTTCTGCTTACTTTGCTTTATAATAACTTTTTCGACAGTATTAATTAATAAATATTGCTGGTCTTACCCAAAAACAACATCAAGATTAAAGGACAACATAAAAAATCTATAAAAGAAACTAAATTTAAGAAATATTTAGGCGAATTTGTGCAAATGCGTAAGTGTCCGGATACTTTTGTACGGGGGTGTATATGAAATGTATATGTTTCACGAATTGTATGTACATGTTTTTTCTAACAAGTTGCACAAGATTGAGCAAACAAATTTTAATATTGTCAACTGTTAATGAACAACTATTGTATCAGTATTATTGGGTATAATTTAAATTTGTAAATTAAATTATATAATTGGAAATTATTATTACAATATTTAAGCTCTGTAACTTCCTCTGCTATTTCCTTCAATATTTTATTAAAATGAATGTGCTACAATAAAAGTATTTGTTATAATATAAGTTAAAATCTAATTTCACCGTTATGTAATGTTAGTAGAGAGTCTATACTATAGGCAATGTTACGAATTATGGACGCTTCATATGATAACAAAATATATTTGCATTGTTTAATGAAACATACAAAATACATAGTATTTTCCTAATTGAATAATAGTATTTCTTTCTCAGTACTTTTTGATTGGTCACAACTGTATTAATTTTTAAGAAAAGATTAAAATGCCAAATGTTTATCGAAGATGTGTACTTATACATACATACACAGAGTGTCATAAAAAATCGCCTATCGATATACACTGCATTTTTTAAACATTTCTATAAAAATTATATCCCCGAATTGGTAGGACCTAGTACAACCATTTTGGTATTAATATTAACAGGTGAAATCGAAGTTTATGAAAAAAATATATGTAACTCGGAACTCTTGACGAATACCGTTAATTTTTCGGTAGTTGTTAAATATACTATGATATAAGCAATCAAAGGTATTTTATAATATAAACACAAATAAATGCTACTTAACGGCAGTAATCGCAGTAGTTATAAGTTTTTGTTATAATCTTTGATCCCCCGGTGATATTAAAACTACCATCGGTTCACTACAACCCACCACTTTGGAGATACAATTTTGTTGAAATTCAAAAAAATCGGATATACGAGGGTGGTTTGATAAGTCTGGTAAAAATTGAACAATGTCGCATCGCAAAAAATTTTGAGGTACATAAGCTCAAAGTGGCATTTATTTGGCTGGTAAATATCCCGTTTTGCCCAAAAGCGATACTTCGTTTAGATTTGGTAGACGTTTGAAACGAGCGACTTACAATTAGTAGTTCTTAGGACAACGCACCAGTTCACACTTTCGCAATCGCAATGTCAAAAATACACGAATTGGGCTGGGAATTGATTCCGCATCCACCCTACTCTCCTGGTATGGCTCTCTCTGATTGTTTTATTTCCCAACTTGAAAACATGGCTCGGTGGGAAGAGATTCTCGTCGAATGAAGGAAATATCGATGCCGTGAATGCGTACTTGCAGACTTCGACAAATAATACTTTTTTGACGGGATAAAGAAATTAGAATCTCGCTGGATTAAGTGTGTCGCCCTTGAAGGAGACTATGTTGACAAATAAAGGTTTGTTAAAAAAAAAGAAAAATGGTTACCTACTTTTTTACCAAACTTATCAAACGACCCTCGTACGTATAATGAAAATAATTCATGATAATGTTTCCAAGTGGGATACGAAGGGAGGGTGGGTAAGTCTACTTGAATTAATAGATGATTGATGATTGATCCGGATTACTCGATTTACGCGGGGTCACATAACGCGGGGTCCGGCGACCATATTTCACCTTCATACCGGATGCAGAATAGTAAACTATTTTTCGAAGTGCCCGGCTACTCTCCTAGTGTCTTCAGCTGTAAAGCCGAAGGCTGTGGTATTGTTTGAAGTGAATCCCGCCCCTATTCTGTAATAGTACAGCTACGCGGGCTGTACCTTTTTTTCCTCGCGGGAGAAGATGGGTAGTGTTGGATTCCTACCGACTAAATTCCCACGGTGAACCTTCTTCCTATAGATAGCACAACGAATCCAGGATCTCATGATGGTGAACACAACCAGATCCGTTGCCGACAGACACCAGTAGACTGACACAGTTCCAGAGCAGTGCGAGCCTCCACAGCTCACAAGTGCTTAACGTCCATGTCACCGTACAATGACGACTACAGCCCCCGCTCGAAGCCGTCGTGTCACATAAGAGAAGAACAAGAAAGGAAAAGAAAAGAAAAATCACTCGCCCAAAAAGGGAAATGGTACCGCAAAAAATCTCTACCGAGGAGAAGGGAGATTAAGCTGAGAGAATCTCCTACCACGACGGATCCTCCTTTGATTCCTGCCAGCCATCCCAGGTCTTTCGTGGGCCCGCTCGGCAGCTTCCTTGCAAATCATGACAGCCTCGCAGCTTAAAAAAAGTATTATAATATATCAAATTGAAAAATAGAAAAGTGGTAAAAACTAGTGTTTGCATTCTTCGCAGATGTTGAAAGAGTGGTCTCCGCAATTAGTCTTGTAACAGTACGTAATTGTATATGTACTAGCATTCCAAAACCACTGATGATATAGTCTTTGGAGTACCAATCGCTTAACCAACTTTGTTTCTTCGAAATTTTGAAAATTGCCAAAGGTACAGTTGTTCAAAGTTTGGTAGTTTTTGAAAAATGTTGAACCTAGATAATTATACATTCGTCCAATAATTTACCGACCCCTGCCAGTTCTTGCGAATTTGTGATACTACCGTTGCCGTTACACCACCGCACTCACAGTTCCGCCATAACTAGTAAAATAAGTTATCCGAAAGTGATAAACACGGCTGTACAATTGTTACTCTTTGAAATTTGCTGTAACCATACTTTATAATACGGTAACGTTAAGATACTTCATTAAAATAAATAATGAAGATATTTTGAAAATTAAAACCCCATAGAAGACAGGATGAAATGTGAAACAAGCAAACGCAGAATTTGTATCTTCTGTCTATTTCAGAAACGCAGACTGACGAAACCACGAATAGCATATATTTCATATAATCGATCACTATTTGTAGTTACATGCTGGAATATTTCTAAAATTACTGATATTACATTCATTAGTGTACCAAACACGGCAACAACTTTGCTTTTTCGGAATTTTGCAAATTACCAAAGTTACAGCTATTCAAAATTTTACATTTTGTAAAAAAATTTATTCTTTCAATATTATAGAGTGTTATAGAGATGTGTGAAGACATGCTTATATTTTAAAAGAGTACCTGCGAAAGAACAGTTACTTCTGCGTCCATAGAAAATGGTATTACTTTCTTATCTGTAACTGCATTTTAAAAGTATGTATTCAACTATGAATTTCTAAAAAGATATACATAAATAATGATTAAATAGGTTTTGCATCGGTTTCAAATATTGTTTACCCAATTTCAACTATTGTCACATTTCGATAAGTTTTCCAAAATCTCGTAACATTATAACGTCCAAATTTGTCTCGCATAAGAGCCTCTCTTTCTATCCTTCTGTCAGTCGCACTCGCACTCCAATCGCGCCTCACAGACGATGACCAGGCTCAGGTGTGTTGATGAGTCTTCTGGGTCGCGATCGCACATTCGTATTCTTCAGAACCTTTTTAATTATTTTTTCGGACATTTAACATTTATTGCAAATGTTTGACCTTATAGCAGATTTTCAATAAATTAAAATAGAATGATAATTATATGTTTCTCAATTATTTATTTCACGTTATTTCCCCAGAATCCAATATTTCGCGAAATGCACTTCTTAGTTATTTATAATTTTGTATTTGAACTAATTATCATATACGATATCCCAAAATTATGGGAACACGAAGATTATTAAACTCGAACATGGTGATTATTTATTATAAAAGAAAATTGCTTTACAAGCCCTTTAAAGGACTTTTCAATTTCATATGTTATAAATAATCTCCATATTACTGTTTGTCCTATAATTTTGGGAAATCCTTTATATTTATTTTTCGCGGTGAAATAACATTGAACACATATTTTTTTGGAAATAAAATTGTATGTCTCTGTAAGAATGTATAAATACATAAATATAAATGTATAAAAATAAAAATATAAATATATGAGCCGCTTATTTTGAAAGTGCCTAACTCCATTTATACTTGATTCGAGATATTTAAGAGTTAGCGTTTCAACAAAATTAAAAATATACTGTATAGGATATCAATGTGTTATACTGCTTAAGTGTGGTGAAAATAGTTAAATTTACAATTTCTATTAAAATAATAACAATTAACAAGTGAATAATATGTGTTTTCTGACCACAAATGGAGTTAAGCCACTTTCAAAGTCAACAACTGGATTTACAAATTGTACTACAAAATTGTAAAGAACCCAAGTCCATTCAACATAATTTAAAATGTTTCAAATTGAAAAAACGAAATACCTAAAACCTAAATCTATGATTTTTTGGCGAAACTTTTCCATTTTTGGACGTTTTCCTTTCACAGCATAGCGTTCGGTATAAGTATCTTCTCCCTGTATTTCGTTTAATTTTTCGTACTTTTTAGATATACGCTTCACCACTCTTTTCTCCATTGTCATATGTATCTTCATCCTTTGACGACGAATGTTGTACTATAATTCTCCCTCTTTGTCGATTTTTGTTGAAATCATCATTTATTAATTCGTGTTGACTATCTGAATTAAATGGTCTTGTTGTTTTATTTTTATTGTTTTTTTAAGTTTTATATTCAATTGTAAGTGCCTAATGCGTGATTTTCTTTCACCGCATTAACTGACCGTACTGATTATTCAACTAAAGCAACTGCCCAAAAACTGAGGTTAATTTGTTAAATACTAATCATTATTAATTAAAATTGCCATCGTCACTGCCTCCAGACATTTGCAAATCCGCAGTTTCAGATATTATCAAGAATGGTTTGGAATGAGGCCACTTTCAAAGTACATACGTGTATTGGCTATTGAAATAACTGCGAAAACTTATATGTTCAAAATTATCATTTATACTTTGAATGTGCTCAATTGCAAATGTTGTTTATCACAGTTAGTGTAAAGTTGTACATGTTACAGTGGGCAATAAGAAAATATTGAGAAATGGACTTAGGCCACTTTCAAAATAAACGGCTCATATAAAAATGAATAAAAATTTCAAATGTTATAATGAATTTTCGGAAGGGGGGGGGTAGTTCTGCAATAAACGGTTTTCGGGAGTGATCGGTGGAATGGGGAACGACTTCATCTGGTATTCTGTAAGGACAGGTGCCATTGGAGCCGGAAGTTGGCAGACGGAGGATCTCAAGATCTCCACGACTTTCTCCAGAGGAGTGGCGGTGGGCGCAGGATAACGGCTCAGCATATGAGGGAAAATCGGTTCCTCCAAGACCCGGTAGTTGCGAACGCATTGATGTTGCCAATTTTTAAATTTTCCTCGATTAATACACTCAAGAGTAACGCGTCTTTTTCGCGGTGCTTCAGTCAGCCCGACCCAGGGAGGAATGGACGACCACGAATGAATGTCGTTTGCTCCGGAGAAAATGGATGTTTGAAATGCGTGAACAGCGATGCACCGGCGATGACACCCAAGACGAGAACAGGTTGCGCGTATCGAGCAGGCTCATATGGTCGGGATTTTTTATGGAATATACCTTTTTCCCTGAATCTGTAATTGGATCCTAGATAATGTCGATTAAGTGACGGACAGGCAGGGGTACGGAGACTGATACGCACTGCCCCATCAGTCTCGCCATCAACGAACATGTAACGGTCTTGCCAAAAAGTTCCCTTTACGGGATTAACAATCTTTTCATCCATAACAAGGTAACTAATAGTTAACTTTTCCCTGAGGAGGGTCACCACATTGACCGAAACGTTGGAAAATATTGCAATTAAACATTATGCCTTGTTATGGATGATAAGTAAATCAGTTTCATATCAGTTTTCGTCTTTTTAAATGATCGTTATATAGCCAGTTAAGGTCTGTATGCATAGTATTATATTTACGATCGGTAAAATTATCGTTATAATTATATTTTATGCATATGCAGTTTTTTCAATACTTCAAAAATTTATCATTTTTCATTATTTTGTGACGACTTCTCGCCACCCTTATCATTAAGAGTGCTGTGATGACGTTCTCACGCTACCCCAATCGCGGAATGCCCAGCGTCAGCGCCTAGACACCGCGGTCCCACCGTGGGACCGAGCGAGGTGGTGCCCGAACCGCCTTCGCGGGGCAGCTTCATACTACACTTCTCAATCAACTACCGTCTAGGAAAGTCGCCCTCCTCTTAATTAGTCTCGGTCAATTATAGTCTCTTGCCTTCTAAATCGTACTTTTTATTCCGTCGGACCACCTACCATTTTTCCCATCACAATTTATTATAACAAAATTATGTAAACAATGTGTTAAAAGAACTAATAAATAATAATATGAAAAAAAGGTAAGTTTTTACATTAATTCAGTGATCACAGATATTATCTTGAACCATTCTTTTTTTTAGACTTCAGAGTCTACCGAGCAGTGATTTACAATCTGGTCTAAACGTGTTTTTATGTTTCTGTTACTAAACAAATTGATTTTTGATATACTTGCAAAATGGTTATACATACATACCGGGTGTCCCAAAATTATGCAGCAAGAGGGAACAAGCAGATTGTTTATAATAAAAGAAATTGAAAATTTCTTTACCTTTTTTTGATTTGAAGCCCCGTTTTGGTGATACAAGCTTCCAAAATATCGTTGTCTAAACCATATGGCAATACCTGAGATTGGGGTGATAATGGTACCATTATAAAAACGTAGCTCGACCACCTGAAAGCAGGCAGTCGAACATCAGCTGGAAGCTGGTAAGCGTTCGTAGCAGTAAGACGTTATTACGATTAACTACAATTAGATGACACGATGGCTGAGAGGGAAAGATCGATCGAGGAGGACAGGCCATCTGCGACACATATTTATGTTTCAATAATTTTCTTTAAAGAAACATATTTTATTAACATCTAAGTAACTTGTATTTGTAATCTATACATCGTAAACAAGTAAAAGGAAAGTGTTTTTACCAAAGCAATAATAAGTTGTACAAGATTTTACACAAAATTAACATATAGAATTTTCTTAAAAATTATTATTGTCGTTGGTTTGAAATGTAGAACGAATTTTGGATATGTAACTGTAACAACTGTATTTTATCCTTGTTTATATTTGACGATATTTAAAACAAAAATCGTATTTACATTATATGACTGACTAAAATTAATGGTTAAAAAGGTAATACAGTTCACCGTTTCAAAGCCAAGCCACGTGTTCGCACTTTTCAATCGGATTTTCACAACACCCTCTGGCACTCAAACGGTCAATTGGATCAAATTGATTCAAATGTACAAGGTCGATGCGCAGATTTAAAAATAAAACTAGTAGTTTTATAACAGTATCGGAAGGAAGTTTGTTCGCGAATATAATAAAAATACAGTAAACTCGACATTTGTCCCAAACTCGAGTCCGGCGGCGTGCAATTATTGAGTCCTGGTCCCGTATACTGTCACACAATTAGACTATTTAACAGGGGGGTTTGCGAACCATTAGAAGGAAAATATTTCGTTAAGGACGAGCTCAATTCACGGGTACACTCGTAATACATACTCATAGAAACACTTATTAGACATGTAAATATTATCTAAAGTATGCCGTGTGATTTTCGCGACATAATAATAAAAAATGGAGAAATTTCACCATTCTATTGCTCTTATCTAGTCGCGAAGGAAATTATTATTTTTTTAGGGATACCGCGACTGTCATGTTATTACATTATTCATTTGACTGGTTCCAACAGGAACCCTCCCCCGAGTAATGGAGATCAAGACGTGTATTTTTCGGGCTCCTGACAAACGGACAAATATCGAACTTTTACTGTAGTACTAATGTATACTTGTGCATATAACATTTCATTCGCATAGATATTTGTCACTACCATTTTATTGTAAGTGCTGTATTCATCTTCTTTATTTCGTGATACTGTGTGTGGAAATATGCTGGAACCTTATCTGTATGATTTCCTCCAAGCCAAGCTTTATACAAATTCTGAACTACCTGATTCTGCTCAGGATCACTTTGAGGAAGATGAGTGTACATAGATTCCAGTCTTGAAGCCAATTCTCGAGGTTGTATATTACTTGAAGGTCTAATCTGTGCGCCACCATTTAGACAACCTTCAAAATATGTAACATCGAATCACAATTATGTACTACATACTAGGCAATACATTTTATACCAGTACAGTGCAGTGATACTGTTACTTATAGACAAAAGATCATACGTAGACTAATTTCCATTAATGTTGGTTGTCAGTGTTGTGCCTGCCTTTCCTTTCGTTTCTGTGTCAGTTCTCTGCCTTAGTGTGTTAATAAAAGATAGAGTGAAGAAGAAAAAGACAGGCACTCATGTGACCAGCATTAATGGCTTTTTGTAAGTGCAGAGTGGAACAAAATAGCAGTGGAAAGTAAAGAAGGAGTAGCAGGGCTATCCTACAAGTTCGGTTTCTAGATTTTAGCTACCAGACTGCACACCTTATAATGTATGTACATTAGGGTGGTCGTTAAAAATTAAATTTTTTGCGACGCCCCCTAAAAAGCTTTCTTATGGCACAACGTCTTGCATGTGTGTCAGGTACTATTCGCTTCTTGCAAGCACATTTTTTATGGTTTTCTCTAATAGCTTCAATTTTGTTTTATATTACAGTACACGTTTTATAACATGGTTGCAATTGGCAAACATGATCGTAGCATTTTTCAAAAGCAATTAAAGATTTGAAACTCCTTTTGCATTCCAAAAACAATGCATTCCAAAAACAGAAAATATTTCTTTTCTCTGCGACTGTTCATCAAACAATTATTATATCGTCTTATTTTAGTAAATTTATAAATTATCAAAATCATGTACTAATGCATAATGATTATCCCACTTAGTATCATAGACTATAATGCGTTTATAGTCATACATTATAAAATGCACTGCCTACAAAAGTATATGTGTAGTGGAAATAGGCCGTCGACTATAGATTCCCAGCTTAAATTTGATAACTTTGCACCTCCTGCTGCAATTCTTAGTTTGAAAGTCTTATTCTAATAGGTTGAATGTATTCTGCAGGTAATACGTACCACATGGACAGGCCATAACTTCTACATAATCATATGGACATTTCCCTCTTTTTAACTTCTGTACAAGATTTTGAATATTTCTAAACCCATTAACAATTGCAAATGTCAAAAGTGTACAACCATCCTTCTGAAAAACTGCTTCTTGAAAATCAGGGTTTCTGAGGGTTTTGAATTCCACTGTTACGTCTGCCTCTTCAAAAAGATGTTTTGCAGCATAGCGGAAAATAACATCAGCATAACCACCAGATCCTGAGCCTGTATGACCATGCAGGTATTTTTCTGAATGTTCAGCACTTGTTCCAAACGGTCTTTGAATGTCCCTATCATTTACTTCATTTAATATTATGTTTTGCTCATTAAGCATTTGTTCTAATTCAACTGAAACAAAATTAATGTTAGTAAATTAATAAGATCCATGAAATATTAAAAACTTACTTGGAGTTATCACGCAATCAACGTCTCTAGATTTTCGTTCGTTATTGTAAAAGTCTTCTCTAGAAGCTTCCAATTTTTTATCATAACAAGGCATAAAGGTTACATGATAAAATTGCTCTGGCAATAGTCCCATCGTTTCAGCTAAATGGTATTTTACTAATGACCCCATTATTTGTTGAGGAGACTTCGTTACACTTATATATGGAAGTATAAAATTACCATGAGTTTTCTCAGCATAACATACCCAACCTGTTCAAAAGTAATACAAAACAACGTTAATTTTTTAATTTACACCAAACAATTTTGCATGCATCATCAACCTTTTTAATTAACATAAGTTAAGGATGTTCAATTTTAAACAAATTTTAAGTTCATTGTCTTGAAATATTAAACATAAATGCAAGATCATTTATCAAATCAGCTACTATACACAATAACCAATCAACTTTAAAAAGCAAAAAGTTCTACACTATGTATACATAGATAAATTTGATCTTTTCATATAAAAATGGATAAATTTATATCAGTACGTTTTATCATTTTTAATATAACTTTCTTATAGTATGCTATGTACAAAATGCCAAATTTTAAAGAATCGTAACTCATACACTTTGCAATATTTCAAAAAAACAAGATTTGCCTCATTTACCAAGCACATAAGAAAATAACCATATGAAATTTTTAAAAGGAACGAACATGCTACTTTGATAAATGATCAATTTCATATAGAATGAACAATATCAATTTTGTAATTACCTGGACAGGAAGAGGATAACATTGGCAATTGATTTTTTAAACCCCTTTTAGCAGCTTTATACCGCTCAATAAATTCTTTAGCAGATTCTAAAAGCGCAAAGTCATCTGCGACTGTCATATCAAGAACAGTATCTGCCCCAAGTTGATAGAAATAACCAGCAAGTTTCCGTGTTGCATCTTCTGGTTGAAGATTATATCGTTCCGCTATTGACAACACTGCTTGTACAGAAAGACTGACTGCTATAAACATAGCAGAACCACTATCTTTTTTCTATAAGATGAAAATATGCTTTTGACATATTTTAACATTAAACACAAATAGTTTTATTTTATAAAAAAAACAAAAACTTCTCGTTTTAAATGTCCGTACCTGATCTTGAGACACTTTCTCATGAAATACCCGAAGTAACTCTTCTTGGCTTTGCTGAGTAACTAATACACTTTCTGCAGATGTAATACATCCGCTACATGCCAAACAATCGGCAAGTGTAATTTCCACTTTCTGTAGATTTTCTGTTTGCCCAGCCTATCATACATAATCTATATGTTCATATGCAGCATAAAGAATATTACTGTTAAAGCGAAAAATGTTCAAATATGTATATTGTATATGGCATACTTCATTTAACATTGTGTGTGTACCATCTTCTTGAATTTTTATTTTTGCACCAGTTTTTGATTTTGATGCCTCAATTTCTATTGGTTTTATACACTCCTATAAAGATCAATTAGTTTATACCATTATACTTTATATATTGACATCTTTTTTACAACCAAAATAAATAAACAAAATTGTACCTGAGATGGAGTAATAAAATCATCCAAATTTGTAATTTGCAATGCTCCACTAAACCGTGATGTCATTTTAACTGAAAGCACATTTTACATATGCGTTAATAACAATTGTATTGCTTTGCTTTACATAAACTTTGAATACATATTACACAAACATAGAGTAAACAATTAAACTTTACTTATTACTAGAATATACAGCACTGAGTTAATAAATTACATATTTGGTATTGGGTAACATATTTGAGGGATAAGTAAATGCATTTAATGTATGTACCTTATACAATAATATAATGAAAATAGAAACAATAAAAAGTATATTCAAAAGTTTGAAACAATATTTAATGTTATTTCAAAGTCATGCTAAAGACAAGTTAGTAACAGCCTACCAAGGTAATACGCAAATTTAATAAAATCAAACGTAATTCTAGTTTTGCCAAGCGGAAAAATAATGTGATAGACTAGATACAAACCGATAAATATCAAGTGCACACGGTGATAAAGAGAAAAGTGTAGCAAAACACCTCAAATTTAATTCACACAAACGCAAAGAGCAACCTATTGGGATTCTAAAATTTCTTAAGCCACGTTTACATAAACCAGAAATGCAAACGCAGAAATTCTATTGCAATTTATATTAAAAGTGGATGGGTATTTTTATTCAATCAAATCACGCAATCTTAAGCGATGCAATTGTATTTCTAACTCCGACTGTTTTGAACCTTCAGTCATAGGAAAAGTAAAATATTCAGTAAGCACAAGTGTTTGATACAGTCACACAAAACATATATGCATTCCTATAGGAAGTGTGTGTCAGTGAAGCGGGAAAATTTAAAGCCCTAGATATTTATTTGCATGGAGACAAAAGTGCTGAACAGTGCTAAACTTAAAGGCATGTCAATTATCTAATACCATTTAATGAATACGGACGGAATAGTGATTAGGTTCTCATAGTTATTTCTATGTAATATTGGTCTATAAAAATGGCGGCTTCTCGACAACTATACAAGTTATTTCGCAATTGGTTCAATCTTCACGTCATGGACGAATACTCTCTGCTTCGCAAGTAATTGATGGGTTCTAATATTTGAGAAAACAGGGACCACATTAAATTCAAAACATAAAAGAGTAGCAAAAACTGTTAGACTAGAATTCATTGCTAGAGTTCAAATTGCCATACAACGCAGCCCAAAACGTTCTGTGATTAAGTATGCATTAGCATTAAATATCTGTGAACCATCGATCTGTCGAATCCTACTAGGATTAAAAATTCAAGAAAAACAGGCATGCATTACACCGGTCATATTATTAATACTACAAGAATTCACAGATCGTAATTGTCCTCAATTATAAATTTAAAAAAAGCAATATCTTATTTGACTGAAAATGGTAGAACATTCACTTTAAAATGAGGACTTATTTAAATATTACAGTTTTTTAATTCTCTTATTTCGTTGATTGACCTTTTACATAGTAATGTCTGAACTATAAGAATATAACACTCTTTTATTTTTAAACAACTTTTTATTAAAATGCCTGCATGCAACGTTATAGCGTTCAACGTTCATTTCTATAATCAATATAAGGAAAATACAGTTCTTTATGCAAAATTAACTATCTAAAATCAATTGTAAAAGTTATCACTTTTACGGATTCGATAAGACCTACATAGGTATTTACATGTATGTATGTATACATACATAAACTGTTGGTAGGTTTAGTGTTAAATTTGATAAGCGATTGATATAATTTTTGAAAAGAGAAGAGTAAATGGCTTTACAAAAATTCGGTATCTTGATAAATTTACGAGATATGGAGATCACACTTACGAATACGACGTGACAATTAATTATTATGAAATTCCAACTTACCCTATTTAGGAAATCTAAATCGCTGACCATGCATCACACGTAGGGCGTACTTAGAACTAATTACAACTGACAGTTATCGTTCACTAACATTAGATCTTGTAAATTTTTTGCGATCTACTAAAGATTTTCATAAAGCAAATAATTGGCCCCCAACCTATCATTTCATAAAATTTCTGAATCTCCGGTACTTTTTCTGCCAAATCGCGAAGAGAAACAATTGATTAATTTACATCTTAAACTGTGTAGAAATCTTTACTTTTGTCTTATTTCTTCGAATTTTAAGACGTTTTATGTTAAATGGAACGAAAGGAATATGTAAAAACAAATTTTGAATGATACTTGGTACTTGTCTTGAATTTGTATCCGTGATATGTTTCGAAATTAAAAAAAATTTTTAATGTCAATAAGATTGGTAGGAATAATACAACACGAATCCGGCAGCAGAAATGTTCTGCAACCCCCAGTTTTTAAGAAATCGAATTTCTTCAAATATCGACCCATTTTTGCAAAAATTAAGTATTACGTAAAAACTGAACATGTTAGGCCGTTCAATTTAATTTTAAAAGATAGAGTAGAGTTTCCCAAATATATTAGTGTATCCTTTTATTAGGTTACGTGGTTTTAAATGGTTGTCAATAGTGATACAACTTTTAATAGGGGTATATGTACTACGTATTTTATATGCTTCATTGCAAGTCAAATCGATCACGTTCTGGAGCAGCATCATCGATTGTATTAAAAATCATATATGCTGTAAATCTTGGCGTATATGGAACCGATTTTGTTTTTTCGAAATGTGGAAAATTGACTTGCAAACGTTATATTCCATTGTTTAACAAAAACTAGATATTGATGGTATTCCAGATCGTTAATTATGCAAATTGTATTTTTTATTAAAAAACTGTAACCTTTCTGGTAAAAATTCATACGATGAAAATCGTTCTACGACTTGCAGTTACTGATGTATGATTTTTTTAAAGATCAGTTGTTTTCACAAAACTCAAAAGTTTGAACGGCTGTAACTTTGACAATTTTCAAACTTTCGATACATTTCGACACGTAAAATGCGATATGTTTGGATTTTTACGTAAAACTGCTTATCTAGCAGATACTTGTTACACAGCATGAAATTCTGCATACATTTCTGAAGAAGAACCCATCCGAAATAATGTCACATCGGTTTGCAATTTAAACAGGTTGAGAAAATAACTATTGGTAACGCGGATACAGTATTTTGCCGCCGAGCTGCCTTTGTTCGCTTGCCTTGACTCGCCAATACCGTAGCTACGCGTTATCTACTCTGTAGAATCTACTCTACAGTGTATCTACTCTACAGTGTAGATTCTACACTGCTGCGGAGTTGAAACAGGCCAACAAGGGCGGCAAAGTACCGTGTGCACGTTACTGTCGGTTATTTTTCAGCCTATCCGAATTAGAAACCGTTGTAATATTGTTAATAAAAGTACATATTAACATATTCGGAAAACTCTTCTCCATCTTTTAAGACTAAATTTAACTCCCTAGTAGTTCTATTTTTCATATAATATATCATTTTTGCACTAATAAACTGATTTTTTTAAAACTCAAATTTCTGAAGAACTGAGGGTTATAAAACATTCTTATTGCCCGATTCGTGTTGAAAGCGAGAAAGCCTATAAGGATCAACTAGTAAATATTGCGAGAAAAAATCGTGGTGTACAGTGTAATTTGCGACAAGTGGGGCAAGAGGGAAAGATTATTTCCACCCCAGATTCATAACATGCTACTGAACACTGCGTGTCATTTTTATTAATGGCTTTTATACAATGTTTCACTTTATTAAATTCTCTTTGGCTGAAACAAAGTATCTCTTCACTGCTCTTCACCCAGTGTCACCCAAAAAAGCGCTGTGATCAGTCGTGGCCCCCTCTTGTAAGCTCAAGTGCGAGTACCTTTCTAATATAAAAACAAAAGTATCGATGGTACAAACAGGTATGTACCTACATACGGTAACAAATCAAACGCTGTTTACAGGATTAAAATATCTCAAGTGGGATGCTAATTATTTTTTTTACCCCCATTTGTTTAAAAAATTTTGGGGTTCGAACGGGTAAAAACGATGTCTAATCTAACGCTGTCGAGAAAATAAACATATTTTAAAGTTGGGTGCCAGTTGACACGGGTCGCTCGGAGACATATTTACTTGTTTTGGCCACAAAATCATCAGTTAAAAGCTCATTAATATTTCGGAGTTAAGTGCTGTAGCCTCCCCCTGTGATCATTACATAAACTAAAGTGCATCGAATTTGAGTTTTTGTTCAGTGTACAACGTATGTAAATACCTGTACATACACTATTCTCTTCCCTTAGAGTTAATTTACAGCATCACTGGATCTGAAGAATGTTAAATTCTCAACTCATTTCAAACAAACAGATGATCATTTGTTTTGTAACAAAAGCTAATCATCATCTAGCCAAATTCCAATATGATTTCTCGAGTTCCCAGTGGTTTCCAGCTTTGCAACTAATTAACCCTAAAACGGCTAAAGACTAAAGTTCGTCGTCTACACTGATCTGGCTATGCCGCCCAAAAATCTAGCAAGAGCATACAATCGTGTCAACGTCGTGAGCCTTTCCGAATATTATCGTATTTTGTGAGCAATATGCTGTTTCAATGCCTCTTGAATACCCCGAAACCCTTCGATCTAATCTTTTCTGCAAAGGGTAGTCAAGATCTATACCAGTCGGGAACTGTTGTACAAACTTGGCCCAAGACAAGACGGTGTCTCTTGATTAGCGAGTATTACAGTCGGTAACCGTCAGTCAGAGTTTAAAACCAGTCATTGTTCGAGGTTAGAATTAATTAGCACATTAGTTTTAGTACTAAACAATAAACATTACTGATTTTGTTAAAATATCGAACCTATTTACTACAAAAAAAAAACAGAAAAAAGTATGTCTGTGGTCTACAGTTAAAGTATGTTGGAAGAAAGTGATTAGGAAAAAGATATTTTATTTTGGATACTGTCTACCCTTTTTTACCTATAGAAAACACATATCTGTATAAACATTCACAGTTTAGTATCATCAAACAACTAGTACATATCCAGATACTTAGATACAAGCATGTCACTATTGCAACAACAATAGTCTAGCCTCCTAGAACACACATCATAAAGAAAAAAATGGGACCACCATTTTCAAAGAATGTTTAGAATAAAGTACCATTAAGTTCTGAAATTTTCATAATTTAATCAGTTACACTATATACATATAAAAGCGAAAATATGTTTAAGAGAAGTGAGGTGTCATTTAATCTTAATTTTATAATTTGAATGAATTGTTAATTTAACTCACTATATAGTGTATGCAACTTCATTCATTTGTTTTGACTTGGACATACAATAAAGTACTTTCTGTTTTGTGTAATAAGTACTTTTTACATAACTTGTTTGCGATACTGAGATTTTCTGCATTTCTGCATTTCGGCATTTCAATTAATAAAGCCTATGGGAAATGATTAAACAAGAATCATTTTTAGGAAATAGTATGTTTTTTCAGATTTTTAATGTAATTTATATTTTTAACTAAGTGAGCAAGTGCTACTTATATAAAGAAATGATTCTGAATTACTAAGCAATTATTCTACATCAATATGTTTCGTTCAATATACATTTATGTATTCAATTGGTATTGTTAAATAAAGTAGATCAAGAATCTCCTTTCCTTGAAGACACTGACTACTTTGAATTCCTGACTTTGTACAATTCTCTTCCCGCTCCACTTCCTGCTCCTTTTCCTATTGTCGGAGATTTCAGTGGAAATTCGATAACATTAGACATCGGAAGAAAATAAAGACCTAAGACCCCATTGTAGAGAAATGAAAATTTGCCTGAGATATCCTTCTCTATCATGTATGTTGTTTGCTGTACTACTATAACATTACACTAGGTCAGTGTGTTTCAACCTACTTTATCTTACAGTACACTTAAACGTATAGTTACACACCGTATATTTTTTTGTTTATAGATATATACTTTTACTAATTATTACTCATACAACTACTCATACAACCAATTTAAAGAGGTTTTAATGCTGATATGTACAAACATTGTTCTATTTTGGAATTCTTTAAAAAATAATTGTAATTTTGCGGTAGATCTTCTCACGGCAACCCGATGAATATCACTGCGCTAGGCTATCGACAACTTTCCGTTCAATAACTTTCCGCTCGATAAGTTTCCGCTTCGTTGCTTTCCCCACCATATACACTTTCACAAACACTAATTCAGCATCCGACAATGTGATCGGTGAGCTGCCTATCGTGCAGTTTGATGCCGTTATGCGGTGAGAAATGCATAGGGCGGTAATAAAGAACGACAGTTTCTTTAAAAAAGCCAGAAAACACATTGCCAACGTTTAATCACAGTGTAACGTGATACCATGAATACAGCCAAAATGGAGACAAGTGCTGATACTCCGGTTAAAAAAAGAAAATGTAAGAATTACACCGCTAAAGAGAAATTAGAAATTTTAAAAGCTTTGGAGAACGCGTCGCCAAGTAAAGTTGCCCAACAATATGCCGTTGATGCAAGGACGATAAGAAACTGGCGACAAAATCGTTCGCAATTAGAAATACTAAGTAATTCCGATAACAAGCTGCAAACTAAACGCCTAAGAAGACTACCGTTTGAGTCCCTCGGAAAAGCTGTTCATACGTGGTTTCACGAGATGCGGCTAAGAGGAATTCCGCTAAACGGTCCTATTATTCAAGGTACATAGATATATTTCAATTTCAGAATTATTTATTAAATATTTACGTGATAATTTCGCAATTAATTACACTGTAGAACAAGAAAGAACTTTTTCTTGCTACATTTGTATCTGAAAGCAGACTTATAGTGCATCTAACGATTACAAAAAATGTAATTTTTTCAAAAGGTTCGGGAATTTGGGGAGACAATACGCATTGTGAATTATGTAAAGTGAGTTTGCAATAATCCGAAATAATTAGTATTGTTGGGTTCGGATTATCAAGGTTATGGTAAAACTAACGCTGCAACTATATTTTTAAATACGTATAAACAAAATTGGCTTGTAGTACGCAAAAAAAACAGAATAATATAAATATAACCGCATCAAACGCCTAGCAGTAATTGAAAATAAATAAAAATGGACAATTATTTAAATTCAATAGTGTATTTTAACTATCTGCATCTAACAACAAATGTAGCTTTGATTATAAATTGTATGAAAAATTTCTGTAATTTTTTGTTCTGAAAAGGTTTTGACGTTCGCATTGTCGCGACTTTTCCATAGATGTGTATTTAACTTTTCCAAATCAGAAAAAATTCTCCAGTTCATGTATACATGTTGCAGTATTTAATTTTTTCGAGTATTTTTTATATTTTAAGAAAAAAATTGATTTTCGGGAAACTGAGCGTTACAAAGCAATTTTTTTGTAGATTTGAATTTAAGACATAAAGTATTATAGAAATACTGTGTTTTATACAATGAAAACGAAATATGTGTTTCCTGTGCTATTATATTACCATATAGATATTATATCTATAATGGCTTGGAATTGTTTTAATTTTGTCTAGCAAAAGCATTGGAACTATCTAATGAAATGGTTATGCTAGAAAATTTTGTTGCCAGTGAAGGCTGGTTAAGTAAATGGAAGATTAAATATCATATTCGTGAATTAAGCATCTCTGGTGAAAAGATGTGTGGAGATATAACAACTGCATACAAGTCTAAACAGGCACTGGAAACGAAAATAAAAGAAGAAGGACTAACGTTAGCACAAATTTTTAATGTAGATGAGACATTTTTAAATTATAGAATGCTACCATCTGCAAGTTTAGCTGAAGAGCAAGAACGTCAAATATCTGGTGTTAAACAAAAAGAAGATCATGTGACGGTAATGCTTTGCTCGAATGCAGATGCATCATTGAAATTACCATTGCTTGTTGTTGGTAAATCTGCAAAGTCCAAAGCAATCAGAAATATACCGAAAACAGTACTTCCCGTGTGTTATGCTAATCAACTAAGTGCATTAATGGACTTAAATATCTTTGAGAAATGGTTCAAGGATGAATTCGTTCCACGAGTTACGTGTTTTCTACAAAAAAAGAATTTGCCTGTGAAAGCAGTACTTCTTCTTGATAACGCGCCTTGCCATCCAGCTGCTGAAGTTTTATCAGTCAATGATATTAAAGCATATTCTTTATCATTCCTGGTTCAGCCCATGAGTCAAGGTGTTACCGAAACTTTAAAAAGACAATATAAAGCTAAACTTTTGAGATCAATTTTATGTGGGCAAAAAAGTAACATAGATGTTCTTACATGTTTAAAATCTGTTACTATGAAGGATGTTGTATATTGGGTAAGTGATGCATGGAACGAAGTGACACCGACTACAATTGTTAAATGTTGGAAAGACGTATTACCAGTAGAACATTTAGATAACATAGTAGAAAATTCATGTGTAAAAAATGAAGTAACAACTGAAGATCTGATACATATGTTTCATCAAATTGAAAATTATAAATATGTCAATGAAGAAATTGTACGAAATTGGATTAGAAAAGATGACAATGTAGTTTCTGAAATGCCATCCAATTATGAAATTCTTCAAAAAGCTATAGGCACTAGTGATGATGGTAAGCTAGTTAATACTTGTTTTTAATGTGTATATTAACCCGTTCCCTGCCATGTGTACCATTTATGGTACACGTTAAACTTGACCATCAGGCCTCGTGTACCATAAATGGTACACACAGATATATTCATTTGAAGCGCTGAAAACATACATTTTATGACAAATTTGATTTCATACAATATGTTTCCAGCAGAAGAATAAGGCATTGTAAAAATGCAATATAGAACAAAGCACATAAATTTGTTTAATCATTATATACACAATAATTAATAATTTCATACAATATTTAGTCAAAACATCATATGGCCTGTAGGACAAGTTAGGCAAAAACGGCTTGGCAGGGAACGTGTTAAATAAACAATTTTTTGCAAAAGTTTCTATGAATTAATTGACATGTACAATTCATTTACAGAATCTGATGATGAAAATATTGTAGAAGAGGATGTCAGTCCCGATGATGCAATTTCTGCAGCAAATAAACTTATGACATTTTTTGAAGACAACAGTTTCTTGAACAAGGAAGAATTTGCAGTATTAAGAAAAGCTAGAGATATAGCTATCCAATTACATATAAGTGAATAATTTTAATATTTTATGTTTTATATTTTATATATAAAAATATAGTGAAATAAAGTTGATATGTATATATTTCTTTCTTTTTTTTGAGGAAATTATTACCATCGTCATTTTCTTTAATAACTACAGTTTTTGTAGTATGTAAGATGAATTAAGATTTCTTATTCTTTCATATGTTTTTCAATCATTTGTACCTTTCTTTTTTAATTGTCTTCTGTTACTTCTGACTTCTTGTTTTATCTTTTTGTTTGATTAATAACGCTATCAACACTAATTCTGGTTTGCAAATGAAACAGATAAAAATCTAGTGTATTTTTTTTACAAAACATTGATCTTCCTTTGCTAAAGACATTTTTTTTAACAGATGTTGCAAAAATATGAAGAGTAATGAAAATTCCTATAAGTTTGATATGAAGAAAAAGCATTAGGGAACCGTAGCTCCTTGAAATATTGGTCTCACTCTTCCAACTAACGTCATAATGAAAGTGCAATGATAAAACCATAATCTTTTCAGGTGCAACAATTTTCATCTACTTTTTTTTGGGAACCTAGAAAAGCTATGGAACTGTTTTTTCAGTTCTGTTTAGTTAGTTATCTCTAAACTTTTAACATCGAGGGTTTTCAAAATTTGTATATAATGAGAAGTTATTTGTTTCATCACTTGGAATAATTTTAATTCCAAGTCAAATTAAAACGTACACACATGTGCCACTGTCCCCCAAACGGTTACACAGTTATTTATTTTACTACCTGGAACATTAGAAAAAATTCGATTCCATAAAAAATCACGAAAGGTCGTTTAATTTTGAATGTGCGACGCAAGTTTCTTCATCTCTTCGTATTATATTTTATCCATATATGCATCAGGAGCATCATGGTGATGGAAAGTATCTATGTTTACTTTATATACATACTTAATGATATTTAGGTTAATTAAAAATAGATACATTTTAAAACCGAGAATGCTCGGAATTTACTTATTTCTTTGAACTAGTTGAATTTATTTTAACGAATTTAAATACCTTGAATACAGTGTTAACATGAATTCATAAGTATTATCAAATACTTACTTCTTATTGATTCTAGTCTAGTTATAATAAGTGGCGTGGCTTGTCAAAAAAGGGGAGACTTGAAAAACAATGAAGTAGAGGAAGAGGCCATAAAAAACGAAATCGGAAAATGATTCCCTCATGCGGGATACACAACGATACGGCGAAACAATGGTTATCTATTTAAAACTCCCTCCCACGTGGATCACGTGAAGTTTGGCACATATGCAGACGATGCAAAAAATGTTCAGACGCTTGAAACTTTGTATTAAGTTTTTATAGAAATGACCGATTACAATAAAATTTTGCTTGATATTAGTTAGAACATTTTGCTTTTCAATGAGTTATAACGAATGTTTAAATTAAAATGAAATTCGCAAAACTGGTTTACCGTAAAAAATTTCTGTGAATATGAGGAAACCAGAATTGTAGACAATATTTTCTAAAAAAATTGTTTTTCTCAGTCCATAAAAAACTTACAATTGCGAAACAATGTACAAAATTAATAATTTTACTCGGGTAGTTTGCTTGTGGCTTATAATGACTAGCTGCAACAGTATCCCCCGTATGGTAACGCCTGTATGTACATATGTACAATCAACCGCGAAAATGGTTTCCCGGGGGGGTCCGGGGTGCGCGCGGGTAGGCACAACTACTAATGCTTGCTTCACGTCCGTGAGTTTCGTCCCCTCTCTTTCTAATATTTCGTTTCTCTCTCTGACGTGTGGCTCGGCATAAAACACGTGACAAGGACTACTTCGTCTCTTTCTTTTCGTCGCTGCGTCGCACTCGGCCGGCACACAGATACGGCCAGACATGTGTGAGAGCGCGATCGTCATTTGAGGCAACCATCAAATGCGGATTTCGCCTGGGTCTGAATTTTTCTCGCATAAGAGCCTCTCTTTCCTTCCTTCTGTCTGTCTCGCTCGCACTCCGCGGCTCACAGACGATGGCCGAGCTCAGATGTGTTGGTGCGCCTTCGTCGAGCGCGGCGGTTCATTCGTGTTTGTCGAGACATTTCGAATTAGTTTATAGAATATTGATTATTTATTTGCAATTCTAGATCTATGGAGTCTCGCTGAGTATTAAATGATTGGAAATGGATCGATAATTACATGTTTTTTAATTATTACTTCGCGTTATATTCCCTGGATGAAATTTTTGGCGAAATCTATGCCTTATTTATTTATTTATTTATCGAAACGGAATCCGTATAATTCGTTGAAAGACGACGACGTTTAATTTTTCTAATGCCTATTAACGCGGAGCGTCATTAATCCACTTGTGGAAGCATATCATACGTAAGGGACGTTCTATTATTCTTGCATTAACCGTAATATTTAGTGGGAGTCAAAGATTCGCAATTGCCCGTACTGTATCCCCCAGGGGTTGGTTATGTGTCTACAATTTTTTAAATATCCATTGATACAATTAGAAAAATTATTTAAATCCCTCCTCTCCTTCTTTCATGCATCGGAGACCTGTATCCCCTCTTTCCTTTCGTCGCTCCGTCGCCTCCGTTCTCGCGAGGCACACGGATACGGCCAGGCATGTGTGAGAGCGCGATCGTCATTTGAGGCAACCATCAAATGCGGATTTCGCCAGGGTCTGAATTTTTCTCGCATAAGAGCCTCTCTTTCCTTCCTTCTGTCTGTCTCGCTCGCACTCCGCGGCTCACAGACGATGACCGAGCACAGATGTGTTGGTGCGCCTTCGTCGAGCGCGGTGGTTCAATCGTGTTTATCGAGACATTTCGAATTAGTTTATAGGATATTGATTATTTATTTGCTATTCTTGATACCATAGTTTCGCTGAGTATTAATTGAATTGCAATAGAATGATAATTACATGTTTCCTGATTATTTATTTCACGTTATGTTCCCTGGATGAAATATTTGGCGAATAAAATGACAAATTCCAGTTTAAATGATCTAAAAAAAAGTACTTTTTAGAGTATTTTTAAACGGAATAAAAAATATATTACTAAAACGCATTATTTTTTCTTATTGACACATTTAAACTGGAATTTGTCATTTTAAAAAATTGCAATACCGTGCAAATACCGATCAGGAAAAAATACATTTTCGCCGCGGAGAGCGGTGGTATCGCTTGCTGTGCACGGTATCACCCTTATGTGAATGATGCTGTAGCGGTAGTTGGCGAAGCGGTAAAGCGTTCGTTTCCTAACGTGAGGGTCCCGGTTTCGAGTCCCTGTTTAAACTTTATTTTTTTATTTTTTATTTTACTTTCCAATTATTAGCCCTTTGCATTCCGCACTTCTAGTTTTCCTCTTATTATGGTGCAAACCATTTTGGCGTAAGTTTAACCGTTTTGAGACACGAGCGTTTCAAATTTTCGCAAGCGATTTTCCCATAGAAGTGAAATGCTAAGAATTTTTTAAATATTTTTCCCGTGATCAGCACACGCGAAAACATAATACCATAATTCCATCTTGTGATATGAAATTTCAAAGGTGAACAAAATTTGAATGGACTACTACGATAAATAAATAAATAAGGCATAGATTTCGCCAAATATTTCATCCAGGGAACATAACGTGAAATAAATAATTAGGAAACATGTAATTATCATTCTATTGCAATTCATTTAATACTCAGCGAGACTCCATAGATCTAGAATTGCAAATAAATAATAAATATCGGATAAAATAATTCAAAATATCTCGATAAACACGAATGAACCGCCGCGCTCGACGAAGGCGCACCAACACATCTGTGCTCGGTCATCGTCTGTGAGCCGCGGAGTGCGAGCGAGACAGACAGAAGGAAGGAAAGAGAGGCTCTTATGCGAGAAAAATTCAGACCCTGGCGAAATCCGCATTTGATGGTTGCCTCAAATGACGATCGCGCTCTCACACATGCCTGGCCGTATCCGTGTGCCTCGCGAGAACGGAGGCGACGGAGCGACGAAAGGAAAGAGGGGATACAGGTCTCCGATGCATGAAAGAAGGAGAGGAGGGATTTAAATAATTTTTCTAATTGTATCAATGGATATTTAAAAAATTGTAGACACATAACCAACCCCTGGGGGATACAGTACGGGCAATTGCGAATCTTTGACTCCCACTAAATATTACGGTTAATGCAAGAATAATAGAACGTCCCTTACGTATGATATGCTTCCACAAGTGGATTAATGACGCTCCGCGTTAATAGGCATTAGAAAAATTAAACGTCGTCGTCTTTCAACGAATTATACGGATTCCGTTTCGATAAATAAATAAATAAATAAGGCATAGATTTCGCCAAAAATTTCATCCAGGGAATATAACGCGAAGTAATAATTAAAAAACATGTAATTATCGATCCATTTCCAATCATTTAATACTCAGCGAGACTCCATAGATCTAGAATTGCAAATAAATAATCAATATTCTATAAACTAATTCGAAATGTCTCGACAAACACGAATGAACCGCCGCGCTCGACGAAGGCGCACCAACACATCTGAGCTCGGCCATCGTCTGTGAGCCGCGGAGTGCGAGCGAGACAGACAGAAGGAAGGAAAGAGAGGCTCTTATGCGAGAAAAATTCAGACCCAGGCGAAATCCGCATTTGATGGTTGCCTCAAATGACGATCGCGCTCTCACACATGTCTGGCCGTATCTGTGTGCCGGCCGAGTGCGACGCAGCGACGAAAAGAAAGAGACGAAGTAGTCCTTGTCACGTGTTTTATGCCGAGCCACACGTCAGAGAGAGAAACGAAATATTAGAAAGAGAGGGGACGAAACTCACGGACGTGAAGCAAGCATTAGTAGTTGTGCCTACCCGCGCGCACCCCGGACCCCCCCGGGAAACCATTTTCGCGGTTGATTGTACATCATGGAGAAGTGAGTACATTGTACATGTTATAGATAAAAAAAATTAGTCACAAAACATACCGAAAGTAGGTGCCTATCAGTGCCTATTGAGCGGAGTACTACACTGTAGAACCTACAGTGTAGATAATGCGTACCTACGGCACTAGCGAATCGAGGTAGGCGAACAATTGCTACTCGGCGGCAAACTACCATGCACGCGTTGCAAACACATATTTTTTGGACCTGCTCGAATTTTGAACTGCTCTGATATTATTTCTGACTGAATTCTTCTTGAATCCGATGCTGTGTAGCAAATGTCTGGTAGAAAAACAGTTTTTGGTAAAAATCCGAAGGTATCACATATAAAATATGCAAATCAGCCCTTTTTTGAAATTTGATACATACAACCATTTAAAATGTCACAACTTAATAAAAGTATGCTCTAATATATTCGACATTCCCGCTCCTGTCTTTTAATACTAACTTAAATTACGCATGTTCAGTTTTCACGCAATGTTCAATTTTTGCGAAAATGGACCTAGTAACGTACCTTGGGGGGGGGGTGTGGTCCGCACCGGGCGGCACATATTTTGGAGCGGCATTTTTTATATTTACGTAGTTTTAGTTGGAAGAAACAACTTATTCACTTCATAAGTTTACTGTTCGATTTCTACGATTAACAGCACCTCCGTAAATTTCTGAGTCCTTTAAAAAAGTCTCTTATATCTTTATAAAAGGGCGGCAAACTGAAGACCGCCCCGAGCGACAACAGTTTTAGGTACGCTACTGAATGGACCGATTTGTGAAGAACTCGAATTTCTCAAAAACTAAGGATCATGGAGCATGTCTGCTGTCGGATTTCTGTTTACGGCGATAAAGTCTATAAGACTTACCCGGTGCATATTGCAATATTTGAAACAAGTCTGAATTTGTTGAACACTGGTATCGGTGAGTGGCACGCGTTCGCATTCGCCTAATTTAAAAATAAATAAAAACTATTGGCAGTTAACTCCAACGAGTTAGGGGTATAATATGTGACGCAGCGAAGGGCAGACATGTACTTACATATTTATAGGCATACTCAGTCACACACTTACTTGCTTACTTATCTACCATTAAGTAAGTGACACGTGAGTGTCAGAGGGAAAACGGGGAAATCGATCATGAGTGTTAAGCGACAATAGTTTCTAAAATTTTATCCACCTGCCCAGAACTCATTACGTTGTCAGATCTGTTCTTGGACGGTCAGAGAACCGCTACAAAGCACATTACTATACAAATCAGCTCGATAGTATTGTTATTTACTTACAAAAATGACCACGAAGGTAACTCTAATCGGGTATTTAAATTTGAACTTCTAACGTGTAGACAAGAGGATTGTCGACCTTCGTTCTTTAAACCTCTTCCTTTACTATTGAAAAAAGTGCAATAACTGATTTAAAAAAGGTTATTAAATATTCTGGAATTGTTAACAAGCAATAAATCAATTTATGAACTCTTAACAACTTTAATGTTTACAACATGTAATATTTTTTAAATAAACTATTGCATTAGAAATAAAATATTCATAAGAATATTTTGTTCCTTACAGCAAGCCCTATTGCCAAACAAAGTTGTACTCCATTCATTGACTTCAGACTTTCAATTTTAAGTTAATTTTTTATGAAAATTGCTGGCCGTATTTCACTAATATAGTATAAGTAACAAATTTGGAAGTATGCAGCTGTTATAATGTAACTCAAGACCAACCATATAAAATAAAAATTTATAAAGAGAAAAGGAATGTCCACGGTATAACAATTTTCTACCATTATAACAATTCTGTAGTCGCGTGGAAGCTGTTTTTCAATCTCCAATGTTTTAAATGTAGTTATCTACGTTTCTGATATATACTATTAATTGAAATCATCCCGCGCGAATTAGCGGAAAGGAGACTACTTGGTACTTCCTTTTGACTAGCGTAGTACCACTAACGAAAACAACGATCCGCAAGTCGCTCTCATCGAACTTCCTTTTCACGACGTGCTTTCCAAAATGCAGAAGGTAGGATTTTCGGTGCACGGAGTACACGAATTATTCTCACTTATTCGAGAGTAAATTATGCTTGGATGTAATATCTATATATAATCTTATTTCCAGAAACAAAAAGAGCCGATCCAGTCCGTGCAAGTCTTCGGACGCAAAGTGAGTGAGACTTCAGGAGAATAATTGTGGTTATGTTCGCGCGTGCTTTCTTTTTCAAGTATATTTAATGTTATTAATTTACAGAAAAGTGCAACCGCAGTTGCTTACTGCAAACGGGGTCGTGGAAATCTCCGCGTAAATGGACGCCCGTTGGAATTGGTGGAACCTCGAGTTTTGCAGTACAAATTGCAGGAACCTATTTTATTACTCGGAAAAGTGAGTAATTGCTGTTTCTGTTTCATTAGTGTTTTACACGTGCAAACAAAACTTTCTCCTTTCCTTACGAATCTTAATATTATTCCTACTACTATTAGCTTAGAAACTTCTTTTTATTATATGAACCTATGATGTACGATTATTCCGAACATGATTAATTGTGATTATAGAAAGAATACTGAGCTGTAATTATATTTCATTGGTTATTTCAAGTAGTATTTATGTATTGGAAGATAACTAACAATTATTTTATTTTCTGAATGTAGGAAAAGTTTTCTGGCGTTGACATCAGAGTACGGGTAAATGGTGGTGGTCATGTGGCACAGATTTATGCCATCCGTCAAGCCATTTCCAAAGCTCTTGTTGCATACTATCAAAAGTGTAAGTAAAAATAGAAAATGATAAAAATTGTGTTCATTTGATCTTATTATTTTATGTGAACATTTTTTTAAATTCAAATTATATTGTTTTAGATGTTGATGAAGCTAGTAAGAAGGAAGTAAAGGATATTCTCATTCAATATGACCGTACACTGCTTGTTGCTGATCCCAGGAGGTGCGAGCCTAAGAAGTTTGGAGGTCCAGGAGCAAGGGCACGATACCAGAAATCTTACCGTTAAAATTCACAAACTTCACATACGATTTATTCATTTTATTGAATAAAAAATAAAAAATCCACGTTTTTGTCTTTGTTTTATTCTTTGTACACTATTGTAAATCATAAACAAACGAATATTGTATTGTAGATATTTTAATTCTTTAAAGGTATTTCGATCATGTAAAACAATATTTACAAATTCTGAAAAGCAAATATTTGGTGCAGGTACATTAGATGTGTGTGTAGAAGTTTTTAAATGGAAATAATTTCTATCACTGTTTCTACAAATTTTTATAAAAAAATATTTTAATGAATTATGTTGTTCATTCTAGTGCATTGATACAATTTTAGTTCAAATTTCGACATAAAAATTACTGTCCAATTCAATTATGTGACATATTATGAAAATATTATTAACACAGTGTAGTAACGAGTAGGTTTACACTAAATTTTATAACTCTTTCACCAATGGCTGTGAAATTTTGTGTGGGTAGAGCTTAAACATTTTGATACCAACTCTGCAATGTGTGTTACTTTGAGATTGAGACAGAAAAAACAAATATTTTGTTATAATGTAATTTCTGTTACAACAAATATTAATTTTTTTCAGGTTACTTTCATTATCACCGGTAAAAATATTTTTACACAATTAAAAATAACTGATTGTAGTACAAAAGTACGTATATGTGGTATGTAGTTATATGTATATACACAGATAAATTGCATTCGTGCACGTGATAGCATGAGATAAATAGTGCGGTGTGGTAAGGCAGTGGCAAGCAAGATACGAATTTGAAGTATGTTTGCAACATGGTGTCACGATTATATGAAACGTCAAGGAAGTAGCAAGAGTGCAAAATGTTAAGTAACCTCTGTGACTTGAATTAAATTTTATCACGAGGAGAAAGGACATTCGCAAAAATGAAAACGAGGTTCAATACGTACGATATTGTATGCTCCATAACTGAGCTGCAACGGTATGTAATCATTTTTATGTTACAATTAGTAAACATATTTTATAACCTTAATAATTATTTTCACGTCTTATACGCATCAAAATTTATCGATAAGATCTGTGCTCTTACATTATATTATATACTGATGTTTGAAGATGAAATCTTATAACATCTTGTTGAATATTATTTTATATAATAACGCAATTTTAATTTTTACAGTATTGTTGGCATGCGTGTGAATCAAATATATGATATTGATCACCGCACTTATTTAATACGTCTCCAGCGCAGTGAAGAAAAATGCGTTCTTTTATTAGAGTCTGGTAATAGAATACACACAACTGCATTCGAGTGGCCTAAAAATGTAGCCCCATCAGCTTTTTCCATGAAGGTCTGTGTGTTTACTTTCTTTTATACCTATTTCATAGTCGATACAATTATTTTTTAATTTATTGTTCGATTATCATTTTTAGATGCGTAAGCATTTGAAAAATAAGAGGCTGGAGAAACTTGCTCAACTGGGAACTGATCGAATAATAGATTTACAATTTGGAAGTGGGGAAGCTGCATATCATTTAATTTTAGAATTGTATGATCGTGGTAATATTGTCCTCACAGACCATGAAATGACAATTTTAAATATCCTAAGGCCTCACACAGAGGCTGATAAAGTTAGGTAAGTTGCAGCTATTAATTGGCACTACATATGGCACAAAATTACGTGGTTCATTTTTAGTATAATTAATTATAGTATGTATTAATCAAGAAATATTAAATTAGGTTTGCAGTTAAAGAGAAATACCCTATAGATCGTGCTCATATGAATACGATGCTCCCATTAGAGGAGATTCAACAGCATCTTCAAAACGCTAAACAAGGAGAAAACCTTAAGAAATTGTTAAATCCACTTGTAGAATTTGGATCTGCTGTAATCGATCATGTTTTGTTAAAACATGGTTTTCCACTCGGTTGTAAGATAGGCAAAGATTTCAACATCAATGAAAACATGAAAAATATAATTTTAGCATTAGAAGATGCTAATCAAATGATGGAGTCTGCAAAAAAGGATGTTCCTAAAGGTTACATTATACAAAAAAAAGAAGTAAAACCGACCGCAGACGGCAATGAAGACTTTTTGTATACTAACATTGAGTTTCATCCATTCTTATTTCAACAATATAAAGACCATCCATACAAAGAATTTAACTCCTTTGACAATGCTGTAGATGAATATTTTTCTACGATGGAAGGTCAAAAATTAGATTTGAAAGTATTGCAACAGGAAAGAGATGCTATGAAAAAGTTAGAAAATGTTAAAAAAGATCACGATCAAAGATTGATTACATTAGAAAAAACTCAAGAATTGGATAAACAGAAGGCAGAATTAATTTCCAGAAATCAAGCATTGGTTGACAATGCTATACTAGCCATACAAAGTGCCCTTGCGAATCAGATGTCTTGGCCAGATATACAAGTTCTTTTAAAAGAGGCGGAGAGTAGGGGAGATCCTGTTGCGTCAACTATTAAGCAGTTGAAGTTAGAAACAAATCATATTGCATTATTATTGCATGATCCTTATGAAGACAGTGATGAAGAGCAAGAGTTAAAACCTATGTTGATTGATATTGATCTAGCTCACACAGCATTTGGTAATGCTAGAAAGTATTATAGTCAAAAAAGGTCTGCTGCAAAAAAGCATCAAAAAACGATAGAATCCCAGGACAAGGCTTTGAAGTCTGCTGAAAAGAAAACAAAGCAGACTTTAAAACAAGTACAAACCATTCATAGTATCAATAAGTTAAGAAAAGTATACTGGTTCGAAAAATTCTACTGGTTCATTAGTTCCGAAAATTATCTTGGTAAGTTACTGAACAAACAAGAAATAAGAAACATTTAAAAGAAATATTATTTTGATATTATTTTTATCTTGAAAAATTTACAGTAATTGGCGGTAGAGATCAACAACAAAACGAATTGATTGTAAAAAGATATTTAAGAGCTGGTGATGTGTATGTTCACGCAGACTTAACTGGTGCTAGTTCAGTCGTTATTAAAAATCCTGCAGGCGGAGCAGTTCCACCGAAAACTTTAGCTGAAGCTGGCACAATGGCTGTTGCATACAGGTAGAGAAACTTTTTTATTTATAGTTATGAGTTACAAGCTCGCAACTTTTTTCATATCATTAAGTACACATTGCATAATTTAATTATTTTATTGTTAGTATTGCTTGGGAAGCAAAAGTTATAGCAGGTGCATGGTGGGTAAATCATGATCAAGTATCGAAAACTGCTCCGACTGGTGAATACGTCACGACTGGTTCATTTATGATACGTGGCAAAAAGAATTATCTTCCACCATGCCAATTAGTAATGGGATTGGGATTTCTGTTCCGTTTGGAAGACAGCTCAATTGAAAGGCATAAGGACGAAAGAAAAGTTAGAGTTATAGATGATGAATCTGTACACACCGGATCTGTAACTGAGGAAGACAGGGAGATTGAGATAATAGATGATTCAGAAGATGGTAATACTTTGATTTTAATGAAAATTAACTCCTTTTGGAGCTATGAGATTGTATATGTGTCCCATCAATTGGTCATTAGAACGCTCTGGTCATGTATATGTTACTGTGAGAGACTGGAGTTTGGCAAACGTTGACATTCTCCAGTGAAAACAAACATTTTATAACATTCAGAGAAAAAGTAAAATTTTAAAATTATTAAAACATGTTACTATGTATGTCGAAATCGTCTGCAATCCAAAGGTGTACTGCACTTACAAGTTAGTTATCACAGAAATCACTTTAGAAAATATTTCAAAGTACTTTCCTTAAGAAAAATAAAAGTAATCGTCTTCTCGTTTACTTGCAATCAATGTACGTAATTTTAAAAAAAAAAGGCGACGGTTGGCTGCAATACCCATTGAATATAAATTAGGATATCGTACAAAAAATTAAAACGATATACACCGGCAATGGTCCGAATGTATAAGAATGTAACCAAATATTCGGTTTTTCGCTGACGGTCTTTTACAATAACATATACACGTTTCATGAATTATTAAGTGAAACAATTATCATTTAATCCATCTTATCGATTATCACTCATCATCTTGTTAAAGTTTTCCACACATTATACTGGTTATACTACTTTTGTATATATATATATAATGAACCCTAACAAGTAAACAAAAGAAAAGGCGCGCATTACTTTATTGAGATTTGTATCAGAAGTAGTAGTTAATATTGTAAAGTATATATAATTTGATTAATAATAAATGTGTTCATATGTAATTGAATTTTTAGCTTAAACTGATAGAACAATTGAAAAATATTCAGTGCGGAGATATACCACAGCTAGTAGAGTATTCAATACATATACAACATATTCTTTAAATGTGTATTGCAACAAACAGGATAAAATGTTACTGATAAATTCCTAAACCATTCAAATATATCTACAGATGCAGATGAACAATGGGGAACAAAAGGTGACTTAGATACTGTTCAAGAAGAAACCAATGCAGATGTAGCTATTGATGCAAATGAAGCTGGCGACGATTCTAGTGAAGAAGATGGCGATAGAACACTCAAGTTCCCCGATACCCAGATCAAAATTGATATTTCAGGTCCAAAGTAAGACAGATCGTATAATATCTATATCTATATCGGCATTTGTCAGATAGCTGTTTTTTATGGTGACATATGCACATATAATACACGTGCCTCATTCTGTACGAAAAACATCACTTTTTGTATCAACATCTAGGAATATTTAAAAAATGTCTGACTTATAGCCTTTAACGTATCATACATGGAACTAACTTTGCTTTTCCCAAATTGGGAAAATTCTGAAAAATGGACCTTTTTAACCATTTCGGTATGAGCGTCAACTATAATCGACAGCCAGAGATGAACGCGTTCAGCCGAGTGTCAACTTTAGCCAACTGCAGCTGAGCGTCGATTTTAGTCGACACCCAAGAATTTTTTCTTTATCTCTGCAGTTGCAGTATCTAAAATACATTCAACTAATAAGTTATTTCAAATCTATGATCACAGCATAAAATATTGTCTGCGCAATGCGTGCCGCTTCTGGGCAAGGTTCCGCGGTATGTGGGTGGCGTACCGAAGCGATTAAAAATTTTTATCTCGAAAACGGTAAAGCGTAGCAGCAATTTTCCTCTTATTTTCACCGGAAAGGACCAAACTTTGTAATAAAAAATACAATTGGCATGGCTGTCGATCTTAAAGAACATTTACTACTTCAGATTTTAAACTAATTTAGTAAATGTTATTTAAGTCCTTCCCGCTAAAAATTAAAAAAATATTTGTTGCTTTATTTTTTCCGAGATACAAATTTTGACGATGTTCACTTTTCACAAATTGCTAAACTTTTAAACTGTTAAATTTTCAAAATTTCGAAAACAGAAAGTTGATTCCATGTATGCGCACCAAGAGGTGTAAAATCAATGATTTTTAAAATGTTCTTAGATGTTGCTTCAAAAAGTAATCGATTTTGTATAGTGTAACCCACATGTATTACCTTTCAGTTTTTAAGCGCACATGAAAAATTCTAAGAAATATGTATCTCTGCATTATAGGGTAAAAGTACACGTTGATAATAATCAATTTGTAGTAATACCTCCGAAGCAGGAAGATATCATTTATTTGGGGGATGATAAACCCGTTATCAATACTTCGAATAAAGATAAAAATCCTAATGCTAAAGAAAGAGCTCCACCTCTAAAAGAGAACGATAAAACTGAAGTAGAGATGAAAAAAGGTGATCAAGTTTCACTAAAACGAGGTCAAAAGGGTAGGCTGAAAAAGATGAAAGAAAAATATAAAGATCAAGATGAGGAAGATAGGAAATTATTTATGCAGGTTCTTCAGGTTAGTAGAAATATAACAATTGATATAAATTTTCAAACTTGTAACTAAAATATAAATTTTAAATTTATACTTGTATCTTGACGGCAATATTTTATAGTCAGCAGGTGCTGCGAAGGAAGATAAAAGAAAATGTAGAAATAAAGATCCTTCAGGACGGAAACAACAGGGAAAAAAACAGAGTAGTGTGAAAGCACCACCCCGCGTACAAAACATTGAAGCCCTCGAAAACATTGACGAGGAGGACGCTGGTCCGGCTCCGGAAATAGATATGTTGGATCAGTTAACAGGAAAGCCTGTTGTGGAAGATGAATTATTGTTTGCTGTACCCGTCATAGCACCTTACAATACATTATTGAATTATAAGTAAGTTAATTTTTTCGTAAAACATTTATAGGTATTGCTATTCATTCTATACTTTACATACGCTACGATTTTGTGTGAAAATTTTTGAGTTTCATTGAATATAAAGCAGGTTTTGTACGTATGTATTGTGATATAACAAAGCAACTTTTCTTCTCTCTTACAATTAGTTGAACTTACTGGGTTTCAGAGTATCATTAGTGCGGCAAATTTTTTTTGAGTTGCTAATGTTGGGTCTACAGAATTTACAAATTTTTTAGCTATTTTTCAATTTTACCCAATCTTAAACCATTTTTAGCAAGCAGTATTTTGTAAGAGAACTGATAAATATTTACTATTTACATCATGCTTTCACTCTAATACAGATTCAAAGTGAAGTTAACACCAGGGACTGGCAAGAGGGGGAAGGCTGCAAAAACTGCAATGGCTGTGTTTCTGAAAGATAAAGAAATTACCTCTCGCGAAAAAGATCTATTAAAAGCCGTTAAAGAAGAAATAATAGCGAGGAATATCCCAGGGAAAGTTAAAATAAGTGCTCCGCAAATACATAAAATAAAGAAGTGAGATGTTAAGTAGTGAGTTTCATAAATTACAATACACATTCGATATATATATATACATATATATAACGTATATATACATATATGTATATACACATATGTATATAAACGAGCTCACCATTCAGTTTGTTACAAACAAATTGTTAGTATTGAAGAAAAATAAATTATAGTGGCATTGAGAGTTTTAAAAAGATAGGCATTTCTACGTATATAAGTTTATTAATTTGTACACACGTTATCCATGTAAAGGTGAGAACACAATTTTGCAAATGAAGCATCTAAAAAATGTATATGATTTTTTATTTTCATTAACTTTTATCCGTTCCGGCCGTACTTAGGAAAGATTACATTTGTATAATATATTGTTGTAAACGTATTTATAAAAAAGGTATATGTATATCAATACTCATACTCCATGTTCGTATTTATACATAGCTATATCATTATATTTAATTATTTTTATTTTCAACATTGATCTTTCCGAATATATTAAAAACAACGGAACTTCTGGCGCGTCGTTTTAGAAATGTTACTTTTTTCCCATTTCTGGCCTGTGTTTGTCAAGGTAGGATAGTTGATATTTATGGAATATTTTTAATGGGACTACCGCGTACAAACAGTATACGTACACACTCGACATGCATGCATACACAATCTTTATACAGTTTTTGCGCTAGGCAATTTGACCGGCAGATGTGTACACAAAATTTTTAGAACAGATTTTCAGAATACTCAGAACACAGTTGAATCACAGCTATTGCAATATGTAAAATGAAACAGTTATAAATAAATAAACAACTTGCTTCTGCAAAGTTGGAAACGGACGACATTTCACATTTTGTAGAAAAGGCAGCTATTAATCGGAACATGAAAATCCTCATTTATTGTATTCTGAAAAATATGTGGATTAAGAGAATAAGAAGTGAGTTAAAAAAATTCCAAGTTGTTTTCGAGGAACCTACACTAAAGTAGTTGCGTAATGTAACATGCATTAGACAAGACTCTATTGCAATATTTATCCTTATGACTTTGTTAAAACCTTATAAGATATACAGGGTGTAACAAAAATTCTGGGACACTTTTTCAGTATCGATAGTACGCCCCAAAAGACGAAAAGAAAGTCTATAAAGTTTCGTCTAAAAACCACCCCCTATCGAGATACAACTCCTTTTGTAACAAGTTTTAAAAAAATCATATCTCCGAAATGGTACGTCGTAGAAGACCCGTTTTGATTGCAATATAACCGGAGAAGATCAAAGATAATAGAAAAAAATATAATTGCTGCGATTATTGCTGTTAAATAGCATTTATTCTTGTTTAATCCAAACAACGTCGATTACCTATATCGTAGCAGATTTGTAACAACTTGGGAAAAATTAAGGGCACTCACTAAATCTTCCTTTTCGTAGATAGTGATATTTTTCCTGTAAATTTTAGCCTCTCCCGGTTATATTGTAATCAAAATCGGTCCTTTACAACGTACCATTTCGGAGATATGATTTTTTAAAAATATTTTACAAAAGGGGTTGTATCTCGATAGGGGGGGTTTTAGACAAAACTTTATAGACTTTTTTGTAACTTTTGGTACGTACTATCGATACTGCAAAAAGTGACCCAGTATTTTTGTTACACCCTGTATAATCGGGTACAAGAATAAGTCGATAGTTACTGGAAGTAGATGAAAATGAAGTTTTATCGAATTAACATGTCTGTTATAAACGTAAGTTCTATTTATTATATACCCCCCCCTAGGGTATACATTATGTAATGCATAATTGAAAGTCCGGTTTGCATCTTTATGTAAACGCGCTGTATTTGATGAAAATGATAGCTATTTATCAGGGAACAAAAATAAGTGAACACTTAATAAAAGACAAAATAAATGAAACACGTAATGTGATTAAAACCAGGTGTTGCGTCCTATTGCTTCCATTACTGTTTCTAAACATCGGAGAATGCCCGTTATTAAATTTTTAATATAATGTTAACTAACATCTTCAAATTCGGGGTGTAACTTTTTTAAAAAACCAACCTTTGTATTTCGCTGGTTCAAAGCTATTTTTATGTTCAATAAGCTCCATAAATTCTCTGTGGAAATCAAGTCAGGACTCTGGGACGGCTATACAATTAATTTAATATGGAATCCTCAACAAATTTGTTAGTCTTCTAAGCAGTGTCGTATTGACATTTTTGAATGAACTAATGATATTTTATGAAAGTTGGAATGCGTGATTACGGAGTGCGAGAGAAAAGTATTTAGATGACTGTCAAGAGCGAGCGAGGAATGTTTGGACCGAGTGACTGCGTGAGGTGCGAAGAAAATGTGTTTATAATATCGTGTGACAGTTTTTCGGTTGGATGTTTCGAGTGGCTCTTTGTGCGTGGATCTAGGAAGAATGCTGGTGGCCCGTGGTCGAAGACGGTGCATGGTACAAGTGTGAGAATGCGTGAGTCTGTCAGTGAGAAAATGGAAAGGTATGCATGTGTATGAAGAAGGGCGTCAGGGCGACGTCGAGAGTCGAGTCAGTGGAGTCGAAGTCGAGATTTGGTAGTGAGAAGTATTGCGATGAGTTGTATTGAGTTGTATGTAGTATTTTTGCGAGTTTTTATTGCGAGGAGGTTTTATTGTGAGGAGATTGTGATCGGGAGTTATGATTATTAATACTTAGTGAATAAACACTTTTTATACTATTAAACAAATAACATCTTGTTTACCACCATGGAATACCCCACAGCAGTATGTTTGTGCTCATTCTCTTGCTGGAAGAAAAATTCTTCGGCGCAAACCATTTTTACTACAGCTTCTTCTAAATTTTTGCTGAGAATGTCTTGCTTGTATTCATAATTCCATCTATTTGTGCTAACGTACCGTCGCCAAATTTAGTTGTACGTGTAATAAATGCTTTTTCAATACGCTTCGTTGTTTTCTCCAGACTTGGTGGTCCTTTCTTAATTGCCGCGAGTCAAACTTCGTTTCGCTGTTCCAAACTATAATTTTCCAGAATGACAGTGGCACACTGAAAATTTTGTTTGTAAAGTCCATTAGGTATTCGCTAAATAATGTACATACTATAAGGATATGCAATAAACAAAAATGATGTACATAACAGTTACATTATTTCAGTTAAGCTTAATCTTTACCTTTTTCCAGTAAATGTCCACTTATTTTTGTCCTCGACTGTATGTATGTTTGCATGTATGTATAAGCAATCGCCAAAATGCCTTCGCTGCAGGGTACGGGGTTCGCGCAGGTATCCACGACTATTAATGCTTACTTCACATAGGTGATTTTCGTACCCCATCCTCCTAATAATTAATTTCTCTGCTGACATACGAGGGCAGTTTGATCTCGATATCGCTGCCGTGAATACCTACTTGCAGACTTTGACAAATCATACTTTTTTCACGGGATGAAAAAATTGGAATCTCGCTAGGCTAAGTGCGTCGCCCTTGAAGGAGACTGTGTTGAAAAATAATGGTTAATTTAAAAAAAAATTAAAAATATACATGTAGGATACCAATATGTTATACTGCTTAAGTGCAGCTAAAATAGTTAAATTTACAATTCCTATTAAAATAATAACAATTAATAAGTGAATATGTATTTTCTGACCACAAATGAAGTTAAGCCACTTTCAAACTTAACAACTGGATTCAGTACAAAATTTTAAAGAACCCAAGTTCATACAACATAATTCAAAATGTTTCAAATTGAAAAAACGAAACACCTAAAACTAAAAAATCTATGATTTTTTGGCGAACCTTTTCCATTTTTTAACGTTTTCGTTTCACAGCATAGCGCTCGGTAGCTTCGTATAGCAATACATTTTAGGTATAGTATCTTTTCCCTGTATTTCGTTTAATTTTTCGTACTTTTTAAATGTACGCTTCACCACTCTTTTCTCTATTGTCATGTGTATCTTCATCCATTGACGACGAATGTTGTCCTATAATTCTCTTTCTTTGTCCATTTTTGTTGAAAGGCGCATACGCCCGACGATCAACTAAACGCATGATCAATAGTATTAAGATGCCCATAATTGACTACATAATGAATTTTTACAAAATTCTTTATTTTGCAATGATAATACCAAATGGCTTGAACGGAAAGTTCAGCGTGTGGCGCATACGCCCCACGCGGCAGGTAACATGTTATACTGTTTCAGTTTTACGCGGTAGTATGTATTTGGATTCCCCAAAATCGCACATGGTACACGTCGTATATGTGTGGAAACGAAACAAATATACAACAACCATAAGCTTGCTGAATGGAATAAGCCTAGACAAACGACTTACGATGACGTCGTCACAAAGAAACAAAAATATCGAATAAGGAAGAACCTTCCGCGTCACAAATATGACATCTTTACTCAAACTTTTTTTGACTTTCATGAATGTTTTATGGATAAAAATGGATATTAGCAATAAATAAGTCTATAATTTATATAATAAAAAACTATCTAACAATTCTTTTTTAACTTATTCTTTGTTCTGTTTCACTTATTCCCATTATTTACGTGTTAAGAGACCTCGTTTAACACTGTTTCATTTGGCGCTGGAACTTATTTTTAATCAGGTTTAGATCCGAAGATCTTGGCGACCAATTCACGAGACGCCATTCCGGATGAACCGCGAATCACCCTCGAATAGCACGTGCTCTGGGGACTGTATGATTGTCCTGAACAAGCTGAATCACCGGCATGTGTTTTGCGGGATATACAGCCCGTACACTAGCAACAACGAGGAACGAGCACGTTCCCCAGCAGGGCTGCATGTATATTCCGCAGAATCCATGCGCGATGAAACTTCGACTAGTTCACCGGGGCCGGAAACACTCGTCCAGCCCCACATCCCGCACGTGACCCGGCCGCTGCGGTTCACCGGAACAACGTACCGTGGATCAAGACGCTCTCCCTCCGGATGCCAAACCCGATCTCTCCAATCTTCTCCGGAGCAGAAAGACTTCTCGTCCTTCCAAATGGTGGTCGTCCATTCTTCATTGGGCGTTCCGAGTTCTTGCACCGCGAAGTCGAGGCGTTGTTCAAGATGGTGCTCTTCGAGGGCAATTTTTCTGGCTGGACGGTAGCAACGAAGGCTCGCTTCATTCAGCCTCCACCGCACCGTGTCGTCGGGAATCTGCAACCCCAAAGCATTTGCTGCTTCCCGGGCATTGCAGAACGAATGTTCCCTCGTATATTGGGCGATAGCAATGTTTTCCTCTCTTGTCGTTTTCCTGGGCCTCCTGCCATTCTGCTTTCGGTGGTCGCTGAGTGCATCAGGTTCTTCTTCTTCAAACTTCCGTACCCAGTGCCGCGCTGTCCTCATCGAACACCCGACGAAGTCGGCGATTTTTTGCAGATGATCACCGCACTTCCCGATTTCACCAGTCATACCCCGCTCTTGGACACGCAAATTTGCCATCTTCACCCCGTCACGTTTATTTCAGAACTGATTTTCGTGTGGAAATAACACACGAAAAAGCTTTTTAACGTTTCGCATTTATTTTGTTACGAATCCATGGAAAGGCGGTACGTATTAGGTATAAAACGTACACATATCCACTGATCGTCATACTTTTGTATAGATTTACAAACATAAATCTGTTTCCGAGGTATGTACGAAAATTGTCAAACATTCAATGTTATATGACGAGTCAAAATATGATACATCGTCAAAATTAACAAACAATATTTGGGTGTGCTATACTTGAGTATATGAATAAAAAAATAAGAAGGGGATACATTTCCCGAAATATTTCATCCTGGGAATATAACGCGAAATAAATAATTAAAAAACTTGAAATTATCATTCCATTTCAAATCATTTATCACTAGAACTACCGACGATTGACGTATACCTATTTCTACCGGATGGGTAAAAATGACTTGTTTCTTAAATTAGTTAGTCATTTAATACTCCGCAAGACTACATAGATCTAAAATTGCAAATAAATAATAAATATCCGATAAAATAATTAGAAATGTTCCGACAAGGCGCACCAACACACCGGAGCTTGGCCCTTGTCTGTGAGCCGTGATCAGAGTGCGAGCGCAACAGACAGAAGGAAGGAAAGAGATGCTCTTATGCGAGAAAAATTCGGACCATGGTAAATCTACTTTTGATGTCTTCCTAGATCGACGATCAGACTCTCACACATGCCTGTCCGACCTATGCTGTGAGACTCGCTAGAACGACTGCGATAGAGCGACGAAAAGAAAGAGACGAAGTAGTCGTCGTCAGTTGTTAATATACTGAGGCATACGTCCGAGGGAGAAACGAATTATACAGGGTGTAACAAAAATTCTGGGATACTTTAGGTTTTTATGGATAGAACGTATAAAAATAAGAAAAAAAGTCTTATAAGTTGTGGGCGCAACCCACCCCCTATCGAGATACAACCCCTTTTGTAAAAAATTTTTAAAAATCATATCGCCGAAATGGTACGTCGTAGAAGACCCGTTTTGATTGCAATATAACCGGAGAAGATCAAAGATAATAGAAAAAAATATAATTACTGCGATTATTGCTGTTAAATAGCATTTATTCTTGTTTAATCCAGACAACGTCGATTACCTATATCGCAGCAGGTTTGTAACAACTTGGGAAAAATTGAGGGCATTCACTAAATCTTCCTTTTCGTAGATAGTGATATTTTTTCCCGTAAATTTTAGTCTCTCCCGGTTATATTGTAATCAAAATCGGTCCTCTACGACGTACCATTTCGGAGCTGACTTTTTAAAAAATTTTCACAAATGGGGTTGTATCTCGATAGGGGGTGGGTTGCGCCCAAGACTTTTTCTTATTTTTATGCGTTCTATCCATAAACTTAAAGTGACCCAGAATTTTTGTTACACCCTGTATATTAGAAAGAGAGCACTCGAAGATCACATGTACGTGAAACAAGCACTAGTGTTGCGGATACCCACGCCTACCCCGTATTCCGCATTTTTATATTCAATATGTATATGATATTCAATGATAATCATTTTGTGCACAGGATACCATTCTGGTAACAATTCAATTTCGAAGATACATAATTAATTTTTTGTTATTATTAAACAACTTTCAGTACATTTTTATTTTCAGCACAATCTTTATATATAAACATAAGAAACTGACAAATGATCAACAGGCAGCAATCAACGCGGCCATATATTAACTTAAAACGACTTATTTTATACAATCATGTCACGCTTACAAACGCTCGTTAGATATACCAAAATATATGTATTGACTCTTAGATCGTAGATTCAACGGTCGTAGATTCCTAGATTTAAGTTTTTTTTGTCTACGACGTTGAAGATATACTGCATTTGCAAATAATACTCTCTTTGGAGAATCAATACATCATGCTTTTAAATATTATCGTACAAATTATTACAATATTGTACAAAACGTTTTTTATTCTTGGCATATCGGTAGTAGCTACATATCAAACATATCATCATCCGATGAATTTTCATGAATTAAAAGTTTTTTTGAATGAGATTTAGTATTTTTGAATTTGGTTTGAGGATTAGTAATAGGTCGTGATCTTGTTCCTTTAGATACAATCTATAAAAGATAAACATAATTGTAGATAAATGTATTTACTTTGAGCGATAAAATAAAAATAGTAGTTACCTCCTGTTCGGAATCCGAATCCGATTCATTGTAATGTTCTTTTTCTGGTTTCTTCTTATTCCTAATCGGAGTCTTCTCTAATTTAACCTTATTCGTCTTCGCGGAATTCGTTTGTTTTCTTAGTTTCGTTTTCTTAACTATTTTAATATCGTATTCTTCATCGGATTCGATATCATTTAAAACTTTTCTAATGTCATTTGCACCACCACGTTTTTTATCCATAACAATTCCTATGGTACTTTCATCAAGACTTCTTACAGGACTTTGACTTTTCATTAACTTCAGACGTGGGCTCTTTTTACTTCTCTCTACAGTTTTTTTAACTTTTTGTACAGTAGGTTTCACAGTTTGCTTTTTAGTGTTACTGGAGCTTTTAAATTCTAGCTTTCCATCTGGTTGCTCACATAATTCCTTTAGTCCATCTGTTAGTATCTTCCTAAATTTTTCGTAATCGGGCGTTTCGTTGAATGTCATACTCGCCAGCAAACTCATGTATTTAACAATAGGATCTGGCACTGACCCGTGAAAGCATTTACTCAAAAATTCTGATATGTTTTCAAAAGCCGTTTCTTTCTGTTTTTGTACCGCACCGGGATTAGCTAAATTTTTTTCCCACAAAAGTGAACCAGTCAACCACTGAATCATATTGTAACCCAATATTTCAAAATCACCACGCATTGTTGGCACTATAAAATTAAAAAAATTATATCAAATTGTTATCAGCAAAAACTCGGAAACTATCAACTTTTTTCTTATACTCTACAAACAGTCTGAATTTTTACCTCCCATATGAGCATCTCTACTGGTGTATTCAATAGTTCCATTGTGTGCTCTTTTTGGATCGAGCTTGTATTCATTTTTTGTTGTATAATGAGAAGCCAATCCATAATCAACTAAGTACACTTGATTCTGAGATTTTAAGTCCAATAACAAATTTGCACCTTTTATATCAGCATGTACATACGTTTTATGATGGATATATTCCAGTACATTTACCTGTAAGTCACATTAACATTAAATACAACATAATGTGTTAATAGTACAAAAAGAAAAAATTAGTGATTACAGTTGTATATGTTATAACATAACTGAAACCGAACAAAATATTGTATAGATTGGAGTAGACATATAAAGATTTATATAAATGATTGCTTATTACAGATATTCCTATTATATAGCTTTGTTGAAAGTGTATACAAGCATAAAATGTAGGATTAATTTATTACCATTACCAAAATTTCTTAATTATATATATGTTTCTACTCTTCTCTATAGCAAAAGAAACTAAAATAATTTTTGTATATTTTCTTACTATTTGTAAAGCTACTTTGTATACTGTATGCTCTGGAAATTGTCTATTATTTTCTTCAAAGAGCTTCCACAAATCAGTACCATACCGATCCATTACAACAAATCTGTATTTTACGTGTTTATATTCATGACGTCCAGAACCAATATAGCGAGGCATGCCAAGTACTGAAAGTTTCTTTTTTCTTCGCCAAGTATCAACTAAAATAAATAACAAACACTTTTTGTGCATTCGCAATAACTCATACGTTTGTACATTTGATTATTAGCAATTTATAACATACAAAATTAAAAGGTAAAGTTAAAAAATAAATAAACGTGGAAAAATACATGCATGTAGGTTCATAAAAATTAATTTGCAACTTACTTTCATCCGGTTTAGCATTTCTCATATAAAAATGCATTTCCACAAATAATGGACCGTTTTCATGTGGTTCCTGAAAACAAAGATGGTAAAAAAAAGATAAATTCATGATACACAGAAATCATTCATTAAAAAATAATACTTACAATTTTAATCACATTGGGATAATCACTTGGGGGCTTTCCATTATATGGAGCCGCTATAAAGAGATAATTTCAATGTTTACTTTCATTATTCTACACTACACAATGTTATACAAAGCGTAACTTTAATTCAGGATTAATAATGCACAGCAAAAGATGAAGGAAGCCAATAAAATTAGGGCTGTAAACCGCCCCTGTTTTGAAAAACTTTAAACAAAACCCTAAGCTGCTAGAATGTGAGACCTAATATTTATTTTAATATTACTAAGAAATAAAAATTTGTAAAAAATATATAATTGCTACGATTAGTGCTGTAAAGTACCAATTATTTTTATTTCATATGAATACATTTCAAACCAGATTATTTTTGAAAACTTAAGACTTCTAGTAATATTAATATAAAATGTGGTGTACTATGACCTACCAATTTGGAATTATCAGTTTGCAAAAAGCTTTTCAAAGAAACAGTGCATGTCATCAGAGGATGGACTTTGCGAATATGTGGTTACTACTGTATAAACAGACATTGATTTTAAAAGATCAGAAGTTTTTCCCTCCTATATATTTTTATTTTTAAGAAAAGTAAAAGGACAAGTATATCAAAATACCGCATACCAGAGTAAATTTCTCCGAAACCACCAGTGCCGATTGATTTACCCAAAATCCATTGTTTTTTTGACAATTCTGTCAGTATTTCGCCAGGAGTTATCGGATCTGGCATTTTATATGCATTTGCACCTTTTCTTTTCGGCGCTCTTTTTACTACTTTTCCGGCCATGTTAAGGTTACAAAATTATATTGCTTCCGTAGTATATAACCAACTTGAATAGTATACAATAGATGTAGAATAAATACAAAAACTAAAAAGACTTTAAAGTATGGCAAATGGAAACTCCAACAATATAACCGTCTTCGCTGTTGTGCGAAAGGTCTGTGCGAGACAATACCTACACGTTTGAGTACACTTGCACACGACTACGTGAAAACAAATTAAAAGCCGGGAATTGGCGGTAAGCGGGGTTGTCAGTGTGGTCTGGAAATATGACAAAAAGACACTATCACCAATAAAATTTTAGCTAAAATATAAGTTGCCCGTTGTGAACAGTGCATTAAATATCAATTTAAAATATATTTTTTGCATTGCCTTTTGAAAATTTTCTTTTGTTGTTTAGTAGGTTTAGGCAAAGCTGTTGAATGGTGGGAACGAAAAGTAATTGTTGGTACTTCTGACCATTCGAAGTATTTGCTATTGCACCGACCGCGGGCACATGTGATTTTGAAAAACGTCAGAAGGTCAGATGGCCGTTAAAGTAAATGTGTATTTGTGCACATACTGGAAAAACGTACTGAAAGAACGATGGATAAATGTTTGATCTTTTCGAATCGGAGAGAAATTAATGAATTGAAATTCTAAATACCTCAGAATTCTTTATATAAGGTTTGTAACCTGACCGTTTTAGGTTACTTTATTAAATGGAAGAGGAGGTAATTGAGTCGCCGATTATACATCTAAATGGGAAAAATGAAAGCAATACGACGGATATCGAAAATTCATGCAGAGATTATGATGACAGGCAGATCGAGCACGAAATTCCGTACGGACAGTGTACGCCGCAACAGTCATTGGAAAATAGACACATAGATAATTCCATTTTTAATACAATTTCGAAGATTGTCAATCCGACAGCAAAGGTATGTTACATATTAGTCAGGTCTGATTAAAGAACTATATATATATGTTTAAAAAGATAATACAACCACTTGCTATATTACTTATAAGAGACAACTCAGTTTAATACTCATGAGTCTGCAATACTAATGTTTACTCTTGTTCTCAGTACTTACAACAACACTATGTTTACAAAACTGACAACATTAAGTACACTTACTCCTAGACTCATAATTTTTGTAGTTAGGATCCCTACGTATTTTCACATGTATGCAATTGTATGCATTATAATGATATTCTTTTTTTGTACTGTTTGTGTATTACATTACAAATGGTTATTATTTGTTGTCAGGTACCGGAAATTCAGGATTTCAAAATTGTGAAACCGATAAGTAGAGGAGCATTCGGCAAAGTGTTCCTTGGCTATAAGAAAACAAATCCTGAAAAGGTATATGCAATTAAAGTAATGAAAAAAAATGAGATGATAAATAAGAATATGGCGTCGCAAGTGATAATTGAACGGAACGCATTGGCTTTAACTCATAGTCCTTATTGCGTTCAATTATTTTATTCACTGCAATCCATTAGCAGTGTCTATTTAGTTATGGAATACATGGTAGGTGGAGATTTGAAAAGTTTACTTAGTGTTTATGGATACATGGAAGAATCCATGGCTGCTTTTTATACTGCGGAAGTGTGTCTTGCATTGGAGTATCTTCATTCGCATGGAATCGTACATAGAGATCTAAAACCGGATAATATGCTTTTATCACGAGAGGGACACGTTAAGCTTACGGATTTTGGATTAAGCAGAATATCATCTTTGCACAGGGATCTGGAGATATCCGATTTGGTAAATTGTACTCCAAGCCTTTGTGCTAGGACTCCTGGCCAACTTTTGTCTCTGACATCGCACTTATCTTTTGGTTCTGGACAAAGATCCACCAGCGAATCCAATCTAAGTGACAGAAGTAATCCTGGTGTTAATTTGCTCCCCGCTCTCCAACAAAATTCCACAAAACTTCAGTACATCTCATCACCTAATTCAGTTATTTCATCCGTTGCATCTGGAGATTACAGCAGAGTATCTGGAATTACACCCTTTCAATCTGCAGAAGATCTTGGTTTTGGAGAACGTATACAAAGTGACCTAGATACTGAAAATGATGAAGGACAAGACAGTAGTTCTGGCAGCTATCATACTTGTGAAGCGTCTTCTATTCGCACCATTAGTCAGCTTAATCAAAATATGGAGGAAGAAGACGAGTCTACGTTAGAAGCTGATCATTCTCAGCAACCTCTTTTACATACTAGCCCGTTAAGCACTTGTGTCAGTACATATACAAGAGGATCAAAGAGAAAGAGAACTGCAGGTGGTGCAGCAACGGGATTAACATGTGAAATAAATGCTATGGAATTGGAAGTCGATAAGACACCAAAAAGGAAGAATCGTGGGTGTATGTTTTCTAGAAGCCCCATGGTGTCTACGAATTCCCAATCGATACAGGAAGCAAATAATGTTAATTGTGTGACCGCGGAACAGAACAATGGTTCGGCAGGAAGAGTTGCATTTAGCACGCCAGTGTCATCTATGAAACAAAGACGTCACGATGAAGGCGAAGTAGAGGAGCAGAAATCTGAACAGGAGAGAGGACCGTTAATAAAAACAACGAGATTTCGACTTCCAGCGCCCTTTATGTCACATTCGGCCCCTGCATTACCAATTGACGACATTACGGAAAAACCGATAAATCGGTCACCGCGTGGTATTTCACCGATTGAAACACCTGCAAGCTCGAGCAATTGTTACACTCCCTACAGAACTCCAAAGTCTGTAAGGAGACGTCGTCAGGGTGGTATAAATCGATCAGACGATCGCATACTCGGAACGCCTGATTATCTAGCTCCGGAGTTACTTTTAAAGCAAGGTCATGGTCCTGCAGTGGATTGGTGGGCCTTAGGCGTCTGTCTTTTCGAATTCTGCACTGGTGTTCCACCGTTTAATGACGAGACAGTGCAAGCTGTGTTTACGAACATCCTCGGGAGAGATGTACCTTGGCCAGAAGATGAAGAAGCTCTATCGGCAGAAGTTACGGAAGCTATCGATGCTCTTCTCACGTTAGATCAGTATGAGCGTGCTTCTGCAAACCAGTTGCGGGCTATGAAAGTCTTTCAGGACTTTCCCTGGACTGCACCGTCCAAAGCAACACCTCCTTTCATTCCACAACCCGATGATAATTATGATACCTGCTATTTTCAAGGTAACATTCAGCTAGTTATCTGCTTTAGTTAACACGTTCGATGCCATGGGAGTTCTCGTTGAGAAACAAATTCTTGTTAAGATTCAATGCGAAATCATATATAGATAACTGCATAACATCTAAAGTGCAGTTGTTATGTCGTGGTACCTTTTTTTATAATTATGGTATTCGCATTGTTATGTATAGTATAAGAAATACGTGAGAACAATTAATTAAAAACCGCAAATCGGCACGGAGCGTGTTAATGAATCGATTAACTTGGGTTATATAATCTAAATGTCTAATGTTGAAATTATTACTTTCAGCACGAAACATTATGCAGCATTTGAACGTCAGTAATTGCGACACATAACTTGCAATATCGTGTGTTAATATCAGTTAGGGAAATACTGTCAACACATGGTCTTAGAATAGAACACAAAAGATATTACAATGTAAAACTAATTTTTATATACTTCTGTATGTATAATAGTATAATATAAAATATTTTTTTATGATTCGTAATCCTTGTGTAATAATTTATTTCTATATGAAGATATATGCCATGTATAAGTTCACAACTATGTCTCATGTAATAACTAAAATAGGATGCATGAATCGCGTAGTAGTCTGGTATGGTTTTAACAAATTCCAAGTCTTACTAAAAACAGTTCTTCTTTTATCGTTTATTGGATTGGATGATATGAGGGCGATAATGACTAAAATTCGTATAAATGCTAGTGCTAAGCACGATAAACAAACTAGTGGGTGAGAGATGTGGCATACGCTCCGTTACATTTGCTTTCACTTAAGATTCTTGTAAATCCACGGCAGGAAATGCGTTACTCTTGTGTAGACGCCTGGATACTGGCCTTTCCCGCAACCGATTCCCCAACTAACAATTCCTACTTGCGTCCAACGGCCGTCGTTTACCATCAAAGGACCGCCACTGTCGCCCTATAACATACAAAAAATATACAAATTATATCACAAAGTTCAAGAAAAGAAAGTAATGAAAATGTGAAAACTGTAATTAGTAAAAATAATACATACCGAACACGAGTCCATTGCAGCCTGTCCAGCGCAGAGGAAACTGTCTACAATGCCGCCGGGTGCAGCTCCCCCATATTTCACTTTACACTCGCCGTTAGACCATACCGGTATAGAAACTTCTTGAAGTACCGCTGGCTGTGGTCCACCTGAGGACCGTATACAATATTAATACTCTGCCAGTTTGTGTATGAGATTCATATTTTTTAAAATCATTAATTACAATTGCCAGGCATAAATTAGTTTTAAAGATCACTTATTATTCCCGGTAGAGTCATTTCAACTTCTAGTTTTAAATTTAACTATATAATTTTAGTTATAATTAAGTGGTATACAGATGCAATTTAAATTTAATTACTATTGAGTCTTACTTTCTCGCAAAGAACCCCAGCCAATAACAGTTGCAGTTTTTCCAGAATACAACTGGGATCCACTTGGGAGGCAAATAGGTCGGATCTGTTCCGTGAATTCAACAGGTTCGCTGAGTGTTAGAATAGCCACATCGTTGTAAAGGGTGCGTGAATTGAAGCCCCTATGTCTGACAACACGTTTTACTCGTCGCTCGATATGTCGAATTTCGGTATTCGTTTTGATATTATAATCGCCCAGACGAACTGTCAATCGAGCCACGTCCCATGAATTCATGCTAAAAAAAAATTACAAGGAATTACATTTTGACACAGATATTTAAGACTTACAGAAACCAGTTTTATTTATACGTTGTGTAAATTGAAAATGAATCATATAAGAGTGTTCGTTGATTATACACGGTGTATCCCATACACTTTACTTGGTACCCCGATACACTGTATCGTAACTACTGGATACCTTTTTCAGAGCCGATGGTACGTATGAAAACATAAAAAAATAAGAAAAAAGTTAAGTCCGATAACCACCCGATATTGAGATACAATCCCTTTTGCAAAAAAAAATGTTAAAAATCATATTTCTGAAATGGTAAATCGTAGATGACCGATTTTGATTGCAATATAACCGGAAATAATCAAAGTATATACACAAATATAATTGTTGCGAATATTGCCCTTATGAAGCATTTATTCTTGTTTACTTCAAACAACTTCGGTTACCTATATCATACCAGGTTTTTAACAACCTGCGAAAAAGTAAGGGTATTCACAAAGACTTCTTTTTCGTGGATATTGACATTTTTTTCGTAATATTTGGTCTCTCACAGTAATATTAACACGTTGTTGGCCGGCAATTTTACACAGAAACTATGTCATAAATTGAAATAGATAATGCAAGTGAAATGACAAGTTAACTCGTCTCCGGTCAATAATGTATTAATATTTGGTCTTTCACGACTAGGGGGTGAGTTTAGGACCAAAGTTTTTCGTTTTTATTTCATCTTTTGGTGCGTACTATTTGTCCTGAAGAAGGGGCCCACTAGTTATGTTACACTCTGTATAATTACAATCCATGCCGTTTTACAGACAAAGGAATTAAGCTAGAGGCAGAAAAAAATGAAAGACTTACTTGGCAACACAATGAGCTGCCGAGAGAATGTGCTTATCGTCAATGAGGGATCCACCGCAAAACTGACGACCGGCGTTGAAGAGCGCTGCAATCCAAGGCCATTCACCAGGGTCAGCATTCTGGCCACCCACAATGCGCTCCTGGTCCTGATTACCGTTCTTTGCTCCGCACTGGGATGTGCTGATGATAGATGTCACACTTCCTAAGGGTTTGCTGGTCGTCGTTGATATTGTCGGTGCACCTGGCCACCAAGCAGGTTTCTTCGTTGGCCACGTGGTTGCGAGGCCAGGTTTTTTCGAGCTTGTGAAAACTGGTTTCACGGTGGAGAACGGTGGTAATCCAGGATACGGTGGATGAGTTGCTATAGTATGATCAGGTGGATGCGTTGGTATTGGTGGTGGCCAGGAACCTGGTGATTGCGGCCTTGGTTTTGCTTCCGTTCCTCCATTCATCTTCTTCTCGTCAGTCTAAATCATTCGTATCCATGAAATACAAAGTTTTCGAGAAAGCAATAATACAAAATAGAACATAGAATAAAACGCTGTCAATTTGAATTTTACGAAAGCATGCTAAAACCAGATCGCGTTTGGCAATACAGCGGGTCGTAAAACTTTCTTTGTGAAATTCTACTGTTATATAGATCGACATTGCCGGAATTCCACTTTCTACGATAGATTTCATGTTTTCGATTCGTATCACGTATTATTTTTACGAGTTCCCGGTAACTAACTGAGTTTTACGATAACGGAGGTATTGCTTTGAAGAAATGCTTCAGTTAAATCGGAATGTTTTACAGATAATTTGAAAGTTTACCTGGGGATCTTCTACAATGGGATCATTGTTGTTATCGGAAGATGGTGTTGTGGGGGCAATCAAATTAGAACAACAAATTCCAAAATTGGTGTGTCCATTTTGTTTGACGTAGCTACAGGTGTCGTATACCCCAAGAACCCAGCCGTCAAGAGCACCAAGGTCAGGGATTTTGAAGTATGGATAACACTCTTTGAAGCTTGTGCATCGACCAACTTCACCTTTTGACGTTAAACAGGATCCCTGAGTCGTAACTCTATCCCAAAGAATATCTCGTCCACCTCTGGATGAAAGCTGAACGTCTGTATCTTCGGCAGCTAGAAAGAAAACGCATTAATTAGGATTTTAAGTTTTCCATTTCAGAACAGTGTTAATTCAGACCAATTCGTGGGAATAACATTTCGAAATAATGAAAGTTCAGATTTACTGAGACGGTCTACAGAAATCAATATATTTCTTGTAATAAATTAATTGTTATAAAAACATGAGTTTATTCGTGTTGTTGTTAATAATGTATCGAATTAATACCAAAATAGTGTGAACGGTGTCAAATTACTGGTAATAACGTGGTGTGCGGCAATTTCAGTATTTTTGTTTGCATTGTATTGAACGCAGTTCGGATTAACGCTACTGTACTGTATTGACCCTTTCGACGCTGTGTTTCATTTGTAAAATAAAGGTAATTACATTTATAATTTATTGACAATTTATCAGGACAGGCTACAGGATTAATGATTAAGTAATGGTTAGGCAATGGTTCAACAATTTCTATTCTCATTTTCTCTTTGTAAGAATGAGCACACTTCTCTTTGTTTACCAACGTCAGATCACGTATACATGTATGCGTAAATAAGTGGATGTATATGCATAAATGATGTCCGACAGACGGTGACACATCGTCTACCATTGTAATGAATACAGACTGCCCGCTAAATAGCTTTGCGACACTCACGAAAAACTATCTAACAATAAGCGCGAAACAAATACCTTTCCGTTTTTATAGTTTCAAATTCAGGCACTAAAACGAAACTCATAAAATTTCTACAAAGAACTCAATATTGTATCAGTCTGCCCTGACAAAATCATGAAATCGTTCTATTTCAGAAACATTAATATCCAAAGGAATCTTTTGTGTGTGTGTGTGTGTGTGTGTGTGTGTGATATCTTATTTTATGTTCCAACGACATAATTGGTGACAGTATCAGTCAGAGTGATCATTTTCTACAGTATCTGAGTTGTTGTCATTTGATCGATTGCGACACAAAAATATGATAAAAGAATTCCAACCAGATTCATGACAGCGAGTTCGCTGACCCAGGATACACACAGGTGCACATACGTGTCGAAGGCGAGTTTGCTTCGCGCCTGGAAGACTTCCGTTTGCCGTGTATGGAACGCACGAATGATTGATTATTACTCGTGGCTAATCTTTAATTATAATATTAATCCGTTGTTACTACAGAATTCTGATCTAATAGTATTAAGGAGACTTAAAGTGTCAATGGCTTGTGGTCCGTGTGTTTCAACAATAATAAATAAACCGTGAATTGCTGTGTCTTTCTGGTTAACAATCGTGGATGATAATCAATCAGTAATGATTTTGTAACGCGATGATGATATTTAACAATCAGATCAGCACAATTAAAATCGTGCACCTATTATCAAGGGAAATATTTATGTACTTTATATGTGGATTCAGTGACAAAAAATAGGACATAAGTAATCCAAAAAATATCTTATGTCATGAGTTTTTACTGAAAATAATGAGGAACGTATTGAATCATGTGTGAATAGAATTGGGACAATAAAACAAAGAAAATGATATTTATCATCTATGTCCGATTTATCGCGATTATATTTAACAATTATAAAAATATGAGTGAAAACTCCATTTTTACAAAGAATTTGTGAAAGAAGTTGTCTTAAAAATTTTAAATAAAATTTCACCAGTTTCACCTAATCACGAATAACTTTCACAACGTAAGTTGAGGTAATGCCAAACCAGGGGCGAGATCGTATAAACTTAAAATTCCCATACCTTCAATGATGACTGCGTTATCATCCTCTGCATGACGATCATCGAGTAATGCTCCACTGCGATAGCTCAGTGATTCAGATGACGTATCGGCATTAGTCGGCGCAGCGATGATCCAGACCACCACGAGAGTCTTCAGCGTGAGTACCAGAAGCATTGGCAGTGATGACACTCTCCGTCGCTGATTGTCCGGTTCCCGCATTTCCGAGCTACCGATCACAGAAGAGGAAGAACACTAGGAAGGAAAGCCGGTAGGTATCAGTTGATTCCGTTTTACGTTAGACGCACACCCGCTCTGTTGTTGATACCTGTTAGATAGGGATCCTGGGGCCGGCACTAAGCTGCTAAGCTGCTGAATACCGGCTGCTCGAGCTTATAACGGGCTTCTTCTCCCCTCTCGGACTCTCTACTACTCTTTGCCCCCAGCAGGTTCCTCCTTCTGCTTTTTTCGTCTCTTTTATCATCCAGGGAGCACCTTGAGGCATTCGCTGCGAGCTGAACCAAGGAAAAGGGTGGGTGGAGGGTTGCGGAGGATTTCAGGGGGCGCGAACGGGGATTTCTCGTGGAGGCCTTGTAGCTCCGCAAATTTTCCATGGTCTGAAAGAGTTGTTGTCGCTATATTGTGGGCGGATGTAGAGAATGTGCTACCGAGATCAGTTATTACTGCTCCCATTAAAGAATTTCATGTTACACCCACAAAGAGGCAACTCGTAATTCGTGGATGTTGGGTTCGGACCGTTGTGTTTATTACTAATCATTGGTTATAACATATCAAATTTGTATATATTTTTATATTTAGGGTTAGAATATAGAGTTAACTAAGTAGGTGAACTTATTGCGAGAAAGGGGCTTAAATCAAATATTTTTTTTAATCAATTAATCAACTTTTACGTTATACGACTTGCACTTCGGAATAATAACTTTTTTTGGTTGGTACAAATTTTCAACGAATCTTGTTCGAATCACTAAGTGCCATTTCTCGGCATTGACTAGTATGGCAGTATTTTGAAACCCAAGTATATTAAAATTTTGTTTTATTTTTAAAATCAATTCAATGGAACTTAGAAATCTCGTTGCAATAAATTTCCTTAACATTTGAGTACGTGAGTCACCTTTTCGCGTTAAGTAATCAATACTAAAACCAAAATATTACAATATTATTAATCCAATTTCCGGTCGTAACATTACCTGTAATGAAGTGAAATTCGAATACCTCTTTACATTTTATTGGCAATTTCAATTCAGTGCATTAAATAACATGTAACGAAATAGTGGAAAGCTTTATACGTTCATAATTTAAGTTTAATGCTCCCTCGTAAAGTTGTGACACTGTCAAAACACAGTAGTTCCTGTCTTAATGCTATCTATGCCCCACTTTTTACTCTTGCCTTTATTATTTTACAGTTAGAGTACTCTTTCATTTGCTTCTCGTGTTTTCTATTGAATTCTGTTACGCAATAACGGTGATTCAGTGAGCTGTCCGAAATGGATCAGGAATATATAATTCGCTGATGACAATATTCGTCCGACCGCCGGCGAGGTTCCCCATAAGTTTTGTGATCTCAATTACGTAAGATATGAGACGGAACCGGATCATATTCGATTTGTCGCCAGTCGAATATTGGGTGTCGTGTCGAACATGGATGTCGAGTTCAAAGACATTTGCATAGAGAGCACGATCGTCGAACTGGCCTTGAAAAGACCGGGGAGAAGGTTGCACGTAAGGGACGACCGTGAACTTGCTCACCGCGTAATCCTCGTGCGCCCATGTCCAGAAACACATGCATACACGTACGTATGTATAAGCGGGAATCCAAGTGGTGTTGGGCCGTGAGACCCACACTAGCTCCCTCACCTGTGGAACTCCTCCATATAGACACAACGCGGTACGTGAGGCCCTTAAGGCCGCCGCCTACAATAAACAGTCGGTGATTTGATAATTTTGTAGAACACAAATTTTCCCTATGGATTTTCACAATGAATAGGCGTACATAGACGACAAAGAAGGTTCTAACGTGTACCATTTCTGAGCGGCAAAAATTTTGTGAACGACTATCTGTCGTTTGTGGTGGGCCTTATTTCACACGTATGGATATGCTTGTATTGGGGTTCTTGCAATAAGTGGTCGGTTTATTGATGGGACCTATCGCTACATCATCAGTCGTTCATACGTGTATTTCATAGTTATCATATGTGTGAAATACACGTATGAACGAATATGATAAATGCATAGTGTATTTCCTTCTGTCGATGGAATCTATTTCCTTCTGTGTTGATGGAATCTATTTTACAAAATATCTGATGAGATTTCGCATCGCTATTCATTTCTTACGACAATCGTTTACGTCCCATATTTGGGTCGTGAGTGATTGTCATGTGGGTCGCGAGGCGACTATGGTTACAAATTAGATATTCGCATCACTATCTTAGAAAGTACAAAATATTTTGTGAAACATAATTTCTTTGTTAATTTGTACTTATAAAAGGTCTAGGGTTACAGCTTCTGCGTATGGGCGTTTGTAAGAATTAAACGAAAATTAATGAAAGGAAATTCACAGCAGTCAATTATTATTACTGTACATAAGGGGAAATATAAAATAATATTGCTAAAATGCACTAACAGTACATGACGCCTTTTAATTTTATTTTTTCTTTCCTTTTGTTTTTCTTACCGATTCAACCTCAGTTATTTAATCATAGAAAGGTAACACTGAACCATAAGATCAAATTAAGCGCAAGGTATAAATGTTTACTCGGTATTTCAAGTACGAATTACGATCTTATTCGTGACGTTTAACAAAGTCGGGAACTCGTCATTATTTGTCACATTTTTGCTGTTTAGCTATAACACAAATAAAACTTTTTTTATTGTTTTCTCGTCATTTATATCTATGTAGCACGTCCAAGTTTTTCTTAATTTCAATAATCAAGAACTTTGTATACAGTAAAGCCTCTTTTTATGCGGTAGACAGGGACCGAATAAAAAAAGTCGCACTTAGAAAATACGTCAATTATTTAAGGAATACATGAGAAACTGCATCCAAATAAAATAAACAATTAAATTTGCCTTTAATCTCACTATAAAATTAATCCTTAATCACGTGAATCGGGGATAAAACTCGGAATACGAAACATAGGTATGCTGCTTGCGCATCGCGCGAAAATAATAGAATGTGCATTGTCGGGAGATTGTGTAAAACAAATGAACAAAGCGTCTTAAAGTATGCATGTGTACATATGTGCACTGATAGAAAACATTACAGTGGCGCCAATGCTGTTGAAATTCATATACCGCATAAAAAAAAATCATACTACAAAACATGTCGCACAAAAATAAAATCGTATATATAAGGACCGCATAAAAAGAGGCTTCACTGTAATTCGTGCTAAAGCATAATTTTCTGGGTTGAATTTTCAATAGGTTAAGCCTATCCTTAGTAATTCTACATTTACAGTACCATTCGTCATGAAATTAAACAGCTAGTATTATTAACATTATCACTCTGATATTTCCCAGAAAATAATTACTGTTAATTTGTTCTGTTATTTAAAAACTGGATGAAAAAATGAATTATATAAAGCAGTGTAGGCACAGCAAAAAACTGTATTTCAAGCATGTCATTAGCTTGCCAAAAAAGCAAGAGGTGCTTCTCGCAAAAAAATTAATGGGACAGGGGTGACCGAGTCCTTGAAATGAACGTAAACTCGGCGGCTCATGGTTCAACAAACTGCTTCTAAAGGGCAAAGGGAGGATACGAGATGGGGCTCCCCCACCTGTTCTAGACTTCTTCCTGCAGTATGAGGTTTACAAATTAGCAATTGGCAATTTGTTATATATACGTAAGTGTCACTTACAAATTATAAGATTTCTGATGTCAGCACTCCTTTTGTGCAAAAGAAATTTTTTATTTTAAAAGATTCTTGGGATCTTTCACTTCCATCGCTGGAAGGAAATTTGTCGTTGCAGGCGAAACTTTTATTGTCGTTTGGTCGAACCGGATTCCGCCGAAAATACTCGACAGTTATTTATGGATCACTTCTGCGATCGAGGAGTCTGAGATGATAGTGTTTAAAACCGTTACTCCCTGTATGCTTAAAAAGATCGGAGTTCATTGTCTCTCGCCTACTCTTGATTATAATGTGAACATCTTGACAGATGTGTGATGCCCTTATCATGGTTATGTCATTTTTAATTGCAAATCGATGTTACCCAAATATTAAACGACGCCTGACTAGTAACTTAACTTGGGACATTAGCGCTCATTGGCACTCGTCTCGAAAGATACAACGTAAAGATTACGTCAATAGACTGACAGTTTCACAAAAAGTAAATGTATTCTCAGAATTTTTATCGAAGTCCGAGCGGCCAAGTGACCACTCAAGGATAATAGGAGTAACTTCATTATCTACACTCTGTAGCATACACTATGTTATTAGATTAACTGTATTTTTAAAAGGCATTTTAAATTATGTCGATAATGTCCAATAGAAAAAGTATTGTAAATAGTTTATACGTTGAACCAAGTTAACGGATATGCTTATAACAGCAATTGTTCATTGCTGCACGTGATACTTGGAAACTTTGCATAAAATTTGGTGAAAGAATTCGCACTGGCGCCACCGCAGAATCTCCAGGCTGTCCTTCCTCCGAAACATGAAAACCGGTTGCGACGGGCTGCTTGTTATTAGCCCACTGCAACATCGAAGTGGTCATTGCACTTCCAACAACGAACCGCATCTGCAAACTATAGTCCCAAAGATAAACAAAACAATGTGTAAGTTACGCAGTTTACGCTGTCGAGGTTGAGTACGTTGAATAACTAATTAAGCATTGGTAACTAGGTAGAAGTGAAATTTGAGAGTGTAATTTTAGATAATAAGGAGCTGTGCACCGAAACATGACAAAAACATTTTTTTTTCATTACTTTAAACAATTTTACTATTCTTTCCAGAAAAGTAAAACTCTTACGATTTAATGGGGCCCATTATAAATAAACAGATTTTTTTAAACCTCTCCTATCCGCTTATTGTGAAGCTTGATGTCGATATATGTCTAATGTTAAAAATACTGTAACTGATTTCCAATTTAACAAATTAACCGTCCTATCTATGTGAGAGTAAATTATGTATGTATAATTATTCTGATATGTTTAAACCATTGATGTTAACGTAACGTGAGTAGAAGGAACACTAGATGTTTGGAAGATCCCTATTCTGTACAATAAGAAGCTCAGTTTTTACTATGCTTTGCACAATTCTTCCTTCAAGTCGAGCACCCCGCACTGTTTAAACTATCAAGTTTAACTAACTTGTAAGAGTGCTGACACCAAATCATCAAAAAATGCGAACTACCCAAATAAATTATTTTCCTGCAACTTTAGATAATTGAATACATATATGTATGTATGTATTTATTTACACATTTGTTTGATTTCAAATACTGCATGCAAAGAACTTGACTTATGGAAGAATATTTCCACACGCATATTCACCTGGTCCATATATTTGCATTTATTGTTTTTGTTGATTTTATTTTATTTGTCGAAATATTTAAAAGCATAAATTATTGTGTAAATCTGATCCAAATACTTTTGCCTCACTAGTATTAGTGTCAATGACTCTTCAACTATAATCGTGGTGCGGAGGAAGAATTTTTTGTCAAAAACTTTACTTGGAAAGAAATATAATAGGAATTATTGACGCAGCCGAAATTGGCAAGGACCTTGATTTTTCATTGTTAATGTGTTTAGAGAATATGATGATACTGTTATAAACAAATACAGAAAAAATCAGAGATTCGCATTGCGAAATTGTAAAGTTTCAATATAGAGAATGTTAACAAAGATTTGTTAACAATAGCGATAACTATGTGTCACCGCGGACCCAATGACTTGCCAACACCGGGAACTAGAAGAATAATAAGAGAAATTTTCTTACGTTTTGCTGGAAGAACATTTAGACTATGTTCTAAAAACCCTTCTAGAAATTCAAAGAGTTTTTCACGCATTGAAATTTGAAAAATTGGATACATTTTTTCAACAATTTAAAACAACATTATATTAAATCTATAAATGATTGATAATACTTGAAGGTTTTCCGAATTATTATTCGTTTTTAATTTTTAATAAAACCTTGCATGAAAGGCTAACAGTTACTCAACAAAATATCGATAATTTAAAAACTTTCTTCACCAATATCTCGCAACTGGCTACACAGTGTCTTTTATAATTAGTCGTAAATTACTCATCTCAGCCGCCGTTCGGCATATCATCGTACTTTTGGAAAACTTTTGCTTTTAATGCCGTTTGAATGTCTTAAAACTCCTGTCCTAGTCTTTCGTGTAAAGAATCTACAATATATCAATAAAATCAATACAAATATTAAGAATGTATATCAATATAATAATGGACTACAGGGTGTTCCAGCTAACGTGCACGTCCCTGAACCAGGTAATACCTCATGTAATTCTAATATAGGGAAGTGACATTCGTAATGTCGTATCTTAATTCGTGACCGAGTTATTAACGAAAAACGATAGCCAATCAGAGGGATTCGTTGGGCCTGGCGGCGCGACAGTAGCAGGTCTGCACCAGTAGGGCACTGTGCCCGTAGGAATAGTCGCGCCGCTGGGCCCAACGGAGCCCTATGATTCGCTATCGTTTTTCGTTAATAACTCGGTCACGAATTAAGATACGACATTACGAATGTCACTTCCCTATATGTATTAGAGTTACCTCAGCTATCACCTGGTTCAGGGACGTGCACGTTAGCTGGGACACCCTGTATATTAATCGGGGACTCTTAACAACCAGACCCATCCGATCTTGACTATTTAGGTCGGAGTTGCGGTCATCTGATCAGCTACGTTAGGCGATCCATATTATAATAATCTGATGTGCATCCTCGTCGCACCTTACAACATGGGCCCACAACGTGGGCCCGCAAGGCGCATGTTTCGTGGAGCCTTCTAGCTACGATTCACACACAAAAAGGTCAGGATCTGATGGGATGGGTGTACTTGGCCCGAGACATAGATTTGTCTATTTATATCGCCTGGATTACTTTTATATGCCCGCCATTTTTTATATATTTAAAAAATTCCGGTAGACACTTTGAACTACACTCAGAATCTGTTTCGACAAACACGGACACAAGAATTATTAACGAATAACAATCGATTAAGGTTGACTGTACGATGCGGTTCCGAGTATTTATTAGTTGCGCTATAATATCTGTTAATAACTTGAAGTGTTTTAGGTACATACAGGATTTCAAATAAATTTATATTATCAATTCTGGAACGATAAGAAGTGTATCGTACTCAAAGCTTTGTCAATAACGATTATTATGTGCAGGTTGGTTTTTTACCGTATTCGTTGCAACGTATACATACCTATATATATGTACTGACAACCATTTCTAGATTGGCTTTGCACCTGCTTCCCACTTCTGAAACTTCGCAAGGAACAACCTACCTGAATTTTTTCAGTTTTTTTAACAATTAATAGTATAACTTTAATTTTAGGATAATTGGGTTACTGAGAAACTCTCAGCAAGTACGTAGAAGTTGTTGTGAGAAGGATAGAGATTGTTAGCGCGACACGCAATGGGACGAAACGGCTAAAATCGGGACATGTTGCTGTGATGGGAAAGTTAAAAAGAATATGGCTCATTCCACACGAAACCCATAACATTTTGGAATAACATCTCGAAACATTTTCAAAATCATTGACGTTCTAACCCTTGGCGTGCCAATTATGGAACTGTAGCTACGGAGTGTAGAGAAGGAGAAAGTTTTTCACGATCATCGCTGGCCGAGGAAGGCACGACTAGTTTTATCACTCGCGACTGCCGCAAACCTCCCCTACGATCATCCACAACGTTTTCATTGTTAAAGCTGTCTTTCGACGTTGAGCATTAGAAGAAACCTTCATTCTCGCTCAAACTTTCTCACCACTCGTCAGTGTTAACGCGTATAAGGATCAATCTCACAAAATAGTGCAAAGTGTAAAACAAAAAAAAATGCAAATTATAGTTTTTTAAAATGAGGTTATTAATAAGTTTCCTATATATAAATTTAATAAGGAGGACGATTGTATAGACAGCAGAGCTGAATTATCTCATTTTCTATTTATAACAGTAATTTTATTCATTGGGATTGTCATACATATCAATATCAATATCAATTATATTTTTTTTATTATCTTTGATCTTTTCCGGTTATATTGCAATCAAAATCGGTGCTCTACGACGTACCATTTCGGAGGTATAATTTTTCTTATATTGTTTACAAAAGGGGTTGTATCTCGATAAGGCGTGGTTTTTAGACAAAACTTTAAAGACTTTTTTTTCATTTTTTGGTGCGTACTATCGATACTGAAAAAGTGTCCCCGCATTTTTGTTACACCCTGTATACAATTGGTTTCTCGTAAACGACTTGACCGTAAACGACTGGAGTAATTGGAGTAAAATCAACCATAGCGGTAGAACGGATAAACAAAATTCATCGTATGTGTCAGATTTGTCATTAGTACAACAAATGATGTTGGAATTAGCAATCCTTGTTTCTAGACTTTCCATTATCTTATAAATAATATATCTTTGTAAACGACTGGTAGCTAAATAAAGGTACTGTATACTTCTCACCTGCTTTCAATCAAAATAACTTCGTATTTCTAACAAACATCAATCGTACACTAATCTTCAATCATCAATACAACTCACCAATTCACAATCAGCCCACAATTCTGCGATTTCACTATTTTACTGCCATTTCAAATTGGCGCCTTTTCCCTGCCCCTTTATGGAAGGCGGGCTTTATGATGAAAATTAGACAAAGAAGTTTCTGTTTTACTGGCGACAGTCGAGTAGTACCATTGACATTTAACTTTTATTTATACTCTGTGTACGTTATGAGTTTGCTTTAATCAGTAGATGAACCACAATTTATGAAGAAATACGTCAAGATTAGGTTAGAGACCCGTAAACAACTGGTAAATAAACATGAATTATATTGTAATAAGGTTGTGAAATTACAAATTATGAATTAAAATTACAATAAAATAAAAGGAAATAGGTTTTGCAAATAAACAACACAACCTTACTAAAAATAAAAGCTTATTTGCACTTAAATTTACCCGGGACCGATGTTGTCGCATTTTGTGAAATTGATCCATAACTCCATATTGTACACCTTATTGTTGTTATCCGCTAAGCATTTTGTTGTTAATTATTAAAAATTGTGTATATGATGAGTAAAGAATCTTACTCCAAGAATTTTTTATTCATTTTTACCGGAATCGACCAAACTTTTCAATAAAAAATACAATTTGCATGTCAATAGATGTTACCTAACATTACATTTAATTTTGATAAACAATTGTGCATAACTAAGGGAGCAATGTTTTTACGAATCTGAAAAATTCAGACGTATTCTTTGAACCTTCCTCTTCAAGAAACCGTAAAAAATGGGTGGTCAATTTAATGGCAAGTCCGTAAAAAACCGAGAAAGTTAAGCATACTGCCGTTTGACGCGGTCTGTTAGCAGTTACTGGGACACAACAGCCACCGCTTATCGCACCGATGCTAGTTACTTATTGTATTTACGCCTATTACCAAACAATTAACGGAGAGAAAAGTTGTGCGGATATTTGTTTAAAAATCTGGGAAAAATTTAAAATTAATGTAATCTTTAAATTAATGTAATCTTTGTCTCGTCGCACGTGAGAAACATTCTGTCATTGGAAGATAAAGAAACTGAGCGGACACCAGTAGATATGATAACTAAAATTCGCAGAAATGCAGGCCTTGTGTCTCCGTTGTTTAGTTTAGGACTGCATGCCTAGAATGAAGTTGTGCGAACGACGAGCTCGAGCGAACGTTGCGGCGGCCGGGAATAAGCGTCTTGGAGAAGACAGTTTCATCCACGACTACACTGTGTTCGCGCTGAATAAAGTTAAGCATTTTTCTAGTATCGAAGTTTACTTTCATACGACATACCATTGCATATCGATAGCCATGCAAGTTGTATTTTTTACTAAAAAGTTTAGTCCTTTCCGGTGAAAATGAAATAAAAATTTGTTGCGCTTTACCGTTGCCGAGATATAAATTTTTGAAAAAGTACATTTGTCACAAATTGCTAAAGTTGGAAAGCTGTAACTTTGGCAAATTTCAAAGGCTACAACTTTTGTTATTTTGAAAATGTTTCGAGATATTACTCCGAAATGGGATCAATTTCGTATGGAATAAGCCTTATGAGAATTTGGCGAGTACGTGAAAATAGGTTCACAATAAATGCTCCATATTTGTCTGTTCGTAAGGAGTACGATAAATGCACGTCTTCATCACTGGCGGACCGCCTTCGGAACCAGGCAAACGAATAATATCACGATAACGGCATGCTTTGACGAACCGAGCCCCCCGCCCCCCCCCCCCCCGCCCAAAAATGAATAGCTTTGTAAGCGATGTGCTAAGAGTAATCGAACCATAAAGCTTTTGCATTTTTCATTACTATGTCACTCAAATTTTATTAACCTACCGATGAGATATTTTCCCTTAGAATGATACCAAACACAATTTAATTTGGATACAAGTGGTTATGCCTAGTGAACACCTTGACCCTTTTCACTGTAAACCTTATAGGAAAAATTAGATCGAAGTTTACACCATAAGTTTGTTATCACGGTGCCCGTCGTAGCCGCCTGATAGGGGCTGTGTTAACTTACATCATATTTTCACGCTATGAGTCGATCGTTTTTCTACCGATAACATCGATTTTTATATGTTATCTGTTCAAGGTACTGTTTGACTAACAGCACATACGACGTATAGGGATAGACAGAACATCCAATGGGGTTTCGTGTACCAGGTATCAAAATTGGGGATTATATTGGCACCCTCTGGGATTAGAGAGCAGTTAGTTCAAGAACTACTGTGAAAAACATTCAAAGTTAAAGTTGTCAAATATTGGCTATACAGCGTTGCCCGATCGTTCTCTCGCTCTTCGAAAGAAAATTTTAGCGTCTGGCTAGGGAGGCGATCACAAGACACAAACAAAACCCATACATGAAATACTGTTTACCTCTTGCCTAAGTATATGTATGCCTTGCATTAATTTTAATACAGCTGGTCATCGAAGAAATATATTATGAAAGAATATTCTAAGTACACAAATTAACTGTAATTTTGAAAAATATAAATTTCAAATTCAATATTTAGACGGGCAAAATCATTTAAAACTTGTGCATATAGAAACGATGAAAAGAGTCTTTCAAAAACAGACGCCTTCCAGGCAGTATTTGAACGCGCATTGCCGTCTTGGGAATCTTCGGCGAATGCCGATATTGTTATTAATATTAAAATCAGAATGTTTATTCAGCAAGCCGAACAGTTTCGGCTGCAAAGACTTTGAGAATATAAAAAATTAAGAAAACGTTCTTACAGCTTAGGGGGATGTATCTAATTGTTTACATACGAGTGAATCTTTTGGATAAACGGGATAGAATTACTGAAATCTGTTTATAATTTTGCATACTTCAGTATGCACGGGAGAGACAAATTAATTTTGTTTTGATCAAACTTGCCATATGCTTCACATATGATATTTTTATTCCTTTTAGGATGTACTGTACCGAACAAAAGTTTGGGCGCGATTGGGCGATGCAAAATTTGCAATGATTAAACTAATTTTCTAAGAAGCGTCGCTTACTATGAATACCTAATATTTTAGATGGCTTACGTACTCGTTATCTTTTATCGTTTCGCCTAGTAACATTAAATTCCGTGATTTCACTTTGCGACCTCCTCTTGCGACTTATTCTTTAATTTGAATAATCCGTACTAAATGTAAATTTATTTATTCATTCATCACGTGAATTCATTGTTTTATGCGGTCATATGGCTTGTCTAGGTTCTCTAAGAAAAGTCTGGAATCCGTACTCACACGAAACACGTACGCTATGTCCCTGCCTTTCCAAGCGGCAATACTGTGCCATGCCGTAAATGAAAAAATATTCTACAGAAAACAATTAAGGCACAATACAATTAAATTCGGATATTGAATCATTTTGTATAAAATCCATCAGAATGGTTGGACCTAGGAAAAGAAGTGATTTAGTTAATGCTCTGCTTTCTTTTGTACCATCTAATGTAATCTATATTTTCAATCGATTGAATAATTAAAATTTTTGAAAAATCCATATTGACCTATCATTAAGCCATTTGTCTATATTAAGTACAATATATTGTATTTCAAATTTTATTTTATATTTTGCATGTATTTCATTGTAATTGCATTTTTTATGAACTATATTATCAAGGAAAATCTTAAATTTAACATTCGAAGAATAAGAGTATTTTAAATTCATGCTTGTATATAATTTTTCTCCTGCCAAAAGGAATAGAATATCATTCGTACTCACCGAATATATGTATACCGTGTATGTATGTACATGCTATCGTAGACGATGTATTGAACTCGTATCTCTCGTCTGTGATGCTATTAAATACGGATTTTAGTCAAAAGTCGGTAACGTTGACTGTGACACGAAAATGGTAAAGGGGTCCTAACGCCCCCTTTTAGTGACACAAAAATGTGCTCAGCAACGCCTGTCAACTCTTACAGGTGGTTTGTGATTACAGCTAGAGTATCATGAGTGTAATGCCAGGTTTCATTTAATAATTCATATCTTTAAACTACCATAGCCGTAGAAATTATCCAAAAATAATTCAGAAAACCTTCTACTGTCATCAATAATGTACGAATTTAATATAATGGTTCCTTAAATTATTGAAAATATTTATTTAACTTTTAAAACTTAGGTTTATCAATAAATTGTAATAATAGGCTTTAAACCGATTAAATGTCTTTTTCAAATGATAACGATTTCACCGAGATAAATACGTAAATTAATAAGAAATAAATTTCGCTAAAAATTGAATTTGGGAATATAACTCGAAATGAATAAATAAGAAACGTTTAATTATCATTCTATTTTCATTTATATAAAATTCGGCAACACTATGAGATTAAACAATGAAAATAAATCTTTAACATAAAATGAATGAGTGACAACGGTTGGCGAAGATGCACCGAACACTTTGCTCTCCGCAATCGTCAATATCCCGTGATCGAGGTGCGAGCGCCAAAAGCAGAAGGAAAGAAAGACAGGCTCTTATGCAAGAAAAATTTGGACGGTAGCGAATCGCGCATATGAGGGCTCCCTCGATCAACGATCAAACTCTCGCCCACGCCTAGCCGCATCCGTGTGCCTCGCTAGACACCAATACTGAACATATAAAACTCAAAACAAGAACACGCCGGCCGACGTCGTGCAACGTAATCAGATCGTGTCCCTTAGTAACGGATAAACAGTCACATACTCACGCACTCATTATCCACGGACACACTCCCGTTTCCATACAAAATCTTATGATCGGTGGACCGATGAAAACGGATGCGCAACAACAAGTGTATTGGCTCTTCGATATGTTGGAATTTAATTTCCATAATCCTTCCTGATATCACAAAATATGTTACTTTCAGTAGAATATGAATTAAAGTGGCGTAAAATAATATAATATTTTAAATAAATTATGAGTATAATTATATATAATAATGTGCGTCATACGTATACAATTTGCAGCACCTACGAATAAATTCATATATACATAGTTTCTATATAGACATAGTTTTGTACACAAAGATTACACAATGGAGGACAGTTCTAATAGAAAATTTATAAATTTACATGTTGTGTTAAAAATATTGTATATTGTTATTATTTTCACTTTGTTCATATTACAAATCTGCACTCATTTACCAAAAAAAGGAAAAATTATATTCTGATACTTTTCATTACAACATATTAAACATTAGAATAAATATTGTATTTTTTTTCCACATTAGGTCCACTTCTTTTTCAGCACTATACGCATGTGTAATTCACATTCTAAATTTGTTATCAGGTCTATCACCTAAAAAGTATTCCTGTAATGTGTTTACGAACATCCCAATATGAACCGGTGCACTTGAACAATAATATGTGAATCGAGCAAATATATATTGTAATTCTTCAATTGACTTTTCATCAGGTGTTTTATGATTTCTGAGTCTATCACCCTCATCATAATCTTCTTCCTCTTCTTTGCCAACTTCCCCTTCTCCTCCTTCTTCTCCACCCCCTTCTTCTTCTTCTTCCTCATCTTCTTCTTCTTCATCTTCTTCTTCATCTTCTTCTTCATCTTCTTCTTCGTCTTCATCGTCATCTTCTTCCACTATGCTTCCTTTAAAAATTTCTGTGCCCTTAGTAAATCTTTTTTCTTCCTCTTCACACGCTGATAATAAATTCGAAACATCCTTCAAGTTAACATTTTTTTCTGAGATGCTGCTCATTATCTCGTTAAGAAAACTTTCACTTGTCTTTCTCATCTGAGGATCTTCTAATACTGGAACAGGATGTGAAAGAAGTTTATGCCACGCATTCACAATAGTTGCACGTGTGATATCTTCCCAAGCTGCTGCTACCATATCGATGCATTGTTTTATATCATACAATTTGAAAAATTCACTTATTCCTTCATTGTAGATTAAAATGTTCCGTAGCACTCTGTGA